>OY390720.1:18172200-18780168 GCA_959613375.1 Heteropelma amictum | reverse complement strand
ATTCGAAAAAAAATGTTTCCTCTATTTTGGCTAATTTTTCAGAATCGTCGAAAAGCACAAATTTTGAAAAGGCTATAACTACGTTAAAAATCATGCCGCAAAGATTTGTCGGGAGTGTTTCGAGACACCCTCGAGGAGACTTAAAAAATTGTCAAAGTTTAATGTCGATAGTTCAATTCCTTCACCCTCAAAATCGATGTCAGAAATTGCCGAAAAATTTCAATTTTAAATTGAAATTTTAATTCAAAAATAATTTTTTATGGTTCATATCGATGTATTTTTTCTCGCTGATTACGGAACACACCGGTATTTCATCGAAAACCCAATATTAAAGATTGAAAATTTGAAAAAAAAATCTTGACTCATTTTTCGCCACTTCTCAAAAAACCTCAAAAAGTCGAAATTTCGGAGGCTCGTAACTACTTTTTGCTTTCTGATATGCGCGTATGTTTTGTTTTAATTATTGAATGCGTATGATAAAATTACGTAAAAAATCAAGGCGCTGCAGCGCAATCGTGCGATCGCGCGTGTGAGCGCGAGCACCCATCCCTAGTTTCAATATAAAACGGATAATTTTATTATTTCATTCGTACAATTTCTCATTTTATTTATTCGCTCGATAAACATTTTGTTGATTTTTAACGTCAGTTAAGTGTTAAACATCGTGATTATACTGTCACTCAAGCGTTTTATCCGCATTCGTTCGTTTTTCGCTCAAGTATGATGATAGCGCTGTGGTTAGCGCGCTGGGTTAGCGACCCGAATGTCCCGGGTTCGATTCCTATCTCATTTTTTTTTTGCGTCAAACAAATCTTTGACGAAAGCGATGACGATGTTTCTATATCATTTCTTGCTTTTGAAAAATCAAGGGAGAAAAGCGAGCGCAAAACCACGTCTTAATGCAGTTGCTCGCACTTTTAATGTACATTTGTTAATTAATCGCAAAAGCATGACGATAGCGCAGCGGTTAGCATGCCGGATTAGCGTCTCGAGGGTTCTGGTTTCGAATTCCCGTCACATCGTTTTTTTTCTTCAACTTTTTTTTCATCATGAAAGTGTCATCATGAAATCAGCGACATTCAGCTCTGCGAATTCGTAAAAACCGTACGTTAGGAGGAGGAAGCAAGATAATAAAAAGAACGTTTCCTCATTTTCCAAAGTGTCTCAAAATAATTCTTTTCAAGCCCATTTCAATCAGCTTATTTATTGTTGGTAACAATTTTCATAGCGCGTATGATCACGATGTTTAGCACTTTCTTTTTTCTCGCGATTTATCCATATCAGGGAATGATATTACAACATTATTCTGCTTATAAGTAGAACTCGGTGAATCCCCGAGATAAATCAACTTGAAGGAATAATCAAAATGTCGACAAAAAACTACTTGGATATTTTTCCTGCTAAAAAACACTCTTCATCCTTTATGAAAATCAATTGTAAATACCGAAAAATGATATGCGCTATGATAATCGTTACCGACAATAAATAAGCTGATTGAAATGGGCACGAAAATAATTATTTTGAGACACTTTAGAAAATGGAGAAACGTTCTTTTTATTATCTTGCTTCCTCCTCCTAACGTACGGTTTTTACGAATTCTTTTATGATGAAAAAAAAGTTGAAGAAAAAAAGGATGTGCCGGGGATTCGAACCCGAAACCCTCGAGACGCTAATCCGGCATGCAAACCACTGCGCTATCGTTATGCTCTTGCGATTAATTAACAAATGTGCATAAAAAGTGCGAGCAACTGCATTAAGACGTGGTTTTGCGCCAGCTTTTCTCCCTTGATTTTTCAAAAGCGAGAAATTATATAGAAACATCGTCATCGCTTTCGTCAAAGATTAGTTTGACGCAAAAAAAAAGAAAAAAAAATGAGACAGGAATCGAACTCGGGACATTCGGGTTCCTGACCCAGCGCGCTAACCACTGCGCTATCATCATACTTGAGCGAAAAACGAACGAATGCGGATAAAACGCTTGAGTGACAGTATAATCACGGTGTTTAACACTTAACTGACGTTAAAAATCAACAAAAAGTTTATCGAGCGAATAAATAAAATGAGAAATTGTACGAATGAAATAATAAAATTATCCGTTTTATATTGAAACTAGGGATGGGTGCTCGCGCTCATACGCGCGATAGCACGATTGCGCTGCAGCGCCTTGATTTTTTACGTAATTTTATCATACGCATTCAATAATTAAAACAAAACATACGCGCATATCAGAAAGCAAAAAGTAGTTACGAGCCTCCGAAATTTCGACTTTTTGAGGTTTTTTGAGAAGTGGCGAAAAATGAGTCGAAATTTTTTTTTCAAATTTTCAATCTTTAATATTGGGTTTTCGATGAAATGCCGGTGTGTTCCGTAATCAGCGAGAAAAAATACATCGATATGAACCATTAAAAATTATTTTTAAATTAAAATTTCAATTTAAAATTGAAATTTTTCGGCAATTTCTGACATCGATTTTGAGGGTGAAGGAATTGAGCTATCGACATTAAACTTTGACAATTTTTTAAGTCTTCTCGAGGGTGTCTCGAAACACTCCCGACAAATCTTTGCGGCATGATTTTTAACGTAGTTATAGCCTTTTCAAAATTTGTGCTTTTCGACGATTCTGAAAAATTAGCAAAAATAGAGGAAACATTTTTTTTCGAATTTTCGATCATTCAACAGACTATTCCATCGCAAATATTCCGCCGATCGCAAAACTCATCGAGTTTTTCGCGAAAATTCGAAATATTAGTGAGAAAATACATAAAAAACAGCCAAATTCAAGCAAAAACTAATAAAATGACAACAATTCCGCGATATGTTTTCGATAAAGGATCAACTTCGGGACTCCATCAACCTTTTATTAGAAGAATATTTAATAACAAAAAAATTAATTAATAACAATATTAGTTTTGTTAATTTAACAATAATAGTTTTGTTAATTTAACAATAATACTGAGATATAAAAAAAAAGCCGGTACAAAAAGAAATTTTGAAAAAGCCTGCGATAATACGTGAGCTCGCGGAATGAGACTGCGGGCATGTGGTGGGGGCGCCCTCGATCGATTCCCCTCACGCGCTGTGCGCCGCCTGCGGTCCGCGCTCTCGCGCTCCCGTCGAGACCGAAAGCTGTTAAATTTTCATGCATTTTCAAATGAAAATATCATGTCTTAAAACTGAGATTTTTGGGACTTTCAAGGGTGCATTTTAAAGGAAAAATCATCAGCTATCCAATGGAATAGATATTGTCGCAATGCGCGAACATTTTCATGTTCAAAATGGCGTCGGAAGCTGACGGTGCACCGCGATGATCTCTGGTTCTCGGCCGAGGGAGCATCCACGGGAAAAACGACTTCACGTCGTTCTGGGGGATGGAAAAAGAGTAGCTCGTGCGAAAGCTGTGCGAATTCGGCCGGACGGTTCTCGAGTTATCATCGATAAACCGTTTTCGCTTCCTGGTGCTATATCTCCCTCTGGAATGATCGCACAGACTCCAGCTTGTGCGCATTTTTCTCGGGGTGAAATGCCCTTTCCAATGGTGTATGACAAATCATAGCGCCCTTCCCGGACATACGAAATTTCGAGCTGAGCGTCGGAACCCGATTTGCATGATTTTACCTCGACTCCTGGTGCGCGGCCAATTCTAATCCGATCGGATTCGAACTAGGCTCATTCGAAAGCAAATAAAATTTGCAAGAAAGTGTTTTTTTTGTTTTTTGAAATCGATCGATTTGCGCCGGAGATCGACAAAAATCAAAGTGTTCCACTTCAATTGGAACGCATTGTATATATATTTTTTTTTCTATCGAATGCACAAAACAGAAAAATTCGATCTATTGGCATTATCTGGCAATCTTATGTTAATTTTAATTTTTCGTCGTTTTGATCAACGTTTTTCGATCGTCATTTTTCGCAATCGCAATCGTCAGACGACTGAAGTTGTCATATGTCACTTTCGATCGCATCATATGGTTAGTTTTAACGACAGGAAAAGAATATGAAATAGAACAAGTGAGTGTTAAATTTCAAATAATGGAAGGCGTTTTCGTGATACATAAACAATTTCCTCTATGTTTGAGCTATGCTATTATGATTCATAAAAGGCAAGGTTTAAGCTCAAAGAACACAGTAATAGATGCTGGAAATTCAATATTCACTTGTGGGCAAATTTATGTTGCTCTGTCGCCGGTTACGGCTCTTCAAGGGTTACATTTAGTCAACTTCGATCCTCATTCTGTGAAAGCGAATGAATCTCGCGCAGCTAACATTTTTAAAACCATCAGAATCGAAAGTTCTAGATTTTATATGGGCCCTTCCTAAAGATATTGTCGAATGTCAGTCAAAAGCTGAAGATAAACCACGACGAGACCTGTGGCACGTTAATGGATTTGAGAATACCGATGGTTTTTCGTGTCATGCTAATACTGTTATGCAGTGCATTTTCAATTGTACAATTTTAAAAGAAGTATTAATAAGTAGTAGCGTTGTAGAAACTAATGCAATAAGTAATTTACCCCATGCTTATGGAGGTCGAAAAAAGACTTGAATTCGTCTGTTATCATAGAATGTTCGGGAGAACCGTTTAATAAAGTTAGACAACAAGATGCAACAGAGTTTTTTATGGGCATTTGTAATAAGTATCCAATTCTAAAAAGTACTGTTGAGAATAAATTGACAAGTAAAATTCGATGTCAAGCATGCCAATATACAGCCGTTCGCGAGCAATCAAATAATGTACTACTACTAACATCGCCGTCAACAAAAAATGTCCTGACGCTGCAGGAAATAATTGAAAGTAATTTTTTGCAATGGGTCTCAATCAACGGGCTGTGTGATAGTTGCAGTAGCATGAACAGACTTATGAAAATCAGTATTTCAGTTGCTAAACAAGTTTTAGTTTTGCAACTTGCCTTAGTGTCGTTCATACGGATAGTCTGCAGTTGCAGAAAAAGAGTTATAGGATTAAAAGTGTTCCAAGTATTGCAGGTACGGTTTGTAGTCAACAATACAAAGTTAAAAGTGCCGTATTTCATCACGGGAAAAATTGTTATGGAGGCCATTATACAAGCATGTTGTGATTTGGTACGGCTTCATGGATTCTTGTCAATGATATGAAAATCGGAAAACTAAATTGGCCGAGAAATGCTAGAGATAGTTATATATTTTTTTTAAAAGAAATACAGAAATCATTTTTTATGGTTAAATATTTTACGTTGTTAGGTATTATAGACTGGTTATATAGAGTGTTTCACAGCAATGTTTACAGCCACAAACCACACTTCCCAATGAAATTATATCTAAACATACCGACTTGGCCATTTCTTCAATTTCTGAATAGTTTTTGAACGGGCACCGATAGAATTTCAAAATTTAGACTTCTTGATTGATCAGTGCTGTTCATTCATGTATCAAGAAATTAGAGGTTTGGTTTATCAAGGCTCTGATGTTAAAATTTGAAGTGGACAGAACATTTTCGGAAAATCTCTGAATTATACCATCAATCTTTGCAAAAAGTTGTCAAATAACCATAAAAACACCAAAAATGGTGTGCAAAAATTCCAGACAAGTACATTCACATGCAACATATTCCCGAATTGTCTATCTCCAAAAAAAGTCGCAAAATAATCGCATATGTTGTATTATGAGGTAATAAGTACATGGATTTTATAACTCTGCCGACATTCGGTGACCCGTTATTCTCGAGATCGATAAATTGAACGTTTCGTGATTAAGAAAAATATAGCTTAAAACGTAATAGGTTAGATAGGTTCGTGAGGAATTCCCGACCTCAAGAATCGCATATTGATCGCGGCAAAATATTACCAAATATTGTCAAAAAATAGTGATGTTTGCTGCTAAGAATAATGAATTGTAGATCAATGAAAAATAAGAAACGATGAAGACGTCACGATTCAAGACTAAGCGTTAATCCACCGGTGTACTTGTCCGGCCCATCACTTTTCATTCAAATTTCTCGATCAAGTACAATAATGATTTATCAATAAAGGAATGTACCCATAACGTGGAAACATGATTTAATAATATTTATATTATTTAATTTATAAATTAATAATAAAAAAACAAAAATAGACTACTAGATGACTTCAGGCTGATCTTGAATGCACAGATTTTTCTTTTCTTATCGAATGCAAAAACCAGAAAAATTCTATCTATAGAAATTCTCTGGCAATCTTATTTTAATTTTTTATTTCCCTTGTTTTGATCAACGCTTTTTCAACCAATATTTTTTGCAATCGGAATCGTCAGACGACTGAACCATTAGTACTAACTGACTGAATCATTAGTAGTAGAATTATAGTAACCATTGACCAAATTGGCCGTAGTGTAGTAATGATACAGAGCTATCGAAGCACCAAGTTTCTGATAACATCATTTTTTCTCCTTTGAAGAGAATAATTTGATGACATGACATGACATTTTCGTATCCCAATCACATCAGTGACAATATTATTTTCAAATTTGTGAGTAAGCAGAAAGGCAAGTGAATCAATTTTTCTATTTTTATCCTGCATATTTACCTAATCAACGGAAATCAAAGACAGTTTTTTTTTCAGATTGAGAAATTTGAATGAAAAGTGATGGGCCGGACAAGTACACCGGTGGATTAACGCTTAGTCTTGAATCGTGACGTCTTCATCGTTTCTTATTTTTCATTGATCTACAATTCATTATTCTTAGCAGCAAACATCACTATTTTTTGACAATATTTGGTAATATTTTGCCGCGATCAATATGCGATTCTTGAGGTCGGGAATTCCTCACGAACCTATCTAACCTATTACGTTTTAAGCTATATTTTTCTTAATCACGAAACGTTCAATTTATCGATCTCGAGAATAACGGGCCACCGAATGTCGGCAGAGTTATAAAATCCATGTACTTATTACCTCATAATACAACATGAGCAATTATTTTGCGACTTTTTTTGGAGATATTATTTTAACGGTGAAGAACCTACTTCATAAAATTCTTTATTTTTTGCATTGCCGAAAATACTAGCAACGAACCGCTTAAAAAACATTTCTCAATAAGTACTCCTTTTATGTACATCTCACTACGAAATTACGATGTGAATAATTTCCAAATATTGTATGGGATTATCTTCTTATTACTTTAACAAATTGTATGTGTTGAATATTGTATTCTTGAGCATTTTTTGTATGATCGACAATTTCCATATATTCGAGTTTCTTTGAAAGGATCGAGACAACCATAGGTTTTACGACACTCCGAGATTCCCAATCCCAAAAAGTTCAGATGAGTCATAAAACAATCGAATGGTTAAGAAAAAGAGGTTCCATGCACGTCAAGTTTGATTTTTTTTTTTGTAAAATGTTATGTTTATTTTTCATACTATTTGAAAAAAATACTTTTCGACGAAAACTACTATTTTTATTACTTGGTGAACATTTTTTACTTTTTAAATTTTTAAATGTGGATTTCACTTCTTTTTGTAGGAAACCACCGAATTTAATCATGTAAGTAAAAAAAAAAACAAAAAAAAATTCTTCAAGCGTTAAGACTTTGACATCGGAAAAAGTTAAAATACTTTGACATTCAGCACTGACGCTTTGATTTTTCGATGTTTTGCCTACTTCGCGACATGACGAATGTGATATATATGTATATTATTTTAAAATTTAGTAGAGAAAAAAATTAGCTCGGGTTTATGCGTTTGCACATATCGACTGACCAAATCGTGCTTTAACTAGGCTCAATGGAAAGAAAAAAATCATATTTGATCGGTAAAATGTAATTACATTTTCGATTGGGGGAACAGTTTCGGAAATATACGTGATTCAAATTCTTGGTTGACAGCTGGAAGCCCATTTTCCTGTATAATACCCATGGCAGGTCTCTGACGTCAAGTCGTAACATTTTTTTTTGTATTATTTGGTATCGAGACGCTGCCACGTCTCTTGTTCAGGCAAACATCTGCGCATTCGGAATTTACGCCTCCGATAGAAATTTTGTAGTTCGCGGTGTTCACGGTACACACATTCAGCGTCAAATCGGTTAAGAATACTTTCACTTATTTTATGCAGATAACGAGAATATTTTTTACATTTGGAAATTGCGATGTTTGCAATTTGCATTCACCATTTTAATTGCGACATCTTGAATTTTTGAAATTTGTTTGTTTGGATTCAAAGGTGACCAAAATAAGAAAAAACCTTTGAAACTAATGAGTTTACAAATTCTGGTGCGTATGATTGCAATAAAAGTGAACATTTTTCCATTTTTCGACCGCCATTCTGAATTGAAAAGCTAAAATTAAAAAAAACATGTACAGTAATGTTATATCCAACATAAAATTATTTTTGGACGAAGAGTGGCTCGAGAAAACTTTATTTTCGCAAAAATATCCACAAAAAATCCGAATTTTGCCAAAATTTACTCAACTTCAGTCATTTCGGAAAGGTTACAGTGACTTGAGGCTCCAAACGAAATTTTTTCCTTGAATTGTAGCTATTGCGAGCACCATTGATCATCGTCACAATTCGTTTCTGATACGCTTTCAACTAAAAAAAAATTATGAAAAAAATATATCTCTCATTTCTCGGTACTTTTTCAAATAAAATCCGCTATATTGTTTTTTAGAACCATCAAAATGAAATTTTAACTCCGGAAATCGAAAGAGTACACCCGAAAACCTTAGAGCACATAGTTGTTTTTTACATCCACTTCATTTATCTTATTGAGTTTGGAGCTCAAACATCTACAAAAAAATGTGTTCTCTTCAGCGTTAATGGGTTAATCGAACCATATTGATCAATTATCAACTTGTTCAAGCTGTTCATTTGTTCGATTTGTTATTGTATTACAATTAAAATTCCGACGAAACAAACCGAGGGAATAAGAAAGAAAGAGAGAGAAAGAAGGGAGAAAGCGTAATATCTCGATAGCACACAAATTGCCATCGTTATTAAACCACTGAATAAATCAGAAGGGGTTCACGTGTGTGAGCATGAAAAAGATACGAATATATATATGCACATATGTGCAACAAGTTTATAACTCGTATACCCAAAAAGCAATAACCCAATCACGATTAAAAATATTAAAGTGGCGCATGCTAAGCCCGTTTGTCTCTTAGCTGATAACGAATTCGACATATATATTGAGAGTGTCGTGGATTCATGTGAATAATGTTTCCGGTCCGACAAAGCTACTTGAGAGCACATGAATCCCCTACGGCCGGTTATCCGAATTACATATATACTATGATGAGTTTTCTCTCTCTAACTCTAACTCTCTCTCTCTCTCTCTCTCTCTCTCTCTCTCTGTCGCTTTTGCTTCGGTACAGTGACTGGTAGCTTGGAACTATCAAGAACCGAGGAATAAGATAAGACCTCGCTGGAGGGTGATGTATGGTCGTAAACGAAGTTTGCAATCGGCGTAAATCATGAGGAGCGTGCATGTATACGTGTCTCAAACTTCATCTTTGATAGTGAAGCATGATCCAATAGTTATATTTGAACTCAGTAAGGACTTTATACTGTACGATGAGCTAAAGAGCGCGGTAGCTGAGTTCGTATGAAATTTTGACAGATTCGCCGGTGATCGTATATATTACAAAGTGGAAGAGCTGATAAATTTGCCTATATATTATATGGAATCTCTAAAGTCAAAAGTTATACCATAGTTAAAGCAAGTGGACATTTATTGGATTTCTCCAAAGAGTGACTAATCAAGAATTCTACTTTAAAACTGCAATGGGCCATGTAACAAACAAATAGGAGTCAATTTCATTACAGAAAATATCTCAAAAGCGAGATAATCGCGAGAATTCTCTCGCATTATCACTCAACACATTACAAAAAAAGATAAAGCAAAATTCTAACCTCGCATACACAATGCTTTGCATACACAATGTCTTTTAAGGCCATGGGGGATACCCCCTCCCCTATCGAAATTTAGAAAGATTCTCGGGCAAAATCTATCAATCGGATCGATTTTAAATTTTTTGTGAGTATTTAGTGACACAACACGGAGGGAATGCCGATTTCACAATTTCGAAATTTTGCAAAAAAATTTTTTTGTAGAGTGAAATAATTTTCAAAACTTCGAAATTCTAAAATCGTCAGTCCCTCCGGGCTATATCACTAAATATTCACAACAAATTTCAAACCGATCCGATTTATAGATTTTGCCTGAGAATCTTTCTAAGCTTCGATTTACGGATGTAACACATCGCCTTAAGGTCGAATAAAGATCCTTTTGACCACTTGCACAAGATTTTGGGTTGCCGTGGGGTTACTCCCTCAACTTTACGCATAACAGCTAAATATATAGATTTGTAAACATATACGCGTATACGTTCTGTGCACATACACTGCATAACAACGACATTGTGGACCGCTCTTTAATGTCGCTCGAGTGGAATTCGGTCAACTTTTCGCGCAAGTTTTCTATACGGCTAAACCCTCACGGTGCGTTATGTATATATTCAGCACGAAATATACTGGCATTAAGCCTTGCATCATTTTCGAGACGGAGCACAAACAACATAAGAGGCTCACCAGACCAACGGTTTTATTACCGATCATGTGATTTTCCCATTGCCGAATCGACCGTGAGCGCAGGTTCGTGTACATAAATCGGTTGAATATTCGAGACACGTATCGTCGAGTGAACAGAATTTGGTCACTCCATGCTCACTTCGTACTCTGAAATACACGAGAACCCTTTTGTTAAAAGTTTGTCGGAGTGGCTAAGCACTCTGCTCGTTACGATTACGTTTTCGATGTATACGTATAATCTATGATCACTCAGTGCCACCTCAATAAGGATCGGTAAAAAATAAAACAATACATTTTCTTGTGCTTAATAAAGATCACATGATGTAATTAAAAACGCTCAAACATCTTCTTCAACAAATAATGGAGTTTCCAAATGCCCGCATTAATATTTATAAATGGTTGAAGGTACGATTTTTCTTCGGAACATTTTGGTAAATATAAATAGAATGATTGAATCTTTTGCAGTCATTTCATCACCCAATTTTGTCGACATTATTTGGCGAGAAAGCCACTGCTAATATTTGTTATGTTCGCGAAATATAAATTTCTGAACATACGACAATTCAATTTATCACTGATAAACCTTTTCCCGTACAGGCGTGAGCGAAGATATATGCGGCACCAGGAAGACTTACTCGAGGGTTCAATTTCACATTTCATAAATGGTCCTCTATCACTGACCGGTAAAAAGAAGAAGACCGGAAAGATTAAATCTTATCATAAGAGTAATAGGTTGAGATATCGTATCGTATCAGCGTTTTTTACCCGGTTTTTTGTTTCAATTCATTTTTATCTACCGTTCCGTTTGCTGACCATCGAGATCATTCATTACAAGCCGAATGAAAAAAGTAAGCTTTCAGGCAATTTATCTCACGAAATCTTTCACCATTGTGATTTTGCGTCCGTGAAATTTCATGGCGCAAGTCTTGTTCTCTATCGAACATCTATTCTTTATAATTTATGAACCGGAATCCATTGAATCAATATACCGAAGGTTCTGAAAAGGAAAATAAGTGTTTGTTTCAATAAGAATAACATGATTTTTTACATTTTGGAGAAGCTCTTTCAACCTCTATTTTTATGAAAGACCAATGAATTGAACTAAGTCGGTTTATAAAAACAACAGAAATTTACACAACCCTCTAATGTAACCCTGAATAAATTCGACTAGTAAGCGTATGTATTAGGAATTGATTCGTCATCATCACCATTAAGTGAATCTTCAAGGACTCCACAAAACTTGCAAGTTGCCTCAATACCATTTCTCCACACTCCCATCGATGAAGTAAGCACACACATACTTCAAATCTGCGAATTAAGAAAACTCAGTTCAACCGGAAAACAATACCGGAACTCTATTAAAACTTTGCGAAAACATTTGAAATGGGACAAACTTGGCTTAGCTAAAAATTGTAAGATCAAATTTCGAATTTCGTTAAGTCGACGATAGTAGCCATTGAGATTTAAATACCGATTTCTATTGTCATAAAGAAAACTGGGAAACTGTCATAAACATTTATTTCAGGAATAAATCATTCCTGTCCTTTCCATCCGGAAGCCTACCATTTAAATAATTCCTTTCCTATTAAGGTTGTTTAGAAGCAAATCACGTCGTATGAAAAAGAATTGAAATTCATACAGTGAATAGTCAAACATTTGAAGTACGTCTCTGTTAAGTCAATTTGGAGCTTATTTATGGAGAAATGAAAATCGGAAAGTTGTATACTTTTGAGCGGCCAACTGCAGCCTCTAATGGACAGAGCCCTGCTTAGTAACTTTACGATCAATTTGATCGTGCTATTGAAAATTTGTTGAGGAACCAATGAAACAGTCTCTGAAGTATCCCGCATCGATCAATACCAAAATTGTTAGCCTTTGGAGATTTATCTCCAAGATATTGCAACATATGCATGATGAATCGGGTCAAAATTCACTCGGGAGGCTGAGTATCTGACAGACACGACAATGCTCGACTTTCGAGACAGAGAGACGGAAGGACTGAGCGAGTTTAGGTATCGAATCTGCGCGCGAAATTTGAAAAATTAACAGCATGCGTGACGCTGTAGCACAGAATAATTAAACATATACCGAAAAGTAAATTGGATTTATTTTGTTTATGTTTTTATAATCGTTCGAAGTTTGAAAAATGTTGGGAAAAACGACGTTTGGAAAATGAAATAAAATGAACTACGACTTCATATGTCTGGAGCAAGTTATTGTTGAAAGGTGGCATATCCAAAACGCCCAACAATTTATTAAGCTGCGTCCAACTCATACCACCACTGAGAAGTCCTAAAATAATATAAAATTTCCGTATCGTAAAGATTTATTGCATTCCTTTCTTGATAATAAACAATTTTTTTCAAACTTACCTGAGGCAATTGAATTAAATAGGGCATGAAAAAAATAACTACGCCACCCAATGTAAAAGCATCGAGAAATCTCCCCCCCTCTGATCCATCCCCACCCTACTTCTAAATAGCCTTAAATCACTAGATTAAATTGTAAAGTAAAGTTGTGTCAACTCTTCGTCAATTATACTTTTCTTGAAATTCACCATACCCCCGTTGTACGAACTACAACAATTGTGAATTAACAGTGAGCATTCACTCTAAATGCTGGGTCAAATCGAACGCCGTAACATAGCAAAGCAGCGTGGAAGTAAGGGTTTGTAGGCTGAAGGGCTTGAAATGGTCCCCATTCCTACTATCCTGAATCCAACCGACTTCCAAACCCTCGCGAACGCAATATATCACGGGTCGAAGTCAAATATAGAATCTTCAACGACTACCATATCGATCGACGCGCAGTCACCAAGAACTTCGTGTCATGTAAAGTCTCCAGCTGATATCTGGAAGGAAACTGAAAAGATGTATTGATTTCCATGCCGGCCGTTTAGACTTTATTCTGACGGAAAATCTAAATATGCGCGCTGTGAAGCAATCTATCTAACTATTCACGAGATAACATTAGCAGTGTACATAAATACATACAGAAAAGCACGCTTTTGGACACAACAACAAGGAGTCACAAGTTAACGTCCTTGAGAAACAAGATATCGATAAGGAGTGATTAATAATTCCTCGTACGCGGTACGCTAGACCCTCGGGTTATATCCCCTCTTTTGGCCCTCTATGCCCTTCCTTGTTGACAAATTGGCGCACGCGCGTCTGCCCTTAGATCTAAAGATCGACAGTCGATATTTAGCTTATGGGTAACGATCATAAATACCTTACATATCGACAATTCGTGTTCGCGTATAGCGGATTCGCTTCTTAAAGATATTCTCGGCCCTACAGATACGTAGGCGAGTGACCATGTCGAGGGTGAGCTTCGACTTTTCTGTCACAATGTTAAACGTCGTATACACGCATAATATTTCAGGAATTTTCAAACGGATAAAAGCTCATCCTGGCAGTCTAAAGGTTGAAAGAAAATCTTATTACACGAGGAGCCTACGTCTGAACCCCACTTTCCTTCCCTTCCCGAACTACCCCATGGTGTAGCTTGAAAGCAAGGTTGAAAAGAAGTACTATGTGTCATCCTCTCCGGATGGGACAACATGAATATTCCTACCCTTACAAGAAATTAATGTGCTTCTGGCCGGGATGGAATTAAATCAGAAACTAAAAGTTTTCTGCCCTGGGACAGGAAACTTCGTATCCGCCTCAAATGACCTATGCCGGCAAAATGGACATTGGCAAGCACAGTTTCAATACACATATGATATGAAAAATATATCATGCCCGTATACTGGGCGTTCCATATCAAGTGTCGAACCTAGGAACTACGTATTCTGGGCGGCATTCCAAGCAAAACTACTTAGCCGTTTTATTTTTTTTCAAATTATTTTTAAATGAGAAGCAACAGAATTTCAACATTCTAGACCAATCAAAGGCTCGCATCTAGCCATATGTAAAGACGCCAAGGCAGTGAGTAATTTATGCGCCATAAACGGAATATGAATAGGGTAAACGTTGGAGACGGAGACTCTGAGAAGACTAAACAACTAAAAAAATGAAAAAAAAATAAAGGGGAAGTGAAGAAATAAAAGAACGCAAACGCGATAAAGCAAATGGAGTGAAAGAAGAGGAATGGTACAGGATATATGAGAACGTGTAAAAATATCGTAGCAAAGAACTGAAAGAGTAACGTATATAGAAGAGTTAGGCAAAGACAAATTTTATTACGGTCTCGGTGAAGTACACGCTTCGTGAGAGAATTGCAGCTCTGGTCTCGAATGCGAATTCGTCCAATAAGGTGAACAATTTATTTTCAGGAGTCGTCGATGCGAGAAGGACGCCTATTACGCACTCGCCACTTTTAGAAAATGAAACGAAAGTAGTAGTGATCGAGCGAAAAGAATGAAAGGTTGCATGTCTTGTCTATCTGTGTGTTACACGCAACGAAAAATAAAAAGTAAAAGTTCAAAGGTTGTCCGAACAAAAGGAAAATCCTATTTGTACATACCATCCAAATTGCTTATACGCTGAAACGGTATGTATAAAAATGTGGTAAAAACAGACAGTTGTCTTGAAAGACCATTTGGTCCGACTGATGCCTCCGTTTCGCACTCAAAGCATTCAAGCATAAGTGTATACGCATTCAGAAAATTATACGACGGCAATGCTAACGCTTGAAGTATCACATTAGCCATGTAGTCATTTGAATATCTAGTTTTTCAGGTAGAAAGTGAAAAATTCCTGCGGCTATAATTATTATATAGTTATATTTAGAAGAAGAAAAATAGCGTAGGAATAAAAAATGTTAATTACTTTCCATTTAATTATATTTCAAGGATCGCGATCTTTTCTATTCGATACCAAATATCTTCTTCTAAAAGTACAATATGAAGATGCAAAAATTCGATCTTAAGACGTTAGAAAGTGAGAGGATATATACAGTGGGGTGCACAAGTTTCGGGCCACTTCATTTTTTCCATACTTCTTGGACAAAGGACTGTACAGTAAATTATTAAGAAAACGAAATGATTTCTACTAAATTACAGCATAAGTTTGTTCAGTTTACAAACGTCAGGAATACGAATATGCTTGTGTGTTTACTCAAATGTTATTCAAGCGTGTTCAAAAGCGTCGGGCCAATCATGATCAATATCGCTAAAAACACATGCTGTTTACATTTTGCATGCTCTTTGCCGTATATGCCTTCTTTACTGTTTCTAAATCAGTCAATCGAGCAATATGTCTTGCCACACATGGATACATTGCGCGAAGCTGTTTTGCGACACGCAAAAAAATCTCAAGAGATTTCGTCGACAGTAGGAATCGGAAAGGCTTCTATTAATAATATTGTATTGAAGTTTGAAGCTAGGAGAGCAGATCGACCACGAAGAGGTTGATCGCGAAAAACGCCTCTACGTGTCGATAAACTCATAAAACGTAACTTAATTGCGGACCTAAGAATAAAATTCGACGATCATCGCATAGGAACTTAGGACGGAAAATCTTGCAGACGTGAGCCGCAGCACCGTTTCTCGATGTCTGGATGACATGGGTTTATTTAAGAGTATATATTCGTTAAAAAGCCTCTGATTAGTAAGGAAAACAAGTGGTCCCGATTAATGTTTGCATCGAAATACAGCTCACGGATAGTTAAAGATTGTCGAAAAGTGATTTTTTCCGACGGATCCAAGTTTCAGTTATTTGGGAGTACTGAAAAAGTGTATGTACAACGGGTATGTCTAGTAGGCAACAGATACGACTCGCGGTATCAAATTCTAACTGTGAAATACGGTGGTAGAGTGGTCATGTTCTGGGAAACTTTTGGTGCGCACGGAGTAGATGCATTAATTAAGATCAATGAAATGAAGGACCGCTTCGTATATAAGAATATATTAAAAGAACACATGCCTTATGCTTGAAAAAAAATGCGTCGGGGATGGATGTCACCGATTTTTTGCTAGGAAAAATATTCGCGTTTTGGATTGACCGACGCAGTCACCGGACTTGAATCCAATCGAACATCTTTGGGATCAAGTCAAACGACATGCCCAAAAGAAAAAACATGGCAATATTCGAACGTTGTGGACGTCTTTGCAAGAAGAATGGAATAAAATGTCTCAGGACATGTTTACCCGTCTCATCGAATCAATGCCTCCACGTTATGCTGCAGTGATTAAATCTAAAGGCATGGCGACAAAATATTTAGTGGTGAAAAACAATTATCGACGTTGTTATTCCGAAAACGAATTTTTGTTATCAAATTAAGTCGTCGCGAAGGAATAGTCTGATATTTTTTAATACCAAAATTTAGTCATTCACAAAAAAATATATAATATTTTTGTTAAAATTACCAATACTGGACAAACAGATAAAATATTATAGTACTATGATTTTTTGTTTGAACGTTATTTTTTTTGTCGTTTTATCAACTAAATAACAAGAGAAAATCGTTTGGTTCGTAACTTTTGAACGCCACTGTACCTGCTCATGTTTCTTTATGTTTCGAACGAAAGAAGATGACCTATTCATTGCCAGCCTTACTCGATACTTCTTTTTTTTCGTCCTCTCACGGTGAGAACAAGTAAGAACTCATGGAGCTTTTTCTGAAAGGTGAGAATTTCATGAGCTCAGAAATGAAAACCCCGCAGCTAAGTGAGGACACAAGGCAACGGTGTCATTGCATCTAAAATGCAATTGCATCGGCGTCGAGGCGCTAGTACTTTACTCGTAGGCACCACATGTAAACACGAATATAAATGGGTATGCAAGTGTGTTTGTATGTATGTAATTATATATATATATATACGTGGTTTTTGAAAATACACACTCAGCGCAAATGATATACATTTACACACGGGGTATTGCATACACAGACATACAAAAATGTGTACATGTACCGATGAAGAAAAGGGCCAATGAACTGTTACCACCAATTCTGTTTCTAATCTTTCTGTTTCTGGTATTAGGATGAAATGTTTGTGAGACAAAAAATCTTGCGCCCTATCACCTATCTTCAGGAATGACATATGTATAAATATATAATTTCTAATTACTATAGTTATTAGAAACTAAATATATCTGACACGAGAACTGATTATTTGTTTATAAAAAAAAGTATATATGATTATGTGGAATAAACTCAAGATTACCTTCAAAAATGTATTATTTTATAGTAATTACATTCTTACGAAACGGTGAATTAATTAGTTGTTGATTTCTTAATACTTCAAAGAAATGTTCTGAAAGTTCATCTGATTCTTTACTTTGTTCGTGAAGTAGGATCCTTGAAGTTAATATCGAGGTTTTTTTAAATCCAAAACAAACATCTCCTGCGATGGAGTTACACAAGATTCGTACGATGATAGCTGTCTGCGTTAACGGAGCACGACATTTCACCGTACAGTGTTTACGTATCGTATTACACTTTCCTTTGCAAGCAATGCAAATGTTTTCTCGTAACTGAGCTTGCATATTGCTATGCTGCTGTACAGCTTCTTCTCATATTCTTTACAAAGCGTATATTTTATGGTGTAGATTTCTCGGTATTACATATATACTTATCGTGCAGGACGTTCGAATTAAACAATAGTGTGATATAACTTTGTGCAAATGGAGCCCTTACTTAGAAACGATCGCTTTACTCGTATTTCAAGTGCTTCAAGTCGAGTATGCCAACACCAAATGAATAATTCTGTATCCATTATCCTTTTGATGGAAAAACGTGCGTAGATCCGCTTATAAACATTAATAAAATGTAAAGAAATGCCATATCATAAAAATATGGTACATTAACGAGAATTGTATGTATACGTAGATTATGATGCACCATTCACGTTTGCCGCAGAATCGTTCTCCATGGCAAAGTTCTTGATTGACACGTTCTATTCCTCGTTTTACGAAGGAATGTGTAATTCGGGTATGACCCCAAAAATTATTAACAAACACTGCCAAATAGCTTCATTCCGTGAAAGCTAACACTGAGTAGCAAATATAAGACAAAAGGAAGGTGTTTATGAAACTCTTCTCTAATGGCGATTGTAAGTCCGAACAGTGGAACATGAGAGGATCTGCGGAGGTAAATCAGGTTATGAATCGAATAATTACGGAGCAATGATTACTCTGCTATATAGTCGCGAACTTGACGACCAGCTTTCAGTAATTGTTATGCTCCACTGAGTAGAAAAGTATGTGGGACGCTGCTATAAAAAAAATGATAAGAGCCGTGATGAGAAAAGTAACGTGGGATCCCATGCCAACAAATACTTATACCGTGTATCAAATATGTCATACATTTAAAAAAAGAAGACTTTTCTTCTTCCCTTTGATCTCTTTACCTTTCTTTACCGATTCGCTTTAATAGATCGTTTACCAGCATTACCAAAAAAAATTAAAATTTTCCCGATAGAAATTATAATATGGCCTTGGTCAGGATTATAATACACTGTCCAATTTGCCTCATGGCCGTAATACAGCACTCTCAAAGAACCGTATAGGATCCTGATATAAAGTGTAACGCTATTCCATGGAAAGGCCTGATCGAGACCTGGTATAGCACGGCCTACTGGCGTAGAAATTATCATAGGGCCCTCTTCAGGGCACTTACCGGTTTTCCTGATCAATTTTTTTTTCAAATTGATAAAAAAACGCGAAAAAAAATGTTTTCAGCTATTTTGCTTTGGAATGTTTATTGTCGTTTACATAATTCTTGTAACCCTTTAACTGCCAATCTAACACATTTATCACATTCTCTTTGACCCCGTCGGTAAAAATGTTAGGACAATGCAGCGGACACGCTACTTCAGAGTTCCGTCATCCTGTCCTCGATAGAGATATAAATGCCGGGAAAGCCCGAAATTCGAAAGTAAACATATGAATTATGATAATGTAGCAAATAATTTTGATTCATTCAGAAATGGGCGTGGCGCGTTAAGGGCATAACTTAAGTTGCAAATCGTAATTACGCTGAAAAAACTTCTCAGCGATGATGGGCATTCCCCGTGTAGAAATTTTCATCGGGAAAAAGTCGGATCCCGTACGGGCTTTCGCTATTTATTAGGGCATAGCCAGGCCTGCCTGGTCTGAAGCCGACTAGCAATGTAACGAGTGAGAGATCGGGGTATGGTCAGCCTTCCCTAGATCGGTGAATGATCAGGCCCTTCTTGGCGCCTGAATAGAACATTAAATCGAGAAATAGCCAAGCCCTGGTATGCGCGCCTTATTAAACTTCCCCATTTTATGTATTATCAAAGCCTGATTGGAGTCCGACGAATAAAGTCACCGCTTTAGAGTTGGGGTATAGTCTACATTTCTTCGATCGTAAAGTACTGGCAGGATAAAATGCTGTACTAAAAAAAAAGTGAATTATTAATTATTTCAATAGGGATTCTAATTTTTAGGATAGAATTAAAGTAATAAAGTATACGTTCTCTCGCTTTAATGCAATGAGGGACGGGTGACTCAAAAGAAGTACTATGACCTGTCGTTGCTTTTCTCTTATATATTTGTCTTATGTAATATGTGTTTGCGAGAAACGGCCCTGTACGTGTACGCCACGTCCATTGCCTTCAAATCCTTCATACAATTGCTGATCGAGGCTTGGGCATATACTGGCATAGAAAAATTGGCAAAAAAGGCCGGTATTTCCCCATTTGGTCCTTAATAGGCCCCTATCGAGAAACGCAGACCAGGGAAAGCCTAGCCAGGGCCAGATGTAAAGTCAGGACTCCCCAACCACATTTCTACACGGGTCGAACCCATCTCCCTGCCCACCGAAGCATCATACGTTACCTCTGGGCTATCCTGGTTGTTGATAATGAGGTAATTTTTCAAGCCTCAAGAGTGCATACATGCTGGGTCATGCACATTATTGGTTAGTTTATTGATTTACACTGTTCTTTTTCAATCTTTGCTTGTTTCTTTATTTACTTTACGTAATAATTTATTTATATACTTATACTCTTATATACTTATTCATTAGCATATATTATCAGTTGAAGAAATTCGTAGGCATACGAGAATTTGCGTTTAAAAAAAGAAAAATATCGTGTTGTGCCACAACGTTCAGTTTTTAATTTTGTTTAAATTTTTTTTGCAAACCAGGACGAACACAAAAGATACAGACTATTCCTTATGGAAAGTTACCAAAAACATGAAACGACCTCGACACCTAAATCCTCCTATCAAAAAAGATGCTGAAAATTGGGCTAAAAGCGACGCCGAGAAAGCCGAGGTTTTCGCCAAGCACCTTGCAGAGGTTTTCACCCCACTAGCCAGCCAAACAGACGATAACGACGATGAAATTTGCGACTTCCTGGACTCAGCTCTGCCACTATCCTTCCCGATTAAACCAATAACCCATCAGGAAACTCTACGAGTTATTCTGAAGGACACCAGTCCCAAAAAGGCCCCTGGCTACGATTTAATTACGGGTAAAATACTAAAAGAATTGCCACACAAAGGACACGTCTATTTAACAAATTTGTTCAACGGAATTATACGCACGGCGCAAATCCCGAACCAATGGAAATTCGCGCAAATAATAATGATTCCAAAACCGGGTAAACCACCGAATGAAAAAACCTCGTACAGACCTATAAGCCTGCTGCCTATTTTGTCGAAGATCTTCGAGAAACTTCTGCTCAAAAGAATGAACTCCGAAATCGAGAAAAAAAAGCTCATCCCTGACCATCAATTTGGATTCAGGAACAACCACTCGACAATTGAGCAAATTAACAGAGTATACAACGTTATAATCAATACCCTGGAGGACAAGAAATATTGCTCAGCAGTGTTTCTTGACATACAACAGGCGTTCGACAAAGTATGGCACACCGGATTGCTGTACAAAATCAAACTCCACCTGCCTCAATTCTATCTACTGCTAAAATCATACCTATCGGATAGAAAATTCCAGGTACGATATGTACAGAACTACTCTGGTTCCTACCCAATCAAGTCAGGCGTGCCTCAAGGGAGTGTATTAGGACCAGTCTTATATACAATCTACACCGCCGACCTGCCTATTGGCAGGAAAATTACAGCAGCAACTTACGCCGATGACACTGCTCTCTTGGTCACGCACAAAAATCCCGTAACAGCGTCGAAGAAACTCCAACGGGGCGTGAGCGAGGTGCACGAATGGTTGAAAAAATGGAGAATAAAGGCGAGCGACTCCAAATCTGTCCACATCACGTTTACACTACGAAGAGGCAGCTGCCCGAGTGTTAAACTAAACGATCAAACTCTCCCCGTAGTAAACGATGTCAAATATCTCGGCATGCACCTAGACAGAAGACTCACGTGGAGTAAACACATCAAGACCAAAAGAAAGGAGCTGGACCTGAAGTTGAGGAAAATGTACTGGCTCATCGGACGTAACTCCCAACTATCTACCCATAATAAACTCACCATATACAAGGCCATATTGAAACCAATATGGACTTACGGCATCCAGCTCTGGGGAACAGCCAGTAGTTCCAACTTAGAGATAATACAACGGTTTCAATCGAAAACGCTAAGAATGATAGCCAACGCACCGTGGTACGTTAAGAACGCGAGTCTACACGCGGATTTCAAATTGAACACTGTCCAACAAGAAATACAAAAATGGAGCGAAAATTACCAAACCCGGCTGGAAAACCACCCGAATCGATTGGCGACAAGTCTAATCGATCAAACCCTCCGAAGGAAGAGACTCCGAAGACATAAACCAGGACACCTGCTCCAAAGATTCGATTAGGGGAAAAAAAAAAAATAAATAAGCCCAACCAAATACAACCCGCAACTAGTGGCGATCAATGGATCCCCATCTGATACTGTTTCTTGTTTTTTTTTTTTTTACTGTAAAACACAAAACTATTTATTGTTAACATCGCTAACAGATTGTAGTTGAAAATAAAGAGAAAAAAAAAAAAAAAAAAAAAAAAAACCAGGACGCATAATCGATCTGTCAAAAGTCAGCAACTGATGTCAAACTCGAGCGAAAACAAAAGCCATCCGCGTATGAAACATTCATTCGTATATGTATACCGACTAGTGATGGAAGGAATGGAATGATAACAATGAATGCGGTATTTCGATCCATAACATCATCGTATCAACGTATGAAAACATGAACGAAATTTCACCGGACATGTGAGAAATTATATAAAAGAAGGATGCAAAAAGTCCATATATGATAGTTTTGTTGAACGTAACAATTCACTTCGAATAAGCTTAAATATGATTTCTTTAATACATTAAATCCTGGGGATAAAGATCCTACAAAAACTAAGCACCAACATGTATTTTGCTATGTTTTGCGCTGTGAATTGTACAATCCAGTAGAATAATTTATTTGTAATTTGAGCTTTAAAGGTGACCTTGAGGAGGCAAGACATACAGATTCGAAAAACCGAAAATAAAATAGTAAAAAAAAACTTTAATAAAGACAAAACTTTCTGAAACACTATTTCCGCAATGCCGCGGAAAAGTGGCGTCTGTCGTCTAGAGCAAACATTGAGATATATCATGGACAAAAATTAAAAAGAGAATGAAAGGAGAATCAGGAAAGGAAAAAATGTGTACTATATTGAAAGATGGAGTTTCGATGCAAGTGTCACTGATATATCACCTATTGCCGGCGCACATATTGGATCGTGAAGCGTCATTAGGTATTCATTCGTTATTCGTGCTCGATCGATTGCCATCTTCCAACCCCGATGGTGGCGGTAACATGCCCGACCGATACATATGCGAAGAATACCTAAAGAGGAGAAAAGCATCTTTTCCAAGACGAGCATATGGAGAAAAACGAGGGGATGCTCGAAAATGAAAGAGTATATACGCCTATATATAAATATGTGATATGTGTAAGAAAACGCATACACTCGCATACTTCGCGGATGCTACCGCGGAACGTTTCTTCGATCTTTAAACATCGTTTGGCACGGCTACGGCCCGTAAAGCACAGCTTTTCCGTTCTATGAAGAAAAGAAAGCGCAGAAAGAGCATCCGTTTTTTACATATGGTGAAAGGTTGAAAACCAACGGTATATACTATAGCTCGATCCAGAGATACAGAGACAGATAGAGATAGAAAAATGCTGGGACACATGAAGCGAGATGAGGCATGACTTCTGCTAAGTCGCATGCCTACGTTCGATCTACTATTCGTAATTTTTATTCAATTTGCTGTGTAATTTAACACAGAAATATTCAGCGGCTTTATTTAAAAATAAAAAGAAACAGTACAAACATCTTCCTCCAAAGGTTGTGACTGTTTTTAAAAAGTGAATAGTAAAATATACCAAATTCTAAACATTTACCAAATGTAGCAATTTCGATAATTTTATGCCGAAAGTCAAATTTTATAGGGATTTCATGCTTTCTGCTTTTGTTCGAATTTTTCAGAGCTCGGAACTCCATTTCTGTTAATACACAAATTTCACTGGATTATGTAATTAAAAATTGTGATCAATAATTAAACTTATTCTATACTTGCCGTATAATGAAAAATTCGACATCGATTGGATGACATTTGTAGTCTATGAAAATCTATGCCATTAAAAACTGTATTGAATTACTTCAAAAAACTTTATCTATGATTTTATTTGAATTACACTATTATTGCGCCGATAAAACCGTCGATGTATTAAAATTGATTATTCCAATAAATGTAATTTCTGCTAATGGTTCTAGGACGCCGTGTACACCAATAATAATATAATTTATCCACGTGTACTATATGCTCTAAAATTGTTAAGCATATACCCAGGAGCATGTTCATAGAATTTCCTTCGTCATTGTTCAGCATCGAAAGCATTGTCCTTTCCCATTCGTCCCTCCATTGAAAAGCGATATCCAGAATTCTAAAAACATGAGAGGAACCTTTCAAATCAATTAATTATTCACCTATGCATTATAACTTGTCGGTACGATCGTCGCTTTGTAAATGTGCAGGAAAATTTATCGTCTGAAAAAATACACGTTTATTTTATCGAGGCAAATAATCATTTTATCAAATAAGATTTCCTGATGTCCGCTTTGTGTTGGAAAAAATCTCTCTGACGATTTAACTCATTTCCTCTCCATTCACCACGAATCGCATTTTTGCCAAATTTATTAACCATGAAAAGAGCGAAAGCGAGCACAGAGTGGAGAAATAAATGATAACGTACAGGAGAAGAAAGAGAACAATAATGAGAGTGTCACAAGAATAAAAGAAGTTGTGAAACAATGGTTCAACGCAATAACGGGCAAAAAGTTTCACTCCATAAACGTTTCAGACTCATATGAAAGCTGTATCATATTACGGCGAACGATAATGAAAAACTCCTAAAGGTTTTTCTTAGTGCCTAGAGGAAAAGAAGTAAAGGTACAAACGAGACTAAGAAATAAGACAGAATGAGAGTACCAAGCTTTTTCTTCGACACAGCATGATATCAAATTGTGCGCTATTAGTACATGCTAAAACAAGCAGGGGAGTCCTTGTACAGAAGTCCCTGGTCTAGGTTACATGTATATAAACATGTATTGTATATCTATTTCATATATATGCAATTGCAATATATTTAGTTTACCTAGTAAAAGGTAGAGGGAGAAGCGTCTACGTGAGGTCGTTAGATTACAAAAGCGAAAGGCGGAAACGTGAAAGTTGAAATTAATTCCGTTACGGGGTCACCGCACGACGAAACTGCGGAAATAACGTCGCAGCTTCGGATCCCACAATTTCCCACCAGTCCTGCCACTGGCTGAGTTGAATGGTTTTTTTTTCGTTTTTCTTCTATACTTGCCTCTTCTATCTCATTCTCTTTTTCTCTACTTCATCTCATTGGCGCTTTTCCGTTTTGAGCAAAACACACGCATACACACTGACGTGTGCATAAACGCAGATGTGCGTTCACTTTTTTCATCTTGCTCGCTTTAAAATCGTGCTCTGTCGCGTTACTGCACCACCGCGGAAAAATTCCAAGAGAATGGATGCCGGAGACTATGTATGAAAAAACTTTACTGCAAATACGAACGAGAATGTGAGGAAAAATCGCAGGAACCATGACAAGAAAAATAATGCATACAAAATATAAAAATTTCAAAAGCATGTCGATCAAACTGACACGAAAAAAGTAGAAGAGATTTATCTCACTGGAGGAGAGGTGAACACGAAATACTCCTGTAAAGATCTAAGGGAGATCTGAAAATAGAAAATACTTGCATTAACATGAGGACACGTCCTACAAATTAGAAAAAAATAGAATATTTTTTTCAATCTGATACATTGAGTGCGCAGAGAACGACCCCTGCAGAACTGTGAAAAGCGTCAACAATCTGACACGATAAATAATCAATTTACAAAAAAAATGCTAATGAAGGTTGCATCTACAGCCGCGCCAAAAAAATATCGACAAAACATGAAAGATATACCATTTAATCGGTTCAGTAAAAACGTGTATACTAGACTGATTCAGAAATTTTTTTTTTTTTTCCTTCGGGATTCTTGTGCTACTGTCGGGCAGTAATAAAAGAAAATTTTAAGTAAAAGATGGGCGTTGTCACTCAATTTTTAGAGGTGGCTATATCGACTTTTTTGTTTTGAATTTTTCCATGATTGCGCTGCAAGATAAGAAGAAAAACTTTAGAACCGACAGCCTTCCAGTGAATTCGGAGGAGAAGTGAAGATCAATATGTGAAGCACAATTTTCTTTAATGAAATATTCTACGTTCACATACATTAAAGTGCATTAAAGTCCAATTTTGCATCCAATTATACTCACTCGATCAATGTTTTGTACTTGAACACTTTTATTACCAATCAGAATAAAATCATGTTTTAATAACCCTAACCAATGAGAACTGAACACATATTGCGTGGTAAAAATTCTGACGCTCCATCCATACGTCAATTTTTTTTGCCGATTAATAATATTGATCTTAAGGTGCATATCCACCCGCTACTGTCTTGGGCAAGAAATTGCACATCTCGCATACTTTGCTCAATTACTTGAGCAAGTCATTAGTGCTAGCTTTTTTTCCGGGAGCAGCTTGCGCGAGTTTTCACAATTCAATGCGAGATAACTCGCCGTACTCGCCGTATAAAGTATACATAGTGGAAGTGCAAGTTCCAATGAGTTACGTATGCGTATTTGAGCTAGAATATTTCAACTTTCATGAAAATTTCTCTCCCAATGTGTATTATAAATTATTTAACATACTTAGACCGAAAAAAACAACATGTTGCCTGACAATAAAACACCCCAATGCATATGTACAAATGTAAATACTTCAAAATTTCTCGAAATTACTTGGCGTCGAGAGGCCACAGCGTCTCTAAATATCGTTAAAATCTTTATACTTTTACATGAATTGAGCTATTTTGCGTGACCTTTTACACATATACGTATTTATAATACTGGAGTAGAAAGAATATAAAAGGCAGATGATTGATGATCCACCCTTTTCTATGTTCCAGGTAAGTGTCAGTCGGGATTGAACGCTGTGGTTTTTCAGCCCTTCAAAGAAAAATGTGCCACCGTAAACGAACGAGGTAAAAGCGAAGTGAAATATGAATAAGGACGAGAGAGATGGAAAGAAAATACACGTTACTACCCTTAATCACGAGCACCCTTGTGGCATGTCCCTAAAAATGAATCGACAAGTTTTTTCATCATCACAGGCGTTTTGTTTGCCCCCAATCTTTTGCTCGGACTATTCTTTCTATCGTTAACCTCACGTTGATAACTCTTGGGGTCGGTTATCTATTCTGTGAAAAATTGAAAAATACTATTTTACATGAAATATGGTAGAGGAGAGATAAAAGCTGTGGAGAAGCATCTTTGACGTCTTAGTATATACCCAACTCCCATTATGCAATTCTTTTGAACGTGTGCACTGATAGACTGACACTTTACGAAAGAGACGTTTCTCTAGAAAGCTCCAGAGCTCGACCACACCTTAACTCGACACACTTTCCGCTTAGACATGAAATACGAGGATGCACACTAGGGTGCCCGTTATTTTGGCTTCGGTAACATTTTTTTTACGTCTAACAAAAAAAGTAATCAAGATGTGATTTAAAAAATCTGTGTAAAATTTGGACGCGCTGGGATAAGGAGAACACGTGCCACCGAGCAGTTTTATTGTCGAAAATACATGAATTTTTTTAATCGCCGCACTAAAATATTCATTAGTCTCATAATAATAATTAAACAATCTGGAATTGGGTACATTGATTATACATATTAGGAGGTACAAAAGATTTTATTTACTGATTTTTTTCCATCAATTGTGTACAGTCATGAGTAAATTGAAAAATTAATAGAAAACTTGAAATCGGACGTGGCGGTTTGGCCACATTGCGGCAGGAAATCGAAGCAGTGAATTAATTTTCGACGCACCTACGTAACGTTGGCACCGGTGCTTCAGCTGTTTCGCAAAAATCCATACCTCTTTCACAACCAACGTATAAGTATGGCGTAAAGAATACTTCGAAGATATTCATGTATTTTCGAAAATAAAACTGCTCGGTGGCACGTGTTCTCCTTATCCCATCGCGTCCAAATTTTACACAGATTTTTTTTATCATGCCTTGATTACTTTTTTTGCTAAACGTAAAAAAAATGTCACCGAAGCCAAAATAACGGTTACCCTAATGCACACGTAAACAAACGGCACATATGTTTCACGTTACATATAGATCAATGTATATTGAACATTTAATGAAAGGTCGAACACTTTAGCGTCACATCGGTACATTCGACAAAAATTTGATGACTTTTGAATAATTAGAATGAAACATTGCTATGAAAATTTGTCAACGAGAGTTTATCATACGCAGTGAATTAATAGGGTGAATAAAAGTATGAAATATAAACTCTCGCAACCGCTCGAAAACATGTATGAAAATAATAATCAATGGTTGGTCGATATGTCGTAAAACGTAGTATATCATATTTTGACAAAAATGGAAACGAGGTCAAAACGTGAAACGAATCAATAGGTAAAAGAAGGATGGCGAAAGCGGAGTAGGTCAATTTGCGCTGGGCAAACAGATGGAAACCAAATGGCTGGAGAGTGAAAAACGGGAAAATTGAAATACGGATAGAAGCAAACAGCATATGCAGTGTTATTCTATCTTTTGCGCTTTCGTGGGAAACTCTCAGATTTACGGATTTACAACATCATGGAAATTAATTTGAAAAACTTCCATATTTGGTGAAAAAGTGCCTTTTAAAATTTTTCTCAGGGTGGGATGTGATTTGATTTTTAAAAATTCTCATCTTCTCGAAGAAAAGTGAATGATTATTTGTCGTATCGCATTAGGAAATTTCAGTGTCACGTTACGATACGATGTAAGTACACAAATTCATAGCCAATTTTCAGAAATATTCCGCAATCTGTACAAAGGAGAGACCGATACTGAACGCCCTCCTCTCCCTCCAACGAAATGTCGCAATGAAAAGATAATTTTTTTCATTTACAAGTTGTCATGAGAATGATACCTTTCCTAAGTTTCAAAGTGACACAAAGTATACGGAGCAAAACGGCCCTCCCTACATTTGTTGAAAACAGAATTTCTTCGGATAATGATAATTTATTCTTCATTAATAACGTTTTTAGCGGGTTTCATGAAATGAAACAACCATAACTTTATCAACCTAAACAGTAAATATTGATGTAGTACAATGATAAATCCAAACAAAAAAAAATTACGATTTCTTGGAGAGCGTTCGTAACGTGGATTTTTTTTTTATGGAAATTTCGAAAATTATCACCAATACGTTCAAAGTAAGAAAACAAATAACGACCCACTGTTTTAAAGCGACAAATATTATATTACACTACAAGGGCAGAAAGTTTGACATTCCTGCACTGCGCGTGATGATGCCCGAGGCGAAGCCGAGGGCCATCATAACGCGCAGTTCAGGGCTGTCAGACTTCTGCCCGTGTGGTGTATACTATTTTTCTTTATACCCGGTCGAAAGTACGATAGGTGCACGTTTCAATTTCGGACACGACGATCGCGGCACGAGCGAAGCGAGTGCCGTCGGTTTTGATGCCTGCCTCGACATTTGCAGCACGAGCGAAGCGAGTGCTGCTGGTCGGGGAGGCAGGCATCAAACCCATAAAAAAAAAACAAATCTAATTGCATTTAAAGAAAAAAATGGATTAAAACTTATAAAAGGTTATTTATTTTCATTTTGCACAAAATCTTATTGCGGTTTATTTGTTTCAGCATGAATAATAAAAATTTGCTTCTTCTGAACTTGATAGTGTCAATTGTACCAATCCACAGACTTCTTTGGAAATGTATCTGCCTGGATGATTACTTCTGCTTCCACATTAAAATTTTTCAACATCGCTTCTTCATCGATTGATTCGTCACTTGACGTCATTTCACTCATCTTGCTTCGCTTATTACAGTTACACTTACTTTTCCTTTGCACTTTTTAATTCACTGCAATTTTTAATATATATTTGAGGCAATTAAAACATTGATAATATTTGAATGATGAACTTTATTTATGTATAGAATAACTAAGGTTAATTATAATTGACTGACAGCAGTCGCGATGGTCTTATGGATGCAAAAATGTTTCTCTCCCGCTGTCATATTAGGGCCGAAAGAACGTACTTTCGACCGAGATATGAAGGAAAAGTTTTTGCGCCCACTGTCACAGAGGGCGAGCGTGTTTTTTTTTTACCAATGCAGGAATCTTGAACTTTCTGCCTCGAAATCCGGGCCGAAAGTGCGTACTTTCGACCGAGGTATGAAGAAAAATTTATTATCGTTTAAGGGAACCGTCGTGCCCCGGCCTACCTTATTTTCATTCTACTGCGACTGTATTTATCGTTAATTATGTCATATGCTTGTATAAACAATATCCGTGATAATTTTAATTTTACAAATTTCTGGATGTGTGTACGCGGGTATTTTTATATGCATCATTTGACAAATTTAGTCTGAAAATATTCGAAGCGTTTCTTAATCGTATGTACGTTAACCATAGTTCGCTATATAGTTTTCGGTGCAATTAACGAGAGTTGCCAAGCGCGTTTGTGACTGCTCAGTTCGTTAGTTGTCACGCAGGAGGTCTCTCGAGACTCGAAAACTTTCATAATTGTTTCGGGTGTGTTTTCATATGTATGTGCATGTATGTATATGTGCGCAGTGTAAAAGCCAGTTAAGTGTACTCGAGCCTAGAGTCTATTATAGAGTGGTGCGGAGAAGATATCCTTAATCACATTACGTTCGTTGTCACATGAAGGCCAAAGGTTATATCGCGAGTATATACAGTCTACGTGTAGTATTATAATACTATAGCCAGAAACTATAACGACGTGGCTGCGGAATACGATGTACATAAGGGAGGGATGAAAGGAAAGGGAGGCTTAATACTGCCATATTCAATACGGTACGTGTAACGAGGTGCACTCCGGATTTACCATCCTACACATACAAGTATGTATATATGTATATATACACGTGTGGAAGCTCTTGAGTCAACGTCTCAAAATCTGGCGCAGCATGCCGGTAAACATCGCGTATACATACATGCATTCGTTGAAATATGTTTCTACCGAAACGCAAATGCAACAGCATCGTCAATTTTTCACTCCTCTTGGAATAGAACATTCTCCTGTTTAATAGCATAATAAATGCACATTCTAAACGAAAATGAATTTGATGATGTTCAGACAGATTTTATGTAAAGAATTCATGCACAGTGGAGCACAAACTCGCGAGGGAAAGTCAGCCTCTCAACTTTGGGCTGCAAAACACTGAATAAGTGAAACAGGCTGAAGACCCAATTCTCGTTATGAAGGCCAATCGGCTTTTGCATGAAAGCTAATCAAAGACTTCCCTACAGGGCATAGCGAGAAACTCGCTGAGCAAAGTTTGTTTTTTCCTTTCGTATAATCAATCATTTTCATGTACATGATGCAGAATAACGGTTTGCGTCAGTTTTCCCCTTCAAAAAAAAAATGGTCGAAACCGTATTATATGACAAATCGGAAAACGTGAGATATATAGTGTAACAAAGTCTCAAAAAGTACTTAAACTAAAAAAAGTACTGACATTCGCATTACGGCAGTACGGGATTCTCAGTTAGAAGCATAGCCGAATAAGCACACCGAAACTGCTCCCACAACGTCTTCTATCGACAATCGTTAGCGATCATTTTGGTACAAAAGTAGTACGCCTCAAATTTTAGCTCGTACGGGCGGTTTCCGAGTCACTCGAAAACCTGCTTTTTCTTCCTTTTCGATGGTACAAATGAATAATAACAAATTTAAAGAATCAATCAGCATGTAAAAACAGCTGAAAGCATTCAAAGTTCATCCTAACAAAAATAGGGTACTTGGGATTTTCAGATAGTGTTAACGTATCGTACAAATGGCAGACGTACGCTTTATTACTGTTCTCACGTAGAAACGATAATTTGTTAATTATTATATGATAGATGTTTGTCAAAAATTGGGAAACCAAGACAAATTTTCTGTCGTATTTTTAATAATACCGCAAATTGTGTCACATTTAATGAGGATAGTGACGATTAATTAATTCTATTTGATTCCTGTATCATATTTCACAACATTATTGGTATCTGTAGTATATAATACGCATTTATTTAAAAAAAGAAATTATTCATATCATTCTTGACGAAACAAATTTAAACAGGGAAACGTTTACCCGAAGATTTCTAAAAGAAAAGGAGTTTTATTATTGAATGTCCTTCAAAGTATTTTTTTTTTGTTTTTCAGAAACGATCGACAAACCTTAGCACACTGAGCACATTGCAATTAGCATTTAATTGATATAAATTGTACTAAGAACGAAAAAACTAAAAATTTTCGGAAAAAAATTAGACTGGGCGCTAACAACTACAATCTAGATGAACAAAACTTAAAAAAATGTAATCTTAGATTTTGAATCGCAGTGCGACCTTGATTTTTCCCACCTCAATTTCCATAAAAAAAACATTCAAAAACAATCGCACACCCAAAAACGGGCGTAATCAAGAATAAAGTCTATGCACCTACGTTTCTCTTCAAGATAAAAGTAGCGTGAGAGCAAAAATAGAGGAAATTGGGCTATAGAAACGAGGTGGTAAAATATCAGGGTCGTACTGCAGTTAAAGAATCCCAACAAATAATATTTAAAAACCGGTGATATTCATTTTAAATACAGAGGCGCGATCATTGAAGGTTTTCTAGGACCATGAAGGTAGTCGGCCAATTTTTAATCAACCATACGTTGAAACTAGTCTTATTCTACATGCTACAAAATTTCCTTCGAAGTACATTGCTCTTTTATCAAAGTTGATCGAACTTTTGCCAAAGTTGAACACGATACATTTTTCTTACTTGAAAATGCGGGCTCTGCTTACAGCAGAGTATCTTCCTGCTGATGTATCCATTTTACATTTGTTGTTCCGAACGGACATATAGACTAATGCACATAACGATTTGTAAAAGGATAAAGGGAAAGGATGCCAATAGAATCTCCTCTACGTGAAATGGTCATAGAGCGAGCTTAATACTGCGGTATATCCACACGTGTATGTATTCTATCTAAGCGGGTTATAGCAAACTAATTCTTCCACCGGCATCGGCTCTGCCCGTTGAGGGTACCGTACCATCTAATTCCTGGCCTAAATGGATTAGCTCTTGAGCAAGAGATCGGCTGGAGAAGACAGAGAGAAAAGGTTGCATAAATACATACGAGGAAGGGAGTAAGAAAGAGAGAGGGAGTATCGTGGCTAAATGACGATGTAAGGCTGTCCGATATAGCCGTGGAAACCGGCTTAACCGGGAGGCAATCGGGTTCGCCAGAAGACGATATGGGTACTCTGTGGTATGAAAAATGAGAGAACAAAGAGAATCATCGTTATAACCATCTTTTGTTCTTTCATTTCTCGAAACGTGTATGAAGAAACTCGCGGATACTATGGCAAGCTAAACGCTTGTCAATATACACGAATTCCGAAATTCTAATTAAAGAGTTTCGGCTGGTTGGTTGATAAATAAATAGTGAACACTGAATTGCACTATAGAAATTTATTCACAACGATAAAGGTAAATTAAGTGGACTGTATTAAATTTATGTAGAGTATGAACTATAAGCGGAGTTACACTATAGCGGCGCGGATGTTCTTATTACTGCAAGGCAGTGCGGTTGTTCCCGAGTCGTAACGAAGACTAACAAACTCCCTTTCAAAATATCGCTTCTGAAATTCTTGTGAGGACGATTTAAGGAAGGGGTAAAAAGAGATGAAAATGTTCCCTGATAATTCCATTGGTGTGACAATATACAGTGGGGAATGCAAAATTCTTATTGGTGGGAAAGATGGGAAATCCAAAAAATGAGGAATGCAAGAAGGGATGATGAAATACGCGTTCCTGATTGGCGACGATAAGAAAAAACCCAGGAATAATGAGAGGACTGTTCGAGAGTGAAAAAATGAAATTAAGTAGGCTGGAAGGGAAAATACCTATGCGACCGCGTGGGTGAATTGGCCAATTGGTTTATGACCGTATAGATTGACCCAAGAAAAAGTGTTTAACCGTGTCTTAATCCCTGGTGGAAAATCCGACGTGCTATCGTGTCCGTAATAAAGAATTAAGACTATTCTATAAGCATACAAAATAATTTCGAGCGATTGAATGGTTAGCACGAATAAAGAAATTTTTCCCAAGCACAGTATTCGCAAATAAATGTACACCCTAATGTTAAAATACATAAAGAAAGACTTATTGTTCGACCGATGTACAAATGCTTGCCAGATGAATGTTTCAAATAAGAAATAAAAACATTAAACGATTAAACAGTGCGAGACGTGACACAAAGCAAGTTTCCGACACAATGTTCGAGTAGCGAAGAATAGGAAAGTAACAAACAAGGACAGAAATTCTCAATATGATTATAACCAAAATATTGCTAAGATATTGAACCATAGTTAAGATTATAGCGAGGCTCGTACGAACATATGTATACAGCTAAACAGTGTAGATTCGGGCATCACGCCAATTTTCTCATTCAATACCTTTTACGATACAATAATTACTACGTGCCTTATAAGGGGGAATAGAGGACTCATTGATTATATTGAAGAAATTATTATGAAAAAAAATATTTTCACATAAAACCTTCGTCATGATATGAAGGTTTTGAAAATTTATTCAGATTTCCCGAATCACAGTCGAATCCTTCATTTGATATTCGTAAAATTAGGAACAATAATAGAAGAATTGCGAGGGAGGAGAAATCTATTGAAAAAATAACAAATGAAAGGAAAAGCGACAAACAAGATTTTGTATGTTCTGAGTTTGTTGGTTGATTTTTCTTTATTCAAAGCGAGCCCCTCGGAGAGTCTGTAAATCACGCAGAACTATGGTAGCGCCCCGCGAAACGTTTGTCAGGATGGAGAGTACGTGAAAAGATTGCGAAATCGAGAAATTACGTCAAGAGCTAAGAGTGGGTGTATAAAGGCGGGACCAACCGAATCCGAGAATATGAATATACACACACACACACGCACACACACACACACACACATACACGCAAGGTGGTTATAAAACAAGAATAGAAGAATCGAAGAAAGCGAATAAATCTTGTTTCTTACTAGAGAGAAAAGAAAAATCGTGATGGTCTATCGTATTTTAGTCGTACACAGCGACGGAAAGTTTTGGAGATAAATGTTTAAGTTTAGAAGTGTTTTTTTTCATGAAAAATATCGGTTTTTATCGTGTTTTTCTTATACGAACGCTGTCAATAATGTTCGCACATCTTGGCCTAAAGGTACAAGTTATGGCTATTAAAATAATTAAAATGACATATTGCAGTGCATATTCTAACACTTAAATTCACCGCGGCCAAGCAGTTATATTTCATGTATATTTGTTCTTCGTGTCAAAAATAGTAAGAAAAAAAACCAACACACAAAAGAATATTATTTTATCCATTAAAAAGATAGGAAGTTGAAAAAATCGGATGAAGACTGATATCTGAAGAACTATGAGGGCATGAGGGATGGAAGGTGGAGATAGATAACAATGGTACCTCGGTATCTTATAGAGTACATCTGACAAACTTTTCTCGTGCCTCATTCTTTTTTCTTTCAGCCTTATTTTGCCATTTTCCCTCGTACCATGTCTATTTCATCGCTTTCCTAGCAAAACACCGAGATAAGATGCGATATACACTTCACAGGACACAAGCTTTGATATATGACACAAGAGCACAGGCTCTTTCAATGTGGCGGAAAATGCGAACCCGTTACTACTGATGCCTTCCCATTGCAAGCACGCAGCAAGAGGCCACGCGGCATTTTCCTACACCCTTTACTACGGTGAACCCTTTTAGCTTTTCTGTTCCTCTTTATCTGTTTCGTTGTACGCCATTTCCATGATATATATATATATGAACAAAGAAATAAAGATTCGTCTCTGGTACACGTAGGCGTGGTCTCCGTCCCTGCAAATATATTTTTCGAAAGCTTCCACTCTGTTCATCGCTATTCCTCTAGAAAATATAACGATTTTCACGTAAAATTCCTCGTTACATAATCTCTTTCATTCCCTTCTTTCATACGCTTTCTTCCTATCGCCGAATCCCCTATTCTTCCTTCTCTCGAATGGATTTAATGCGATTCTTCTTACGTTTTGGTAACTCATTTTTTTCTCCTCAATTTCTCTTGTTGCTCGAAGCGATGTTGTGCCATACGGTTCGACGTTTTGCACTATTACGGTGATTTATGTTCGGTGTACTTCAGCATAGGATCCTGCAGATTTATTTTCAAAATACGAATGTAATCATTACTCGCAAAGGCGCGTATTTGCCCCTGGCACAATTATATTGCACTTTAATTGGTATTCGTTAATTGAACTGGCAATTATTAAACATGAAAATTAGTCAAATATTATGCCATTAGCGTTGCGTTCGCTTTCATACAAAATTGATATCCATTTAGATTTATATTTGCTCTGGAAACAATGGCTCTCCCGGCAAAACCCGAGATACAATTTTGAATCTTCGATTTATGAAACATTTCGTTTACAGCTTACTTTGATTCCTCCGGATAAAGTAGAGCGCTGGGAAATTAGAATGTTACATATGCTCTTCTACAGACAATGAGCTATTAATTCGATAAGAGATGATAATGACATCAATGAAGCTCTGACGAAAAAGTTTTAAATGAACAAAAATAATGTAACTGTTACTGTTGTTATAAATCGAAGGAAGCAAGCTTCGCATAAAATGAAGATGAAAGTTAATTTTCAAATAATCCGAAAAATCACCTGAAATTTCGTCGATATAATATCAAGATAATTTAGGAATTGTTACAATTATCTCGACATTTCTCACGTAGAGATTATCTAAATGAGGTTTCATTTTTAGATAATCCAAAATGCTTATAGTTTTTTATCTTGAAATCTCTCGTTTACATATTCGTAGGTATAAAGTACATCAAATTACTTCCCGGTGTGCCTTCGTGCATGTTGTTCAGCTGATAAGCCGTAGATAGTCAGTACGGTAGTCGCTTTAAACAAGAGAAATATAGTATACATATAAACATAAAGGAAAACAAGGCGGAGAATGTGCGAGGAAATACGGAAAAGAAATGAAGGAGATTCACAAACGTGAAAAAATGAGGAAGAGAAAAAAAACAACAGATTTGCATCAGCCCTCTTTCTTGTTCTAAGAAGTCAGGAAATATTTTTATACGTCCATTCCTCCAGTATTATTTTTCTTTTCATTATTTCATTTTTTCGCCCTCTCCTTCTCGCTTGGAAAATTGAGGAACCTGGGTTTTTACAGCTGGCTCACTGATACGCTTCGTTGAGTTTCGCAGCATCCACAAGATAATTTTCACGCTTCCAGGTCAACGTTATGAGAAAAAAGCTCAGTTTTTTTCTTCTTCTTTTTCATAATTCTCCGTTGCTTCGATCCAGCAGCCTTTCTCCCTATTCCCATCCCCCGTATTTTGTAACCATTGGACCATCAACTGGCTACCGTCGTTTGCTCTTCTTTTTCCCGACAAAGTTCAGAAATAAAATAACTGAGGAAAACAACGCTCAGAGGATTCGAATGAAAGAGCCTTTAGTGTGTGTCATCAGCCTTTCTTTTCATCTACATATATTTCTTCACCTTTTCTCCAGAGATGGGCACAAAACTTAACAAGATTTATAGTCGAGACGATAAAGGACGCATACATAATGAAATTCATTTTTAATTGGAGTAATAGCAATTCTAAAATGTATATCAAGATTTGGTCGAGTGCCGATAATCTTCATTTGGAATTCAATGTCTAAAGTAGATTATTAGCTACGAATAATCCTAATCGCAATGAAAAAGAACACAAAATATTTTTCGAAAAATAATTGTCATACCAAGTTTGTAGAAAGACGATAGGTCAACATCTTTTGCCTCAAATTATGCTCATCTCACATCCATGGGATTTAGAAAGCTGTAAAAGCAGATCGAAAATAAACCGAAAGAGAGTAATAATTTACATTCTTTTTGATTGAAAGTTTTATTAGCGCGTATGTCAAATAAGTATTTACTTAAACATCTTGATTTCAAAATGAATTATTGATTTAAACTGTATACGATGACATCTTTTGAATATTCGCACACACGACATCATTATTAAAAACGGAGAAGGTTCATGCCCATCCTGCCCTAACTGGTACTTTGCGGAATGAACTTAGCTTAAGGCCATGGGGGATACCCCTTCCCCCATCAAAATTTAGAAAAATCCTCAGGCAAAATCTATAAATCGGATCGATTTGAAATTTTTTGTGAGTATTTAGTGACACAACACGGAGGGACTGACGATTTTGCAAAAAAAATTGTTTGTAGAGTGAAATAATTTTCAAAATTTCGAAATTCTACTGAATATCACTAAATACTCACAATAAATTTCAAACCAATCCGATTTATAGATTTTGCCGGAAAATTTTTCTAAGCTTCGATTTACGGATGTAACACATTGCCTTAATATGAATTTTTCGAAAGCGAATATCGTCAATATTTTATAAACTGACAGCTGATAGAAAGTTGTTAGATAATAAACTGTTCTGTACAGTTTTCAAGTGAATGATTTAAAGTCATGGAGTTCAAATATATTTCGTAATTTTTAATTCGTGGGCACTAACGTAAATGAACTTAGCTCAAGATTTTGTACACTACCTTTGTAACTTTTCTTTGTTGTTGCATCTCACAGTAAAATTGATAAAACACAATTCCAAAGTAGCCTACACGAGATCGTTTCAATTCTAGAATTCTATTTCCTCACTGTCAAAATGAGAGAGTAAAAAAAATGTGACGAATCAAAATTTCTCAGTGATTTGTTCCGGCCGATTATTTTATGCATTTGAAAGAGTCCGGTTCGATCTACGGAGCATACCAGAAATATCCGAATCATGTGTAGTGAATTTCGGACGAGAATCCTGCACCAATGGATACGTCGCGATGTCAAGAACGATCTGGGTCAAACCCAAACAGCGTTCCTTTAATCGAATCTTTGGAGAAATTTCTGGCCTGTTCGAACGGTCTAAGTCTTTGCCCATGGACAGTTGGATGGGTATTTCCGGCGAGAGTATATCTCTGAGAAAGCAAGATGCTATCGACAGCTTTTTTACGCTTTGCTCATTGTGGGCTTCTCGCATGCGTCACAAAAAGTCTCTTACTATGTATGTGACTATGCTATGTAATTATTTTCTCATCGATAACATTTTTGTTTTTCATACAGTAACATTTGTAACCGACACTTTATTACAGACATCGCTGTTTTTTTCAACTGAAATCTTTTGTCCTCCTTTAGAATACTTCACAATGAAATAGTTTTTCCCTTCTTTACATTATTACACGCTGTATCTTTCAGAGACACGGTAAGGCATATTGTCGTAGCTGCATCGCAGTATCGCTAGCGTTTACGTCAAATACGCCAAAATTCCGGCATCATCCTTATATCCTCCGCACATAAAACCATTGCCACTAGTATAAAGAGCCGTTATACCGTAGTGTGGATGTGACATACGTATTATATTGTAAACCCGACCGTAGCTCTTGATAGTTGACTGTTCCGCTGGAATAGCATTGCGACATAACGTTCTGGGATGTATAATGCAGTCCTTGGGGTTTGCCATCTGTACCACCCATTCCACCGTATCACCCACACCCCAATCTCCTGTATGGTATGATGTTCTCCCGACTCCAGCAAAGACCCCTTCGGCCCCCGATGGGTGAGACCATCCCGTGACCAGGCTGCGAACGAAACTACTCCCAACTCTTCTACCTCCATTCCTGGCTTAGGTTTTCTTAGACCTTCTTGTCGTCGATAGAAGCTGTCGGGGAGAGGAATGGAAACGGCGAAGAGACAAGCGAAGAAAGCTGGAAGGCTGTGCAAAATCCTTCGCTGTGCAAGCTAAACCACCCTAACTACTCCGACCGAAGCTTTCGTGTCGGTGCGGATGGCATTTGGATCAGATATCGAGGACATTCCTGACAGAAACAGCCTCTTCGATATCCTCTCCGTTGCTTCTCTCTTACCATTCTTTTTCACTCTCGTGTCGACCATAAGTCTTCGGATATGTAGCATTGGAAAGAGTTTAAAGCTCATACCGCGTTGATGTTACCTATACATACGTGGACACGTATGTGACTCCGGGATCGGAAATGCCTAGTATAGGATTCCATCGATATGTAACCTGTAAGAACCTGAAATTGTTCTATGGGTTGGAGAAAAAATATAAAATAAATCAACTTTCATTCAGAGAAAGATGAATGAACGAAGAATTCTCGAAATATATTTTTCGTAACGACCAAAAACTGCTGGGAATTTGAAAGTATTGAGGTGGCATAATGATGATTTCAAAACATAATTTAGCAGATGTTTCTTTGGAAAGTAAATGTTCCTTTGTTTGGTATGGATAAAAAATAAAGGTGGGTCGAGTATGTTTAACTCCAATTCCGTTATTGTGAAGCGTATCTAGGGAACAATCTATAAAAACGGTACCGAAATATTATTAATTGACATCAACAAATTTTTATTGCCATTTTGTCGAGAAGAACGGAAACTCTTTTGTTATGGCTTAGTCTGTGGTGACCCATTTAATGCCATGATCATCCCGCATATTTCGTTCAAATTGTAATTACACAATAGTTTCAGAAAACAATGCAGTACGTGGAAAAAGGTGATTGCAAAATGATCAAGAAAATCGTTTTGTGTGCAGAGATCAGTACAAGGCTAAAGAATATTAGGCGATTGATGAATCGATGAACATGTAAAGGCCACAAGGGTTTCAGGGATAACAAAGCTTGATGAAGAGTTCACCATATCGGACGAAAGTTTTACAGACTCTAACGCAATCAACAATCTTTGACAAATATGGAACGTGAAAATAGATCAGCTACTTTCTAAAATTCAATCAGCTACTAGGTCCGTGCTATTTCTCGTAAGGAAACGACCAATTAAGGTAAATGTCCCAATTATTGAACAGCTAAGGATTAGGGGGATTGAATTCGGTGAGAAAAAAATATAAGACCAAGAAAAAAACCATCGCTTTCATGTTATGATATGTTTTGATGTTTACTTTCGAAAAATCACCCTTTACACTATTTTTAAATAATTTCAAATGAAAAAAAAGACTAACGATGTGAAGCATGCAAATGTCCCAATTATTGAACACTGCAAGTGCCTATGTCCCTAATATTGAACAGGCATATCCGAGTTATTGAAAACTCCCGAGAATTCTTTTTCCGTTCTGAAAATATTATTTTGGGTACAATATTAAGAAATAAAAGCAAAATCAAACACTTCAATAATTTTTTATTAATTAAGTAAAAATACAAAAATATATAGTCAGTCTCTTTTGACAGGATTTTGGTTCATTCCGTTTGGTTTTCAACTCGAACTTTATTTTATTTTTATTTTCAGCTTCCTCGTTTTTATGTCGTGTTTTTGTTTGAGTTTCTCGCACCTTTCTTGTTTTTTCAACTGCAACTTTATTTTCTTTTTATTTTATTGAACATTACATCTGTATTTTGAGGTTATATTCTCTTTTTACTTTTCGTTTTGTGTTCATTGCACGAAAATACAAATAAGTAATATATTTGACGATTTTAGAGTTATTATTAAAAGAATAAAGGTAAGTTTATTCAAGAACTTACAGTTTTTGTTTGAATAAATCCGATTTACACGATCTGTCACACATTAACTGTCTCGATGTCTCGACGGGTTTAATTGCGCCATCTTGGAGAATTCGAGTGTTCAATAATTAGGACACACTGCATTTTCTATGTCCCAATAATCGAACACCGCATTTTTTAACAAATAATTAATTAAACAAAATTTTCTTAAATTGTTATATGTAAGAAATTTTCTGAGGAACCTGAAACGCCTCTACTTTTTGAGATGCGACAGTTTTTGATTTTTTTATGCTCTTACGCATGAAGCGGCGCGTCTTAGCAAAAACGATAAGCTTACCACGAGAAGTTCAAATCGCGTCTCCGTTGCTGATTAAATAATTTTTTTTCACTATTAATTAAAGCTTTTTTGGACGGTACGGTAACATTTCGATAGCTAAAAGTTCCATGTATGTCATGAAATTTTTATAAATAAGTAAATGCATGCAGGTGAACGAGAAATAATATAAATACAAGATAGTGTTCAATAATTGGGATATTTACCTTATATACTTGTAGAATCCACGATAATAGTACATTGTGTGGCCAGGGACTTGGGTGAAGCCAGCACTCGCCTTCGGCTCGGGCCAGGCACCTTCACACTCGTCTGAAATCTTCTTGATTCGCCCCTAGTCACACAATATACTGTTGCGCGCGGGTTATTTAATGATTAACTACTTTATCATAAAATAAGATGTCTTTATTAGTTATTTAAATTGAGAGCTCTCCTCGCACGTCTGTTCGCGATCGAGTCACTCGTAAATCTCTTTTTATGTTTATTTATCCCCATAGCAACCGTCATGGATGGCCCGATTGATATAAAATAATAGTAATGATGAGGATCTCAGTGAAGTAAGTCAGTCTGTAGTGATGTTCATGTTAATAATCATAACAATACTATTATCGAGAGATCTACAAGTATGTAATACCATCGTAAAAAAAATCGATAAAAAAGTATATAATAAACCAACTCCGCTTTTAGCCATACTCTTCGCGATTCTTTATATAACGACAGAATGCTCTGGCATATTTTTTCATCGCGTCCGTTTCCACTGCGAGCATTTGTTTCCTACCATATGTAATACTACCATCTCCAAAAAAATTATTCCAAGCCAAGAACATAAACTTACAAATTTGCCGATTAATAGCGAATAAAATGATCAGAAACTGGTGATTAATACAATATCTATAGATGCAGACTCAACGTCGCGATTCACGATTAAGCATTAATACACCGGCGTACTTGACCGGCCCATCACTTTTCAATCAAATTTGGAATCAAGTATGACAACGACCGAACAACAGTTAACAAAAAATCAGATTAGTCGATGTTTTGAATGGTACGAATATTGCGAGGCTTATAATAAACAAACGCAATTCTGGCCGGGATGAAATGAAGTCAGAAACTGAATGTTTTGTGTCCTAAGGCAGAAAACGTTGGCAGAAACTTGATGCTTTCTGCCCTACTTCCTATCGCTCTAAAATTCGCTTATTTCGGCTCGCTAAACAAGCATTGAAATTCGCAGTGTCGATGCAGGTGATATGAAAAATAATTTTCCATGACTCTTCGTTCGAATTGCCAACACTCACAGTTTTATTTACGGTGCCATGAAGAGTTAACGTTACTATCTATTGATCCCACCGCGATTCTACCTCGAAATAATGTGACCCCATGGTAGCATCCATAAACAACAACACATTCATACAACGAATTGTTAATAATGGAGTCAGCTTGCGATTCCCTGCTTGTAAAAGAAACAAATGCTCGCAGTAGAAACAGACGCGATGAAAAAGTATCTCAGAGCATTCTGTCATTATATGAAGAATCGCGAGAAACCCGGCTGAAAGCGGATTGTTCGTTGATGATGAAAAAAAATGGAGAAAAACGCAAACGAGGGAATGATTGAAACGAAAAATTGAGAAAACAAAGCAGCGTGATAAAGGTGCGTGACACAAAATCACTGAAGGTCATGCGCTCTACCGCGGCTGTTTCTGGTTACGCGGTCTGCACTACGGAAGCATTGAATTCAATTTTCTTCCCCTGCCTATTTTTTCCGATTAATCGGAAGAATGGCAGCTGTTAGAAAACGAATTGTAGATGTGAACACGTCACACCTTTTTCATGTATTCCGTATACACATACAAGTATACCACAGTAGGTATGAGTGTATATATATATGCCTTACTGGGCTATAACACTTCAGGTTGTATAACGTTGTTGCTGGCATATGAACGTAAAAAATGACGAAGGGTCTCCCGTTAGCATGGAGCGATGGTTGCCACGGCATGGTTCGATTCGTGATTGCACCCACGTATTGTTATCGAACTGTGGAAGTTCGTGAGAGTAAACCCAGATAGAAATAATATCTGATATTTACCTAGAGTCAATACCGTGATAAATTTACAACGCTAGATCGCACTTGCTCGATTCATGGTCCACAGAACTTATATATTAAATTATAGCGTTGCTGAAACTTTTGTGGCCGGTGAGGTTTAAACACTCATTAGGGAGGTGTTTGCTCTACATTAAAAACCTGAAAAACATAACAAACGTAGGCCAAGTGAGTCAAAAAAATAGACTGGAAAAATATTTTTTAAGATAGTTTTAAAAAAAATCTAAGGAAATCATCACAAGCACCCAATTATCATGAACATAAAAACATGATGTGCCAAGTGCCAATCCATCTCCGAATAAATATACACACATGATACTCGATCGATGTTTCTTTACCGACTGCCAGCGTGCTAATAGTCTGTTAGCTGCAATTGGCCGCAATCGTGATAGGGATCGAAATCAGCGCGCATGCGTAGACTTGGTTGGCCCCGACCCACCGAACGAGGATGGAAGAAATGTCCCCAGTGGACGTTTCCCTCGCCATATCGCTTGAATGTAATTTTTACGAGCAAAAATACACCTCACAATCGATATTTCAGGATTAGCCGAAGGGATTTGGATCGAACTAGACTCAATCTATAGCAAAATCGAAATTTCATCGGTGAATTGTCATTACATTTCCGATAAAGTTATGCGTTTTGGAGGCGCAACAGCTTAAAATTAAAAAATGATCATAAATCTACGTTACTGTGTAGTTATCCGCTGCAGATTCAAGATTTAAACAATTTTTTTTTTTATTACTTGATATCGAGACCCTACCGCATCTCTTGATGAAATACGCCCTCTACTCTTGCTTGATCCATACGACACTGATTGAGTAAAACTGTCTTACGGAAATTATTTCAGAACAGTAAATATTTTTTTTAATTAAATGATGAGCTGCTCGGGTAGTCTGAGCTACACTTTTTTCTTTCTTTATGCCTTTTATAACTTCATTAAATCATTCATATCATACACCTGAGTTACTCTCATAATTTATACAGAGTATGACTCGAATGATTTATTTATACTGCGTTTAAACTAGAAAACTTACCCTTCGTTTATGCCGGAATACAGAATCGAATTTCGATGCCATCCTATTTCTGGTCAATATATAGTATATAATACGGGCCCATCTACGAAAACTATTAACGCGCTGTTGGATGTGCTCGCTGAAAGAGGTGAACCGATGACGATTAATCGTGATCCGTTTGTCCATGAGACTGTGAGAGAACGTGAAACGAGGGTCTAATGGATTCAACAACCTCTATAGCAGAACCACGAACTCCCCAAAAGCTTCAAGCGAAGTTTTCATTCTATTAACCGCCTTGGCATCATTCATCTTGGAAAATCTTGTTTCCACCGGATGAATTGCCCCGGAGTTCGTGCTCACAAAAATCCGTTCCGCTCCATTCACAAGCTTGACCGGTCGCGTGTGGTCTGAAAACCGAACAGCAAACTGGCGCGATCCCCAATTTATTTTCCAATTTCAGATTATATATACATTTAAACCCTCAAAACAGTGTGTTATTTACTAAATAACTCAAGTTATTTATTATATTCTTTAACAACACGACTAACATTGCCGTTATTATCATTAACTAACGTGGTTAATTTTTCGAAAGGTAATTAATAACCGAAAACGCTTAATGGTCTGTTATGTAGTATAGATAATACTAAATTTCCTCTTTTTAATCGAAAAAATTGTACTCGTCCACACCTGAAGGAATAAAAGCCGCATGGGTCATTGGATTTTTCGTAAAACTGGCTAAAGAAATCTGGCTGAAAGGATCTACGTATATGTATAGAACTACTAGAATTATCCCCATCGAATTGCTAAATGATACTTACCCCCAGTGTCCTTACTGAAAAGTTTTAGCTAAATGTATATTTTATAGATAATACGCGATGTCATTGCAATAGTACAATATGTATCATTATAAAAATATTAACAAAGATTAATCAAATGAAAATTTAAATGAAAAAAAAATCTAGAAATTGAAGTGCACATTTTGCTTGCGCTCCAAAAATGCATACCGACGCATAACGTGACGCGTTTCGTAGCAGGAAAAATGACATTTTGTCTCTTCGCAATCAATGACACCTGAGGTGCAAGATAAATCGTCTTTTTCGCAAAGTGTCCTCCTGCTCTTCTCGATGTGGCTTTATCGGAAACGTGCACCTGAAACCCAATGCAGTATTTCCAGAGGTGCCTATAGTGTACATACAGAAGGCGCACGTATACCGTTCTCCTTGGAAAATCTTCTATTTCATCCATTGACATGACGTTCGTACCCTTTTGTACAAACCACATTTTTCTGTAATTCTCGAGCATTACCTTCATTATGACAGATAAATCGAAAAATGTCCACATACGTAACGTCATATGTGAGCACAAATTTCATGGCGCGAATAACGATATACAGAAAAACCTAAACTGAGATTCCTCTTTCATCGAGAATTTTTCCTATCGGTTTATCATACTGTAATCCAGTGATAAATTATCTGAAGTGAAACTCAGATCTATGTGATATTTTACCAATATTTCGATATCATTAATATAAAATATCAATAACATCAAGAAAATAAAATAACACAGTTTGTCTATAAAAGGTGTTTAACCCCTCAGCAATATAGCGAACATGACATTTTCGTGCCACTTTTGTAATACCGACAAATTACTCGAGACGCACCAACTGCTAAGTAAAACTATACACACCGATAAATTCTTTTCCTCGATGGTTAACACGATTTCAGTTACCTGCCGACTCACCCAAGAGAGCACAGATAGAAAAAAGAAACAGGTCCCTCTTTCTTTCTTTTTGGTGGCAACCAAGTTATAAACTAAGCCCTTAACACCGAGCCGTACCCGATTCTGATATTGCTAGATTTGAAAAATAAAACTCCATTCGAAATATCATTCACATTCAAATCCAAGTCACAATTTCGAAAAATGTATCAATAATATTTGGCGAAAGGTCGAATATTGACAATAAAAAAAGATTATCGTACATTTCATTCGATTGCAACGATGCAAACTTCAAAATCGACATTTTAAGACACAGCTTTTCTCGTAGATCCTGCAAAATGTTATATTTATGACTCCATGTCCCAGGAAGATATTCTAAAAAATCTAGCGATTTTCATGAAATTTCATGTAATGTATCATCCCATAATTATGGTTTTTTTTTGGAACAAACTTGCTAACTAGTCTGAAGATGTTATCGCTCACTTTCCGCCAAAATACCCAGATCCTATGAATGATTCGAAAAAATTTCATAATTTTTCTTTCAACTCCGGAACATCCTCAAAAAAGGGTGAGAACAAGTAGAAAAAGAGAAAGACAGTCAGTTGGCTCTTGTTGATTCTTTCGATCATGTCGAAAATATCAATTCCGGTCACTGGTTACATACGACGATTTTCTCGACACCCCAACCGCGTGCAATTAACATTTTAGAGTACGAAGTATAGCAATATACATTTATAAAGTATCCATGCTCATATAAAATCCTGCCATGACATTTTTTTTTCGTGACGGTCGTTGAAAGCCGCCTTGATACCTCTCAACTCATTCGAACTGTACCGTTAATAATGACGACTGACAGACTACGCGATATGTCGAGAGTCAGGGGTATGCCCTTGGCCCAAATGCAGAAAAAACTTTTTCAAGTGGATTCTGACGATGATGATGCTTCAAATGATACGCACGACCTACGGACGTATATTTCTATGCTCGGAGACCTATTTTGGTCCTCCTCCTCAACCGCTTCGTCCGTACCTGCTCTTATGTAAATCTATAAATATAAATATTTAGATCGCGAATATAGGTTAATGAAGTTCGGAGATAATAAAAGTTAAAATCATTTGAGAAGTTGACAGAAAAGTACAATATTTTTTAATTTAAAAATAGATTGCCACTTGTACATGAATAATCAATATTTAAAAACAAAACGGCTTTTCAATACATTCCAAACAAAAATCAATTTTTTAATTTTCATACATCGATATAATTAATTTATGGAAATGTATCTTTTTCACATTCCACACTGAATTAAATATTCATCGCTTTGGATAAATAATATTTTCCATGCATCGATTAAATTACATCAAAATGAATTTAATAGAATAAAGATTAAAAACTATACGGACGATTTTAAAATATTTATCATCGTTTTGACGAAAAGTTTAAAATAATCTTTGTATTCATTAATCTTTTATCAGTACAACTGAATAGCGAAGTTTAAAGCGACTTGTGCAATGTTAAACTAACCGAATATATTTTCATTCTGCAGTGTGAAGTAGTCGATCTGAAACTTATCTTTTTCTGTTTTCCTTTTTTTTATACAGCTTCATCCGGCTTCTTATCCTATACAGACCACGACTTCGCGATGTGAAAGAGCATTTTCCCTCTATATTGAATTCAGTTTGTTCACCGCGACGTTCTTCCCTGGTTTTTCACTTACTATACGGATGACTAATTTCACGATAGTCCTTAAAAAGATGGCCGTCGCCAAAATAAACCAAGCAAATCTAAGTTGATCTTCTTTTAAAAATTCCGTGTAGGCAATATCGAACATAATTTTTTTCTAGTTGTATACCAAAATCGTGGTTTTTATACTCGTTAACTCGAAAGTACGGTTTGAACTGTTCTGTCATTCTCTCCCTCTTTCTCTCTCGTACAATTACCGATCACCAAAAGAGGTAGTGCCGAAAGGTCTCACCCCTAACACTTATCGCCACAACACTATGGCCTAAGCGATCATATATACATTCATGTATGTTTACGATAATTTACTGGATTGGCTTAGGGATATTTTTCAAAGTGTAAATATCGAAAAAGCAATGAACCTCTCTTTCTCTCATTGCTTCTTCGATCCGTTCATGAATGCACAATGGAGCGAAACGGTATCCACGTTTTCTACAAAGATTTAAATTTACCAATTGTCTTCTTTATTGGGCGCCAATAACCATACTCGCTCCTTTTCATCCTTCTATGAATATTACATCAAGTCAGCATTTGAAACGAATTGGATTACATTATTTTCGTGCTATTCGAATATCTCAATCATTCTTACGGAATCTTTGCCCACATATTTCTAGGGTTTTTACAGAACTTTATACATTGAAACCCGACCGCATTTGAAGTTTCACCCATTGTTCAAATAAATACAAAAGCCCTCATAAGAGAGTGAAATCGCCCGTTACCGCTTCACACGACAAACGTTCGACATTTTCGAATCGTTAACCATACATTTGACAAGTTCACACTACATTTTCACTTTATCAGCAAAAAACTCCATCTTTACCTTTGTATTTCCACTCATGTACAACCGATGCAATGTCGTGCATGACCTCTGTGGCGTTTTTGTCGCAATATAATGCATGTGCAAAATTCGACGGACCATGAGTTAATCACAACTTGCTGACTCGACCGTGAGTTCAAATACATGACTCAGAGGAACAAAATGTACACCGATACAAGCTAAGATTTTCCCATAAGAATCAAACAAAAAAGCGTAAGTCATTATTCATTACTATTTAGCACGCAAAGTAAAACGTGGGATATGTTTGAAAAATTTCTTTCTTGCATTATTTGACAGCGGGACGCTGCCACGTCGCTTGATATTTGCCTTTTCCTTGCTATCAATGGATAACATATATGGACATGTGGATGTCTAACTATTCGACAAATAGGAGTATCGAGTAAATGCAAACGTACAATTGATGTTGTTTTGAGAGTGGATCATACGATCAGTCTCGGCTTGCTACGTATGCATATATTCGAGAGCGCTGTTGGCATCCAGCCATCGTCTCACAGTCGACAGAATCCTCCTCGAGCGTGTTGACGATTACGTTTATGCTTGAAAGTCTCGAATAGTGCTATTTGCGAGAATAAGGACTAATTCCAACAGGCTATCATTACATACCTCTTGTTTCTGTTTGCCATGAAGTTTTAATCATGATTGCACTATTGTTGTTTGTATCATTTTTATCTTAATTTTTTATCTCAATGATTGATCGCATTTCGCTTCGACCATCACCGCAGTTGAAAAAAAAACATTCTTTTTACACAAAACCGATTGAAGCTGTTATTTCGAATGTACGAAAAACGCGTTTGTTTACAAAGAGTATACAAAAGTCTTCAACTTAACTTGATAAATAGATGGAACAACGTTGGCAGAAAAGCGCACCGTGCGACTCACACGCCTATATATGTAAAACTTATTACGAGATGATCAGAGTCACGTGCGAAATACCATGACGCCATCTTCAGAAGGCATCAGCGACAAGGCAAAGCGAAACGAAAAAATAAAATAAAAGTAAGCATAGAAGAAACAATGTTAAGAGCGGTCCAACCTTACGGCAGTCTCGAGCACATGGTATCAAGCGGAACGATGAAAAGAATGATGAAGAGAGCAATTTTCAAGAGTACACAAGCGCTATTTATTAACGACGTAGTGTAAGATGCAGGTGGCCCTATCTCATGCACCGAGGGATGAAAAGCTTCATTGAACTTAAAAGTAATATGTGTATTGCCGTAAAATCTTCTACCCAAAAAAGAGTGCATTCTTCATACAATGACCACTTGTGTATACAGTTATTTTTCTTGAATTAGAAAATGTTTCCATGACTATTAGCTTGATCAATGTTACATATAGATCGATAAAAATGATTATCTAGTTGTAGAGAGGTGATATTTGAATGAATTCAATTAGTGTGTGCACGATCCTTATATCATTACTTTTTATTCCAGTTTTAATAACATGAGAACAATGTTTTGAATTTTGCTGTGATCTCCTAAGCAGATACGATTGATTGCACAATTCTGCACAATTCTGATTATATTAAAAATTTGCATCGACGAATCGGGATGATATTACTTTTTTGTTCTCGATGTTTAGTATTATGAAGTGATCGGATCAGTCAATGTATGCAGAAGAGAATTGGAAAAGCCTTTTCCATCAATCCCAACGATGCGAATTTCAATGTGATCAATAATACAACAATTGACGTACATTCTAGAAGATACCAAGTTCTCCGACCGATCGGTGTAATTGTACATGTCGTTTGTTTATACGTTCATTACGTCCTGTTTGCCAGCAACTCGCTGCACATATTTGCTCAAATAATTACGTGGATTAGTGGATTCTAATGCACACACAGCTGCACAATTAATCCGCTGTCTGTCAGAACTTGTATTAATGGGTCGTTAGCACACATCGCGTTTGTATCACACGAAGCAGCAGCAGTCAACCAGCCGCAAGGCGGAGAGGGAAAGGTGTGCGTAAGGGGGTAAGGGAGGAGATGCGTTTTAGGGTATGTTCTAACTACGCTCTGTGGTCCATTAAGCATCTGGGATGACCATCTCAGATCTGTCCAGAGCCATTTACACGTGTACACGTGCTACAATAAACTATTAGTAGCTGTATGTCCTGAATTACAGACAAGATACATTCGCGAATTGATTTATTATCGCGATTGAGCCATTCCAGCTTGTGATTTATCAGATATATTTCTTAAGTGACAATATTTTCTCAAGTCAGAGCGCAATACAATTGATGTTTAATGTTCGTTGAAACGTCCACATTCGAAAGTCCCTTTCTCTAACGCGAATGTTAACCGTGTCGTCTACTCACGTTAGTAGAGGCAATTACCTCTCAGGGTCGTAAATTCTGACACCACAATTATGGAACGCAAGTATAGATCAATACGACCATTCAAAATATTTACCCACGAATGATCACATGTTGGCAATAAATAAAAAATATATTAACTAACTAAATTGGTATAATGATTTAATAAGAAAAAAAAAATTCGAACATGAAGTATAAATGATGCAAGTGCGAATGAGTCCACAAATAATCTAACAACGTGTTTTGATAATTGTTGTACTACACGAGTATTCTGTCGCGTTCGAAAATTTACTAAAGACTGAGGAGTCCAGACTCGTTCTTTAGTTTTTGTGAATGGTCGATAAACTTTCATTGGTTAGTAACAATCTGATTCTTGCCACTACGTAGAGGACACGCCTTTCGAAAACAAGGACAGAAGCAGAAAAAACTTAACTAGCAAAGGTTTTGTTAATCCTACATTTTTCCCCAATACAAAAAACCGAAAGGAAGTTTTCAACATTTATACCGTGCGTAGAATGAGTTTTTCGTCGTCTGTGTACTGGACACTTAATGAATGGAAAGTGCCTGAATTTCTGAGCAACCAAATTGACCAAGCTTCGTTGAACACTCCGAGGATGCATCTTGAAACCTACATACATTTCGTTAGTTAACGAACGTCGGAAACAACGATTTCATCCTCGTCTTATCAAAGAAATAAACAAAATGCTAACTTTTTAAGACTTACAACTTGTACGAGTCATTAGAAAAGTATGTTATTACATTCGAACACGATATACTTGCAGTAAGATACCGTTTTAAAACACGTTTGCGTGAGATTATGCCTTTGCAGGTAAAAGAATCGTATATAGAGTGATTCAGGATAGATGGTGCATCCGCCCTGAAGCGTCTCCGAACTCTTATAAACCAGCGACTCTGATTAACTTACAACTCCACAAATGTATTGCTTCGCATTCAAAAGCTATTAAAAATTTAAAAAAAACGGCCAAGTAATTTCATTGCGAACATTGTACAGAATATGTACTTGCGCGATGCGCACCTTCTACTGGATCACCCTATGTGTGTAGAATATCATGGCAAAATGTCGTTTGCTTGCACAACTCATCGAGAAGTTGTAACTTTGTGTAGATCCGAGAAAAGTGGGAAATATGGAAATATGGTGAAGGAAAAAGAAACGTAAAAGTATGCGACGAGAGAGCTGAAAGAGAACGGAAGTCTAAGAGGAGCGAAACGCAAGATTATTGCTGCTGGCGAACTATTGCAGGAAGTATATGGAACTTTATCTCGGGATTAACCGAGATGGTGAAAAGCTTTCTGGAAAGGCTTGATATATAACTGTATAGCCATCATAGGAAGTTTCATCTCTCAGATTCCTTGAGGATTATATGCCTTGCGAACTTGAATGTTGGCGCTTTTCGTTTCTGCTGTCACTGTTATCTTAACATTCCACCCAACTAGCATAGACGCAGGTCTTTCACCTCGTTGTCATCGTTTAATTGTTCTTTGAATTAGTATAAATACACGCGTATTTGAAAGTGTAAATGCTTCTTATTGATAACGCACCGAGATGAAGACAAGTGGCAGCCGAGATGGACACAAAAGGACCAAAATGGGTAGGACCAAAATAAACGTTTGTAAATGCCAAAATTGCAACAACTTAAACGAGTTAAGGTAGTTCAGTCACGAAACTGAACGACTTTCTTGAGAAAATTTTGAAATTTACACAGAGTGTAAATGGGTAGTCAACTGACACGCATATCAAATTTTGAAGGATTCGTCTTATTGGTTATTAAAATAAATGTGTTCAAATATTAAGGCAAATACACGGGGGTATGGGACTATACGTAAAAAACCGTATAACTTTTATTACCATTCATACCATTTCGTTCATTGCCAATTTAGTTCAATCTTTAACGTAATATATCTTTATTACTAGTAAGACAATCGTATCGAATTTTTCCCCAGACCTTCATTATATACTGCACTGTGATTGTTTCGCTTTTCATAAACTTCGTAAGAACCATTCATTCCCTGTATGGAAAGTTTTTCTTAATATTTGAATACATTTATCTTAATAACCAATAAGACGAATCCTTTAGAATTTGATATGCGTGTCAGTCGACTACTCATTTACACTTTGTGAATTATAAATCCTTTCAACTTTATAGAATTAACAAGCCGGGGATAATACAAATGTTAAGAGCTTAGTCCACATAATAGATTTTTAAGTCTCATGCAATGTATCTAAAGACGCGCTACCCTCGCGAGTTCAAGTAATTTAAAGAAATTTCGCATTCAATTATTTTCGAAATTATTGCGAAATTACAGTTTCGCAATTTCAAATACGGTTTATGTTAGATCAATTCCAATTCGAAGTTATTACAAAGGTCGTCACTTCGATGCAGCATTCAACGCCATTGAGTTATGTACTAACTGCAAACTGCATCTGAATGCCTAAGTTTGCTTGCTCGCAATTATCTTCCAACAGATGGGTGAAGAGGGAGAGGAAAAAGCAGGTTACAACCTCTCTGTATTACATTGCCTAAACGAATTATATATATGTAAACGATTCGGAATGCGAATAATTTTTGTGTATTAGTGTATCCGTCGGTACGGTTGCTACTCCGTAACTCTCAGCAAACAAAGATTGTTTCGGATTAATAGACGCAAATGATAATCATTTGCTAATTTACATGGAGTATAGAGGACTATCGGTAGATAATTCTTGAAACCCAAGGAAATTAACTGTCTACTCCGATAATCTGTCCATCCTCGGACACAGAGCGATCATTGCAAAGTAGCCGGCAGTAGCCATCATTGCAAAGACTTTTCAAACATAACGGTCGAGACTGATTTATACAATAAACAAGAAGACCGAAATGTGCTGGTACCCAACATAGTGAAGATACATATCGGCATGGAAATACTTATCAAGCAAAGGTACCCAAGCACAAACGGCGATTACTCCTTATATGGCTGATAAACGCGGGCAAATTTATTGCGAATGTTCATACTCGCACAGTGGACCTTCACTAGTAAATTCCAGTTTCCGCGCGCTTTATCATGCTTCGATGGACTAAATATTTCGTGTTTCAATGAGGTCATAGCTTTGCGGAGGAAGCATTGCTATCCACGTGTAGAGAAAATACCAAACCACACCACATTGCATGGCCGCACGTGCAAGAACAGCAACAGCAGTACACAACTTCGTATTCCACACGACATTCGGGATGCTTGATGCTTTGCTTGTGTTCTTGGATATGACATGTATAAGTACTGCATCACCGGCAGTAGCCACAGGGTGGTCTATACACGCTTTTATGAGACGCGAACGAAGAGGAGAATTCCGTACTGCCCGAATCGGGTATGAGTTCAGCACAGACGGAAGTACCAGTTCTCCGGGTACATTGGAAAGCCATTATGCGCACGCTTTCGCATACAGAGCAATTCCCTTTCTCCACTTCCGTAGCTTCAGGGGTTTTGTCCTTCACCATTCACTTTCGATGTTCCAAGCTCTCATTCCATCCCCTATTGGATTTATGCACCGGACCCTCGGATGTCGAATTGTACCCATGCTCATGCTAGTGCTCACTCACAGAGGCATCCTACTTTGCTTCTAATACGTCGCCGTTCACACCCCTTCAAATCTACGCAATTGCAGCAGAAGCAGCAAATTCACATTTCTACGCGCTCAGCAGTAGTATAAAATGCTGCATCATCATCGTCGGATATGGGCAACGAATGGTCTTGAAAGTCCAGTCGGTCCAGTACACTAATAGTCTGTAGCATTAATAGTATGTACAGTCATGATCTACTCTTCGAATTCCATGGGTCGGGGACCTATGGACGTTGAATTCGCATTATTCCCGTTATCCCATACACTATAATGAACAGGTAAATAGGAGAATATGAACTAAATACTAGGGACCAAGTTTGGAGGAATCATCTGCATGATAGTTTATCATAATGAAAATTCAGAATATGATTAAAGTTACTCTCAAAGCTCTACTTGACATATGGCAATATATTTTTTTAGAGTACTTGCTTGCAAATTAATCTTCATGTAATTATTTTTCATGGAATCGATTAGAAAATCCAATGGGTTCGTGAACTTATCTAGGGTAACAGATATCTCGGCACGAAGGAAAGGCGCTCGAGTACGAGCCACCAATTTATACGTGAGAAAGGAAATACGATAACAACAGTGAGTTCCGGTTACTCTTCTCTCGTCTTCGGCCTGCTCACCTCCAGACCATCAACTCTTTTGTCCGTGCTTTAGAGTTTCGCAACCTCAGATTTACCTCCAACTTTTCCTTATTAATATCGCCTCAAGTACCATCCAAAAATATTCCGCAACTATATCGCGAAGGGGTTCTTCAGATCGTGTCGCTTTGTTGTCAGACATGGTATCTCTTACAATATATACTGATATTCTTCTTAATTCGAATTTCGTAATAATAAAAGTATGCGCGAATTCTCTCATCCGGGTAAATACTTGTGCTTTTAATTTCTCTTCGTGCCACGTTCGCTTCTTAATTTGACAATATATATCAAATTAACTAGAACGTGGGCTTTGATACGATAATATAATACTTTTTCAAGCCCCATCGCGCGAAATTTCGACTTTAAAATGGAATATTCTTGACGCAATGTAAGATTTATTTCAAACATTCATTCGTATCCAATATGTATAATAGTAGAAAATTATTCTTTACAAAAAAAACCCTTCCATTCGTCTGAGCTTGTAGGATTTTTCTCCGTTGCTACATTTACTTGCGATTCCATAAATCAGTTTCACATCGATGACTACGGTAATTTTTTAACAATCCAACGGATTTTTTCACAATTGTCACAAAAATAGTGAAAAGACCGTTCCACAGACGTCCGGATATTTTACATGTATACAATTAAGTTTTCGGCAGCCAAGGTAATCAGACGTGAAACCTTGCCGTCACTGAACACGAGCGAAAATCGATCAAACGATAACGCTCATTCGTTTCATTAAAGTCAAGCTGAACTTCAGAGTGGTGCAAGCTCATGCTGGGAGTCTAATTGCCCGGGTACCGTAGTGCACGTTTTCAAAATCGATATTTACCGTAACCACGAGTTTTCCTCCACACTTGAATTTTATGATATCCAGGAAGCTTTGAACACATATCGGATATTATCTCGGTTCAATTGTAAGTCATTAACATTAACAAATGGATCGATTAACAACGAATGTAGATCATTTCCTTAAAAACTGAATTATGATATTATATCGAAATATCGCATGCTTTATTGTCGTTTTATTTGTTCCATTCTTGGCCGGTAAATGCATAAATTTCATGGCAAAATTACGGACGCTTCCTCATGCGTTTTGCTCGAGTTTGAAAGTCGGTAACTTTTGACAGATCGATTATTCCTCATTATTCGTAAAAATGTTCGAATACAATGCCAAAAAGTTCACCAATAAAGCATCAGCTGTTTGCACGCGTAAGTGCGAGTGTTTAATATCCGGAAAAAAGTCGATAATACTAAACTTTTCCGAGTCAAACATTTTTCACTCTTCACGGCTCATAATATTGCTGCCTCACGGTCGATTTTTCTCTTTCTTACTACACATTAACATCATATTTATTTGGCACACTGCTGTAAACGCCTACCATTCCCTTTATCTCAAGCTCTTATAATTTATATTTTAGTACCCCTATACCTGAGAAAACGGTCTGTGTTGTTTCGCAATTATAAATCTCATTAAAATTTGCAGCAGGTATGCCGTGAGAAACTATCAACGTCGCGGTTTTCCACTAAGATTAGTACCCCTCTTCACTCAGCTAACCCCGTCTTCACAATCACTTCTGCAGACAAACCATTGTAATTGTTCTCTCATGCATCTGCTTTCATATGATAAATTCATTATATCGTTATAGAAATTATTATTTGCATCAAATAATTAATGAATTCAGAATCCTGGAGAATATTCGAAACTCAACTTCTCATAGTTCATTAAACATCAAGGAATAATTATTTCTTTGATTCATTACTATCAATCATCAATTAATCATATTTCCGTAATTAAGTACAGTAAGAGGGTTGAAAATTCGTGATAACAATACTATTTATTCATAATTTCTACCTAAAATGTAATTATAAAGAATGAAACAAAACGAAAAAACATTTCCAATTGGCACGTCTTGGAGGCGTTAAGGGAAAATTAGAACGATAGCATCAAGCGGCAAACGCTATGCTCTACAAGGCTTTCTCTACAGATTTTATGCGCACTCCTAAGAGTGTTGCGGGGCTACACTATAGTAGGTATCTCGGAAAGCCTTAATCATCAACTGCTCTCGAAAGGATATTATGCTCAAGAAAAAGATCTAGGAATCTTCATGTGCTCTTCAACAAAATCAATAAATGCGTTGGTTTCATACAAACAGTATTATTTTTGGTTTACAATATAATATATTAGATACCAGGGAGGTGTCTCAATTATTCTTTACCGTTGTAACGGTTTCTTCGTAACTCACGCCTGAGGTTCCTGCAAGGCGCGTTGGAACTTCATTACTCTGTTCAATTAATGTGTTGAATTTATCACTTGAAATATAATAGTAAGAATTATTTGCCTTAATGGACAAACGGAACTACTACACACAGTACAATCGCGATCGCGGTGAGGGACGGAATGTCGCAACGTGGTACCGGATACAGAGTTTCAACAGGGTGCGATTATTATAGCTAAAAATCTGGAGTTTATGTGTATTCTAATCTGTTGAAGGTAACGTAACTATTGAGAACTAATTTCGCAGTTGACATGATGGTCCAGTTATTAATTTACAGGGCTGACTCATATAAAGGATAGGGGATCATATGCAAAGATCGGTCATGGCTGACGTAGTTCAAACACGCGTTCGATTAACTGTCGTTCCGTAGAAACGGGTTCGAACATGTTATTCTCAAGCGGCTTTAATAGTTGTTAGCTTCCGGAATCGTGGAAGATGATTGTTTGCCGTCCTTGAGTTTAATTTTACCTCTTGACGGTTTTATTAAGGGGGGATATACACCTATAAAAAAAGGTTATTTTTGCGAATTTTTCTGGCGTTTCTTCAAAAACCATCTGAAAAAAAACCAAAAAGATTATTAAACTAGATACTATAATCTAGTAGTTGTCATAGCCGATTTTGAAAATATCGATTTGTGACAAAATGGCGAACGTTAGAACATAAGTAAAAAATCATTACTTATCATTACTGAAAAAAAACATATAATTACTGAAAACATTACTGAAAAAAAAACCAAAAAGATTATTAAACTAGATACTATTTTTGAAAACCGATTTTGAAAATATCGATTTATGACAAAATGGCGAACGTTTGAACATAAGTAAAAAATCATTACTTATGTTCAAACGTTCGTCATTTTGTCATAAATCGATATTTTCAAAATCGGCTATGACAACTACTAGATTATAGTATCTAGTTTAATAATCTTTTTGGTTTTTTTTCAGATGATTTTCGAAGAAACGCCAGTGGGTACATATGTTTTTATGGCGCTTCAAGGAACATACGATGTCTCTAAATATTCTCGATATTTTTTAATAAAAAAAATTAAACATATTCTTGAATGTCTATACTTTTATTTGGTTCAAACTCCAATCCAAAATTTTAAATAGTTTTCCTACAAAAAATTCGCAAAAATGACCTTTTTTGGCCTCCTAGGCGTATATCTCCCCTTAATGGTCGTTATGGGTTTTAATACAAAGAAAAGCAAATTGCGTCGGTTGTAACGTAATCACCAATAATATGACTGCAGAGTTCTATTGCCTCAGACTTTTTCTCTCTATTTTGTAAATCGATCGAATACTGCATCGTTCATGATACAAAAAATTGTAGATCAATCTAAAATGATCAGAAAATTTACCTTTCATAGGATAAACGAGCATTCCAACGGTATATTCACATATATTTTATGTAGACAACCTGTGAACAGTTTTATACCTATGTAAAATATTCTTATCGAAAAAAAAAAAATAGTAATCTCGATGTACTTTCACGCGAAAGAACACCCCCTGTTTCGCAACGGCGATACGAGTTAGTGGATACCTTTAACATTGTACTTTGTAGTCCTTTCAAGAAGAAAATTCACTCCCTCGTAGAGTTTCCAGGCAAAAAGGGATACGAAAAAAAGAAAAATAAATAAATTATTCTGGAAGGAAAATGACAGTGCTGCGAGAGCTCCGATGGTTTAAGGATGACTAAAGACTCAAGTACGTGAGAGACGATGAGTGTATAAAGAGGATTGACGAGGCATATGGTTCTCGTTCGATAGCTTATTATCGGCACTATCAGAAGTGAATATATCGCATCTCTTTGTTCCTGACAAAAGGGATGAAAAGATCGATTCTCAGGTGGTTTAAGGTCGAACAACCGAAACCAACCTCTCCATTTTTCGCGCTCTCATATCTTTTTCATCATGCAATATCTTTCTTACACTTGCGTGATAACTATCCGTGCATGTACACATGTATACCTGTGTTTTTGTATTTAAGCATCTGACGTATGAATAACCCCATAAATCCTCATAAATGTTGGAAGAAGATCATATGAAATATTATTGTGTCTGATAATAGCGCATTTTGGTGCAATATTTCATCCCGAAAATTCAATATCATCGACGAAAAAGAAGCGTCCTTAGAATTTACGAAGAATATCGATGGATAAATAGCGATGAAGATATGTCAGGCTTATGGATACCTATATAAATGTACTAAGATCTTGCCTTAAACTGACATACTTCTGGATACAACACGATAAATTTCTTTACTTGCCAGCGTTATTTCATTTAATCAGGTTTGTGTATTTTGCAATCACAATAAAGTAGAAGGAAATATTTTACCATATTTTTACATTCACGTTTTGCTCCGAATGAGCATCTTGTTACCTCGTCATCATTTTATCTTTCAAAGATACAAAGATCAAAGCTGAGTTCATGCTTTAAGATTCTCAAAGTAATCTTCCAAAATGAACAAAATGAAAATTCTGACAATAAAAAAAGAATTAAAAAAAAGATTTTTTCAAGCACGTAGAAATCCTAAATGGCGATGTATTCCTTGATAGTTGCATACGTGCATATTTCGGGGCATATTACATAAGACGGAAGAAAAAAAAAGTAGAAATGAACAGAGAGAAGGAATAAATAAAATAAGGGATAAAACAGGACAGAAAAGTGAACATCGTGAAGAAGAGAGTTGCAGTGATGAACTAAAAGGAAAAAAGACTCGAAAGGAAATCTGACGAGTAAACGGAATGCAATACGAGTAAAAAAAACGTTAGCACGGGAAGCTTTAATGTGAATGCAACTCTCATAGTGTTTATATATAGTGCATGCGCTATATGTATACTACGCACGAAAAGAATAATATACGCATATAGCATACGCCATATCATAACATGAAGCGTTCCATGCCAAATCGAACTGTAAATATCAATATAAAAAAAATAATTTGATAATAATTTATTATATTAATTATTAATTGACTTTTCATCCTTTACTTGAACGTTATTAGAAAAATTGAAACAATTGTCAAATACAGTCAGAATGAGCAACAAAATAAACAATAAAGTTACTTGTATCATACGAGATATTAGTGATGAAATTTACTGTTTATTTGTACTGCAATACGCCTTGTATTAAGCCAGGCGTATAGGCCTATATTGTATAGGCAGTCAGAGTACGTTAAAGATCGATGGAAATACCCAAAATCCCTCCATTAAAAAGAACTTTTTAACATACACCGAAAACGCCTAGGATGAAAGAAAAAAGACGAAAAAAAGATAAGAGTAGAACAGTAGGAGCTTTCAAACACAAAGCCGGAAATGGGTGACAAGACTAAAGCGAAGTGCCGAGCGTCGTTTGCCGGAACTTCGTGAGTGACTTATTACTTTGAGAGTTTCACTTCTTCCAATTACCAATATGAGTGAGAAAGTACGTATAAAATATCTTATGATGATCAAATTTTATTGCAGTTTATCTATACAGTTAACACTATAATATTCCAGAACAATATAATCTGTTTCCATCGCGACAGATATTAATTAACATTATTTTTTGTACCTTATGCCAAAAAGCTGTATTTGTAACTTATATTACTACAAAATCCATAATATTGATCAAAACGCGCGTTAGAAACTCGACTTTAGGTATTAAGAAAATGCATCGCGAACCCTGATATACCGTAAGATATATGGCCCGGAAACCGTTAAGTATATACTTTGAATTGCTTTTTATGCGAAAAGAAATCAACCAATCAGGCAAACTTCATATCTTATTTTTATCTTTTGTTACGTACAACTGTAATTTTATTTTATTTCACCTTTGCTATTAAACGATACATTTTGAGATACCAAAATGTTTCCAGTCACATTCTGATGTACACATTAACCAAGATTATGATTTTATATATCGGCTTTCTCTACAAAATGATCACTGATGGATCATATTGTCGGTGGATTAGGAAATTGAGTATCAAAATGCTAGTGCAAATAATGCCGATTGATTCTTCGATTAAAGTTTTTATTCTGCATCCTTAACCCTTCTCAGAACACGCAGGCTTAAATTAACACTTATTGCCTGAAACCCTTTCACATTCATTCCATTCTGGACTAAACGGGCAAATTTGTGAACGGAAATATTGAAAAATTCAAAAATATAATTTTTGTTCAAAACCGACTCAAAACAAAAACGTTCTTCACATGCTTTTTTTCGATCATGATCACTTTTCGATAATATTGATTGATTTATCAAGGTTTTAAGTAGACCTGAGTATTTTTCGAACTAGTCGCTCTCACCAATATAAAATGGAAGACGATTGAAAAATGTGTAGATTCAGCAAATGTTTTCCGTGATTTAAAAATAGGTGTGTGGATGGAGGGTTAAATCAGGCATATAGTTCAAGATTACATATTAAACGATTTCACAAGCTCTATATGGAGCTTTCTGGATATAGCTATTTTATTCGTAAAATATATTTTTTCTCGTTGCTTCGAATCGAAATTGAACAAAAAATGTCGCGGTTTTTGTTGTGGCTTTATCTGAATCAGGGCTCATTTACAAATTTTATTTAAAGTTTATCCCGCGAATGGCCCACCGAGAGTCTAACCTTAACGGAAACATCATAGAAACAAGACAAATTCAGCAACGTTTCGTTGGGATTGCTAGTGACATAATGAAAAGGAATCATAAGCATTCTTGTAATTAATACATTATGTCATAAATTGAACGATACAGCTAACATTATTACAGCATCGATTATATGTATATAATTTCGCAATAATTATAGCTTTAACTTAAACTGTAAGTGTAACTTTCATAAAGGAATAATTTTTAAGCACATAATTGACGCAGTATACATCCTTAATACGAAATTGCACTATAAATTATGTGTATTTTATATCACTTTTCATACGTATACTATCTTTTGTTCCGGCTGCACATCTTCAAACCCTGGATTTTTTTTCATTTATTTATTACAGAGCCTGCCACAAACCCCAGCGGGTGGAGCGGGTGGAAAAGGTCTTGGTGGTGGTGGATCTGCCTCGGGTATGGTCAACGGTGCCAGCTCCGATCATCAAGATATTCGCGATGCGAGCGCTATAAATCCCGAACATGTGAGTATATCCATTATCGATTTCATCCATCTATAATCTCTTTTCACTATATGTTCTCTCAATTTACGACTTTTTTTCATTCGGAGCTTTTATTTTCTTTATGCAAAAATTTCGTTCGTAAAAATACGAAAGCTATATCAAAGTTCGATTTAAAAAGAGTTGTAAAGTTCCCTATCTCATAAGTTTTATGATTTTTGCCAAAAGACCATTTTCAGAGAGTTAATTTTGTTACTGCTCTTTTTTATTGGTTCTTTTAAAAATATTGACAATTATAAATATTTTCTCGATATTTCCATGTATTTAGTGATGTTTGGAAAACTTTCGATGTGTAAGCTTGTAATTGTATCGTTATTGAAATTGTTTAAAAAATAAATAAACGTCATTTCGATCGAAACCGCTGCAAGTTGCAGCAATCTCTACAATTATGACGAACTTCAACTTGACATTTTTATTTATTCCAAAAGAAATCGCCATAATACAAATGGGAGGTTCGGCTAACATTATTTTTTTCGCAAAAACAAAAACTAGTAACGAAGAAATCATTTGTCTGAACATAATTAGTTGATTTAGCTTGTAAAAATTTCCTCAGACATTCCGTCTCATTTTATGGAGAAGGCGTCCATTCGCGCGCTTTTCACCCTGGTATCACAATAATATATGCAGCAATGAATTGATGCGCTCAAATAATAATGAGATGAGTATGGCTATAATAATTTCCGGTGCCGCGAATATTCCCGTTATTAAGCTGACTGTGAAAATATTATATTCCATTCCTTTTACCATTGTTTTCTCGCTACATTGGTGTATGGTCGAAATTTTGGAGTGGAAATACGGAGAAGCGTATATGAGCCACAGATAATAATGAAACGTGTGGTTTATTACGAAGAAATCTCTCCTGGCTCTGCTTTTTAGCTGCTTGTTTTTCTCGAATCATAGTAATTTCATCATAGTTTTGCCGTATATGCACATAGGACCCAATCAATTATTCCCCCCCCCCCCTTGCATATTGGAAATATATATTCCATATATTGTTAAATGCATATATTGCATATGTATGTTCTCCCCCGCATACCGCATACGCATCTTACATACGCATATAGAGCGATAAATATAAGATAGATTTTTTTTTGCGTCAAGATAATCCAGTGGATCGGGGGTGCTTTTTATAAGAATTTTCGATGAAAAATACAGCGTCTACCTAGAAATGATATCTTTTGCAAAAGTGGCTACTCTGAAAAAAAATATGAAACGACATTTTTTTCTTATAAGAATGAGGTATAAACTTTCTGCTAATTACGAACAACAACGGAACATTCTTTTAATCATCGCGTCGTAGAGAAACGGTATATCCAAAATGCAAATTACCGAATAGATTTGAACTTGACTAACCGAAACGACGGAATTGAACGGAATATTGATTTTCCTTGTATCTTGTAATTATCACCCTGTATAAATGACAACCAAAATCATTTTATGGAGACCGTGAGAAATATCGATAAATTATTGTGAATAATAACGTTTTGAGGAATTTTCTGTTATACCACATTAGTAATATTTTTTTCGTCTTCTTTTGCCTTTCTTCTTCGTCTCCTCATTGAATTACATATACAATTCCAGTACTACGTATTCGTAAAAACAGAAATGGCAGGACATGTAGTTTCCTATTTATTTCCTTTTGCTATGGAAATTAAAACTTTTGTCGTCGTTTCCTAAAAGCGATTCAGCGCGCTTCATCGGCGTCAGCGATGGTCGACGTGTAAAAACAAAGCAGTGAAAGAGAAACTATACGGACCGGTACGGACAGCTTCGAGGTATTACGATTAAGAGAGATGGGCAATGGCATAATTGCACAACGAAGCGAAAATCACAGCTCTGTATAAACGCAATAGGGCTTTTCAAGTAGAATTAAAGAATCCATGTGTGCATCCTTTCAGGAATGTATCTTTTTTTCATAAGGTTCAAATTTGCACCCCTAAATTTTAAGAAAAGTACAATTTCAATTTCTTCATTGTCAGTATTTCGCACCATTTTTGCTATTGCAGAATTCACGACATTCCCGAACACGGCAAAACAAAAATGGAAAAAATTGAATGAACGTTCGGAATAATTCATATCGTTATTTTTGTAAATTAATACTTTGTAATAAGTGAAAATAATTTGTGCAAGATTGTATTTTTGCTCAAGACCATCAATCCTGTTTCACATTATAACGTTTTTTTATTGGCAGAAAAGAAAGTTTCGCATAATCTTGTACGATGTGCCCAACATCGGTGAGTGCTACAAATGCTAAGTATCCAATATTTTTTAAATGCAATTACCAAACGAATAAAATTATTCGTATAGAGAACAGAAGGATTACTCGACAAAGAATTTTGATATTAATTCCAAATGAGAAGGATTAAAAGGATATGGTATACACTTTGTTGGTAGCTTTTGTTTACGTAGCTGATGATGAACGTTTTTGAGCGATCTTTTTTTAGTAAAAATGTTTGTGAGTCGGCATAGAATAGCCCATGAGTGAATATGGGCTGGAACTCGATTCCACTCTGATAAGCATTAAACGGAGTGCAGATTATTTTCCAATATTATTTTCTTCTTGGTATACAATCTTTTTTTCATACATGTTCTCAGCGTATGAAATACAATTTATTTTTATTCAACGCATTTTTTCTATCTTCAATATTTCCACGAACAACAAAACAATCCCCAGGACCGGTAAAACTGAGAATATTTTACATCAGACAACGAGGGAAAAAACCCTTACAATGCCTTCATTCATGTATAAATTCGTTGGAAGCAATTATCGTCGTATAACGTCGATTTTGTTATAAACATTTTATTTCGTCATGAACAAATTATGTGAGTACAAATAATTCCCATGCCCCTTGTATAAAAGTGTACTATTCAGCTTCGAATAAAAAGCATATTCATTCAGCAAACGTAACTCATTTAGAATTATGAACATTATTAAAATTCGTGATTATCAAAAAAAAATGAAGGCTGTATGCAATAATATATTACATTGACAAAATTGGTAAAAAAATAAAAATTGTTTTATCAACGAAATAAAAAATTGTAATTCATTATCAATAGTAAAAAAAAAACACCAGGTTAATCACAGAACTCCGTTTAGGTATTTTTGAAGATGCTTCAAGACGGTAGAATTAAGGCACGAAAATGATAAATTTGAAGACGTGTCGCGAGGTCAAAGGCATCAACTATGATATTTGATGATTTCGAAAATGATGTTAAAATTATTTGAATATTCTGCAATGAAACGAAAGCCATTTTTTAAATAGAGTGTGCTGCACATTCGTTAGTAAATTTCCAAAATTTTACCCTCGTCCAGTAAGAATGCCGGTAGCGAATAAGATAGCTCATCTATATGTAGAGATGGATATATTGACACTTTTCTACATTAAAGAGATGTTCATCGATTAATTCACAGCATTTACGCGTGAGATGGCAAAATATACATGGTGAACCGAGATAGCGAACAAAAGCGATCGTGGATTATTATAGTCAAATTGTATATAGAACATATAGCATGTACAATGCAAAAATTTCTGATAGGAACAGCATTTTCTCTAGTCCAAGAGAAAGAAAAGGGAGAGAGCGAATGGAAAAGGATTTGTCGTTCGTAGCAGTGCTACAATATTTCTGATTATGGGGATGCTGAGATGACCGCTGAAGTGAGGTTTTTGAGGGCTGAGAGAGGAAGGAAAAAGGACGCTATTTTCGAAAAATATGAAATTGATTCTCCATTAAAATCGCCTGATTATTTTGTCGTTATTTAAAATGGACTATTTTGAAGTCGTTAACTACCTGGACAGCTGTTTTGTGCTTAACGCTATGCCTGGTAGAACATTGCAGGTGAACATGTATAAGCCAATCTCCGTGGTTTTCGAGTTAAGAAGACCACTGAAAAATACGTGCCCACCTATGTCGCCATTTATACTCAGAACGCCGCATGAAATACAGTGACGTGTTTAGCTTGCTGAGCAAGCCAACCGTCTATGGACTTGATAACTTTTTTGAGGATCTCGAATCAGAGACGGATGCTTTTACCTGTAGAATGCTTTGAGAGAATGTACACATTTTTTATTTTCTGTTATGTAAATTTAATCGATATGATACAGTATATATAACCGCCGGTTCGTTGTGTATACGTAACAGAACATTACTGTTAATTGGAATTATAATTAACATCTACGTATATTAGATTTTTCACACGTTTTGATACAAACAACATATGATGAAAACAATGTGTTAAGGGAGGACCCACCTGCCGCGGTTCTACCTATTGTTAAAATCGTACTTATCTAACAGAAACTTCCAAGTACGTTATGCTCAGGATTACTCAGGCTTCTATGCAATTAAATCCATTGTGCCCCAAGGGAGTGTACTTGGAGCAGTATTATACACGCTCTACACCGCTGATTTACCTCTAGGAAGAAATATCACAGCAGCAACCTTTGCCGATGACACTGCCCTTTTGGTCACGCACAGAAATCCTGTAACTGCGTCCGAAAAACTACAAAAAGGAGTAAATAAAGTATACAAATGGATGAAAAAATGGAGAATTAAGGCGAGCGAATCAAAATCCGTCCACATAACATTCACGCTAAGGAAAGGAAATTGCCCAAGCGTTAAACTGAACAAACAAGCCCTTCCGATCGTAAACGAAGTCAAATATCTCGGCATGTATCTTGACAGAAGACTTATATGGTCGAAACACATAAAGTCCAAAAGGAAAGAGCTGGACTTGAAATTGAAAAAAATGTATTACGGACTATTGGCTTATCGGACGCAACTCCCAATTATCTCTGAAAAACAAACTCACCATTTACAAGGCCATACTAAAGCCGATTTGGACGTACGGACTCCAACTCTGGGGAACAACCAGCAATTCATACATAGAAATTATCCAACGATTCCAGTCGAAAACGCTGAGAGTCATTGCAAACGCACCCTGGTATATAAAAAATACTGCACTCCATAAAGACTTCAAGATCAACACCGTCCAACAGGAAATTAAAAAATGGAGCAAAAACTACCAAGCCCGACTGGAAAACCACCCGAATCAGCTGGCGACAAATTTAGTTGTAGACAACTCTCAAAGGAAAAGACTCCGAAGACTTAAACCAGGACACCTCCATCAACGATTCGACTAGAAAAAATTATAAAATAAATAAATAAAAATAAAAAAAAACAATTATGGAACAACAAAATAATAAGACACATAACTAATCCAGCGGAGCGTCAATGGATCTCCAGCTGACGTATGTGTTTTTTTGAAATCACCCAAAACTACTTATTGTTATTCCCAATAACAGACTCTAGTTGTAATTAGAGATTTAAAAAAAGGGAGGATAACGTAATGAGAAACCTATGCAATAAATGGGCTTTATACAAGGGGTGTGCGAAGTGTATTGTATACAAAGTGCATATTCTGCCATAGTCGTGCAACTTGAGTTTTTTACATGTATATACTTGCTTGTACAAACCGTGGCTGATGATATTCCAAGAGTTGCAGGACTAAATTAAATGCGTTTCCACGAGGTATTTTAATTGCTAGTAATTTTTAGTTCCACGATTGACCCATTCCACTTTAGGATAACAATTGTGGCCTTCACGCTTGAGATTTATATTTACGCTTGTAATTGGTATAGACCTGGACGATGTAAAAAGCTAGAAACCCAGTAGTAAAGGTTTAAAATAACATAAAATACGATATTATGCGTTGTGTGAAAGAGTATTTTCTTTCAGGTATAATATACATATAATAGACTTGAAACAAAATACACTTTGACTCAACGCATATCTTATTTTAAATGAGAATAATTTCAGTTTTACTAGATCTTCATTGCTATCTTCGTTCCAAAGTTGCTTTCATAGCGTTTTTCTTATCTTTCCACCATATCAAGATTTCATTACTATCAGTTTAATAATGTGATATCATATGTGATATCAAAGATATCAAATTAGTTCAATAATGTAATAACAACTCAACAACAGTGTGAGTAAAAACAATAATTCGGACCCGGCAAGTACACCGGTGTACTAACGCTTGTATCGTAACGTCGAGTCTTCATCTAGATATTGAAATCATCACCTATTTCTGATCATCTTATTCCACATTAATCGGCAAATTTATGGAGTCTATGTTCTTGGCTTATAATACAAGATATGATATGACAAGATAAGATATGATATATATATATATCAATATATGTGTATATATATATATCATCTGACGATCACAGAGGTGTACGATTGCGAAAAGACATGACTAGACGAGTGAGCAGAGCTTACGTACTCATTTCAGTTGCAAATCACTTTGTCCACTATGTCCACAGCAACGAGATTTCTGTTTTTTCCAATAGATTGAAAATATATATATATATATCTGCGCATTCAGTATTTTACAAAGATATATTTATAATAAAATATTGTGAAAGTAAATTTTAACACTACTGAAAAAGGAGTTGATCGGCGTATAGTAATTCGCGGCACGCTCGAGAAGCTCGGTCGGTATAGAAGGTATACTGTAGTACTGGGGTAAATGTACTTGTCTCGCATCGATACCGCGACTCTTGATCGAGAGCGTTAGAATTTTGAATCGTCCGCATACTTCAATTACACAATAATATGGAGATTTACAATGATAATATTTGAAATTAAACAACACGTCATAAAAACGCATAGACCTATCGAAAATATAATGGCAATGCAACGCTATTTTATTCTTTCGAATGGGCCATGTCGGCTTCAAGTCCATCCAGCTAATCCTGCGATATCGAAGAATGAGGTGAATCTTTAAGACAACCGCTTGGGTTTATCCAGCCCGCACGGGTGAACACGGCGAAGATAAAAATGAAGATATCGACGACGATTTAAATATCATTCTCGAACGTTTGCAGAGCTTAATGAGTTAATGTTAGAGTTAAAAGTTAATGAGCTCATGAGATTTTCCTTATAATAACAAAATGACATTTACGAATAATAGACACAAAGAAATTACTACTGAGAAAAGCCAGTAAGGGCTGTTGAGCTATCCCAACAGGAAGAATGGAAAAAGAGAAAATATGAAGTGGAAAAAAGGAAGGATCGTAAAAAATCGAAAAGCGGCATACGCAGAAAGAACAATAAAATAAGTAACTTTCATTAACACTTTACACTATGAAGATATCATTTAACTTGCATTAGCGAAATTCGAGCAATATCTTTAGCGTTACTCGTGTCCAACGCCTCGCAGTTTAATACTCTCACGTTATTCATACTTTTGGAATATTATCAATAAGCAGTAAAACCTGCTGGCGCGTCAAAGTACCAGCGTAGTAGTAAAGTGTTTGCGGCATTTTACATTATAAGCTTTTATAAAGCTTCCTTCACAATTGACTCCACCATTGTGACCACATATACACACACGTATACACGGCCGCCCCAAACACCAACCCAGACACATCTATGGATTTAAAAAACATTTGGAAACTTAGAACGAGGTCTGCACGGATTCTCTTCCGGCAAAAACTAATCTCCTAATTGCTCAGTCCAGTCATGTTGAAGGTACAACTCTTTTTCCTCGGTGCTACAAGAGTTGGGTGATTTTTTTTATCTTTTCCTTTTTTTCCCTATTCTTTGTCCCTTTTGTTTTCGTTCATTCATTTTCTCACCGCAAGCACATGTACCTCAATGCAAACTGAACATATATATACTGCAATATATACCTTATACATATGTACTTTCATCTTTTCATTTTGTAGCCGCAAGAGCTACGGCATATGGACGCTCTGGCGTGTTCATGTTGTTCTTTGTATTGGTTTATTTATCGTTCCTTTTTTCACTTAGTGCGATCTCAACCAACGATTTACTTTTCCAATCTTATCCATCGTCTGCTTGATCGGTCCCACTTGATCCATTTTTTTTTCGAACCTTTTTTTAATGCCTTATTCCCATCGTCGTATAATTCGTCTTCAGGTACAAACATTATATTGCCCGGTAGTGTGTTTAGCTTTCCGTACAATTGTTCGTAAATATCCGGAATAGATTGTAACAGCTTTTCCATGGAGCATGTACATTGTAATAGAGTGCGGAAAAAGCGCGCATATTTCACAACGTCACTGTCAACATTCTTCCGGACATTCTCAGCGACACTATATGGCTGATACATCCAAGCCCTTATTCATTCCACTTTCCAATTTCATCCTGTTTTTCAAACACGCTGTTGGGACAGAAATTCCTTTATCTATTTGAAAAACCCTTAGCAGTTAATCGAAAAATTATATTAATCTCTTAACAAAAAAACGCGGACTAGTGTACGCCCGGATGTTTATGCTAGAACATTTCTGGCAATCATTATTTTATGATATTATTTATAATTGGTAGAACCTTCACAATTCTTATTACCTGCTTATTCACATGAAATATTAATTTTCAAAGAGGAATCGCGATTATTTTTTCAGTATTTAAGGATGTATAGCAAGCATTATTCCACCAACAACAATATACTAGAGTGTGAATTTTAAGTACTTAACGATGCTATACAAATCGCAAAAAAGTCGATTATTTATAAGCTACTGAGTCCACTTTCGCAGTAGCCTCTCTTTTGCTGCAAAACACCAGGTAAGCGCCGTATATATTTTTTTTTGCAAGTTCATAAAATTTCTTCCAAAAAGTACGTCTGATATATTTGAATATCTTGACGAGAAGCCAAATGAAAGGTCCAAGGGCAAAACAAAGCCAAATTTCATGTGTTATGTACTGAGAGAAAAGAAACTTGGTGTGTCAATTAGATATCTGGATTTGTAAGTGATCCATTCATTATATGTATATAACTATATTTAGTGAGGTATTTCAAAGTTTCGCAGACGTTGTTCCATACAATCTTCGTAGTATATGTATATGGATATGCGCTTATACTACCTTAACATGATCGTTTCTGTTTATTATGTGAAAACGAATATGGTTTTGGAACGAAAAACATATCGCGACGGAGAATGGTGCAATTTTTTCACTGCAAAAGCTAAGTGGAAAAAACACCAAGCTCCAGATCTCATGTATATGTTAGAAAGTTTTTTGGCTATCACGTACAAACGTATACATACAGTATAAATCTATATAAACAAAAGCATTACTCATGTGACACACATACATAGTGTGAAGGGATATCCGTAGGAACGAGGATTAAAGTAAACGAGTGACATCGGTCGTTTACTCCGTAACGCAATGAAAATACAAGCTCTGAATGTCCATCCCATTTCCGCGGCATTATCCATGTGTTCTTGAGTGTAAAAAATTACTGTACTCCCGAAGAAAACAAAAAACGTTTTTGTACCAAAGTTATCCAATTAGTTCCATACTTTTGCGGTAAATTACGTATGTTCGGCTATTTATATTTGAAAGCGAAATGTGCTTTTCGCACGATTGTCTTTTTTTAATGTTTCGAGTATGTCCTCTTTTCCAACCATCCAACTATTTTTGTTTATATATGAATAATTTCAGTGATATACGCTTATCTTTTCATTGACCGTTTTGGTGTCTGATGAGAAAAGTAGTCTGGACGAATAATAATTCCACGTTGGATACATTACGGAACATGAAAATGCAATGAAATGTACCGCGATCCCCTGTGCCAACGTAAGAGGAAAGGCTTAATACTTCGATACGAAATACGGTACATGCATTCGTATTGTATTACTACAAAATGCATTCAAAACAACACGGTTTATGCTGCATTGGTTTATGTATACTATGTGCTGTAGCTTAAAAATAAGATAAATATTCATACCAAAGTGGAATTTATGAGTGATATATACAAATAATAAATCGAGAGTAACATAATCAGATGAAATTTATGTGCATACATGTAGAACCGAAGAACGTTCGGAAGGTAGTGTTACTTCGTATGAAATAGCTGACGGCTTTGGTATGAGCAGAGACTGCATCAATATGCGTTTTGTACGGACAGCTTAAATCTGGGGAATGTTCACACAATATACCAAAGCTTGGTTTAAAAGCAAACAGTATCTTCTTCTACTGTGAGACGAGCTTGCCCAGAGCCAACTCAACTTGTCCGTGAGTAGCGTTAGCGAGAGATCTAAGCGGAAGTGCTGAAAGAGTACAGAAGGACGCGCCAAAGCGACGTTAAAAGGTAAAGAGAAGAACAAGCCATATATTCATATATATATCCGTAGAGATGCATAAAACGAATGGATACGAAAAAGGAGAGTAAAGGCAGAAGTAAAGGAGAAAAGACAGATGAAAAAAGAACTAAAAAGTTGAAAAGAAAATTCCGGATGTAAGATGAGAGGAAAGCCTGTGAAAGTGAAAGACGAAAGCAAAGAAAAGAAAATGGAAAGACAACGTACCTTATTTACACCATTGTAGATCTTTGTGTACCAACCGTAAAAAAGAGTTGGCTGAAAGTCGGCCACGATTGTGATAAACTTTAACAATCGAGTGAAACCCACCGCGGTTCTTTTGTTATCGTATTTGCTAAGCTTAAATTGGCAGCTGAAAACTGCGTTGCCTGTAGTGCTGCGGACATTTAATTAGGGCTAATTGAACATAGCCGGCTATCTCGAAACTGAATTACTCGTTGGTAATTGACGTTTCCACAAACGCGAATCTTGATGATTAATATACAACCGTAATATTTTAATATTTTAAAACGAAAATAAGGAGGATTTAAGATTTGCTTCTACAAAGTTTCGAGAGGGACAGTATAACATATGCTCATGGCGTAGGCCCAGTCTTTTTTTGTTCTTGAAAAAATAAACGTTGTACAGAGTTACGCTAGACGTGTGCTGCAAATTTTGGCAATTTTTCTCGAAATCAAATCGTTTTTTTTAAAGGGTGAAAACTCTCCTTATCAATTTCAAGAAAAAATTGATTTTGGATCCAGCACAAGCACAGGAAGTTCAAAAGCACTCACACGTGAGAATACCGATCCGTTTGGTAGTGGACAGTGGGAGACAATTACCGTCAACTACCCCCGTGATGGGACGCAAAAAGTAGGGTGCGAGATAAGTGGGGGTTGCCTCATTTAAAAAAACGAAACCCATTAATACCCAAGCTGAATCTGTGCTAGATAGGCTCAAACTAACTACTAGGTTGATGAAATAGCTTAAAAATAATTTACCCGTGTTTTTTTACAGCGATTCCAATTGTTTATAAAAAGTTATTTCAACAAATTCACAAAAATGTTGTCTTTTTGAAAAAAGTGGTCGGGAAGCCCTGACTTTACATTTGGGCCTGGCTAGGCTTTCCTGGACTGCGTTTTTTTTATCGGGGCCTATCGTATCGGGGGGTATATCATAAACATAAAATTACCTAATACGCAAATGCATACTTTTATTACATAATTTCCCTATCTCGTTGCCATATGTGTCGATAATACATTTTCAAATCGAACATTCAAAACGATAAAAATATAAATAGTTCAACCTGGACTATATCCACGAGTTGAAGCCGTCTTTTTGTCTTCAGCGGGACTTGGCTTATTTTCTTTTCTTGTCCATAGATATTATCGTGGTACCATTCTGTCGTTGTCATTTCTTTAACGTCCTCGATATTGTGATACTTTGATCCGCTCTTTCCCCGGTATTGAATTCCGGGGAACGAGCATTTCAGTACAGCAGGTAGGTCTTAAAAAAATGAAAATCTAGATATTGTTCCTGACGAAGGGGTAACTCGTAATGATGATCAATGCTAATGTGAATATCAAGTCAGACCTTGTTATCAGGTTGCTGAAAAACCGTTAAAGCGATGCGTTTCAAGGGAGGTTAAGACCTCTAACGAGCATCTTCGAAAATCTTCATCGACGGGTGATACCGATACTTTGAGGATGGGGGAAGCAGAGACGGTAACAATGGAGAATCTCTCTGCCATGGTAAAGGAAGAGGCGGAAGATACATTGGACAATTAATGTGACAAAGTAACGTCGTTTTTGACCAGACAGTTCCTAAGGCCGGTAATGGTAAGCAAATCCCACCACGGAGGATGTTGTCTTCATCATGACTGAAGAGTCGAGAAAGGCATCGGAAAATCGACGATACAAAAAGATGTCATATTTAACTAGAGAAGTCAAAAGAGAAAAACGCCAAAGCGCCAGGAACAGTTGGAATCGGAAAACCCGGAAAAACCAGCGGAGAGACAGGCTAAGTGAAGAGAAACGATGAGCGTTACAGAGAGCGCCGAAAAAAGTTAGAATTTAAAAACCCGAAAAAAGCTGCGGAGGGAGGGGCGAAGTGGAGAGAATATTTCGTGCGCTGGAGAGAGAGCCAAAAAAGTTAGAATCAGAAAACCCGGAAAAAGCAGCGGAGAGACTGGCGAAGCAGAGAGAAAGATCTAAGCGCAACACGGAGCGCCGAAAACGCTATAAACGGAAAACCCTAAAAAACAGCGGAAAAACTAGCGAAGCGGAGATAAAAGGAGAAGCGTAAAACAGAGCGCCGAAAAACGTTAGAATCGGAAAACCCACCGAAGTAAGGGTGAAACGGGTGAAGAAAAGAGAATATAATAAGCTCTACTATGAGCGGTAGAAAGTCCTGAAGCACGAAAATCCAAAGTTAACGAAAGCGTATTCAGCGACAGAATCGAAAAAAATAGACGTTACAGAATACGACAATAAAATATGAAACGAGAAAAAACGAAATACGTGGCAGAGGCACAACGGCAGCGATGTCATTGTTAATAAACATATGGAAAGAATATTTACCGCTCAAAATGTACACGAGATTCACAGAATGGCAGAGCGGTCATACAAATGTAATAGTAAACTGGACTATACTTGTTGCACGATCGAAAGTAGTATATAATATTAATATATAAGTACAATGTCCATGTATGACATTGTAAAGTTTACAATTGATTGTAATTATTGTACTCTTGTACATTATTTTCCCTCAATTTTCCATAGAATTATCAAAGGCAAAAAAGTGAACAAGTGAAAAAGCAGAAAAATCGCACGCACACTAGAGTCAGCTTGACGCTATTTTCGTGACTAGCGTGCACATTTTCGTCATGATTAGCTCTTCCTTCGTTTTTTTTACTCCGCAGCCACGTTTAAAGTTTATGCAAGTGCAACTTGCGATATGAAATAAATAACCAAAGATGACCAAAATTTGTAGCGAGGGCTCCTCGCTACACACTACAAATGTAGCGGAAAAATAATTTTTCGTCACTACTTCGCTACACGTGTAGCGAGAAGTCATGGCAGCTCGCTGATTAACGATTAATGGAAAATAGATTATACATAGAAGAAAACTAATCATTTGCGAATATCATCATAATGAAATCTATTACATTTTATGAAAAAACAATTTACTTGACAGTTCAATATTTATTCACTCATTATGGCAATTTTTTATTCAATAACTGCATCATTAGCTGTTTTTAAATTCAAAATTGCAAAAATAGATTTGCAACTTACAGCGAATTTATTTTCACGAAAGTATTTCGAACTTTGAGTAATTAAAAACAAAGGTGTGAGGAAGAAGCCACAACGATTTTGTAAAGTAGAGAGTAAATATTAGTGGAACCCGAAAAAATGCAATGTACACGTATTAATTATGTGTTTTGTTGACCGTACAAAGATGAAATACCGAGACGAGAGTAAAACAAGAGGCACACGAGTCACAATAATTGTGCCGAAGTGATTACGAGTCAGACCCACGGTCAAAGTGCACATACCTCCTCTCTTTTATCATTTCTGGATCCGTTAAATGCTTACGATATAAAAAAACAGAAACATTTTCAATAAAAAAACAGTATGTGTATGTGAAAGTATGTGAAAAAACAGTAAAAACATCAAGTGCTCCGTACTCTGCAGTATAACATCAGCAAATAACTTTCATTTTTATTCGATATAATGTACAGGAAGTTCCAGATAGACAATTTTTTCACCCTCGCCATACTACTAGAAATCAAACACAACAAAACAAAAACGTAAATGAAACGAAATCTAAAATTTGTGCTTAACTATAGGGATTAGAGATACGCACGACCGGCCGCATTATTGCGCTGCATTGCTCCATCACAAATGGCGAAAATCAAAGTGAGCGCACTTTGATTGCGAGTACACAATTTGCGAGAACTACAATAATAATTTATTGATTCGAAAATATGTTGCCGATTATGGGGCGTTCAAATATTCTAGTATTTTTTTAAAACGTAAACAATTGTGTTCGTAATACTGCCATGCATGTTATGATTTCGGATTAAATAAAATATACGAAAAATAAATGTTATATTGACATACAATTATAAAATCATTACATATACAGAGTATTTGAATTGATTCTGGTTTTTGATGTACCTTTTTGTTCCATACAAACATACATACATACTGAAAATTTGTTTATTCTAAATTCATTGTGCATTCATTCTGGATGCATTGCTAAAATTCATCAAGAAATTTTGTTTTTTTAAATCGTATGCCCGGAATCCACCGTTACAGGGGTCGAAGTATTCAAAAAATTGTGATTACTTCAAATATTCTTATAACCAATTTTTTATATCTTAAATCCATTAGCAGTGACGAAATGCATCCGAAACAAAATGTAAACAAAAATAGAAATTGGGTGAAATAATTCAATATTTACTTTTTAAATAAACATTTAATTATTTTGCTAAAAATTGAGTAAAATACAATTCTTTGTTAAAAAAAAATTCGATGAGATAGCCATGTAACTCTCCGATATTCTTTATATTTCTCTTTTATCTGAAAGTTTTCATTAGTAATAAATAAATATTGAATGTTACAAAAAATTGATTGAAAAAATGAATAATATTTTAATCACTTTAATCACACTTTAAAAAAATTTGTATCTCATTTTTAATTTTCGATGTTCAATCATTTTTCTCCAGGGTTCAAATCTTTTTTTATAAAAAATGAAGTGCACAACTTTGTAGAGCATAATTTTTTAAGATTTGTCTCGGAATGCATTTACTCGTAACTAATAGATTTAAGAAATAAAATATTTGTAATAAAAATATTTTGAGCAATGAGACACATCAACCGTGCAGTACAAGCACTAGGAATTTTTTTTCAAACACTTAACAAGTTCGAAAAAATACTTGGTTGTGTGATGATTTTATAGTTGTATGTTTATACAACATTTATTTTTCGTTTATTTCATTCAATCTGAAATCATAACGTGCATGGCAGTATTACGGATACAATATTTTACGTTTTAAGGACGTGGCGTTTTGAATTCCAGGTAATCGGTAACGTGTTTCCGAATCAATAAATTATTCCCGTAGTTCTCGTAAATTGAGCAGTAATATGAGGACGTGAGCGCGCGTCTCTGATCCCCCTACTCGTTATGCAAAATAGATATTTCTTGAATCGATTTTTTCCTTTATCTTATCAATCAGTACTTCTTATTTGATATTTCAATCGACTAAATATGATATCTGTATATCACCAGTTAAATATGATGAAAAGATGGTTTCTCATGACGGTTGCTCATAACAGCCCGATGATTAGCGCCCTCTGGTCGGTCAATTCCACGAGCCCTAAAGTGCGTCCTCGGCTGAATTCGTGACGTCCGATATTAATTTTCTCCTTCGATGCTCGTTAATCGAGGATTCGCAGTGCCATTAGACTCGAGCTTTCGAGAATCGAGGGAGAAAGGGGAACGAATAAGTGAGGCTGAAGACGCGATCACTCGACCGGAATGGATAGATTTCTTAGCCATTGCAAATGCTTGCGAATCTTCTATTGGAAATTCGATTGACTTTGTCATATTAAACCAATACATCTATATACGTTTCGTAATTACAGTGTCGCAGAGGCTCGGGGCAATCAATTTTTTTATTTTCCTTCATTATCCACTAAAATCTGGACTGTAAAATGATCAGCTGGATGGAGTTTGTCTCAGTTGTTGAATGGTACTTGAGTTTACAGTTTCGTTGAAATAAACTTCCATTCTGGGAAAGATGAGTCGTGAGAGATAAAATATTAAAGTATGTTTTTCGAAATAGTATTCACCCAGCAGACGAAAAGTTACGATTATCATCCATTCTACTATTCTTCCGTTCATCCATCGATTGAATTGGTTATCAACCTAATGGAAATTTTAGCTTAAATCTTTAGTTTATAGACACTTTAATATTCACAAGAAGAAGAAGAATCAAAGCTTTGTTGGCAATTTTCTATGAGGAATGTCTTTTTAAACGGTTTCATTTGATTTTCTACCAGTTTGCAGAGTAGGTCACGTTGCAATCAACTTGTCTAATTATCAATTTTGATGTATTTTTTTTCAAATTTCCATATATTTGTCATCTATTCATATATTCGACATTTTTAATAGACTTATTTTGTAGCTATATTTAGTACATCTATAATATCCTTAGGGGATAACAACACTACATAAATGACCAAATAACAAGCGTTTTTTTTTATTTTCTTAGGATGAAATACTATCAAAATAATTCATTATTATCCATAAAATTCAAAAACAAGGGCAGCACCTTATTGATTTTGAGGTGCTTTGCTACGCGTAACTTCGCGTAGCAGATTCGCTGAATCTACATACATATAGCTGGTGACATAGGTACGAGATTTTCGGTAAGTTAATTTAAACGTTCACTAACTGAGTACCTATTTTTTTTTATGTATACCATTCGCGAATCACAAAAAAATTTATATTTAAAAAATCCTCCACGTATTCCACTAGTTACATAAGCCTACAGATTGAGTAAGTTGTTCTTTAGATCTAATATTGCACCTATTATACTGCGGGACACAATAGAGCACCCCAAAATCAAGGAACTTGCGAGGATAACTCTGGTGCCGCCCATTTTTAGATAATTATGGACGATCATTATTGTTTGTTCAATATATTAACAGATATATGGTTAGTTCCTCGAATATTATATTACTCTTTTATCTTTTCTTCCAGCCCAATAAAATTCTCTTGAACCCGTTTTTCAGTCATTCACAGTGATGTTATACTCTTTGATTAATATCGCACGATCATATCTTCGTTACATGAGCTTTCTCGCTGTATGGCTATTCAAAGGTGAGAAAAAAAAGGAAAATTGTTCAAAAAACCTGCTGCAGAGAGAGGAGATAAACTTGTATCGTAGTATTCATCGTACCTACATGTATATTATAATTGTTGTAGCTCATGTACAGAAACATATACGAGGGAAGTTAAGCGAGTCGAAAAACTCGTGGCGAAACATCATCAGAGATGTGGTAGATGGTAAAGTTCTATACCAGAGAAATTCAAATACTAGATGGAAGATGAAAAAGAGAAAAAGGGTGAGAGAGAAAGGGGAAGAATTGTCCAGCAAACTGACGGGTTTTCGCGGTTGCCAGAGAACGAAGCTGCCCGTTGAAAGAAAAAAACGAGAAGAAGAGAGATGGGGAAAAAAGTAAAATGAAGGAAAACTACAAAACTCTATGCAGTTCGCGAGTTCTCGGAGTGTCTGAAATGCCGGCGACAGTGTGCTGCTTACGCTCTCGGTCTAGTTTGCGTATTCGTTTCTATAGTTGTTCCTTGGGGGTATAATAAATATATGTGTATAATGCTTGGCACATATATGTAGGGGTATTTTAGGAAGAATGATGTAGGTAAAACAGAAGAGACGGAAAGGCATGACAAAGAGAAAGATAGAAAAATGAGAAAGCGTTTCACGGATGGGGTTAAAAGTAAAGGGGCGCGTCATACTACCCTCGGTCGTTGGAGGGATATATGCGCACACCACAAATTGCGACATAAAAGCGTTCTCCTGGTATTTTACTCGTCTTTTTTTTCACTCGTACTTTCCTGCTTCCGCGATTCTCGCAGTGCTGCAACAAACGAAAAACATTCTCGACAACATGTTCCCACCAATGAGGGCGAGGCATATCATTATTGTAGGTAATAAAAATGAAGGGTGTAATTAAAAAATTCTGGAAAAACTGGTATCAAGACGTCACTTTCTGTCAATTCAACATCGTCAATTTCTGTCCTGTTAAATTATTAATAAGTGGTCTGGCTGAGCATGAAACTACACTGAAAAAACAGCATAGTGCTGTCAACGAAGGCGTAGTTGGCTCAACTACGCCCGGATGTTGGATACGGCGAAAGCCATAGCGTAGTTGAGCTAACCTCCGCGCGTAGTTGGAAGTATTCCGTTGAGCCAACTACGCTCGTGATTTGAAATAAAGTAAAATTAGTGAGTTGGAGCAACTATGCTCATGGCTCGCCATAAAATAGTGATTCGGGCGAACCAACACGCTCGTGATTTAGAATTGAATTTTAAATATTTGCTGGAAATAGAATAAAAGTATTCGAATCAACTGACCGCTTTACGTATTCCAATATAAATTCCGTTTGATTGAAAATTGAAGTTGATGGTTGATGCTAGCGCAACCACATAATCAGGTTTCCATGACTTAATTTCGATATTTGATCGTATAATTATTATTGAAACCAAATTGGTGAAATATCGAGCATATTAGACTATATGAAAATTACATGTTAGGTACCTATGTACATATATATTTGTAGATATGTGTACAGATCTGTATATATAATATACACAAATGGGTATATTACATATATGTATCTATACACATATGTATCTATACGAGAAAGATTCATATTCGTACATATATTGTGAGGCTCACAGCGAGCTGGACTACTCGACTGCACTCGACTAGCCGTCTTAGAACGGTTTTCGACCCCACGTGATAATATTGTCCGAAATTTTCGGGCAACATTGGTACCGTTGCTCCGCTCTTATATCTTTTTCCTGGCTTGTGGTCGCCGGCGAGAGAGAGTAGCGTCAGTGCGCCGCGCTGCGGCCGACGCGTGAACTCCTTGCTGGTCGTGCAGAAGCTCTCAACTTTTCGTACCGTTACATAAAATTAAAAATTTATTTCTTTGGACCCCAACATGGAATTTCATCCAAACTACCGTAAGGATATTAGGTTAAATGCGAATTGTATTCAGTTGATCTACCGAAGTTGATAATCCAAGTTAGCTCTTCTTTTTATTTCGAATTTTATTTTTCTTCAATCCAACCATTTTTTGTGTTCATGTAACAGAAACTACAGTCGACTTGAAAAAATGAAAAATTAGCGCCAAAGTCGTCGCGTAGTTGGCTCAACGACATGGCTTTTTCTGGATCAACCACCGGGTGGTTCACTAAACATAATATGACTATTGATGTAACGAGAAATGCTCAACCTCATCGCGTAGTTGGCAATACTTTTTTTTTTTTTTTTCAGTGTAGAAATTCGTCAGCAGTGAAGCCAGATCGCGCGTAGAACTTACCCTCTCTCTAGTCCCCTGCGCGCCCACCACACAATCAAAGAAGCGCGTGTCTGTGAGTAAGCGGCGCTCGGACGCCGTCGGAAAGAGCCGAGCGCGGTCGAGAAACTTCGAGCGGGCCTTCGGCAGCTACACTAACACATAGACGCTGAGCACGTTCATGTGACGCGTAAGAGACTAGAGAGAGGGTAACCTCTACGCGCGATCTGGCTTCACTGTTCGTCAGAGTTCGTTCAATAAATCCTTTAGGCTAGGCTTTAAAAAATGTTTATACATTTTAAATGTGCAGAGAATTTTGGAGCTGGTGCACTTAGAGGAATAACATTCACAATTTTATACGCCCTCCATTATTTTCCTCCACGTTAAAGATACATATACACTTTCGCGACGAAAAGATCAGTTTATGTATATAATTTATTTCTGTAAATAAATCATAGTGTTCCATTGTAGGAACGTAAATGTTCTACTACGTATTTTAAAAAAATGTTAAAAGGTTTGTTTTTTAGGTGGTACGGGTATTACTTTTGATGCATGTTTTTGAGGTTCTTAACCCATAGGTTTTTTAAGACAATACCCTGTGGAAGAGACCTGTATCCCCGTTGCTGATGATTTAAACGTTGTAAAAGATTGTAAAAGTACATAAATGAGTTTGAAAGGGATAAGGAGGATCACCATAGGGAAGGTCGAAAAAAAAAATTGTTACTTCACGAAAAGTATGTACACTCGATCGTGAGGGCGTAAGCTCTTTACCTTGCGACTTAATACCTTATACCAAAGCTAAAAGCTTCCCTGACTTTCTACCAGCATAAAAATAGCAAAGTGTACATAACTTCTCGGATAATTAAACAGAAATAGACAGTTAAGAATTTCAGTACAATTCAAGTAGTAATGTTCAAGATTTATATATGGGCATTGTAATTATATTAATTATTAAGTTGGTATCAAGAGACTCGGCAGAGTCTCGGGACAAGTACGTGTCCCGAGGCTCGCCGAGTATCTTTTCCCGAACAAACTACTTTCACGCGCATTGCCGACCTTTTCCCATTAATTTTAGATCGATCTAAAGAATGAAATTAACTTTTGATCTCAGTTTCATTAGGTAATGTGATAACGATCTGTCGATTGGTGTCGATAAAATTGCGCCCAGACGTCAGATTTTCGTGTTTCATTAATTTCATGATTCCAATGCGTGCCTTAGTTTTGACGCTGTAGCGTCTGCTTGAGATGTCACACATGCCGGATTTTCATGAGCGCGACTAGTTTTCGGTCACGCAGGGCGAGTTTCCACCGCGTTTACATGCTGTATAATGGAATGAACGAGAGTATCTTCATATCATATCTCGAGTATCTCGACGTATCTTTTTCCCGCAAACTGAGTTTACGCTACGCGTTTTCTAACCTCTTCGAACAAAGTTATAAAATGTGGATTAGAAAAAAACGTCAGCTCTTATGAATTTCAAACAGTGAAAAGTCCTTTCCAGTAAGATGAAAATATTTTCGTAAATAAAATCTGATGAAATAACCATCGACGTGAGATTTGGATGAAACAAAAATAAATGCATACAAAGATGGCCAACTTCACATAGATCGCTAATGGTGCATTAAAAAACAGTGTGGTTTCAATTTACCGGTATCATACATAACCTCATCTGTTAATTTAACGTAGAAAAAAAATAAATAGAAACGAATACATAAAAAAAAAAATTCACAGTAACAAGATCGACAAAGGTAAGAAGAACAATTAACTTAACAACAACTTGACTCAATCGTAAAGTTATTAGTCAAACGATTTCTCTCTATCAATATTGATTTAAAATCAGTTCATTTAAGAAATTCGATATACTTTGTTGGTAAAACTAAATCTTTACCAAAACGAATGATATCCCAGAAAAAATCGTCTACGACGAAAAAAAAATTGGACAAGTACTTTGTCGTGTGGTTGCTCTATTCTTTTATCACCCGCAAAACTGGACGCGACAACAAAAAAACTTTGATATTCTTTTATCACCCGCAAAACTGGAAGCGACAACAAAAAACCTTTGATATCATTATATTGGCCAAGTTATAAACGTTCATCATGTAGTCACAAAAACCACACCACATGAGTAAAGCTGTTCGTAAAACGTGCAAAACCACTCCATGAAAAAAAGTACTTGGCGCATTTTTAATTTTAATATACATCATACGGTATTCTGAAAAAGATTTACATCTTCTACAAAGTATGAGTATTAAAATTAAAAATGCGCCAAGTACTTTTTTTCATGGAGTGGTTTTGCACGTTTTACGAACAGCTTTACTCATGTGGTGTGGTTTTTGTGACTACATGATGAACGTTTATAACTTGGCCAATATAATGATATCAAAGGTTTTTTGTTGTCGCGTCCAGTTTTGCGGGTGATAAAAGAATATCAAAGTTTTTTTGTTGTCGCGTCCAGTTTTGCGGGTGATAAAAGAATAGAGCAACCACACGACAAAGTACTTGTCCAATTTTTTTTTCGTCGTAGACGATTTTTTCTGGGATTCATATAATATCTCAAACAATTAAAATCACAAGGACTTCGAACATAGGACTTCGGAGTTTTTACATCTTGTGATTTGGGCAATTTAGCCTTATATCGACAAAGACCGTGAAAGCCTAAAAAGTAAAATTGAAACTACCTTGAAAATCGTTATAACCAATGTAATGATAATCCCGTGAAATCGATGATGGGTACCTTTTTATTATACCGCAAATTGTTGATTGCATGGCCGATTTGAAAAAATGTTTATCTCGCGAAATTACATAGCATAATGATTCGCAAGATTTTTCAAATTAAAAGATTTCAAACACATACAGGAAATAAACATTCATTCAAATTTATTTGAAGACTTCGTTTGTCTTTCAACTTAAATTTTTTATGAGATTTTCAAGTAATGTTAGTTAATAAGTATTGTCAATTCGCATGACCAAGATCGTTGTTCAGAGCCTTGTAACACTTCAAATACATTGTAAATGTATTGTATATACATTCCATATAAATGATTCAAATGTGAAAATTTATCATGATTAATGAACAATGACGATAGGCAACGGAATGTTGTCCTTTGACTTTTTTTCGATTTTTGACCAATTTCTGAACGGATAATAGCGCAGAACGGAATCGCAATTTTCTATCGTTCCCTCCTTACATTGTTTCTCCTTCACTAACACTATCTCGTTTTATTCGTGTTTCGGGAACGCTCGACGTGCATCGCTCACGCTGCACACACACTATCAACCTCATTCGCGCTTTTACACGCACACTTCTTAGGCGCTCTACGCCTTCACACGTCACCCACACTCGCTGTGTTGACCGTTTATTTGGTGCGTGCTATTGGCTGAGTTTAATTAATTAATATCTCATCAGGGGGGCGTCGGAGAGAAAAATGACACAGGACTTTACGGTCCAGAATTTCAACACCTGCCCACCCCACAGCGGTCGGTTGACCATTGTGGGACAGGCTGCATATGTATGTAAATATACTTATACATGTATGTATATATCTACATATAATATGTATAATTATTCATTATCAAATGTAACGAAGTGATGTAAAGTTACTTGGGTGCATCTCGAAACGTTGTCAAAGTCCGCTATATGACCGCTCGTAATTTTCTCAGAGCAACACATTCTATTACGGCGTTTTGTTCTTCGTTGCCACTTAATTAAGATTATGATATATTTGTTAGTCGCTTGCGAAAAATAAATGCATACTTTTTTTATTCTGGCAGTAAAGATATCTCGATTTGCCGTGGCATAAAAAGTGCCCGAATATTTTTCACCTTTTTTGGATATATTAACGTCTCGTTTATCATACGTAAAGTCTGTGAAGTTGCGAAAAAAACGTTTGCAAGAATTATTAAATTATTAAAAGTTCTTGCCCTCAAAATATACTAACATACATGTGTCTATTTTTACCTTCGCATTAACCAAACTGTAAATGCATGAAAATTCATATTCAAAACTATTAAATCACTTCGATATCGCAACTTAAATCATTCAGTGACAGATGTTTCGTTAGAATCTTCTCGCTTTTCTCTACTCGAGCAATAAAATGCTCCAACGGCATGTCGATCGCTAAAAAAACAAATTCTATTTATCACCGTAGTAAAAGTAGAAGACGGGAGATGGTGAAATGGTGACAAAACTGAAATTCGCATATACGTATCACAGGCCTCGTTTCCACGTTCTACGAATACGAAAAATGTCAGCATGTGTCTTGCAAAAGAGAAACGTCGTATATAGGATTCGATCGAACCGCGATATCCTCTCGTAAATTCCACGGGATTTGTTATCTCTCTAGGTTATCGTAAAAGTCAATTTTATCCGGCGTTAATACATAAAAAATGGCAGTCAAGTCTGACACGTCATTTCTCGATAAAATTTCACGGATGTTATTTATTTTGTCCACGCGAGCAATGTCTACACCGCACAACAAATAAATACAAATATTGTTGTACAGGATCCTCTTTGATTTCACTTCAATTCCAACGAAAAATACACACCGTTCGAATATCCTGAAATTTTTTATTGACGGACGATGACAGTTTAACAGCATATTTTAAATGTAAAATTCAACACCAAAAAACTCATAGCCTAAAAACATTGTTGGAAAAATTTAAAAAAATTTCAAACGCTATTGACACCTGCCAAACTCACGATACTTTTTCCATTTAATCAACATAGGATTTCTGCACTTTTTAGATTAAAATTTTTTTTTTCTCACTTATTATATTCATTAAATTTTTTTCGAACTGTTGATTCTAATTCCACCATTCTCCTTTAACATAGATGGATAAATTTTTATATCGACGATAAAAATTTTCTTTTCTATTTGTAAAAAAAACAAATTTAAAAAAATGTCGTCCTCAATAAAAAAATATGTCCACGTAGATGAATTATAATTGGAGGAGAATCGAAAATTCAGAAAGATTTAATTATTCTAATTGAGCATGAAAAAATGTAAATATGTAAAGTACGAGAAACACATGTTAATTATATAGATGGGAAAAATATCGCCATTTAGGCACGAGTTAATGGTGTTTGAAATTTTCTTTTATTTTTACACTATAAACTAAAGGTTTGGAGCATACACAAGCGGACGAAATGAACGTCAGAAATAACGAACACCCTAATGTACATTTTACGCTGATTACCATTTAGAAGATGCAGCAGCCTTTCGAGGTCAAGTACAATTAAAAATTATTTTAGCAATTTGACTATTCAATACTTGAGTGTAAGTGATAACCCACATGGAAATATAATATATATAAAAAGTATACGGGAAAATATACAAAAAAGTATATAAAATATATTTTGTCCGGAAATTTGGCTGTCTCAAATATATTTTAAAATATATACAATGCATACTTATAAATAGATTCCAAATATACACTAAGTGTATCAAACATAGATACTGAGTATACGTTTTATATGTTAGAAAAATAAATCAGTAAATGTGTACTGGCATACATACAACTGAATATACCAAATATCTCAAACATACATAATGAATGTACGTTTTATACATTAGGAAATTATCGCTAATTATATTTAAGATACACATAAAATGTGTCGAAAATGCATCAGAAAAATATTTTTTACTTATTCTAAGTATAAAATCCGAATAATTTTGGATTTTCTGACGAAAAGTTTTAAATAAACTCAAGTCTATCACGCGCGCGAGAGGCTTTCCGTATCGTAACACTTTGCCACGCACTTTCGTCTTTGCTTCATATCACCAGTAATTTTTTCACTATCTGTACTTCTCGGAGTTGTTCCATTTATTTGGTTCCACTTGGTCCGCATGAGGTACCGTCCGACGGTAATTATATTATTTGTAAATAATGTTATACTTATATTATTACAAAGAATCTGGCAAATCGGTGCAGCGTATATAATGTTTTTTTAATATAATGAAAATTTATTATAATAAAAATGTTAATACATAAATACCAAAAATTTCATAACATTTTTTAAACTTTTTTATTCTAATAATAAATCGACAGCGATAGGTTCGCGGTTAGCGTGGCGCTTGGACAATCACACCGGTTAAGCAGAACTGTGCGCGGCCGATACTGAGATGGGTGGCCGGCCGTTCGTCGACTAGCGCATATCGAATCGCTGAGCGAGAGGTCTTTTTTCTGGAGCCTGGTGAATTCCTACGGAGACGATCATCAGGCTGTGTTGAAAGGGCCGCGACCGGTTTTCTGGAGTCTCCCCGTGCCCTCGTGCAAAGAATATAAATTATTTAAAAATAATATATTTACCGTCGGACGGAACCTCATGCAGACCAAGTGGGAACTAAATAGGTGGAATAACCCCGAGAAGTACAGACAGTGCGAAAATTACTGGCGATATGAAGCAGATACGAAAGTGCGCATCAAATTGTTACGATGTTAGGTGTTACGATACGAAAAACCTCTCGCGCGCATGGTAGACCTGAGTGTACTTAAATTGTATATTATGTACTTTGGATATACAGGGTGAGGCAACAGCTTTCATCAGTAGAAATATTTCCTCAAATATCGGACTTGAAAAAAAACTTTTGAAACAAAAGTTGCATAGTTCGCAGGGAGTCATCGAATGGTGGCTACGAGCTTTATCCGTGTAGCGGCGCTTTGAAGATATCAAGGTCACATTTATTTTTTCAAATGGGACCATCATGTTTTTTCTTCAGAATTCCATTAAAGAACCCAAAAACAGTTCACACATCAATTTTCAAAAAAATTCATTCTGAAGAAAAAAAAGATGGTCCCATTTTACAAAATAGAGGTGACCTTGAAATCTTCAAAGCGCCTCCACACGGATGAAGCTCATAGCCATCATTCGATGACCCCCTGCGAACTATGCAACTTTTGTTTCAAAAGTTTTTTTTCAAGTCCGAAATTTGAGGAAATATTTCTACTGATGAAAGTTGTTGCCTCACCCTGTATATTAGATATATGCAATATGGACGGGAAATGCATTAAAAGTATAATCCCAATAAGAAACTTTTCATCAGAAAACATAAAATCATTCGGATTTCATACTTAGAATAAGTAAAATATATTTTCTGATGCATTTTCGACATATTTATGCTTATATTAAATATAATCACCGATAATTTTCTAATGTATAAAATGTACATTCATTACGTATGTTTGATATATTTGGTATATTCACCTTTATGCATATTAATACATATTTACTGATATTTTTTATATATTAATCTAATATATAAAACGTATACTCAGTATGTATGTTTGATACACTTAGTGTATATTTGGAATCTATTTATAAGTATACATTGTATATATTTTAAAATATATCTAAAAATATATTTGAGATGGCCAACTTTTCGGACAAAATATATTTTATATACATTTTTGTATATTTTTCCGGATATTTTTCATTATATTTCCACGTGAGAAGTATCCACGCGTCCGGTTTTTATAAAACGTTGATGACGGTTCAATAGTGCAATAGAACCAAATTTACCTTATATTTTCCATTGCATACTGAATTGAATAATAGTTAATAAACAAATTGAACGATCATAATGGGACCCTGAAAATATTATAAAACATTCTTTCTGCTTTTATAATTTGGTGTATAAATTGTTTAATTTTTTTTGTTATTACTCCAGGCTTTGGTATACCGCGACGGAAATCTGGTATCGGGCTCTCTGGAAGCTTTGGTGCAGCACATGGTACCTACGGAGGAATATTATCCCGATCGGGCATACCTCTTCGCCTTTTTGCTGAGCGCAAGGCTCTTCATCAAGCCCCACGAGTTATTGGGCGAGGTGTGCGCTCTTTGCGAACATCAGCAAAACCTGAACGGCGAGGGTGGCAAGGTGAGTGTCCGAGTGCAGTTGCATGGACGTGGTGTTTGTATGTACGCTTTTACGTAGCTTCGAGTCTAACCATGACGAAGAGTTGTGCCGGAGAGTTACTTGTGTGGGTTATGTACACGCGGTTCTGCTGTTTCAGTTTTAGCCCTTCGACGTCATTTCGCGTGCACTATCGTTTCATCGGGACGGAGCTTTCGTCTACCTTTCCTTTTCAATCCCCTGACGTTGAATCCTCTTTTCAACCGCTAGAGCACACAAAGTCTTTTACCTATAATCACCTCACATTCGTGTGTATACTTTGATACAAATGTGCATATATGAGCGCGGTATACGCCAAGGTATTTCAAAGATTTTACCATTTTCGTTCGTATATTAAGACACAAATAATGAAGATCGAACACTCAATATTTTTCATTTGAATGCTTTTCTTCTATATTTTCTTTAAAAATTTCAATCTAGGAAATCATTATTTTCTTCCTGTTTCCATTTCGCAAATTTTTTTCTTCAGGGCTTACACCGCCTAGAATTGACTGTACAATTAGAGATATATATAGGTTTTAATATGTTTCTATCATTATTGATTTTATTTTACCAGAGATATTTTATCATGATACGTACCAAGTTTTTGTGATCTGTAGCCCTGTATATGATCGACATCGTGGACAGCTGGAGAGATCGCGTACATATGTCTCTAAACTGAATTAAAATAACGAGACAGGCTATACGCCGAGTAGGTTTTTTATATCGTTGGTTACAATAATGAACAAGATAGATAGTAAATCAAATACATAAAGTCGTATATTTTCATTTTTGTATCTTGAGCAATGTCTTACAACAATAATAGTTAAAATTACGGTACACTAGGAGATTGTAAGTATAATGTCACACGAATGGTTGAAGGACAAGACTTGGTTTGCATTGAACACGAGATATAAGCACAAGTTTTCAATGCAAAGATATTTTGCGCATCACCGCAGAAGTAACACCGTAATTCAGACATTTGTACGTACGTGAGGTACGCTACAGTCTCTTACACCAAGCTCCGGAACTTTAAAATCGATGCTGATTTTTTTTGGTGCACAAAAAGGCGTGGCAATTCGTATATTTCGTCATAAAATTGGCACTCTTAGTTGTTCACGAGGTAGCATTTTTTCAACCGCCAACAATGTACATTTTCGCGTTTCTCAAACACCAAGTTCAGGAACTTTGAAATCGATGCTAATTTTCTTTTGTGCACAAAAACGGCGTCACGATTATTACATTTGAATACAAAATTGACACTCTGAGTGTTTCGCGAGGTACAATTTTTTTTACCCACAAAAACGTACATTTGCACGTTTTCGAAGTATGGAACGGCCGAAAACACCAAGTTCCGGAACGTTAATATCGATTACAATTTTTTTTGGGTGCCCAAAGGCGTCACACTCGACATATTTCAAAAGAGAAATGAGGGTTTTTTTTGCTTGCGCGATAGAATTTTCTCAGACCCAAAAGGCATTTGGACGTTTTCGAGGTAGGCAACGATTGAAAAAACCAAGTTCCGGAGCTTTAAAATCGACGCTAATTTTTGTTGCGTCCCCACAAGCGTCACAGTTAATATTACAACATTTTTCAATGGATAAACATTTTCCTAAACTCAAAGTGAATATAAACTTTTTTCCTACAGAAAAAAAGATGGAGAAGTGTAAGTGTTCTTCATAATACGAACACTTAGACGAATCCATATATATGAGTTGTGACGATACCTATCTGACATCCACCACTTCAATTCTTTATTTAAAAAAACAGCCAATCGCAAAACGAATAAATCGACAACAATAAATATATCGAAAATTCGATATAGCTCACACGGATTTTTTGAGAAAGGATTCTTTGCCGTTTGTGAAAGACTTGCAACACACTTAGGGTTTGTCGACATTGTAGAATATCAAATCAACGATGATTGATATCCTATCGATTTCGCAGGAACGACTGCACCGATTCGTTCCACGTCTGGTGCAGCTTCTAGCTGAATGGACCGAAACGTTCCCGTATGACTTTCGGGATGAGAGGGTGATGGGTCACGTCAGATCCATCACTCAGAAGATTGCTGCAGTTGATGCCGCAGCTCGGCAGGAAGTGTCGGCTCTTCTGCAAAATTTATTGCTACGACTGACTGCTCTCGAGAGCTACGAAGAAGGACTCTCCAGACTGGCGACGGAGGCAACTACGGAACAACTAACTCAGGTAAGCTGTTATACCTTCTCTCGTGATAGCAACGATTACATTTCAAAAATCCTATTATGCCATTGTCGTAAGTCTCAAAATCAGTCGAACGTATTTTTTAGCGATAAAGTCAACTCAGTATCAAGGAAACGCTAAATTTGTTTGCACATCGTTCGCCGAGATACCCTCAATTTTCGGTCAAATAACGATTACACGTGAAAAAAAATACTTATTCCACAATGATTATTAACTTTAACAATCAAAGTTGACTTTGAAGAAGAAAAAGTACATTTGGTCACCATATAAATTATTAACGTCATTGAAGTCCGTCGTTGTATAAGATGGAATTTTTATAAATCAATAAAAGCCTAGAGTCTTTAGAATGGCAACAACGAGAAAGTCCTGGTTATTCATGAAATCGAAACAGGTAGCCAACCGGGTCGGTTTGTTGAAATATATTCGATGAATTCTCAATTGTACAAGTAGTGATTTTTGTTGACTCCTGACTTCCACTGTAGTGATCATGTTTCGCAACAATCGACGGACGTTTTGCTCAACCTCATGGCTTAAACAACACGCGCGGCTTTCTCTATCCTTCGTACGTAACTCCTGGTACCATTACCATGTATTACTTCCAGTAACACTCTGAACTCTGTCAATGAGTCTGCAAATGTATATTTATATACATACCCACTTACATATGTATGTACACACATATAGATTTATATTATATACGAGTGCACTTTGCGCAGTTAGTCTAATAGAGTTAGATAGCCCGCTTTAACGCTGACCTCGTGTCCGCGAGAGACAGTAACTGTACGACATTAATTTGATTATCTTGGCACCTATCTGCCGTCGCATCTAACACCTACTAATAGCTAATTCACCACTGCATTAGCGAGTTAAATATTCGGCCTGTGGCCAATGTTCGCTAATCACTTTGAAAACCATTCCCTTCCCATTCCAGCACCATCGACCAACAACGCACCATTGTTCTGGGCTATATATGTTCCAAAACAACCGAAGCTTGATGCATCTGTGGTTATGGCCGGTCATTACATGGATCGGTAGAAGATCATTTATCTCCTACCGACCGTAAGTTTTCATTGAGGGAACAACATGACTCGACAAATAGAAATGTATCGCCATTGGAAAATATCGCATTCCAGTTTTCAATTGAATTATCTTTATAAGGAGAATTATGTTTGCATCAATCAAATACTAATATTGTATTACACTTCTACCTGTTTCTCTGGCACCATCAACTCTTTTGTCTGATATTATCCAAACGCGAAAAAGTGGATGTTTTTCCTTACACTTTCCTCGATTATCGTTTACTCCCTTAAACCTTAGCTTTAGGCAGATTACCCTTTATTGTTTTTCAGTTTCATGTCCGATGTCTGCCTGCAACAGTTTTTTGATTCATCCTTTGACTATGAGTATAAGAGCGACCTTAGAACCAAACTTCAATTTTGGTCTTTCTAATTGGGAAAACAATCTGTCGGTGGGTATCCCTCGTTGTTAAAAATATACGACGTCAGGATTTTACCGTCACCAGCTTTATGCACGTTATACGAGAATACGAGGGTGGTTCTTATTTTACCACGATATAACTCGAGCTTTTACTCCAGCCGGAATGTCTTTGAACCAATTGCTACTGATCATTCGGCCTTCTCTTTCGAGCAGGCTAAGAGGTGAAAGGCCAACAGGGAGAGGAGAGGTCGAGAAGGCAAGGTATATCTTGGCCTTCTCGAAAGAAAAGGCCAAGATTGCTCCGGTCTGGTGCAATCGCGTCCCTGCAAAAGTTTCGGAGAGTAGTGACGAGGCCAACTATCAAAGTAAAGTTAACGGCGTTAGGAGAAGTCTCGTATTATAGATCTTTGCCTCCCTCCACATCTCGCGATATAACGAAGCTCCTCAGGGGCACAAGTATCGAGACAGCCTTTCAATATTATTGCTTTTTCTTGAAAACAAACTTCGAGTGTGTTTCATACTTTAAGCACTGATTATTAAGCTTGCACAACTTTTTTATCATTCTCCATAATAGCGCACAATTTTCGACCTCGTTGATATGTCTTGTCAAGCGCAAAGGTTTTCGTAACACTTTGTCAGGTTTTCAACAACGACAGGTTGCCAGCTTCGCTATGTGTGACTTGCTCTCTGTCCCACAGAAATCTATGAACACGGACCTGATTTGTTAAGATCGTGATGTATCCTCACATCTTATCCAATAATTCTCGAAAATTGAAGACTTTTGGCCGGTCCATACGGGATGAGATAATTGATTGAAGACACTTTTTTTAGAGAAACCTCTTATACGATTATTCTTTCCGAACATGACATCTGCAAATCCATAGATGCTTTATCGATTTTTCCTCAACCGTTTTCAGTCGCTTTTTCATCTTCTTCTACCTTTGCCAGTCTTTCAATCTCTCTTTATTTGCATTATACTAGAGTAGCCATTTGCGCCGCCTCCATACTGATGTTCCAAACGTAATTTCCAACGATTGCTGATATATGTATATCGTCCGCCTCCGGCAACTTACCGTTATCTCGTCGGATAGGGTGAAGCACAGAGTGGATGAGCATAAGCCATAGATATATAAAAAAGTTTCAACAGCAGTTCTGTATTTACAGGTTTAAATTCATTTTGCTCTCTTTATTCGATGGAAAGAGGTATGAATCAGGGCTGGTCGGGTTAGTCGTTACGAAAGCAAATAGCGAGGGATTATGGCGGCAAGACTTGCGTGCATGCGAAGGCGACAAGAGGGCGCTGAAGCGAGGCGTTAATTGTGTTTGCTCGTTATTAGCGACAACGCTCGCTAACGTACCCTTCGCTAACGTATGGGAGTGGAATATTGTCAGGGACCTGGCTCTGAAGGTGTTTCTGGCAACGGAGATCCCAACCCGAGTTACTGCTGTCCGTTGGAAAGAGTGGCGGGTGGTGCTGCGGCGAGTGGTTAAAATCGTTCCACTCGATTTTGCTCCAGTCATCGCCAGTTAAGGAGTTTAGCTTAGCTGCTCGTTCCCTTCGGCTCTGGCACTCTTCAAACTACACTTTTCCCAGTCTACGCTCATTTGGTATTAAGCTCTATAGAGTCTCTTATAACTATATACAACTGGGCGTATACATCTATTTCACGGTCTGAACCCCTCACACCCTATCAATCTCCCGTTTCACCGTGTACTAGCCGATTAAAGTTTCAGTTTCATCTCTTCTCTGCGTCGTGGATCGTATCCGCACGTACTTCGCTATATTATGTCCAGAAGACGTGAAACTCGATAATCTTCAACAGACTTCGTTCACTGGACCGGTCGCCAAGTTATCGAAACCCTATCTACCTTCTCGACCTTTTCTGTACAGATATTCCATGTTGCTATCTTTAATCTGATATAAATCACTTACCGGAAGAATCAGACTACAATGAACTGGTGAAGAGCAAAGTGGAAAAAGGCGGAGCGCCAAGGTTCATACCAAATGCCAGAAATCATTTTATTGTTATCCTTCCGGCATATTTGTTTTTTTATTCCTGGACCACTGAGTAAAAATGCGTATCTGCCTATAAAATCTTCTACACATATTCAAAAATATATACAAAATATATAAATAAAAATATCCATTAGTGCAGCGTCTTGCATTTCCTTACTTACATTAGGGGAATTATAACCTCCCGTCGACGCTCCTTTTCATCTCTAAAGTTGTAACATTTGAACCACACTTTCCACTCTACTTCTATGGCTTTTAATTTCGCATCAAACTTTTCAATTGCTAAGCCATTAAAGGTTTTAGTATGCTGATGAAATCCTTTAGCTGTAGGGCCGAAAATAAAAACGATCTTTGCCTAGACGCTGAAGTTTTTTTAAGCAACCAAGTTAAAAATTCGTGTTTAAAGAAAAGTAACTCATGACTGGACGAAACAAATTTTATCCAGAATTCTGATTTCTATCCGATACTTATTCCTGCATGTTTCATCACAATCGTCTTTACCCAATGTTTCACTTGAGAATTCTTGATATGATTCAAGGATTAACTATATTGTCGTTCGAGTACTTCCTCAATGGATTTCTTCACAACCTCCATCTCTACTGAACTCTCGACATTAATATCTTAGTCTATAGTCGTGTGCACTTTGAACTAGCTAAAGAATAAAGGGATATAAGAGAGAAAGAGAGAGAGAGAGGGGAAAAGTCGAAGACTCCAAGTATTGTCAGATAGCACGTACCAGTAAGGCTCAACGAGAACTCTGCCCTACTTGGATTAACGTTTGGGTCGTTCTCTCAATAGTGATGTCTGCTTACTTTCCCTCTCTCTGTTCCTCTTTCTTACACTTTTCCTTCCGTCAGTCCTCCTCCTGTCCGTACTTATATCTTATGTGTACCTCGTTACATTTCAAGCATTTCAACACTCTTCACCACCACATGGTGCTTCAGAGTTCCCTATACATACATCACTTTCCAGCATCGATAAGTAGATAGCTATGTGCCTATGTATCTACGTGCATTGGGAGCACGTAACAGCGTCCCCTTGAACAAAGCGTTTACTTCCTGCACTTTCACGTATATACCTGTAACAATATGAAAGCCATAAGTCGCATTGATTTTCCTGGGAGAAGGGAAGCATGAAAAGGGAAGCATTACACTCTTTTATTATATTCAAAACATATCTAGAACCGCGGCAGTGTCCCGACGCCAAGTGATTCAAAAGAACATTTTTTGAATTTTGAATCGAACACCGATAAATATGCAGTAACATGGGGTTTTACTGGCCATATTGGAACATTCAATATTGCCAAGAAAAAAATGTTCATTAATTTTCGAATATTAGGAAATTTATTTGAAAATATAGTAAAAATAAATTTTAATCTTTTCAAAATTAATGAAAAAATTGTTGTCAGCAATATTTAAATTTGTCCATATAAAAGGATCATAGTTAAGGCATCTTCTCACTTTAAGCGCCTCAAAAATAGGCTGTTTTTGCGATTTTTTTTCGAGGATTTTTGCTTAAAATTATGGGATAAAACGGATCCTATGTAATAAACACATCTTTCAAGTACATGAAAAAATTTTTTTTTAATTTTTTTAAACAATTATTATAATACATCAGTAGCATCGAAAAACCCGTGTAAAAATGTTATGGTCGTGGCTTGTTGATGGTATCTCCGAGACGGGTCGTCTGAAACAAAAAAATAAAACTGTTTTAGATTCAGTATGTCAGTGGCTACAGCGCATATCATCAGATTTTTGATATTCGCGAAAATAACAAAATGGCGCACGTTTTTCGAAAAAGTAAAAAAAAACCACGATTTTTTTGCAGTTTTTTGTAAAAAAAAAATTCTTAAAATCAAAATTTCAAAAATCTGATGATATGCGCTATAGCCATAACTATGAAGCATATGTCATTCAAATTTCATGACAATCGGCCGGATAGTTTCCGAAATTTCATCAACAAAGCACCGAAAAACCTTGTTTTGAGATAACTGCGTTTAAAGTTTTGGTTGCAGAAAAATCATGAAAAAACCTTACCTCGGGTTAATCAGCGATGCCTGCTCCATACAATGGACCTTCCGATTCTTCGTAGAAGGTGTGTTCGTCCAAAATAGCTTCCCTTCGTCTCGACCTAGTCTCTTTTGAAGCGTTAGAGCTGCGGCGGTTCCCTACGCGTACGCGATCACTGTCGCGTTTCTCGGCGTATTGAACGGCGATAGGGCCTAGTTTGACACCCATCACCTCCAAAATTTTTAAAACAGGTTGTAGCCCTTCGTTATAAATGCATGCCGCTGTTTGGCAAGCAATTTCCACGGTTTTTCTTCCCGTAAAAACGTGTTTCGGCGCCATTGCCCAGACACAGCTGTTGAAACACTCGTTGTTATTTTGGGTATTTCCTCCGAGGCATCGTTCCAGTAACTCGTCCTTCGTCAGTTCTTCATAGATCGGTTTCAAAACCTCTTGAACATCATCAGCTAGAGCAGGAGGATGTTTAAAAGTTTCTATCTGATTGTTTTTCACTGCTTTCTTGTACTTGCACCATGAGTCTGAACAATACGTATGCTGTGGGTTGCTGTCGGTTGAAATTTTATGATAGTATCCTGCCCAGATCTCCCTGCGCATATCTTCGACAGAATTCAGGTTTCTTCGAATTGCCAATGAGTAATTTGTTGATAATTCTGTCATCAATTTTATTGTTAAATCTTGGGTTTTTACGACCAGTTTAGCATCGTTGCCGAGTGATTTTCTTTTGAAAAATGCACGTGTTAAGGTCTTATTACATGAGTATAGACCCGAAAACAGAATATACCTAAGCAAGGGGTACTACATTAACAAAAGAACACGGCTATTCAATTGTATAGAGTCAGATATACAGGGACCGTCCGAGCGGCGTGAAAGGGATCGCCGGGTACTCTCAGGTAGTCACCTAACGGTCGTCAAAAAATGTAGTTAGACTCGTCCGATCTTTATGAAATTTCGAGATGACATTTTTGAAGATATGTACTTTCAAAATTAAAAAAAAAAAAAAAATCGATTTTTTTAAATTTCCAAAGTGAGAAGACGCCTTAAAGGAGAATCGACAATGTTAAAAAATGTATGTAATCAGCGAGAAAAAAATGATAAAATCCTAAACAGTTATAGATCATTTGGGAAATTAAGAGAGTTCAAGTAATAATACGGAACGATGACGTATATTATATGAACGTGATTCAAATTCTTGTTTGACAGCTGGGAGCCCATTTTCTTCCAGTATGCGCGGCAGGTCCCTGACGTAAGATCATCAAAACATTTTTTTATAATTACTTGGTGTCGAGACGCTGCCGCGTCTCTATAGATATAAATAACAGGCTACTAAAGAATGATCAGGTGTCGAACGTTGTATCTTCCTGTAGGGTGAGTGAAAAGTCAGTATATTACACGTCTACTAGAGAGGAAAGTAGAGCATTTCGAACTTTCTATCGAAATGCGAGAAAAAGACTGTTTTTCCTTTTTGATATACTAAAAAATTGATTATTTGGCACGTCAAGAAACACTGACTCAAATGTGTCCTTTATATTAAAATTGAGGGCCCTTCATCGCAATTTTTATTTCCCATCCAAACACCATGGGTATGTTCATTTGTGAACTGAGGAATTTTGAACGTCGTGAACCGTTGAGCTTAGGAAAAATTCTATAAAATATTTCTATATAAAATGTGATACTCTGCAAAGGACCTTATGTTTAATCGTTAACAAAAATCGTTTAAGGGATAGTCGGTGCCACAGTTCAAGTTACATTGATATGAAAACTTTTCAAATTATTGAGCTACAAATTGTATATGGATTTTTAAATTGCTCAATTATTTCTGCCAATAAAATGTTTTAGTAATAAAGATTAGCTCTCCAAGTGTACTTATTGATAATTCTCTGATGTTCGATGTTTTTTTTATTTTTTCAAGTTTTAAACATAGATTTTCTAAATATTTACGTATTAGAGAGCTAAATATCCAATTCAACTAGAGTGTTAGTCGCATACATAGATACTTGAAAAGATTGATTGATGCACACTCGAAAATCGGATGACAACAATTGGTACTCAGTATAATCTGCAGTATTGTACTTCACCAGTTTTTCATTTTATGCCGCATCCGCCGCCGCTTAGTCGGTTCAAGCCCCGTTACAATTTTGTCCCGATAAACTAATCTCCTTTACATCCTGCCAACAAATCTATATGTGCCTTAAAGAGCATTGAAATTGTCATAACGACAAGACCCACTATCAGAGAGATCGGTATTGTGGAAGAAACATAAAGATAAGTTTAATAATTCTTAGAATTTACCTCACTTTATCTTCTTCACCATCTATCTTCTCATCTTCTCACAGTTATATGTCTGTAATCCGAAAAAAAACTTACCACTCAATATCCTTTTCTCGTTTTATCTGCACAAACTAACTCAAATACCAAGATGAACCGAAGCATTGAATCACGCAATCACATTTACGATTCTCGCCCTCATCGCCAAGACTTCGATATAAAGTGTTATCGCAATTTTTTACGATTGAACATGTGATTTTTTTTTCACCATACGATAGCTCTGGCATACTTAACTTAATTATATATGAACTTTTTTTATTCTTCTAAATATTGAAAGAAATTTAAGAACGAATTACGAGACGAAGAAAAAAGGTAGCCAATAAATGTATACATGCGCTACGGTATAAAAGTTGAAAAACTAAGATTCCATTACTGAGGAAAAAATGATTTTGAAATATTACATTCATTATGTTTTATATCTTCGTGGTCCAACGATACGTAAAAAAGAATCTTGGAATATGACTTTGAATAATTAAGTTATAATTAATTTTTTTTACTAAACAATAGTAAAAAATCCTAATTATTCTTGTAACCGCAATTTTTTCCTTTTGCAAATTTAGTTTTGCCTACTACTAATTTCGCTTACTACATTATGACTATTCTTTCGAAATATTGTGCATAAACGTCTTTGATCAACTGTATTCAAAGATTCGGCAAATGGAGGTCATTTTTTAATTAAGGTATTCCGCAGCTGAATAAAAAGAAAACGGAATAATATATAAGCAGCGTGGAGAGAAAATTTCCTTAACATTCAGATTCCATTTTACGAGTCTTGGAAAAAAAAATGAAAAAGAAAACCGATAGTAAAAAATATTCCTTTGTGAAAGATGAACATTTTTATTGAACCAGACGTCACGTCGAGTGGATTCGTTCTATCTGTCTTTTTTTCCTATCGGTGGATAACGAAATATGTTTGTCCATATATAGTACGGTATTTCGATCGGCAAACTCACTAAGATCCAAAGAGTCGTGCGGATGAAAAGATAGCGCATATAAGCAAAAACGAAAAGCCCTGACGGCTATCCTGGCTTTTGTGCGCCGGGTGAAAAATGTTCGAGCATTGGGGCTGTTGTCGCTTTTCATGTATAATGTTTCCTCTATCGAGAGGAGTCAACAAAAAATCATATCTGCCAAAAAATACTCAAGGAAAAAATGTGGACTATACAGATATATACGGACTTTTTATGCGGTATGATATAAATTCGCGTCAACATTGTTTTATTCACATTTATATGTATTCCATCGTTATAAAATATTTATGAACAGGTAATAGCGCGAGTTAAAATAAAGTGCTTGCTGGAAAATGTAAACGAAATGGAGTTTTGTCGTAACTTACAATACACGCAGGACTTTTAAAATTGTTCCGATACTCTGGTACGACGTGGCTGTACCTTTTTGTGCACTTTTCTCGTGATAAGTTTAAGAGCCAGATGCCAGGCCCTCGTACTGCCTAACTTTATCGTCTTGAAATCGATTGGACCAAGGTGCTAGAATCGAAGAAAAGGCACTCTCTCCAGATGGAAGAGATAAGGAAATAAGTATGACGGTCGCTGAAAGAGTGAATTTTTCTTTGCGCGATACGGAAGTAAAAGACAAGTGTGCGAACCACTCACATTTTTCTTCTTCTCAATCTCTGATGTCTATTCCTTTTCCTTCTTTGCTGTCTTTTTTTATTTCACCCTTTTTCAACATAGAATCTCACTCAATATTAAATCGAGTATTGAACACTTTTTGCACAGAAATTCTGCTCCACCCTTTTTCTCTTTCCAATCCTCTCATCGCCGCTGTCAATTATATTTATCTGATTTCTTGCAAAAAACAAAATACGATGGTAGGTCATACGTTCTGTCGTGCCACACGTTATCCATCACTGATTGCGATAATCGAGTATGACACGCAGGTGGGATGCAAATTCGCTACCAACATTTTCACACTCTCGGTTCAAACTATTATTCTTATTGAATCAAAAATCTTGAAAGCCTATTTCATCCAGTTGACCTTCTTTTACACGATTCTATCAAAAAATCTTTAGAAATTGCTCATTTCCTTACATCTTTGCACAAAAAAAGGACAGCAGATGTAAGCGTCGTAAATTTTCACGAGAACTTGTTGCTATATTATCATAATTCACATGTTTACTTTCGAATTTCGGGCTATTCCGGCATTTATATCTCTATCGAGGATAGATTGATGAAACTCTAAAGTAGCCTGGCCGCTGCATCGTTTTAGCATTTTCACCGGCGGGGTCAAAGAGAATGTAGCAAATTTACTACATTAGTATTATATATTCGTTGTTGTAAAACAAAATTTTCAGGTATACGCCGAAACGAAAATCAACTACATTTCTCCCGGAAAAACACATAGTTCTCTACAAACATTTGCCGAACAATTTATTTCTCTTAACAATTCGTTGATTACATTTCGCCATTGTTTTTATTGAAAGAAACTACCGGGAAACAAAACATATACGCGACTATGTATGATCATATATCAAATTGGCCCTATAGAATCTGGTATGATCACATGTTGTTATATGTGATTATACCTGATCTTGTATAATCTTATGTTCTTTGCAGTAATCATATATTATCTTGTATTAGCATATATTGTCTTATATGGCCGTACAGTGTCATGTAAGATCATACGTTGTTTTATATGGACATGTGTTGACTTGTACGATCATATGATGTTTTGTAGAGACATATGTTACTATAGCATACAAAAAAATAGTGTTGAAAATATAAATGTTACATAAATTGTTAGGATTATGATGAAAATATAAGGGTCGATGACTTTAGAAATCACCACATCCTGTACCAATAAGTTTTTCTTGATCCACATGCCGAAAGTACGGTGTTCCAGACCGCATTTGGCGCCAGGAATAGCAACTTTTGTGGCCGGTGAGAATTGCAGCGCGCTTCAGTGCATTATCACTTTTTTGTGGCTCGGTAGCACTGTATTTTGTCTTAAATTTTGGTGTATTGTTATTTAACCTTATATTTATAATGTTATAATACTAAACGCCTGACAGATTTTTCTTATTAAAAGTTAATTATAAAACAAATAAAGAATTTACGGGAAAATTATCAAAAATAATATAAAAAATGAATGAGTCTCCATCGAAAGATTCTATGGACAAGGAAGAAATGCTGAAAAATTTTGATACGGAAGCAAAAAAAATTGTAAAAGGGAAACGTTAACAAAAAAATCTTCCGATCGACACTTGTTGGTTTACGATTGTAACATTTATCATTTATTACACGATTTGAACATAGAAAAAAAAGGAGGAAGCACAATTCCGCTTCTCGTCAATCTTACTAAATAAACGCTCGATTTGATTTCGTGATGATGTAATTAGCGGCGAACATATATAACATGACGTCGGGGAATATCTGTTGATGCGAAGATCAATCAGAAATCATGATTCGCGATTTTACGTTCGAAATCACGACAAGTTTTGGGCACGTGGCCAGTTATAAATCTCGCGAGTCACGGAATCTCCGTTTCTGGAGTAAGTTAGACGTTCGCAACTTATCTGATTTCGAAAATTATCCCTCGTTGGCTCTTTCCGTGCTCCAGGATCCGATGAGGTCCTGTCTCGGGCGTCGGGGAAAACTCCGTGAGACGACGATTGCTGCCCAGGCAAATCCAAGATATCAAGATCAGGAACGACTGCTCTATCTATGGCTCGAGCGATGTTTCCTCGATGGATCCCGGAGCGAAAGAGAGCGAGATTTTCGATACGCGGGCACTCGTCGGCGTGGAATTATAATTATTATGTCTCTCTGCGACATGCGCCGTAGATTAATCGAGTCCTCGCAAATCGAACCACACCGATTGATCGACATTAGAGGCCCGCGGAATTCAACGCATGCTTACACGATACTTGTAAAAAGTGGCGAGAAAAAAAAAGTATTATCTAAATCAGAAGAAAATAATCTAGTTGTTTATTTTGAATGTCTTAAAACGAAACTCCAACCACCAACATTATGGAGTATTTGGAGCATGCTGAAGAAAACTTCAAGTGTCAAGGAAAATATTCATATTTCTAATTTTCTCAATTTAAAAATTTAATGAAAAAGAATGCAAAAGGCTACAAACCACGAAAATATATTTTATTATTTTTGATATTCATGCCTTTATTATTATTATTGAATTTCCATTTGCACTTATTTTTTATGCCCGCTCCGACCAGCTCGGCTTCGCCTCGGATTTGTAAAAGTCGGGCGGGCCGCTGGCGCCTGCTAAAACTTCGGCTGTATCTCCAAGTGCGCTATATACATATCGCGATGTAGAGAGAGCGCTGATGCAAGACGTGAAAAACAAAAAGTAATCATATCTATATCTATTTATTTGTAAATTAACATGAATTTATTATCGTGAATTAATCAACTTACTTTCGGCTGGGGATAAAGAAAAATAGTGTACGACCCACGCCCAGAAAGTTGGATGCCCTGACGTATGCTATATAAAGCCTCGGCTTTATATCGCATACGCCAGGAACTCCAACTTTATGGCCTTGGATTGTAATATACTGTTCCATATATTAACCATATATGATTATATCTAATTACATATGAACACATTTTTTTTACCGGGTAATGTCTTCGACGTTTTTCGTGATGTTGATTGTTTCAGATTTTTCCAGCATATTACCAATCACTTCCAATCCTCGTTCGAACATTGGGCTACAAAAAAATCGTCGCAAAGTTAACCCCTACTCTTTTCTATTTAGTCATATTCTGAATCCTTGATAATAAACATAATGTATTTTTATTAATTCACGCGAACTTGCTCACGATGCCCAGTAATAATTTCAATTCATTTGAAACTTTCGTTGATCATTTAAAACAACGCATTAACGAATATCCAAAAATTTGATCGCATTGAGCCATTATTGTTCTCATGTTTCTACGAATCGTGGATTTCACGATCCATAGAGAATGAGCATGCGTAATACGTGATACACAGTATTCGCCATATCATGTATGTCATATCAAGCACAATGATGCGTCACACAGTACAGGTTAAATTCAGATATATCAGACGCAAGCAAGGGATATAACTGAGAGCATTGCACAATTTCGCAAAACGCAGCACCAGCCAATTATTGCCAGAGGCTCAATTATCCTGGATAGCCGCGGAATATATATAGCAAGTATCATTGACGAGCTGAACGAGGCGTGCTCTCGGCATTGATAGTGCCGAAAACCATATGCCACACGTTCAAACGTAATACACAGGATAACGTCATATTCCTCGACTAATACTAACCAACGCACATTCATTTTATAGAAGCTTGAGGGTACAAAAATCTGTTTTTGATATTTATATTACAGTGATAACAACATTTATGGGTACTTAGAAAAATTAACATTTAATGTCAAGTATTGTTATTTTAGTATTCAAAAGCTATTTCTATTTTTAGTCCGACGGTATTCGATAGCTTCAATCACACAAATTCAAAAGTTGTAGTATTTCTTAGAGAACAGCTTCCTTATTTTCGCTGTCACTAAATAAGATGATAAGGTCGGAATACCGACGCGCCTAGGCGATATCTGCCCACTCTTTCCTGGTAGAGTAAAATAAACCGTCGCAAAGAATATCGGCATATAATGGCTGTAAGAATATCAGTTCAATCAATGTGCAAGTCATCATTAACCAGCTTGAGACATACTACTTTTATCTCACGTTTATCACCAGATTCATGGTCTATTAGTTTCGCAAAAGAGAATTGCTAATTGAAAATATTGAAAAGTCGAAACATTACTATTGTTAAGACATTATTGCGGCTCAAAAACCTTGCGGTTGAACTGTCCCGACAGAATTGATGAAAAGTGAGACAAATTTACTTATTCTCACATCTGCAAAATGACTATTACAATATCAACAAAATACTGCTCTAAAAACGACATAACAGTTCCAAAAACGACATTCTCAGCTGCCCGAAAACGATTAGTCGACTGTATACGTCCATCGGTTCGAAATTTGCAGGCATCAGCTGATATCTCGGCAAAAAATGAGTGTACACGAATTCTTAATAAATTAATTTATTGTGAATAGCCCAGGCTTGAGGACACAATTGCTTATTTTGGTTAGAAAAATTGATCTCGCCATGTGCAACGCTTGAAGCAACAGCTAAATTTCTCAATTTGTTTTTTCGGTTTGACGTTAAAATAACATGTAAATCGCTTACGGAAACTACAACTTTCACGCTTCAAAAAGTTGTTCTGTTAAATTTTTTACAATCATTTTTCACAGAGACGCAGCGTTTCAAAAAACGGGTAGAAATGACGAAATCGTGCGAGCGTTCTCATAATTTCTGTAGGATGTGTACATCGTAGAATATTCGAGGTTTACTACATATGCCGATACGACAAACAAATAGACCCTGCGGGTCCGCAAGATTCCCAGTAGTACGGGTCAATGATTGGCACGGCCAAACGGAAATAATACGAACTCTCCCACTGTTCATAGCCACTTTTTTAGATAGCATATTTTTTTATTATAAATAAATCTCGGTTCGATATCACGATCATATCCTTGAAAATAACCTTAATAAGCTTTGTTATATGTTCGAAACGTGAAAAGTTATGAAAATCTTCGGAAAATCTGATGAAAAATTCGTCGTACCAACGGACTATGCTCTAAGAATAATACTTTTCAATAATAACAATAACAATATTGATAAACTCACCAAGAAATTTGTGAAACATGACATTTCTCAGGTAATATTTTCGAAACTTTTAATTTTTTTCGTGCGAAATCACATGCGACCGTTTTTCATAATTTGTGATTGATGTCTTTGTAGCATCTATGTAGCAATGTGAAATACTTGAAACTTTCATTATATCTTTAATTTTCTACGACTGCAAAGCCCGGTTTCGAACTAAATTTTGAGATCAATTGTTAGAAACATTAACGTTTCTCACGCGGGTCAATCAATATTTACGCAGAGAACATCGTAACATTTCAAAGCCGATGAGGAAAAATATCCGAAAAAATCGAAGAATACGTAGACTTCATACCGTCTGCATTTGTATAAATGATATCAAAAGAAATTTCAGCCGAACTGAAGCTTGCATGGTTTCGATGTAAGTTGAGATTTATACCGAAATCACCCGTATACATAATATCGTGTATCCATGGCTACTGTAGCTGACCAATTTTACCTGCGAAAGTTATTTCAGAACGCATAGCTAAAGGCTAGTGAGGGTGAAAACGGTTATTCGTTCTCTATATATTTTGTGTCTCGTTTGTTTTATCCTCGCTGTTTCTTTCTATTTCTTGCCTCTCTCTTTCTACATTCGTCGCTATAGTATACTGGCGCGAATATAAATTTCGGCGCTACACACGGCAACCGAGTACTCTTGATTCTACCCTCACCCCCAGAGACACCCCTTCGATTCGAAATCGAAATATCTACCCAGGCTTATACCGTTCCTTCCTCCGTCCCCGGAAGTACCAATGCCGGTCTGGGAGACATAAATAATTCCGGTATACAGACTCTTTCCAATCGAAAGTTTTCCCTCTCATCCTCTCTCTTCCTCTCTCTCTCTCTCTATACGCGAACCGAGTTTCTGCTTTTCTTTCCAATTTTTCTATCTCTATTATCATTCTTATACCTTTTTCCATTCGTTTTCTTTTTTCCTACATTTTCACTTCCGTTATACGCGTACTAGACTCGACTATGTTCAATGAGGACAAAGACGACTTGTGCTGTCCTTGCTCGACAAACTTTCTCTTTTGGGACTTGATTCTGTTCATTTCTTTTTCTGTCATAATTTTTCTACGTTTCTCTCTGTCGCGCTTTTTTTGCCGTTCGCGCGAGATAAGAAATGTCAGAGCGCTCGACGAAGCGTACAAAACGTAAAATTCAATGAGAATGGTCCACACCGAAAAGAAGGGGAAAAACGTCGTCTGAAAGTAAAAACAGGCATGTGAAATGTGCTTACTACTGACAAAATAGAAAAACGGGTACTCATGTTATATGCTTCTGCTCCAGTTGTCGTCTTCTCTTCTGTTTTTTTCCTCTCGAGGACAGATACGATGTATCTCATTACATCTCTCATGATTTCAAAGTTTCGTACAACCCAGAGAAAAAAGGGTACTCTTATAAAATCATTTCTTGTTTTCTGACGGTGTACACGTCACCGTCGATTTTCTTGCAAATTTATAGAAATTTCGAGTTGAGTTTTACATGATTATGCAAATTGTTAATTCTGTTAATTTTAATGGTGAAAAGAGCCGAAACGAGCGAATTTTCAACCAATGCGAAGCGCAAAGTGTTGTACCCTAGGACAGAAAAAGTTCAATTTTTGACTTCATCCCTGTCAGATTCGGGTTTGTTTGTTGCAAGCCTAAGTATATTTTTTTCATTTATGTCACTCTAACCATCAACTCTTTCGCTGCACTACCGCTCTAATATTATCTCATTTTTACTGGGGCCAGATATTTAAACTCCTAGTTTCAATAGAAATTATGTAAAAATATAGTGTGGGCACGGGAAAAGATACGATTTCAGACATATTTCATCGTCAGTGACTAGCGTACTATTGTATGTGTACTGACGGTACGAATTGTTCTTTTTATTCTTTTGGGAAAACGAAAACAAAAACATATTTTTTACTCACTTTTTACATTGTTTTTCAAATTTTCTTAAAACTATTGTAAATTTGTCGATAAAATTTTTACATAAAAGAAATCACGTGATGGTAAAAATTTTTTATGGAATTTTCTGACCTCACGATGTAGAATACATCGAAATTAGGAAAAACTTTTACGTTACCGGAAGCTCCTCTTCGAATCCAACACTCGAAAAATATCATTTCATACGGAGTAAATAGCAATCGCGTCCTTCACGAATGAAATTCATAAATTTTATTAATGCAAAGTGACCGACAGGGGTGGGTGTGCGATCGGCGTATGGCTTTGGTGGTTACCCGAGTTAAGAAACATTGGGTGCTGCCAATACTTGGATGGGTAACTAGCAGCCGCAAGGGGGGGAAAAGAATGGAAAAAATAAGAAAATAAGAATAATGGTTGTAAAAGTAGAAGCACAGTAAGAGAAAAGCGTAAGAACCCGATAAAGGGTTGTACGAAAGTAAAAATAAAAAAAAATATTAAGGCAAAGGGAAAATATATGTGTATATATTATTGTTCGTTTCAGGTTGATGTCACAGAGCTGTGTCCTTCAGCGACGGTACTTGCGCAACAACTGACTCATGTCGAACTCGAGAGACTATCTTACATAGGACCTGAAGAATTTGTTCAAGCTTTTGCGAAAGTGAGTAATTTTATTCATGCCGATTGAAAAAACTATCATACTTTCACAACTAACTGGTATTAGCCACTACACTGTTTAAAGGTTTCCACCATCTTGGTACTCACGTGTACATCGATTTTATCTTCAACGTATCTCAACGTTTGATTTTTTTGAATTCTGAAAGTTTTACAAAAATCATTTTTTTTTCAGTCTTTCAATTTTTTCCAAGCCGAGCAGCATGCATCCCAATCAGTGTTATATCTTTGTTAACTCAATTTTTGGGTCTCAGAATTGTTCAGTCAAAAGTTTTAACGTTTTCACTGAACGAAAAACAATTGAAATGTCGTTTTTTTTCAAGGAATCGCCTCATCTGGAGACTTCTTTCAAGGACATGAAGAAAACTCGTAACCTTGAATCATATGTTCAGTGGTTCAATAGATTAAGTTATTTCGTAGCCACGGAAGTCTGTAAGGTACGTAAAGCCGTCTATTTACTAAAAATGATAAAACAGCTGTTTTTTATAGATAATATTTTTTTTCTGTAATATTTCATCGAAACAATATTTATCATCGTAATTTCTAGGCTAACGCACATCACGATTTTTTTCAGAAAACATTTATGCATTTAATGAAACGTATGTAAAGTGTCGTAAATTTTCATACGTCAATACTATTCATTATGTCTTGCTTGTTTTTTAGCACGCTAAGAAAAAACAACGAGTCCGAGTAGTCGAGTATTGGATCGAGGCAGCGAGAGAATGTTTCAATATCGGCAATTTTAATTCTCTCATGGCGATAATCGCTGGCCTCAATATGTCACCCATATCGCGATTGAAGAAAACCGTAAGTAAATTTGAAGAATTTCGCTCAAAATGCATTACCGTGCTTTCCATTGCTCCAATGCTTTATAAATCGGTAGCTCACTGAAAAGTAATATTTTTCAATGAACTGCAATATTCCAAAATGAAAGTAGTAAACATACTAAGGATCGTAAAACTTATTGCTAAAGTTATTAGATATTTTCAACAGACTGTCACTGAACGATAAGCCATCGCAGAACAAATAATAGAAAGTCATTTCGAAGCCGAAGGTCCGTATTTTCAACACCGGAATTCGAAAAATGTCATAGTTGACGGAACCCTGAAATGACGAGAAAAGTGGCGAAAAAATAAATTTCGAACATTTTGTTTTGACTTTCGGAAAATCCACGAACGCGTAGGCAACATTTTTTTAGTAGTTTCTTCTTGAGGAACCTCTGGATAGATTCTTCATTTTCGTCAGAGTTACTGACAAGCTCTGTACGATGGTTTGTAGCTGAGTTATCGGTTGTTAAAATAAAAAGAATACGGTCGACTCTGATAATTGACTCGTGACTAATAATCATTAAAAAAATCAAAGGGTGGTTTTGGAAAATCGAAATTGTTGTCTAATCAATGTTTTTAGTATGTTCTTACGAAAATGTTTTCCCTTTAATGTGAGGATATTTATGAGAAAAAGTTTTTAAAATGGTATTGTTCTCGTTCTTCGCTTAACTGTAGAAAAAACCTGACTGTATCCTTTAACCCTTTCAGCCCTGGTGGTTTCGATCGAAACCACTTTTGCGTTTAAACGTCCATAACTTTGTCAAAAATCAATATTTTTTCGATTTCCCAACGCCAACGGCCCACAAATTTATTCTACTTTGTAACAAAAATGTATAGTGCCGAAAGTTAATAACAATTTCATAGTTATAACAATATAATCAAATGAACGTTTTTGGTAAGAATTTAAACAAAATTGCGTATTGTCGAATTACGTGGAGCTAGGCTCATAAAAATGACCACTCGGGGGTTTTTGAAGTCGCTGATTATGAATTCCATGTCAGATTTTCAAAACTCAAAATGGCGGATCCAATATGGTGGACGACTTATTCAAAACTTGATCCAATTGGCCTGAAATTTGGTACTCGGGGGTTTTTTTAGGGGTTTTGATGGTCACAGATTACGAATTTGATGTTAGTTTTTAAAAATGCAAAATAATAGATCCAAGATAGCAAACAAAAAAAGAAAAAAAAATCAATCTATGCTAATAAAAATGATCACTCTAGGGTTTTCTTTATTGATGATTACAAATCTCATATCAGCTTTGCCTGTAATTTGCCTACAAATTCGTAGTTACCAGGATCAACCACGGGGAGGTTACAGAACACTGATCCCATTTTTTTGTTTTTTTTTGTTCGTTTTTTTTTTCAATATCAGACTAGAGAGTGAATGACTCCCGCTATTATTAATTATCAAAATAATACAAATGCTTAACAAAAAAAAAGGTACAGATAATCAACTTTCCACTATCTTGAATAAGCCATTTTGTATTTCGAAAAGTTAACACCAGATTGGTGAACAGTGACCCCGTAAAAGTTTAAGTGGTCATTTTCTAGAGCGCAAGTGTGAACTTATTTAATTTTTATCCACCATGTTGGATCTGTCGTTTTTAATTTCTAAAAACTAACATCGTATTTGTAATCAGCGGCCCCGAAAATCTTCGGGTAACAAGTTTCAGGCCAAATGAATGAATTTTTGAATAAATCGTTTGCCCTATTGGATCCGCCATTTTGAATTTTGAAAATCTGACATCGAATTCGTAATCTGCGACCCCAAAAACCCTCGAGTATCAAATTTCAGGCTAATTGAATCAATTTTTAAATAAGTCGTCCGCTATATTGGATCCACCATTTTGAATTTTGAAAATCTGACACCGGATTCATAATCTGCGTCCCAAAAAACCCCCGAGTATCAAATTTCAGGCCAATCGGATCAAGTTTTGAATAAGGCGTCCGCCATATTGGATCCGCCATTTTGAATATTGAAAATCTGACATCGAATTCGTAATCAGCGACCCCAAAAACTCCTCAATACAAAATGTGACGAAAATTGCTTTACTCAAAAAAAGTCAGGGCTGAAAGGGTTAACAATTGTTATTACTCTGTAAATAGTCATTTGCATTTCTCGCGTTCTCTGGGACAATCTGCTCCGTTCATTATCGTGTTGTCGTGCGTTGAATAAAGCGATGGCCTTCTGAAACCATATATAATTGAATCATTCCATCGCCCTCCTAAGCTTCGAGTCCTAACAAATTTCGTTGGTTGAATTATTTTCTCAAAACTTGCATCATTTTTAAAGTTTAACGCGTTTTAATTATTGAAGTAAATAAATGAGCAAAGCTATTATGAAAAGAAAAAAGAAGGAGAGAATTTCGTTCACTTTACGTATAATGCAAATGTATTATTCCGATATACAAAAGTAGAGAGTTAAAGCTTTGAAATCTGTGTTTATTCATTGTTGAGTCGGTCATTTTCCGTTGAGTGACATCCGGTTGAATACCATTTTAAAAAGTCCAAAAATGTTCGTGATCCCTTAAATACTTTTTGAAACTGACATGGATCAATATAAGATGCAGCATCGTATCTTCCATTACATTCGACAAAAAAACATCGAAAAATCGAAAAACATAATCTCAATAACTATTCAACTACTCCAACTATGATCTCGATTTTTACATTATGTATTTTTATTTAATTTTCGTAGTGAAAGCTGCAATCCGTAATGCAGCCCATGCGATATCGTGAAAGGTTAATGTCCAAAATATCAAACATTTTATCGTCAGATATTTGTCTAATGAAACTAATCTAACGTATAACGCCACATTCAGTCTAGATAATATCAATATCAAGTTTTTATTTACGCGAAAAAATGGTTATAAAAATATCAACGAAGGAATAACCGGGACGCTATTTCTACATATAGATTTCAATATTCTGGGGGAGTATTTTTTTACCTACGCCATGGTATAATTTCAGATTATTTACGAGAAAAGATATGATTACGTACAACGAGGAAGACACGCAGGCTCCTGGCATGTCAACCAGTCGCCGTTGCTCGCATATGAACGGATAGTTAAAGTATTTTTCTATCCTTACAGTTTTAATTACGAAAAGCTAGCACCCTCCGACATTTCATGGATATTCCAGAGTTTTTCGCGAAGGCCCCGTTCGTTCACTGAATCGCTCCGGAACGTGGCGGAACGGCTCGTACTCCGCTTTATTCAGGGTTCATTTGGTTGCTCTATTTTCACTTTCCCTCTCTTTCCACCTCGTACTCGCTTCTGATTTATGGTTCGTGGACTGAAGAAATAATTGCAAAAACCTTTACTTCTATATAGATCCGGCGCAAACGATTCCGTTGTATTTTCCAACCTCCCTCGCGATTCAACGCAAAATTCGTGACCAGTAATTTCCGTTAATGAAAATTTACCGTCTCGCAAACTCTTTTGTCGTTCAATGTACCGAGGCAATCGCAACTACTTTTCACACGTGTTCCCCTCCATTCTGGCATTCAACTCCGATTTGTCACTAGGAAAGATGCTGGTTCGCATATATAATTAATTGAAATGTCCCAAAACCACATTATCGTATGTGTGAAAATCCAATTATTCTCGAAAAATCTACGTAACTGTACGCTCACCCTCTCGTACCACATACGTCACTCGTCATGTGCAGCATAACTTTGGATGAGGGTCGCAGTAACCGGAAATGCGTTACAACAATGTATACATATGTAGTAAATATATAATACGTTCAAACTCGAGGCGAAAAGGAGATGACTGGAAGTTTCTCAGAGATTAAATATTGTTAATAGTTTCGCATGATATTTTCATGTAAAATATGCATCTAGCACTCATGCTACTTGTGTGGAATAAATGATAAAACAATTACCATAAAATTCTTAAGGTCGTTCTGTATGAAGACTAGGGTGGATCAAAAAAAGGCGAGCATTTTTCTTAAACCTCCCATCTCAAAGAATTGTAATGTTTCACCTTGAAAAAATTGTCGTACGAGCGTTCTGCTGTACATCTAATCTGGAACTAGCGCATTGAAGCACAATTTTCTAATTTGATTAACATGGGAAAAATCTCATAAGAGATATTTTGGTGGTTTTCTGTACGTAATTTAATTTTTTTTTTAACGATTTTATCGTGTCGAAAATTCTCCGAAGAAAACCTCCCTGAAATTGTCTTGTTTCGTTCCTCGCCACACAATATGCTACTTAGCACATGGAATAGTATTTTACGCACCTACGACGGAAAGAAGGACATTCCCGCCCGCGTAGTATTGTCAACTACGTCACAATATGCGGTCGGGATTGTCGTTTTTTCCTCCCGGGGTGCGCATCCATTTTTTTCTCGCATCAGGATCGATAGCTCAACGGGGGCGAAGCCAGGGGGCGAAGCCGTCGGCGGGGGTTACGGAGCGGAGCTCCCCAATAAATTTTTTTTTTAATTTCCATGCAATATGTTTATTTCTTTTCTGCTAAAGCTTTTTTTTACAAAATACGCATTTTTCTTAAAACCGTTCGATTAGTTTATTAGCTTGATATGTTGTTTTGCACCAAAAAGATCGGCAATTTTTATCATTGACAATAACATGACAGAACTGAATAAATAAGGTGCGTTTTGGCTAATTCAGCGGAAATTTACCATTTTTCGATTTCTTTCGGGACTCTCTCAAACATTGTCGGCCGTTTTTGCGACGTTCGCATTGACAAAGACATCGCAAGAAGCGCGCGCACTATCGTTACTTCATACCTAACGTAACATAATTTACGCTACCGGTAAAGTAACTTAATGCGAGTTATTGATGTATTTTTAAAATCTAAATTTCAAACTAATTCAACATTTCTGAAAATAATAGATTACTAGTGTGTCGCCACAGTCCTAAGTTTCCTTAATTTATGTACGTAAATTAAAAAAATTAAACCTATAGCGAATTATGTCATTGGTTTAATTAGGATAGCACGACTCTTCCAAGCTTATAGCATCACTCTGAGTGAGACAATAAATTTTGATGTGGTAGATATCGAAAGTTGAGTCACCTCGTCAGGACCATAGAACTGTGTCAAGTAAGGGTTCATAACTTTTTTCTGACAACCAATTCGGTTTTCCATATCCTGGCGAAGATGTATTCACCGAAGTATGAAACCACCTTAGCCTCAACTCCGCAAGAAACTAACAAATCGGCTCGAGTTTCTTTGGCAAAATTTCCCCTTGGTTTTTTAAAAGGAATTATACGAAGTCTTATTAAGAAATAATTAGTTTTCTAGCAAAAAGTGAAAATATTGAGAAAAAAAAAGCAAAAATCCATATTCTGGAGTTACTTACTTTAAAGAGGCATTTGCATGAACTCAAAACTTACTTCGGCTGTTGCATTTTTTTTAATGATAGATTATAACGATAGAAACTCGTACAAATTTTTTTAATGATTTCCACCAAGCCGTTCTGGTGATATTTTATTTGTGAAAAATATGAATTACAATTTGATAATGATCGGCAATGACAGTCACCCGATACTTTAAGCAAACAAATCTTACTTCTACACACAAGATAACCTTATGAGAATGTGCCAAATTTGTTAATTATATGATTCTCCACATACATGAAAAATATGGAAAATATTTCCCAGGTCGTTTAATCACAAACAACAATGTTATGAAATAAATTTCTCTGAACCCCCCAAAACCCGTAATGTTTTTCGCTTTATTTGTGTTCATTCATCCCTGCTCTCTGCGCACCGACGCGGCTTTCACCGTGACTTCCACTGTCGCTACACTCCCCTTAGTGTATTTTATCATCGTCTGCTTGTTGACGAGTGTTTTTTTCCAACGTTTCACGATCCAACGTTTTACGAATAACCGTTTTACCACTTAACACTAACAGATGCAACATTAATATATCGATCGTGGTGAACTTTCGGCTGGATTAAGAGCAAACAATATATGTATAACAAAACGCTACAGCCCGTGTAGACATTTCAATCGGTGAAAAGTCAGGCCCCGTACGGGCTTTCCCTATTTCATTTCGGGGCATGGTGGGCATGGCCAAGCCTGCCTGGTCTAGCAATGGGATCGGGAAATTGTCGCCACCCATCGGTGCCTGGATATAATTTTATATCAAGAAATAACCATGGCATGCGCCTTACTAGACTTCCCCATTTCATGTATCACCAAAGCCTGATTGGAGTCCGACTAATAAAGTCACCGCTTTAGAGTCGGAATATAGTCTACATTTCCTTCATCGTGCAATACTTGCAGGATTAAATTATGTACTGGAAAAAAAGCGATGTATTGACTATTTCAATAGCCATTCTAATCTTTAGAATAGAACTGGTCCTTGACAAATACAAATAAATTATACGGTCTCCGACGTTAATGTAATGAGAGACGGGTGACTCATAAAGTACCCTAGCGTGTCGTTACTTTTCTCCAATATCTCTTTGACATACGTGGTATGTATTTGCGAGGAACGGTTATGTTAGTGCACCACGCAGCACATTTACCTCGCGTCGTTTGCCTTCAAATTGTTCATACAGTTACCGATCAAGACATGTTCATTTACTAACACAGGAAAATTGACAAAAAAAGGCCGGGTTTCCCCATTCGGTCCCTGATAGACCCCTGTCAAGAAACGCAGACCAGGGACAGCCTAGCCAGTGCCAGACGTAAAGTCGGGAGTTTCCTACCACATTTCTACACGATAGATCCGCTCACCCGATCCCATAATCACTCTCATTTATCTTTGAATTCACTCAATAATTTTAACTATGTTTTTCTCATCGATACGGAATTAACATTTTTTTTAAGTTATATTTGATATACGGCCAACTTCTCTTTCATAAGATTAAAGTTTTTTATATAAGCTCAGTTTTTTTAGTACATTCGATTGTCTTGACTGGAAGTCGATGAAAAGAGGCAGAAGAATGACTCTACTTTTTATTTCATTATTCTTAAACATCTCCCTCCTCAATAATCTCTATCTTAACCAAGTTTGATCTTGAATATCTCTATTCCAAAACATTCCAAGTACATAATATAGCTGTAAAAAAACATCTCGACTTGGTAAGGTTACAAATTCACAATATCTCAGTGAGAAAATATAACGACGTCAAAATATCTTCCTACTTTAATAAAAAATAAAGCGAAACTTTATTATTTTGTAAGCTAAAAATAGAAGCGATAAGTCGTTCTGTTTTGAGTTTCTAAAACTGAACAATTGAGAATTTGTGATCTCTGTGAATTGAGATACTATTTTCTCGCAGAAATTTTGGGCGCTTGAGATATTTCCGAAGAGAGATATTTAACTGAATAATTTTAATGTCAACCCGGATAATGTTAAGTTTACTTAGGAAACTGATGTCTGAAAATGAAAAATAAAAAGTAGTTATTCACCTACCAACGAGGTTGGCCACCCGAAAATTGTCACCCCACATACAAACATGATTTTTCCTATCATGTACATAGGATGATAACTAGACGGGTTCAAGCTCGGGTCCTCCGAGATGAGTGCTGAACTAGTGTAAGAGAGAGGTCAAAGGTTGGAGAGAGATGGAGTGAGATGTCAAGAGTGGGGAATGGTCTACACAACAGACCAGGTTTCTCTCTCTTTTTTCCTCTTATTCGGAGCTATTATCAACCCGCAAAACTGGACGCGACAACAAAAAAACTTTGATATTCTTTTATCACCCGCAAAACTGGACGCGACAACAAAAAACCTTTGATATCATTATATTGGCCAAGTTATAAACGTTCATCATGTAGTCACAAAAACCACACCACATGAGTAAAGCTGTTCGTAAAACGTGCAAAACCACTCCATGAAAAAAAGTACTTGGCGCATTTTTAATTTTAATACTCATACTTTGTAGAAGATGTAAATCTTTTTCAGAATACCGTATGATGTATATTAAAATTAAAAATGCGCCAAGTACTTTTTTTCATGGAGTGGTTTTGCACGTTTTACGAACAGCTTTACTCATGTGGTGTGGTTTTTGTGACTACATGATGAACGTTTATAACTTGGCCAATATAATGATATCAAAGGTTTTTTGTTGTCGCGTCCAGTTTTGCGGGTGATAAAAGAATAGAGCAACCACACGACAAAGTACTTGTCCAATTTTTTTTTCGTCGTAGACGATTTTTTCTGGGATATCATTCGTTTTGGTAAAGATTTAGTTTTACCAACAAAGTATATCGAATTTCTTAAATGAACTGATTTTAAATCAATATTGATAGAGAGAAATCGTTTGACTAATAACTTTACGATTGAGTCAAGTTGTTGTTAAGTTAATTGTTCTTCTTACCTTTGTCGATCTTGTTACTGTAAATTTTTTTTTTTTATGTATTCGTTTCTATTTATTTTTTTTCTACGTTAAATTAACAGATGAGGTTATGTATGATACCGGTAAATTGAAACCACACTGTTTTTTAATGCACCATTAGCGATCTATGTGAAGTTGGCCATCTTTGTATGCATTTATTTTTGTTTCATCCAAATCTCACGTCGATGGTTATTTCATCAGATTTTATTTACGAAAATATTTTCATCTTACTGGAAAGGACTTTTCACTGTTTGAAATTCATAAGAGCTGACGTTTTTTTCTAATCCACATTTTATAACTTTGTTCGAAGAGGTTAGAAAACGCGTAGCGTAAACTCAGTTTGCGGGAAAAAGATACGTCGAGATACTCGAGATATGATATGAAGATACTCTCGTTCATTCCATTATACAGCATGTAAACGCGGTGGAAACTCGCCCTGCGTGACCGAAAACTAGTCGCGCTCATGAAAATCCGGCATGCGTGACATCTCAAGCAGACGCTACAGCGTCAAAACTAAGGCACGCATTGGAATCATGAAATTAATGAAACACGAAAATCTGACGTCTGGGCGCAATTTTATCGACACCAATCGACAGATCGTTATCACATTACCTAATGAAACTGTGATCAAAAGTTAATTTCATTCTTTAGATCGATCTAAAATTAATGGGAAAAGGTCGGCAATGCGCGTGAAAGTAGTTTGTTCGGGAAAAGATACTCGGCGAGCCTCGGGACACGTACTTGTCCCGAGACTCTGCCGAGTCTCTTGATCCACCTGTATGCTAATTGTTTATTTTCTATTGTTTGGGATGTTCTAAGGTTTGAGAGAGATGAAGTAAGGTGCCAAGTAAATGGCTAGAGTGAGAGAGGTGGTATGAGAAGTCAAGAGGGAATAAGATGGTGCCAGAATTTTTTCTCTTTCTCACACCCATTAAAACGACTGCACCGTCATGCACCGGTATTCTAATTATTTTATACACTAATTGTTTTAATGCGTCTTCTGCTCTTAAAAGATTGCGCAAATTGTCATTTCTCACTGAATAAGCGTATTTTTATTTCTCGCATATTTTCTTTTTTTATAAAAAAATAAGTTTTCCCATAGCCCTTGAAAACAAAAGTACGTCTAATTGAAAATTTAGGCTGACTTCTCTTCGGTGACGATGACGCTCTGGCACCACGATGTTGTAGGGTCCGTTTATGTCCCCGTGGAGACAAAGAGTATTATTATACTGACTTCTCAATAGAGTTAGAATATTTTCGTTGGCCCAACCTCCGTCCGCGCTCGCTTCCCCACCCCCCGCACCCCGCTTAGAGGAGCCGAGCTAGAACCCGCCTAGTCATCGAACTGACATAACTATGATTTTATTATCGGTATATGAAACGTAGTAATTCGGTTGAAGTTTAATAAAAAAAAAATAACATTCGATTGCGAGGAATGTCTCGAAACTTTTGGGATTGCCTGACGCGTTATCGCGGGCAGGTGACTCGAAATTTAAATGCGACGAGTAAAATCCTTTCACACGGTAATTAACGCACGCCACGCAGTTTTAAAGAATCGTTCGTACGAAAATGCTGCCGTATGTCTCTGAAAAATAGTATAGAATGAAAAAGTGAGCGAAATTTAATTGCACAATGATAGTATCTTATTATCACGGCGCAGATGAACAAGCGTAAAGCGAAAAGAACCATCAATGGAAATGAAGATGAAAATGATTTTCAACAATCTTATTCTTAGATAACTTAGCAAGAGACGATTTGCAAGGTACGTTCATTTTGTTTCGAAATTTCGGATGAATCGGGGTCTCTGCTGTAACTAATTTCGTCTTAACAAAACTTACGCACGTATCAAAGACAAATATTTAGCAAGATTTATACTATCCGGCTCTAGCAAGTCTTACATGCAAACGTCTTCGAAGAGATATTTATCTCCGAGATATCGACGATCCCTTCCACAAAAGCAATAAGCGATACCTGATTCGTCATCTGAGAGTCTACTATCATTTCTATTCTTCGATCTATTCATCTGACAATATTCTGACGTATGTTGAAACTGTCGGTTTCTCTATATGAATAAGAAAAATTATAATTTCAAGGGGACATAAATTATAAAGCTGAGCAATATTACTATCTGCATTACATATGTCTATGTTGAATTCCTCCCGAAACAGGTTCCTAATGGAAATAGTAACATAACTCTTCATTTCGGTGTCAACAAAGGTTTCGGTGTCGGTGTCAAAAATAACGTCAACAATGATAGGAACCATATTCCATGTTTTTTTTCTTCATAATATATCTAGTCGCAATAGCTCGCCAATTTTAACCATTTGTTTTGTTAAAAACTTGCAAAAAATTTCGAACGCTTTTTATCTCACGGATCAACATCTACCTCGACGTTCTTCTTGTGTGACATTTTATCGTACAACGTCGTATAGATGAAAACAAAAACATGTGTAACTTATCACTCAGTGTGACGAATATGTACTGACATCCCCCTTTTTTTCACCCTGATGTCCATCACTTGCAGTGTAGTCCAGCGGTACGTTAATTCATGAATTAAAGCTCGTAGAGAATGCACCAGACGTGAATTAATCCCCGGTACATTTCGTGGCACGCGTACAGTAGACATGCGTACACAGTTGCCATGAGAGTTTCGTCGTTTCAAAGTTTATTCTATTATTCTCAGAGCCATCTCATATACCTCTGCACTGGTAACGTTATATAATACGTATTTTGTCCTATAACCATGCGCGTCGGAATATATATCCGAATTCTGTACTGAATTATTCGGCTGGTGACAACTTGCAAAAACATTACATTTTGATATACATGTGTATACTTTGAGTCGTTTTCCTTCATGTAGGGAAGCTTCAAAAATATGTTTATCTACACTTATGTTTAATATCTATCGTATGTTATGTCCCTTCACTGTTAAAACTCGCGTAAAAAACTACTCCAATATATATATTTGTACGACAAATTAATTCGATACCGGATAATGATACAGATATTTCATTTGGAACAGCAGTAATACATTTCCCACTACCACTGAACAACAAAGGAATGTGCTTTTTCAGGCTGCTCCATCTTACGGAGGTTCTCGAGTAACTTATGACTCAATGAAACAACTAATTTTTTTATCTTTGAGTCGTCAAAAAAATTGTGGGTCAATTTGTTTATTGTTAAAACTATGTGCATCATGTTTGCTTTGATTATTTGGTGGTTATTGAGAATTTAAATCAATAAATATTTGTAAATTTGTTATTATAAGCAGTGTTACATATATCAGTTTATTCAAGCATAGATACAGATTAAGAATGTAAACGCGAGCGCTACACCGATATACAAGACGCAGTGTCCAGGCAAAACGCCCAAAAGGTAGTACTTTTTTGCACGATTCCGGAAACTTGGTCTGAGGATTATTCAATTACGCTGAATTGAATGGTGGTATTTTTTTTGCGGTTATCCTCGATTATCATCGACGCCCGTGCGTGCACTGGGTCTTTTAAGGAACACATTTGAAACTCAAATATTTTTCCGTTCTTTTCACAATTCTTCAATTTTTATTGACAACAGTCTAGAACTGTTGATTTCGGCAACTTCTTGGCCATGTAGAAAGGGCCATTTTTTCAGATTTTTTTGAAAGCCTAGAAAACTTTGGAAAACTCGTCTGTTCCCTAAAAGGCCCAGTGTACACACCGCGTTTCGAAAAATATAGTGCACACGCAGAGGGTTTACAAATACTTTCGTAGAACAAGCGTAAAACAAAAAATCTTTCATCGTATACAGGATACCATTGTAACCTTTAAAAAAAATATTAACTTTGACGTTTGAGATTTTTTGACGGTAACACCGGAACGAGAAAAACATCGTTGTACTCTATGCATAATGTGTTTTGTTATACTGGTTTTTGGTTATTCAAACATGGAAAACTATGTTTTCTATGTTAAAAAAAGATGAATTGTCGCCACGAGAGTGTTTCTGCCACAAAGTTGTGTGTGTAAGTGTTTCAGAAATGAAATTTTCATGATTTTTTCTCATCTTAACAACTGGATAAGGTCCCATAATCCATTCCGAGGATAGTAGCACGATATGTGTTTCTGTATTTTCGGTTACCATTAAATTCGTGTCAACCTCCTTAACCCTTCGTGGTCACACATTCTAAAAGTTTGACGCTGGTCACACGGTGACACATTGACCCCAGCCATGTTTAAACGATTGCCACGTTGCCAGTATCATCCCGAACGAGTCATAAAAATGCAGGACATTAGTTTGAACCTTTGAGAATGAGAATTTCGTGGGAAAATTTTTTTCTGAAATTTTCAAAATGGCAAAAAAAAATAGGGCGGAGGAAATGCGCCAAAACCAATTTTACGAAAAAAATCATGGGATCATTTTGACCCCCTAGTGATCACGAAGGGTTAAACGAAAATGAAAAATAGCAGCGTCGAGATTTATTCAACGAAAGAAATATGAAAGTGAAGAATAGATCAAATGTTATTCATTTATACGCTTCACATGAAAAACACCTCATTATTTTGTTTTCTTTCGTCGAATTTTAATTATCGATTTACAAAACCTTTAGAATTTGAATGTCCCATCACAAATCTTTATAAAATTCAAATTTTGAGATTTCACGTGCTTGTAGCTGTAATTCGTAACGATCGGCAATGTTGTCACGGCATTCTATAGATATGTATATATAGTATACAATGTATATTGTTATTGTTGTTATAGCTGTAGCGGGAGTTGAGCAGCAGCGCATCAGAGATCGATTGTGCGCTTGCACGTTATAGCAGTATGGTATTTCAGTTGCATCTATTGTCTGTCGAATGCAGGTCTTCCGTACAACGACGATTCACCAAGCGTTTCCATTCTGTTATATCCACCATTTGCAATAAATATAACGTACATATATCGCACGGTCCTGTCCTAGCCGATACTCAATTTCTGGCATCCTCACGATTGAGAAGAGATGAAGGTAGCGGCATAATACTCTACAGTTTTGAAGGATTTTTGCAAATACTACCTATCGTAGTCTCATGCAATACTATGTATAGATTTTTGCAATAATATACGTCCTCTTAAATGTCCATTTATCATGAGAAAACCGATCTCAGAATGATCGGGATAATTTTGCGGAGCTAGGCTCTAGTGTTTCAGATAAATTTACAACCATGGAACCATGAAACTCTAAGAAAGACAATTTTGAGCGAATCCTGCTAATGGAAAATCGAATATAATTAACATTATTCTCATGGAGCATCTGTTTCTTCATTCAGCCTCAGAATCTGCAATATATATTAAGCTAGTTGTCTCGAGAACGCCCTTCTCGACTGACTTTTTTTATTTATATACTGCAAAGACCAATAGTATCTATCACGACTCGCGCGATTTTCATAGTGAAAGTTGAAAGAAATGACACGTTTTTCCTATAGAGAGTGTTTGTTAGCATTAATTACAAACATTCTTTTTGAACATCCAAATGGCTGGACTGATTATGCCCCCAAACCATATACGATTAAAAATAAAGTGATGTACGGAAATATTGGAAAAATATCGAAACAATTGACAAAACCAAAGCATAGACGATTGCACCAGGAAACTCAAGAGTGCGCGTGGCAAATTTGCACTTGGCAATGCACGAAATGTACCATGTTTGAAAGCCTATCTTGAATGCACAAGGATGTTAAGTTGGTGCGTTCAAATCTATCGATTCGTTATGATGGTAACATGCGAGTAAATATTTTCAGTGATTTCCGAGTGACAACGGTCTTAAAGTGCATTGAAAAATAAATATCAAATCGAGAGCTTTGATCTCGCGTGGTCGAGAAAAAAATGTGATGATGTGTGACTGAATTACCAGACACAACGTAGATCTGTAACAATTTAACATACGCACATTCATAAGCTTTTCCGAAAGCAGTGTTTTCGGATATTTGAAAAATGATAATGAATATCACGATCGAAAATTTTGATGGACCGGGATAAACGATTGTCGGTCGTAAAATATTTTACATTTAACAAAATGATCCTTCAATTTATCTTTCTAGTGGTCGAAGGTTCAATCCGCAAAGTTTTCAATCCTTGAGCACCAAATGGACCCGAGCAGTAATTTTAGCAGCTATCGCAGCACCCTAAAGGCAGCTATGTGGAGAAGTGCTGGAACAACCGATGATAGACGACGTATTGTCGTGCCATTCTTTAGTCTTCTCGTGAAAGATCTCTACTTTCTTAACGAGGGATGCAGCAACAAGTGAGTTATCAAAACGTGATTCATTGCTCATTTTTCGTTTGAAATTTCGCAACTGCTATTTCATTTTACACCGTTCGTATATGTACTTGGGTTATCTCATTATTACCTCCATCTTCCTCAACTTATATCGTTAAAAATTTTGATTTTAACTTTGACTGATTTCTCATGCAATGCGAATTTTCGTATTCCCGTCGAGCGATTGTAAAAGTTTATTCGTTTGAAAGTTTTGCAAAAATTCTCGATCACGTGTGAAAATATAAAGTTATGACGTATTCTCGAAGCATCTCAAGGATTCCATCATGTCAATACATCAATACACACGTGAGAAACCTTCCGGAGTTTTCGGAGACATCCTTTAGCTTATCCCGCTGAAATCCACCTAGCTTGCTCGAAGCCTTTAACTTCGTACTCTTTCACCGATACCCTGTTCGCCAATTTTCGCGTGCAGATACGTGTTTAAACTTATTAAACTTGTAATAGCAAAAGTTGTTCCGATGCGGATGGTTCGGGCAGGGGGATTCGAGATATAGCTCCTTGAATGGCCAAATACGAGAAAGATGTAACGACGACATCTACATAGCATCTCTGTGTGACTCAAACTTTCAGTAAAGACATCGAAAATTCTCTCTTGACAAACGATACGAGATAAATACAACTGTACAGTTATTGGCATACAGGAGAAAGATTTTTTCTTCCCCCATGTACTATCATTCCTCGTTGTATTTTTATTATCTTGTTTTAATCAGTATTTTACTATCCTGAGAACGAAATTTCATCGATATAATATCGATATCCCGATAAATCTTCATACTTTTATCATCTTTTGCAGGTAAACATACTCTTATTAAAAATATCGATCATTCGGTTGAAATAAGAACCGACAGAACATTCAACCTGATATTTTGCGACATAGTAATGATTATTTTCCCAACCATATAATAATGAAATATTCGTTTGTACGATAGAAAAATGTACGATATCATTTACTTGCAGAATTATCACGAGTTCTCGCGGTTAATAACAGGTTACATGGAAAAAACTTCTTCATAGCAACTGAGACGACAATTGTGCAATTTCTATCGACTTCGATACGAAACTTTCCGTTATACAGATTAAATGATATTTCCGATAAAAATTATTATCGCGGACAACATAAGTTACATTGAAACATGAAAATCTATTTTCTTGAAAAGGAGTTTTTCAGCTTGAAAACATATATTCCCGTACACGCAATCAAATTTTCTTCAATGCACGGCAAAAATGTGCACGAATTTGAAATATTTACTTGAAGATAGTTTTATGTGTTGTAGTTATGCGATAGCTTTTTCAAATCAAATTTTCTGGGTATTCAAATTGCATCGTCAACGTCAACGACCAATAACTGTCATTTTGCGTATGGCATCGTTACTTATAGAAACCCTTGAGAAGATTCAATAGATATTGACTGATTTCGCGTACGTAAATATTCCATCCACGATACACGTTCACACGTGTATATACAGACATGAAATCACGCACATGTACATAGTATTCTATAATATATGACAGATGTTTCGTAAATTTTGCAAAGTTGCTGCTGTAGCTTTCAGTTCGCGACGTGCTGCAAATTGACGAAGTTCTTCGTATAATTTCACGAACGAAGAATAAGTATTCGAAGCTTCCGGAACGTCATACTTCTCAACGTTTACGCGTACCACGACTATTTGCGAATTCCTGACTTCACAGTTCCGTTTGTTTCGACAATTTTCCATCACCTTAAAACCGCGTACACGGCAAGAAACTTTAGACATTTATGTCAAAATAAATTCACAACTCATGTGCCAAATCTCAGTCATAACGGGAGGATAAAAAAATACTTGAAACGATTCTCGTTACATCCATAGTTCTATATATTAAAATCGTCAATGCGGAAGTTAAGAAAAAGCGGAAGTAATTTTGATGAAAATTAACAAGAAGCTTGCATCTCAAGGAAGGACATGAGCTAGTTTATGAAATCTTTTTTCCAATTGTTATCTTTTTGGTGGAATTTTTTAAATTAATACGCACTTTCATGACAAACTGTTGTATCATTTTCCATCATTGGGTCGCGTATTTTTTACAACATTTTGAATGATTAATTGGATATCCATTATTTTTTTGTACGTTTTCTTCCGGTAATCTTTTTTCGTATTAATATTTGTTGTCGTCTTTTGATATGAATCTATGACTAGAGTCTAGCCGGTTAAAAAGATCCTAATGCCTCGCGAATGGTGTCGCGGATGACAGTTTATCTACATAAATTAGATAGAAAATGTAGTATCCGTTGTTTGGTCTCTTTTGCAGAAGATCCTAAGAACAACACATTGTAAATCCACACAAGAATTTTGTACACAATTCTCATCGATTCATTAGCTACAGTACACATTTATTAGTGTAATTTATTACTAACTTGGCTATATATTTCACTTTTGATATTCGAAAAATAAAACACTGATGATGAAAATTCAAAAATTTCACAGCAATATGATTAACTAATTTCATATCATTTTAATGAACAAAATACTTCTACCATTGAACTATTACTCTGTCAAATAAGAATTTAAGGTACTTTTTCTGTGATATATTTTCTCCGAAGTGCTTGAAGAAACAAAATGCAATTTACATACCGCTATCTGGCATTGAAGCTTAGAGTCAATGAAATTCAATATCATGATATTTTCCAGTACGAGATTACTTTAATAACCATCGTATATATAACTTGCATGCTCTGGTAGTCCTGTGTTGTTCTTCCAGTCGAAGTACCGACAGGAAATTCCGGTGAGCAAGTTCAACCATAGAAAACTCCCGAACTACTTCTTCCTTCACTATTCTCTTCTTTTATTTCGACTAACGTTTCGTTCGATCTGTTATTTTCTCTTATCTGCTTCTTGGCTATCATGTCTTTGACTTTTTCTTCATTCCATGTTTTTCTATTTTCTTCAACTTTCGATAACAAATGTGTGGTACATGTATATTGCAATGTTGATATAGAAGATATCTAATGCCCAGTCAACGATGTTTGAATCTTACATTTTTTTATGTATAATTTTTTCCATTCTGTTTTACCCAAACAGTGATGATATATTATTTGGACGACCTTTTTTAGAGCTTCAAGGTTCTTAAAAATGAAACAAATCAAACGTTCTCATCTTTTTGAATATTAATTTTTTTACCACACATTTTTTTTATTTTAGTAAAGTTCGCCATTTTTTGTTTGCTTTAAAACATTCTTGAAAAACAGAGCCAAACGGGAATGTGTGTGCTTCGGAAATGAACCATTTTTCATCGAATGCCCCGAACACATTTATGTACCTGTGTGTGAATGTGGGCACTTTTGTACATTTCATTCCTATGACGATAGGGATAGTTCGACGAGTTCAAAGTTATTCCTATTCGATTGTCTATCTCGGTTTCAGACTTCCTAACGGACACATAAACTTTGAAAAGTTTTGGCAACTCGCCAAACAAGTGACCGAGTTCATCGCCTGGAAACAGGTGGCCTGTCCATTCGAGAAGAATTCGCGGGTTATCGCGTTTCTTCAAGCTAGCCCTGTACTTACGGAAAATGGTGAGCAGAGAAGAGTCAGAAAAGACCCGAATTGCCGAATTTTTTGTTCGCTTTATCGTACAGTCGAGAGCATATAAAAAAATGCATTGGAAACGTAATGGCATTCATAAAAGCTTGAGTAATAAAAAATTGAACAGCAAAAAGATTGCGGGAAATCTTTGATTTTCTTTAAAAAGTTACTAATCGTAAGTCGACATTTTTGTTTTATTTCAGAATTTTTAAGTAAACAGATAATATGTCAGATTAGTTCGACGTACATTGGAGTTTTTTTTAATTTCTCTCTTTTTAAAGTTCTCATTTCCATGTCAATATCAATTTTACAGATGTTTGGGGCGTTTCCAATAATTTTATTATTATCGATACGATAATTATCGACGAATGTGATATTTAAGAACTTTTTCTCACAGCACTAGCCCTGGCATCGTTCGAGTGCGAGCCACCGGACAACAATCCAGAAAAAGAAAGATACAAAGCTTTGAAGTGAGTACCGAGATTGTTTTTTTTTCTTCATTCAATTCTGCACCACAAATATTTCAATAGTGATTTAATTCTCAGGTCCGAACTGAACACCCAGTGAAAAAAAGCTGCTAAGGATTTTACTGAATGGGAAAGATACTGAACTATACGAACACCATAAAAATGTATTCGTAAGGTGAAAAAGGGAAATTTTAACCCTAAAAATTGGTCACACATGGGCATTGCATGGCCAACTCTTAGAGATCATCGCATTACTCGCGTGACGGAAGGGAAAAAAAAACAAAAATTCATTCGCATATTATCACTTGGCATTTTGTCAGCGATTTTTTTTCCAAAATTAATTCTTTTAGATATACTGAAAATGTCGTGGATGCATGAGACATCAAGGCGGTCTAACGATGAATTTGAACGACATTGGACGTTCTTATTCACAATGATGAACTGTTCAATGAAGAATACATTTAGTGGTAATTTGATACAAATTGTTCGATTTGAAGTGATTTTTTTTTTAAAACTGATAATTCAATGAAATACGAAAATACGTTAGAAAATATGACTCTTAATCGAATCGAAAAATCCAAGCGTGTTCAAAATTCACGTTGAAAAATATGTGAAACGCATACCGTCAATTCGAAGCTAAATTTCGAAAGGGAATTCCCAATCTACTCCGAAACGTATTTCACGTAGAAGAGCAAGTGTCGTGAGACACAAGAGTGACAAAAAAACGCTTAGAAGATTAAGCATAGTTCCTAAGCCTCGCGTTTGTCCGCGTGGGAGATTCTCAAAATCGTCGATCGAGCTTTTTAACTAACTCAAAATCGATGCAACAGAAAAAAGAGAAAAGTAAGCTATGATTACGGCCGGACAGTACTAGAAACTCCGTACATTACATACAAGGGCTTGGATCTTCATGAAAAAAACAAAAACAAAAATAAATTCAACTTGTTTACAATCGCACGTTTTGAGACGCTACCACGCGAGTTCCTTTTGTACATAAAAACCTTTTGATATACGCTTAATGTAACAGAGTCTAGAGTTAAGCCGCGGGCACGTTTAACGAATTTCCCCCGATGCTTTAATTCACGTTCTCACCAACACATACGATGTTCCGTCACACTGATTCCAAACCAGTAGTCTTATTATTTCGTCGAAGTAAAACAAAAAAAAAGATAGATTATCCCAAACGGATGAAAAACGTAAATTATCCGTCGACAAACGGAAAATTATCGACAGGTGCAGCGAAGGCACTTGTATTTAAAATATTGCCATTGTTTTTCAAACAGAATTTCGAGTAGTACTACCGCGGTCCCGACGAACTAATTCATGATGGTCACGTTCAAAAATTGGTTCCAAGTATTTTCAGACTTTCGAGTCTAAGAGTCGGTAAAAGAATTGTGATCAGATGATAAATTTCGTTCCCGAAAGTATATATTTCGAATTTTTTTCGATTATTACGGCTAAAACAAATGGAGAAATAAAAAACGAAAAAAGCATGTACACCGCCGCACTGTGCTTTTTTTTTAAATTAATTTCGACCCTTTGGGTGTCTACGTATATCTAAAAACCTGAGGGTGAAGGATGACAAATCTATTTTTATCATCATTGTAGCTTCTATCTGTTTCGACATTTTTTTGTATGCACAGTGTGTAATATATAAGTACATATTGGGTTCGCCTTTGCAATGTATGTCAAAAATGCCAATTGCAATAATCGATATCTCGATAATGGAGTGGCCAATACATTTTTTGTCTCACCAGCATCAAAGTTACAACACTGCATGCCTCAAACCGTTTCGCGGTAGTACTACCTTAACGATACTATGAAAACCGTGGGAGATTTAGCATTTATCGTCAATGAGATGCAATTAGCAAAGACGTACGTTTAACGAAATTGGTTTTCACTTTATTACGAATGACTTGTGTTAAATTCCACGCCATGAAAAGTAGACGTATGAAAATAATTGACGAATATAATGCATGACGGTTTGTTTCAATGATTTCAATGAAATGTTTTTGATGATTTGACGAAAAATGAACGTAACCCGAAGAATTCACACGATCCCCAGTTTAGTTGAAGTTACCCTAAGCTCCCTCGAGCTTGGGAACTCAACGGAACCTTCAATTCATATACACAATAGGGACCAAGAGTTCGTTTCTCCTGGACATCTGATTAAAAGATAGACAATGCGCGAAAAAAACCAACGTACGCGACGAATTTTAACGCGTTAAAGAAGAAGAAAAAAGAAATACCATCCTGTAACGAAACTTGAAAAATTGAAGTAAAATTAATTCAGAAACATACGATTTTTCCGCCATGCAATTCGATTGTCGTCAGTTCGAAACATCTGTGAAACGTCAATATTTTCAATCTTTCCACCCCGGAAACTGAGAGATTATTTTTCACGGAGAAATCAAACAACAACGTAACAAAGCCAAAGAGTAATTTCTGCACGAGAGGACGGTCGCCAAAAGAACGAAAGTAAGTCACTTGCCGATGGACAAACAAAAAAACAAAATCTTTAGTGCTGTCAGACAGATTTTCGCTATCGTCCAATCGTCTTCCGATTAGTGCAATCTATGCCATCACGATAATTGCAAATCCGACTGACTGGGCTCACTCAAGTTCTAGACTTCATAAATTACGGATGAAAAGAAAAAAATAATTTAAAATGCACGTAATGTGCGAATCAAGCACTATAGTATAGAAAAGGGAAAAAGAAACAAAAATCTCATTCAAATATATCGTCAAATTTTATAATCGTGAATCATACACCAACCGTTTTGCAAACGTGTCTCGAATTTTCGCGTTTTTACATTTATACACGTTTCGATCGTTTTCCCGCCGAAGAATTATTTTTCTTCACAAAATACAGCTGCAAAAGAGGCTCAACTCCAACTGAGGAGTAATTTTACACAGGCCAACAATTTTTAGCTCACGATATGATTAAGTCAATGAAAAAAAAAATTCGCTAATTTATCCGAACAACGTAAGACTTACTTTTCATAAAGGTGGTTTCGTACGATCTTGAGAAATGTTGAATTAAAGCTCGTTTTATAAAATTTCCATCAATTTGAAAGGAAATTTTCTGTCAACGATCCTCTATTCATCTTGCCTCCAAACTGTTAAACAATGATTTTTTTACGCGGATGCCAATGAACAAAAGTATTTCTCAAAATTGTTTTCAATAAACACGATTGTTCTGTACACGCCGCGTCAGCTTGTTAATCTTGATTAATCAAACTGGATTGTGGATTAAAATGCACGCGTGTTACACTCGACAGAATAAAAAAAAGATAGATCGATGAAATACACGAAATATAAGGGAAAAAACGTAATTCGGTTTTTGAGCGAGACACGCCAATCATATTAACATCTGTAAATAAAACAAGTCTTGTATATACGTATATATATGATACGTACCCCTCATACACTGGATAAAAATAGATAGTTCGTAATTTACAAAGGTAACAAGCGCGATACGATAATTTCGGTGTAATTTTTTTTCGATCTTTGCATCGTGCACACGTCAAAAAAGGAAAGATTTTCAGCCAGCGTGAAAAAAAGGAAATTTAATTACAGTTACGATACATGAAATGGTTAAAAATTTTACGCTGAAAATACACGTATCGCGGAGCGGCAAGGGTTTGAAAGGTCTTGCTCCATCTAGTCACTAGACGTTAGATCAGCGTGAGCTTTTCATGACTGTCAGATGAAAAACATTCAAAATTTATACGTAAAAGGCCATAACCGGGTAAGTAAGGGTAAGCGGCCCCCACGCGCATTTGTTCCAAATTTTGGCCGAAAATTACATGTGATGGGTTACAAACTCACCCCAAATTTCAACCTTGTAGCTGCACCAGGAAATTTGTTTGTAGTTGTCATGACATCTAAAACAAAAAGAATGTGCAAAAACTTGTATTTCAATTTTTTTAACTATGCTCCACCTCGTCGATCGACTTGCAAATATTATATGTTGTAGAAAGAGATGTAGATTATCTAATAGAAAAAAACTGGTAATTCTATCGCGTGAGCAAGTGACCGAAAAAAAATCACGAAACCTAGAATAATTTTTTTCGGGTGGTCACGTTCGTGGGATTGGGTTCTTGATTTTTTCTGTGAATCCCCTTGAATATATTTACAACATATATTTTTTTCATGTAAAATTGGTCCAGTGGATCCTGAGAAAAAGATCTTGTCCAAAAATACTAGTTGTGTTTTTATCTTTGTTCCTCGTGCAGCTACAAGGTTGAAATTTGAGGTGAATTTGTAACCGATCAGAGGCAATTTTTGGCAAAAATTTGGAACAAATGCGCGTGGCGGCCGCTCACGCGTACTTGTGGCCTTTGTTACAGAAAATTTGATATTCCACTTTACTAAAATCATTTGTACATGTACATGTGATTTTGCAACAATTAAAAATCAAAAGATTAATACGTATGGTATATTATTCCATGTGAGGTATCTTGGCTCTTCATACCTTTTTTTTTGTTTTTAACGCTTCGAAGCGTGCAAAAAAGGTTCACAAACGTAATTTTCATTTTCATCAGCCTTTTATACATTTATTTTTTGATTGCCACGAAGGTTCAGAAAAAGATATCCATTGTTCATTGCCACGATGTTTGTATCCGGCACATCGAGAATGTTTTTTAGAAATAATTTTCAAAAAACGTCAGTTTTACCAACGTGCATGAAAAAGTTGCGCGAGAAAATAATTTTGTTCATTCGATAATCATCGTACAGGACAAAAGCGTAATGAAACCTTTTTCTTTCTCATTATTTTCATCGGGCAGTGTGAAAAAGCTCGGCTCGTGTTTATGCCTAAATTAAGAGCATAAGTTTAGGCTAACGAATATAATTTAATGAAGCACGTGTAATTTTTATTTTTTATGCTCCACATTCCCTCGAGAAAAAGGGTGAAAATCAAACGAGACATTTGATCCACAAAGCATTCTTGTATTCGCCGAAATATCGTTACTTAAACTATTTACATTTTTCATATCATTATTATTAATATTTATTTTTACGCCGCCGAATGTGAAAATTTCTGTACAATCGCTATTTGTGAGAATTATTGAAAATCCCTGTTCATCCTGTATTTTTTCACTTATCTTTTTCTTGTATTTTCAAATAGACGCACAACACAAACGCAATAACATTATCGTGTAACGTATCGATCGAGCTGAGCCCCCGAAGAGCTCGATCGCACTTTTTTCCCCTCCACATTCATCCGAGTCTCTCATGGCGCTCTAATTATCTTCGGATAATTTCACAACTGCTCGAACGTATGAGGACACTTTGATCATCGTAATTGTAATGTGTGTAAGTACATATGAGTGTGTTTGTCCAATAAATGAGTCTATCGTGCACATTTATTGAGAGCACGAGACAATTTTTTATTTCCCAAGTAACGAAGATTCCTCATGAGCTCACTTGTTTAAAAACTTGTTTGTATTCGTCTTGTAAATACGTGGCCTATTTGCATAATTTTCCATCAGACTTTTTTATTTCAACCATATGCAAACGATCAGTAATGTCTCGGGGGACACTATATATTGTACATAAGCTCGCTAAGCGTAATACGGAAATAAGAAAGGAAACGAAAGGAAAGGTAAAAAAGAAACAACAAAGAAACAAACACGAATTATAATTATTGTAGAAACGATGTTGTCTTATAAAATAGAGTCCAAGGTTAACAGCTCACGTATGTATAATTTTATTACCCTTTTCCCATCATCCCTTTTATTGATTTTACTATTACGAGAATCTTGAAATAATTGCGGATGTGGATATGACTCGCAGCAGCGGATGTGGCACAATTTTATTCTACATTTTATCCGTCAATAAAATTTGTGATAAGAACATTTTGTATTTTTCGAATATTACCAAGGCGGTGGCAAATATTGCGAATATATCGATTGTAAATCGTACATCGAATTTTAGTCATTCAGCGAGGAGTTAAGAATGAAAAAAATATAGCTAATATCGTGTGAGAATTTGACAACGTGAAACGCGATATTATGGATTGCGTCAACTCTCCGAGAACGCACATGCATTTGCTTCAGGAAAATACGGGCAGATTTTCGGTCATCGATTCATCGAAAAATAAAAGAGAGCGATTTGTTTGAATATCACACTTTGTTTTGAAAAAGGAAACCCTTTTATTAATCAAGCTTTTTCGATCATGTTGCTAAAATGCCGGTGAGCATTTTTTTATTCACATTAATCGCTCTCGGAGGTCTGAAAACAATGTTTGTCTTCAACAACTGACGATTTGCCGTCTATCGATGATTTTCGTTTAATTTCAATTGAAGAAAATATCGATTGTGAATAAAACACGCAAAATTATCTTCCAAAAAGAGATTGACGAATCTTCTGGTCGATCCAATCTCTGTAGTACGCAACGCGTACGTATACTCCAGGCTTGTTCGGTTCTCCACAATGATGACCCCAGCTCGTCACTCCATAAAGAGTAAAAGCCCCTTGGAAGGTACGAAAAGAGTTACAAAAAGAATAGATAGAATGCTGACATTTTACTTGAATGAGAAAAAAACCAAAATATCGTGCTTTTTTGATTTACCGTTTTTTTGACAAGCCAATGGACCACCGGAATCACCATCGCACGTATCGACACCTTCGTCGAGAAAACCAGCACATATCATACCGTCAGATATTTTTTCTCGGCCGTAAACGTAATCAGCTTGGCAAACCGACTGATCCAACAGAGGAACCCAGCCATAACGCAGATTCAACGATTGAACTAAGAACAAAGATATTCCGCCAATTTATTACGGTATTAAAAAATTTTATGGGTGGACATTTTTTCTTCAATTGAATATTGTAAATTCATTTTTTGAATTATATAAAATTCAATGAAATTATTAATGAACAAAAAAATGAGATCTTACAAGAAAGTATATTTTCTTTTTTTGAGAGAATTATTAAAAACAAATTACTAGATGAATAGTTCCGATCTTTTAGCAATAACTGTAAAAATGTGTGATAATTTTTTTACATGTGGTTTTTTTTGACGGCCTCTCATGAAGTTTCATGAAAAAACTTCTGAAATACTTGGCTTTTCGAAATGTCACAAATAGTTATCATCAGAGGTGAGAAAATTTGCATTCAGGTGTGATCCGTCGAATAAAACTATAGAGTGGGAAAAAATGGTACCGGTCTGTCCCATTTCAACGCTTCCAAAGCCGCTTATCGTGCAATTGAGCCCAGGTGAGTATTCCGCATTTTTCGGAGGTAGACAAATCGGCATAATGCGTTTACCGAGAGGTATACCACGACCCTTCAAAAGCACTAGAGCAATATCGTTGTTCATACGTTGACCCTTTCTAAAATCTTCATGGATGAAGTAATCTTCGATGTTTGCCTCGACCTCGGTGCCTTCGTCAATCTTGATTTTTACCGTAAAATGAGAAAAACGTTGGAAAGTTATAATGAAAAGAATTTGTGAAACAATGGTAATTAATACAGAAGAATATTTGAGGATGTAAGAATGCTAAAAACTTCCGGTAAACGATGATAAATAAGTCATTTATCGCAATTCGATGCTAGATTACTTAATCCACCAGTCTGCGAAAGAACGTGACACGTAACCGATCATTTGGCATGAAAAACCGTCATGTGAAATCGCGATTTTTATCGATGCGTGGACGAGATAGTGGCATATCGCGTTTCTGCGTTTGAAAATGCATCGATTTGTAGCAAAAATGAAGCAAATAAATACTAATAAATATACATCATGATTACGAGATGATGAAGAATCAAAATACCCTAAAAAAATGTAGTCTAAACTCGCCTTTTTGATATTCGAAAATCCGACATCAGGTCAGAAATTCAAACTCAGCGACCTCATAAATAGCAGGCTACTTATTTTCGGTAAAGTGAAAGTACTTTTGGAAATTCCATTTGACGTATTGAAGGAGTCATTTTGAAATTTGAAAATCTGAAGTCAGATTGGAATGAAGTGACCTTAAAAACCACGATCTACATATTTTCGTCGAAATTCAGCTGCACTTTAAATTTACATTCGTAATATTGGAACCGTCATTTGATAATTCGAAAAACTTGTATAAGATACGGCTTTAGTGACTTTAAGAACCGTAATACTGAGATTATAAGGCAAAACTGCTACATTTTCTTTCTAACACAAAAGTGGCGCGAGATCTCATTTTCGCTACTCCGCTGAGTTGTCAAATGCTCAAGCATACACTATACTATATGTAGCTGAGTATTGACATTTCCCATAGTGAGCATCAATATAATCACATCGTCGGGTTTAATATTTCAACGATCAATTAGTCTCGATTTTATTCTCGTTCGTTTCATGGATACACAACTTGCATTCATTTTCATGTATTTATAAATTTGAGTGTTATTGTCACCTACCTCGGAGTGATAATCACCGGCACGTATGAAATAAGCCGCTTTGTTGTATCCCTCGAGACAATGCGCGGCGGTTAATACGTGCAGAGGTGATAAAATAACAGCACCGCACCAATGGTTCGATCTGCTGTGGCCTCGTATTCGCAAACTTGCCTTTTTACATTGCAATGATTAATTTTTCGGTCACGTCAAATTTTTCTATTCCGAGTCAATAATTCTCTTTCCTCCCGAATAATTGGAGAATTAATTCCACAAAATATGATCGACAGTCTTTCGTCAATATACAGACAAAAAGAATGTTTTTGTATTTCAAAGCTTAAACTTCTTTTTTTCGTCACACAAAAGAAACGTCAATTTTGCGAATTAAACTTGAACTGAATTTTCGGATGGAGTTGAAAAGATCTTCTTTCCTCTCATAATTATTTTTTAATGAGAACGAAATTCGTATTGCTAACTCACCTGCCAAGGATAAGATCCTTTGGGTGCGATCGATCCGCGAACGACCTTTTGGAATATTTCGTCTTCTTCGTCGCTAAAATCTTCGGGTCTGTGGCCGCAATCACTCGGCAACAATTCGCTGATATTAAATTCCGCGGTTCCTTCCTCATTGGTATCAAACTGTACCGAGGAAGAAAAAACGAAGGATTTTCAAGGAATTCGAATGAAGAAGAAAACAACATTTTTCCACTTTCTTGTATACCAGTTTTATTCAATATTTATCAAAAAATAAAGAATAAATCTTACAAAAATATTCTAGGTTTGTTTGAAAAATGATACAATTATCGTGGTTTTGATATAACTTTTGTCCGTAAAATGTCGTATTTAAAAAGTAGATATTATAATTTAAAAAGTAAAAATAAACTAATCTTGTGTTAAATATCTTCGTGTTTCATTTATTTATTTACCTCAGAATCATCGATCGAACCCTCGGTGCATATTACACCGGCATCTTCATCGTGATCACAGTTGTGACGGCCCCAAGGATTGTGCTCGCATTTCGACAATTGAGTCTCATTACCGTGACAGAAAACCTTTAATACGAAATATCGAACATATATATATATATATATATATATATAAATTATAAAAACAACGTTAATAATCACATCTCTACGAAATATATATAATTAATTGTATTCCAAATTTATCTGCAATTAGTAAGTGACAATACAAATTTTCATTCACAATAGTTGGATATTTTTGTAAATAATAGTGATGAAATTTCGCATAAATAAATGTCCACGTTGAACAAATGACATGAGAAATTCGGGCAATTGCTTTTCAATAATTTTGTTACATATTAATAATAAATAATACTGACATAACGGCGCATTTGAGGTAGGTGAAAAAAGGATATAGAAATTAATGAGGAAAAATAAATCATGGAAACACCGGTGGTTATCGAACAGTTTTTAACTGGGGTTAAAATGAGATCATGTCGCAAATAAGTGATTTTTTATGAGAGCCATTAAAAATATACCTCATCCAACCATATTGGGCCATCGCCAGAACCGAAAAATCCATTTTTCTTCACGATGGCTCGTCCACCGTAACCCAGAGATGTGCAAATTACTTTAGCAGCGGAGTGAGTAAAGTCATCATCGCAAACGGTTCCCCATACTCCGTGGTGACGAACTTCTACTCTACCCTCGAGGGGACTACTTCCGTTTGATAGCCTCAATTCGAAAGGAGCCTGAAACAATTATTATTCATCCGACAGTCCATGAATTAACTTTTATGCTCTTCATTTTCTTCATTGTAATTAACCTTAATGATGAACATTTTTGTTTTTGTTTTTTGTCATTTTATTTTTGGTTTTATTAGCGATTTTTATTACCATGCAGTGCGCGTCACTTTCGTCAGAGTTATCCGGACAATCTTCAACGTCATCGCAAATAAACGTGGTAGGAATGCAGGTGGGGCTTGTATCGCATTTCCAATGACCCAACTGGCAAGTATTGACAGCCGATTTGCAAACCACACCAACAGCTTCTTCCGGACGACAATTATGAACGCCCCATCTAACAAAAGAAAACAACGATCTCGTTATTGATTTTTTCTCATTCCAGTCTTTTTTTTTGTTTCGACTGTGCACCAAGAATATTTGTGTTTTAGTAAAGTTGACCCACTTGAAATTTATGCTTCACAAATAACGGTCTGTTGAGTTTTTTTAATAGAATTGATAGGCGGCAAAATGTCTGAAAAGGGACCATTTTTATATGAACTAAACTTTGACTAGCTGTCACTTCATATTGATTAGTTTTACAAGATTACAACTGAATACATTCTTTGAAAGCTTTAAACCTGTTTGGAAGAAATAAACAAGAAAAATTTTTTTGCCGGATGTTACTTTTTGTGTTTCATGAGTTATAATACATACATATTGTGTACATGTATGCGTTATACGATATTATGACAGAAGTGTAATAATTAAGACAAATTAATTTTGAATGAATATGGTAAACTTCGATCTTTAAAAAAATGAATTACCCATCAAAGTCACATTCACGAATGGACGTCTCATTGCCTCGGCACTTCAATTGATCGACCATGAATCGTTCAGGTGGATCCATGTTACCGAAATATCCTCCAGGATTGACCTCCAAAGCTCCGAGTTCGAAACCCAATTCTCTGCACACGACATTTGCATCATTCATGCCGAAACCATCGTCACAAACCTGACCCCAATGTCCTAAAACTGAGAACAAAGGGGAAAAGAAATTCAATACCATGCCAGAAATAGTTGTAGAGAAACCTGCGAAATAAGCAGACCGCGGACAAAAATAAAAATCGAATGAAACGCAATTATTTATGAAGAAAAAGATTCATTTTGTAACAAAAAATTGTGAAAAAAATAATGTTACGACAGAGTACGTTTTCCTTGCATTATTCAGGTTACCTTTGACCTCCACACGGCCCTCGTAACTATTATTCGATCCAGCCAAGCGAATTTCGTAATCGAGCTTTTCGATGGTACAAATATTCTCATCCGAACGATCGCCACAGTCGTTTTTTCCATCGCAAACTTGTGTGCGGTTTATGCACTTGTTGTTACCGCAAATGAACATTCCATCGCAATTGATTGTTCTATCACTCATTTCGTAATAATCGTATTCGACGTCGAATAACAGATCACCGGAAAGCCCGACATTCGTGTCACTCAATAGACAAAGATTTTCCTTGGATTTGTGAGAGAACGATCGGCATGTAAAATCGGCTTCTTTGCATCTCAGAGCACACGTTTTTGGCGGTGTATTTAGCCATTTTTCAATATCATGACCATCGAGACGATGATCCGTGGTCTTTTTGAAAAAACCCAAATGAGAGGAGCAAGCCGCCTCGTCGATGCCATTCGTACAATCCTGTAAAATGACCATCGCGCGAATGTTACAACAATAATCTATATTATTATTTATCATTATTTGTAAATTATTCTTCATAATTGACTGCGAACGATATTAAATATTAATAGTGTCGTAATTCATCGCGATTAAAACAAAATGAGACACTTGATTATCCCAAATTTGTGACTTTTGTCGAAAATATTGCAAATAGAAAATTAATTTTCCACAAAAGTTAAATGGTTTCCGCTGTGACAGACCTAAACTGACAGATCTAAACTTGATGAAACTAAAGGCAACTTTCATATTAGCAAAATTTAAATTTACAGGTTTCCGTTTTTAAATAAGCGTTTTTCAAATAAAATAATATTTCCACCTTGACTGAAAGAGCCTTTGTTCGAAACCTTTTTCTCCAAATTTAGAAGCTTCGAGAGTAACGCGGTCAAGATCAACGAAAACCACCGTGTGTCAAAAATGAAAGTGGACAAAAATCAAAAACACAAAAACAGTGAAAATAAATACCTCTTCACCGTCGCAAACCCAAGGAGAGGGTATACACTCTCCAGGCATGCACTCAAAGTGCTTCGGTTTGCATTTACCTCCAGTAGGAGATCTCTTCATACCTGAATCAACATTTATTCAATTGAAATTTCAATTACACTGCACTGGTTCTGATGATTCAATCTGATTCGTACAAAATATAATTTTTTTCGACTATAAGAAAGGGTCCCCTTTAATTTATTATCTACCAACTTTTATCTACAAAAATTGCTGCAAAACTACTACAACGTGGAAAGTCCCTTTTTTTAACTGTACAATGTTTTTTGGCTTGTCGATGAAAATCTTTAGTCCTTCATTTTCCTGCTCTTCACGAGGATCGAAAATAGTACGAGAGTCTCGAGCTTGCAATATTCAATCTTCGCTATTCATAATCTAGAAGGTTGTAAAATTTAAATATTACAAGTTTCGAGAGTCTTCCAGTTGGTTCCGAATTTTTACAGATAAGAAACATTGAACTGAAATAAACATATTATTCGGATGTTTTTTGAAGATTAAGAAACATGTAAGTTTAATAAAATTACTCTAAAAACGCGTAATTACCAATTTCTCCACAAGGTGGTACATCACAATATTCGTGTTCGCCATAAGGCCCGACGAAACACCATGGTCGTGTTTCTTTCGTTGGATTGGGATTTCTACAATAATTATGAGTCATCAATTTTTTCTTGACTTCGGGATTCACAACCTGAAAAATGCCTCATTAATTACAAAAAAATACGTCGACGGTAATGTAAGATAACAGTAATTGAAGCATGGATTCTACGAACGTTGACGCGAAGGGAATGGATCAAAGTTGGATCGTTCCAAGGCAGACATTTTTTTCCCGAAGCTGAAATATTTGCGGATCCTTCGTACAACTGGCCTTTCCCATAAACGCAACCTATAAAAAATATAATGGCCCAATATTGTAAATATTTTGATAAAACTTACGCGAAGGCATCTTTTTTCCCAAAATTTTGAATTAAATTTTACCGATATTGTCGTAAGGTCTCTCGCAAACATACGAGTGACCTTTCATCGACGTTGCGCAATCTTCAATATCCCAGAAGAAATAATCGGTCGTACAGTGTGTTTCCGGCTCATCGTGACATGGAAACTGTCTTTTCATGACGACGCATACGGGTCTCGAACCCGGCCAAGGAGGAATTTTTTTGTCATTCATCCAGCCCGGCCACCATTTATTGAATCTAGAGGTTAATGGATCCGACAGATTACCATTGGCGGGAATCAATTTTTCGCCCGAAATTATAATATCAGTAAAAATAGCGACAGAAGAAATAAGAATGTTAAATAATTAATGATATTAAAATATAAAATACGCACATCAGAATGTAATACTTTATCATTTATTTTCTGCAATCCAGCAAATTATAATGTTGAGGATGAAAAATGATCAACAATGTATTTTTGTTTATTTATCATTGTTGAAGTATAGGCATGACTATCTGACGGATGACTAATTCCACTGGTTACTAAAATACTTTTATATACGTCGATTATTCTCCATTTACTGATTACGAAAAAGATAAAAAAACAATATTATTGCGCATAAAAAATATTGTAAAACTCACTGAAACTTTGCCCGTGCCGAATCTTCCCAGAGCCAAAGGGTTTTGTTGAATGTCGTAAATCCGATACCTGAAGTCATGATCGAATTAACATTCGGATAATAATGCATTAACCATTCGGAGATAAAATTATTTTCAGCTTGTGACGTGATATCGATCAATTGAGCTTTTCTCGATGAACAATATTCGAGTGCCTCCGCGTGATTGAGACCCGAGTCAGGATTCGCAAGATGATAACATTGTCCTTCGTGGGCTACCTCATCATCGCGACAATGCGCCAAAGGATTCGTCATACAACGAATTCCCACCGCGTCTCTTTTAATAACACATTCCTGGCCGTGAACGAACCTTAAATTCGTTGGATTAATTAATTAAATACATCCAAAGATTTTCAACAGTCTGAAATCACCCAAGCCTCATGAATGTATGTCTCGCATTGAGTAAAACTCATACACTATTATGATGCTCAAATAAACAGAATGAAATTAATATTCAAAGGTGTTGAGTCTCACTTGCACGTTTGGAATAAGCTTTCGTTTCCTTTACAATCAACACGAGACGAAGCTATCCATGGTACTTCGCTATCGTCCATTGCCGGTCGTCCTTGCCAAGCCATTTCGGCACCTCTGTACCGCAATTGTTACATTGAGTGTTGAAGCATGAATACTAATACGAAACTCAACTAGTGTCACGCCTGATAATTATCACATGTTTTAATTGCATTTTCGTACCTCGTGTATCCTAATTGACGGCACACTACGTGAGCTTCGTTGAGGGACCAGCCATTTCTCGAGTCGCACACTATACCCCAGCCGGGATGGACTCCCTGAACTTCGAGATAACCGTCTCTCGGACTCGAACCACCCCGTAATCGTAGTATCTTTTTGAAAAATTTGTGAAAACTGATGATGAATAATATAATATGTTTTCTTTTTTTATAATACTACGTTTTTTTATAATCATTAAAATATAGAATTTTCATTTATTGATGTTTTTTTTAATACTTTCTCTTGACATCCTCTACTTTCGAAATTACTCAAATTATTCAGAACATTTCGATTTACTAACGTTCTTCGACTATATTATTATTCAACATTGTTTTGTTTGAAAAATTTGGAATCTGAAAAGGTGATGCGCATACAATCTAGCTAAGTACCTTAATAAGACTTTTTCGTTCTAGTATTTTCCCTTTTCATTTCGATCACAAATAACTTTTTATTCACATTTCATTTTGTCAAAATCGTATTTTGTTCCGAGAAACATAACAGAGAGCTGCAAACGTTTACATAAAATAACCACGAGCAATGATACTGATTTTTCATGGCACTTGACGCATTATTCAACAATTCTTCACGAATATAGCTGTAATGAAAATAAACTTGCCGAAGTTTTCTATACAAGCAATTTTAGTGAAAAAAAAAATAACGTGCAACAAATTTAAGGGAGTTCGTGACAAAATCTGTACATCTAGTTCATAACTGTGGAATAGGGTATTTTTTGTTGTTGTCAGAATTGGAAAATCCATATAGGAATCATGTTAGAATAAAGCTTTGAATTTTTTTGCTACTTCACGTAAAAAAATTGGTCTCAAAATCATAAATAACAACTAACATTATTGAATAATAACCTTGCGTTCGACTAAATTGATAATTCTAATGAGTTCCGTGCATGACAAGCTCAACATGTAGGAAGAAACCCTCGCGCCGCAATGTCAAGTATCAATCAAGTATTTCAAAAGATTAGTACATCACAACATCTTCAACTTTTCACACAGCTTACATTGCACCTTAAAGTTGCAAAAGTATATTTTTAATTATTAGGTTAAGCGTAATTTCTATAAAAACCTGTTATACCCGGGTTTTTTATAGAAACTTTAAATAGAGTGCCCTTATTTACAGGCAACTTCAATTATTAATATTTCGTAAACAATACGGCAAACACTTTTTATTCGCCAAAGTTAATCACGCGCACATAGCATTCGATTTTTTTTACGATTATTTCGATAATTTACCTGGCCAGACGTCGGAGTTTTTTTTATGGGTTTTGGGTTGTAACCCAATGGATGCACTGGAGCAACATAGTAAACCGGAAATGGCAGTGTATCTGAAAAAAATTATTTGTTTTGTTTCTTCACATCATAAACATCTGCAATTTGCGTATGATATCGAATTTACCAAGATTCACAATTTTGTATTTCGGTGTTATCGTACTATAAACAATTTTCTGTTGAGTTACTTCGGGTCAGGACGCTACCGTGTCATTAGATTGATTTTTGTATCCTTGATTACGAAATATTTCGGAGGATGAATCTCATTTCCATTTATTATCCATTCGACAGGACATTTAGACTAGCTTAATTTCTTTATTTCTATATATTCTCCCCTCAATTATCCCAATCTCGATAAAGCTTCTGTAAGCTGAAACAATAAGCTAAACGTAAAGTTACTTTTATTTTTAGCTTATTGATTTGTGATTTTTGAAAATTCAGATGTGTTTTTCCGGGAATATTACTTGGAATATTTAAGAACAGAGATATTCATTATCAAACTTGAAATACTTGAGGAGAGATACTTGAGAGATGTTTAGATGTACGGAAATAAAGAATAGTGTAATTGCCCTGCCATTCATTCGTTAGTCAACATGTAAGTAAAAGCATTTGCAAAACAGACTAACAAACAAAGCGTTAGGGGAGTTTTATGTCACATTTCGAGAGAAATCATGTATTAGAAAACTTACCTCTTCTTTAGTTGTTGCACGTCCGACAACTATTAGTGTGAATAATTATACTTATTTTTCTTTGAAAAAAATGATACCATTGCCACCTACCTTCGTACCATGGTGCAAGTTTAACATCCAAAATTTCCGAATTTACGTTCTTCTTATTAATTTTCATAATCGCTGACTCGACGTTTGGTTTTTTCGTATTATTCTCAACATTCGAGCGTGGCTTCCACGATTCTTTGTCAAAAATTTCAATCTCGTAATTATCAACTTCAGGTTCGACAACGTCGCCAAAATCGATAGTTTCTCGCTCTTTGCTGTTCTTTTTTGCAGAAAACTTTTTATCGTGATAATCTTCCTCGATCGCGACCGTTGGCAATTCGACATACGAGTTTGTTATTTGATCTTGATTCACATTTTCTTGTGTAAAAGGTTCGAAACTCGATGATGGACTAGCGGTCGTAATTGGAGGCGTCGTTTTTTGCTCGTTTTTTGGTGTTTCCGGGTAATTAACGGGATTTGGTTTTGAATGATCGTTTGTCGCATTGATCGGTTTATATCGCATTGGCTTCCAACGAGGGTATGTCCTGTTGCTACGTATCGGCTCATATTTGTTTGCATAAGTCGGTCTTCCCGTTATCGGCGTAGCCGGCGTTGAACTCTCGTCAAAGCGATTGTAATTTTTGTTTATATTCGATGGAACTTCCGTTGTTATCTGTCCATGATTTCGGATATTAGAATGACCCTCATTGACCTCAATCGCTTTCGTGATGTAATGACCCCTCGTGCCATTTATATTTACGTAAATTCCCGAAGGTCCGTTGTTCTTAGGAATGTTCGGAGTCGTCTTAACGCCTGCAGAACGTTTTAAATTTCACTTATACTTTCGACGCCAAGTTTGTGGTAATCGTTAAAAATCACGCTTCGGAGACGAAATGAATATTCTTTACGGTAGTTGTCTCGCCAAAAGTGTTTTCTTAGGAATTGCATGAAATTTGGAGAGCAGACTCGGGATACCAATGCATGATCAGTAGTAAAATTTTAACAGGATTCACCGTTTAGATTCAGAAATATCATTCATCAAAAAACTGCAATTATCCAATGGCAATCTTGTGCAGAGTGATAACAAAAATTTAACACTTTTTCTAATAGTTCTGCAACTTTTTCCTGCCAATTCTGATTTGTAAATGAATATATCACGGAGGTTTTGAAAAAAACTCTATAATTTTCCTCGCTTAGATTTGGAGGACCAATATATTAATACAATAATAACAAAAGACACAATATTCTACGCTTAATACTTTTCGAATATCCTCCAAAAGTTGCACAAGCCTCGCACAATAACTGGTAAGGAAACATTTTATTTTCGCTGTCCCGAGCCAATCACCTCGAGTGTATATAAAAACGTTCCTAACACAAGGGAAATCGTAGAAAATTCATGCATTTTCCATTCATCATTCATACGACACGGATCGGTAAGAAAAAATTCTCACCTTGATGTTTGTGACTCTGTTGAACGTTAAAGACATTCGTTTTTGAGCTCCAGTCATTCATTTTGCTGTCTTCTTCATTTCTCTTATCGCCACGTTGAATTACATTTGTCTTCGATAACCAGTCGTCAATTTTTTTATCTCCGGGATTATAGTTGCCACCTTAACAATCAATGTCGTCCCAGTTTAATAGTTGCCGTATTTTCAGACGATGATTCGACAAATTTTACTAATTTCCACTCACCTGATTTCCTAATTACATATTCCGGTTCGATACATTAAAAGCTACGTTAGAATTATGATTGCAAAAGTGGTCATTTTCAATTTGGGACAAGAGCTACCGAAAAGAATATGTACCTTCACCCTGAAGCATTGGGGGTTAATTTTTCCATTTGAACAATATGAGAATAATGTCTTGTGAGACATTATCTATTTCTGAGGTTCGGTATTTTTATTTTTTTTAAATCTGTCGTGCAGAAGTAGACGAAAATTCGCGACACCGTCAGCAAAACTCTACTTACAGTCAAGTCTGTAGGCTCAAACGTTAGGAAAGGACACTGGAGCCGAAATTCAAAATTTACTTTGCTTTACTTTTACTTTACTTTTTTTAAATTTATTAACTTTGTGGGTGGCTTGTAATGTAAATGACAATATTCTTCAGGCTTCAACCATCCACAGAACGGCTTCGGTGCACAATTTTTCATTAATGTTATGACATTTACGTTATTTGAAAATATTTTACTTCGATAAAAGAATTATAATGTTGTTTGAACATCGAACATGCACAGTCAAGGTAAAAACCACTTCCATATGTAGTAATGTTTTTAAGATGATCTCGAAAGTTCATTTACGAAAAATTACAAGATTGTTAATGGCCATCGTAATGTAAAAAAAGCATATATTCTAAATTATCCAGTACGATTCTATGTCTTCAGCTTTCGTATGAATTTGGTTTTATGCATCGCATTCGACGTTATGATGAAAAAAGAGCACGATAAAGGTTGGACCAGTCAATTCGTCACCGTACGCAGAAGGTTTAACAACACTGGAGCCCGCAAATTTGACTCTAAGAGTTTATCAGAGAATTTAGTGACCTAACAGGCAGACTCATTTGAAAAATTCGTTGAAGAAAAACATGAAATTCGGTGAAATCTCGAACGTTAATACACCAACTGTACCAACTGACCAAAAGTACAACGAAATCTTTTGAGGAGAATCGTTTTAAATGAAAAATCCAAAATTTAATTTTTTTTCTAGCCACCCTAGTACCACATATTCACAATTATTCTTACTATATGTTCGTTAATCCATCACGTCGATTTATTTCGTGGACGTAGCTTCTATCAGTGATATATTCAGCTAAATTCTTATTATCTTAAAACTGACACAAAATAGAGTTAATTATAAAGCTGAGTCAAAAACCGGGTGATTTTTGATTATACTACAAATACATTGGAAGATTTGTAAGCGTACATGTTAGATCGTCGTGACATTGATCTGCAGATCCGTGTTAGTACCAAGCATTGTCACATTTAAAGATTTTTCAAAGCTTGAGAGGAATAAAATATTGTACTTTGAAAGAGAACAAGATATTTCCCAACCTTTGAGTCAGTCATAAACTTTGAAAGTGACTGATTTAAGGATCTCAGAATATTTTTCTACTTTTCCCTTGCGTGGCCTTAGAGATGTCCTCACAATGTATCAAAGATACAAAATTAATATTTCTTTTAATCACTAATAACAGAGATACATATATTTCATAGAAAATCCGTATCGCGGTCAACTGAGCCGAGGAGGAATAGTAAATCTTGCACTTTACTACTTTTTTAGTACTAAAAGTCACATCGATTTCATTAAAAAGTTACCTTCGTTACTCGTGCAATTTGTCTCGGAAGATATTCTACAAACGGCATTCAATCTACAAATTCAAACTCTCCATACCTTGATCAAATCCGCCGTGTGGCAAAACATCCGGTGTAGGTTGAGGTCGTTGATAGTCATGTCCGTCTAATTTTTCTTCCGCCCAGAGACTCGGAACAAAACCTCCGGATTGTGAATTCGTCGGTTCAGCTTGACTCGGTCTCATGTCGCCGTTATTGTAGTTGGGAATACCTTCGTGATTCCACGAAGGTCTTGCATTGTAACGCGTGTTGTAGATGGGCCTCGGCGTTGTTACCTTAATTATTGGTTTCCATTGATTCGGACGATTATTATTTTCATTTGGATAAAAGGTGCTATCTTGTCGTCGATGAGAAAAGTCTGTGTTCGTTCGACCATAGCTCGTTCTATCGCTGTTGGGATAATTAGGGTCTGTTTCACCCAATCCTGTTCCTTCCGGTTCCTGCGAGTCTCCATTACCGTGATTGTAATCGTATCCCTGAGGATAATTATGATGATGGTAACGATGATGATGAGGATGACGATGTTGTCCAGCATGATGACTGTGATCGTGATGATATCCTTATGATTAATTAACAGAAAATATTCTTTATGAGCTTTACTCTTTATGTTTATCCTGTACTATTTTATCATGAATTAAAAAACAGTGAAACAACATGACGACATCAGGGTAGTTGTCTCGCGACGGTCACAGTAAACAGTCACCTTATCACCAGATAATGGCCAAAAATTTTGTAGGATATTAGGAAATATATTACTTTTATTATATGATATTATTATTGATTTATTATTAGTATACTGTATTTTATGTATAGAGGGTCTTGAGACTCGATGTTAATGAATTCAAGTTCAATTCAGGACGAAATTTCGAATCGAAATGTATTCTAGTATTCTTTTATACGAGCAAAACGTCATTAATAAGTTATACGTTGTGAAAGTTTGAGACAATCGGACGCTTGCCCGCTTTTCTCCTGCGCGCATCGCGCGAACGCGCACGTTCCGGTAGGGAAATTACATTAACTGATACCTCAACGGAGATTCGTAATTAAATCTCCAATGCAGCATTAAATTGTCAGCATATATCCATTTATGTTCATTTACATTCAGGATATATTCATTTATAATTTAGAGCTGGCAGAATAGAATCTTCAAAAACCTTGCAAAACTATCGTAAAAAACGCTCAAATCTGTATCGCTCTGCATAAGAATGTGTGATGAATATATTTGTAAGAAAACACTTTAAGCGAGACAACTACCTTGAACGAATCGAAAACGAATGATAATATTCGTGTATTTATATTCATTTATTTTATATCTATATCTATGTTTTTACTTATTAATTATATTCATTATATATATATATTCTTATTTACATTATAAACCTGGCATTATTTTATCTGAATATATTGATGTTAAAAGTTTCAAGCAATTTAAATGTACTTTTTCGATATTTTAAATTAATACCAGTCAATCAAAGAGCAACATGAATAATTACCCGACCAATCGTGGCCAATTTCATCGGCCTTTGACGACGTCTGCACAATTCCTCGCCCCTCATCGTTGTCCGAACGTTGATGATCGTTCTCATCGTTCCAAGAGCCAGAATCACCACGATCATAACCATTTTGAACACTTACGTAATGCCGACGATCGTAAGATGATTCACCGATGAATTCGTCATTTCCTGGCTTTCGCGTTTGTTCAAATGTCCATTGTTTATTACCCGGCTGACTCTGTTCGAACTGTCTATTCCCGGGACGTTGGACATTCGTCCTACCATTTACATAGCCCTGCGTATTCCACTCGTCAGTAGTTTTCTGACTTTCACCCTCATTGTCGTACTTGTGCACTCCAGGACGGTGAACGATAACGCGACGATTGAACGATTCTCCCTGATCATATTGTCCACCGTTCGTAGTATCAATTCCATCTGGCTTTCCTGGTCTGTACCGATTAGGTCCGTCGTATCGACCGCCATCGTAATTCTTATGTTGACTAGGTCGTTCATGATTGTAAACATGTCCATCGTAATTTGACGATCCACTCTCATCGTACTTTCCATATTCGGATGGATAAATGTTTCGATCTTGCTGTCCCCCTCCGTTCCATTCGTATCTTCCATCTCTCGTACCGGAATGTCCATCATGATTTTCATAACGATTTGGTCTTTGCCTGTGATTATTGAAGCCACCGGGATTTTCATATTCGTCGATATTCTCATGATTATTTTCCCCCGAACTATGAGACGATCGATCTGAATAAATTTTCGGCAATCAGATGTCAGTTATCGTTGTTTTCGATCTTTTTTATTTGTTTTTTGTAAATTACACATTCGATGAGACTTACCGTTCGAGCATGCAGGAACGTTGTAGGGCCAATCGCAAACGGATATTCTAGGATTGAATGCTGTACCAGGACCACAGTCCATAATAAAGGTACCACCGTTGAGGCATTGAAGAAATTTCGTACACGTGTCCGGATGTGGCAGCATCCCAGTGTGACCAGGAGGGCATTCAGGTTTCTGCGCAAGGAATTTTTCAGCATTGTTCGCGTAACATGTTGTGGTGTACAATGTTGCATCATCTTTCAATATTGAATTTGTCATTATCTGTGTTTTTTCTTGCGATTGAGCGATTAATAAAAACAATTACGAGGTATTAAATTTAGATTTTGTATTCAAAATTCATCTCCCATTTACCAAAGTTTAGTCATTATTTTCATCTATTCTGCAATTTTTCTCGGGCAATTTTTGCTTCAGATTATCGCTAACTGTGTGCCAACTGTGCAGCTGAGCACCACGCTAAACCTTGTTGCGAAAACATGCACGGATTTTTGTTAATAATTCGTAAACGTTGCTGCACCGAAAAGTTTTTAAATCTACTGTTTGTAGAAAATTGTTAATAATTAGCGTACCCTTGGTAAATTGAGCTGCTTGCTCTGTCGCAAACGTCCATGCTGTGTCGGCTTGTGGGAATTCGTGTAACCCGCGTTTTCTTCACCGTAACATTGGACCTTGTTTGGAAAATCGCATTCCAGACTATCGGGATTGAAAAGAGTTCCCGGAGCACATGGCTGCAGGTACGCTCGACCTTGATGACAATTTACGAAAAATTTGCAATCCGGTGGATAAACAAACTGTCCAGTTGCTTCGGGATTTGGACATTGGGCGGCTCCTGATTGTTTGTCATATTTTGCCACTTTATTCATCTCAACTGAAGTTCCGGGGACCGGGATCTCCACCATTTTTGGTTTCTACATTATTTCAAAGGAGAACCTTTTTTCATTTTACAGCAAAGATTAAATGAGATGCCAATAACAATGTTCAAATGATGGATAGTTCAATAATCGAACGTAATTCGTCAAGCAGGTAAAATTAAGCAGGAAAAATGGGAAAAGGGGAAAGATTGTAACAACCTAAAAAAGTAGCCTACATACACGATGGAATAATAGTAACAATTTAAAAAAATTGAAAACAGTAGGCCTGTACGAAAATTTCAATCGCTACGACTTTGGTGCGTTGTTTTAAAAATTTCAAGTAATATCTTACGTATTTCTGTACTCAAAAAAAAACAAACTAGAATTTATATAGAAGACAAATCAGTATCGAACTCGTTTGTTGTTCTTGCGTCGAATAAATTTCACATTTTCAACAATTAGAAAAACCTTTTTTGATATTGTTACTGTTTAAAACGCACGATCGAAATTTTCATTCGACTCCATTTTTGGTACGATTGTACAACAAGATTTTTTCTGCCGAAATATCTTCACACCTTGTTGTCGTTTGGGATTCCTTCGTAGAGATTATTTTTGTTTCCTTGACTTATATTTTGAATCCCCACATTCGGGTCGGTACTCTCGTCATCTGTCGTTGTACCGTCATAAGATGGACCTGCGGGCGGATGCTTAAAGGCAGCCTCTATTACATAATTCGTAGACTTTCTGGCTCCTAAACTTTTGGGTCTAATCGACGCGTCGGAATATTCTTCGGAGGCCGGCACGTCTCCATCGTTCAAGTACCATGGTAATTGAGCTTCGCGGCGAATCGGTGGTTTCGTCGTAAACGCGCTCGGATCAGTGATCTGCGGAGTAATTAATCAATTGTAACTAAAGTGTTTATATTGACGCAAAACGTACACGATAATTTTGCGTCTTTAACAGGGGCGACAATGCGTTGAGGTACTTAAAATAGTCGAATTAAAAAAAAAATTATACCACCGATGAAGAGCTGTGTATGTAACAGCTCGCGAAATGTCGAAAATTGACAAATTTCCCCCTGTGCCGAGTGTCTTTCGGGATAACTTTTTAATTTTTTATATGATAGTGGCTCAAAACAGAATTTCGTTTTTTTTGTTTTTGTGTTTTTAGAAAAAATAGAAGCAATCGACCGCCTCGTTCTTGAAGCATGAGAACTTACAACAAAGTCGAAGGATAAATGATTTCACGAGGAAAAGCATGGGAACGTGTCTGGTAGATTCGCACTCGGCAAGACACCGAGTGTTACACGACTTTCGAACGCGAGCCTTTAAGTCAGAGGTATTGCATTGCCGCGTACAATTTTGTTTGTACGTTATCAGGGTAAAATGCGCGTAAGTTTTTTACATTACCATCGATAGAGAACGACTTCAATTAAAAGTCAAGTCAAGTCAAGACAAGTCGAACAAACTATCAGTAAACAATATACTTTTCTGGTATATCAACAAAAAACATGATTACTATTATACGCAGTTGAAGAGACAGCAATTGGAAAGAAAAAGAATTCTCTTGCCGGCAACTTAAGCATTTTCGTGAAATCAACTTTGAGAAATATGATGAAAAATCGCCGCGAAACTGTAAGATAATCATGCAATCTTTTTATCTTGCCTTCCTTACGTTACGTAACTGTAATATGTACGAAAAAAAAGAAGGTTTGTTCAAGCCCACTTGCGCAGCAGAATAAAGGCAAACAAACGTAGATAAGAGTATGAATGTGAATTTCTTCAGCGTCATACGAATCAATCATGTCGAGAAAAAAGAAAATTGGCTCACCGAGTCGACAAACTCAACGAAATATAACACAGCGAGGCAAGCAAACACCCAATCGACGCCTCTCTTCTGCAGCTTCATTTTTGATGTTTTCGATGTTCTCTCCCTTTCGAGTTAAATCCGTTGCATTAAATAAATACACATTTCACACATATTCATGCGTAAAAATACCTCTGAATGCCCCGAATATACGTATTTTTTCGTCTGTATACACGCGTAATAAAGACAACTTGAGACTCGTGAGGTTCGAATGAAAATGATTCTAAGCGTCTACGTTACAGCTCGATCTTGAGGACACTGTTCTTCGGGCCATAAGGCGTCTTAATTATTATTGCTGGAAAACACACATACGGTTTATACGAAGCGGAGATAAAGATTCTCAGAAAGGGTTATCGGTCGGGTCACAGGCAAAGGTTGCGCGTCTTTTAAATATATACGTCATGAGAACTGGGAAGCTGTGCGTTTGAAATAACGCAGCGCGAGCATTCTATCGCCTATGGTACAATATTCCCGCGAGTAAACATGTGTCACCCATTCGGTCTGCATATGTAGAAATTAAGCAATGTGACCCATCAATTGAGCATGGAATTGCTGTTTATATGCTATCAAGTTAGGAAACATCTGATGAAAATAATGCACATGTGTCGCACCATTGAGAATCGAAATTACTGTGAAACAAATGATTCTTCATCAAATTCATCAATGATCTATCCGTTATTAACGACGAAGAAAAAAATACGATTATCCGTACGTTTACTCGTACGATCGGTGCAGAAATTTTCGAGTCCACGAAAGTATCTGCGAGTCAATTATTTTATTTGTCGCTTCTAACGTAAAAGAAAACGCGTTGATTATTTTCTTAAGAAAATAAACCTTTTGTCAATTGATTTTAAAGGGAGCTAAAGAACGAGGCATCGAAATACCTAAGAAGCAAGGCCGGTTCGACAAGATTTTCATTCTTTAGCTTCTTCGCTCCATCTCGATATTTGGGCCATCATAGTCTCATTAATACTCGTGAACGTTTCCATTGGTAATCAACGAATTTATGTTGTATGTACAATTTTTGATTCAACATTTTGTTTTATAATGAAATGTATATTTGAAATATACTGTTGACGAGAACGGTAAACTAGCGGTTTTTAACTGCACTTTTACTTATATTCACGAATTGCTTTTTAGTTCCTTGCATATTCTTGTCCTTTAAGCCAATTCTACCTCGCAAATTGGTGTACAGATGTTTGTACGGCTCTTCGAGTTCGACATCCGTCGGTGGTATTCTCGTGAATCGACGAACCCTCGGTGACATTAACATGACATTTTGGACTATCCCAAATGTACTGCTGGTCAGCCAATACAGACTCATTGCCTGCAATACATAATTACTCTATTAACATCCAATTCAAAAATCGACGTCGTTACTCGACTCCATACTTTATATTCTATTATTTTCAAAAGTGAATTGACTTTTTATTTACGCACGGCAAATCTGATACGTCACGGTATGCTAGTTTTCCGAAAATTTGAAACTCTTGGAAAATATTTTATTTAATCGTTACTTATCGCCTCTTTGTATTGTACGTGGTCTTCACGTAGTTGTCTCGCCAAAAGTTTTCTCTTTGGAATTGTATAAAATTTGAAAAGCAGGTTCATAATGCAATTTTACGTAAGCTCTTCTTTTTTTAATTCAGCGACTTGTATATTTTTCTGCCTGCTGTGAATTATAAATAAATGAATCACGGAGTTTTTGATGGAATTTCCATCATTTTCATCGATTTGTTTCGGAAATGTAATATAATAAGTGTAATAATAATAATTTATACATGTTTACATAATTTTTAAAACATCAGTAATAAATTATAAGTGACTGTCGCGAGACAACTACGTTCAGGACATTCTCGAGGTATAAGCCTAACGAAACGAAATCCAAATGCCAGGTTCACTGAAAAATCAGTAATACTGAAAATACTGAGCACAGTACGGACTTTAGGACGTAAAGGAAAAACGTTTGAAAAGTTGCTTGAATATGAAATAAATTCATACATTTTTCCACTTGTATATGAATTTTATGTGAAAAGAAAATAAGTTCTCTTGATTTTTTATCATTATTATCTGATGCGTGCTCGGTACCGTCGATATAACTTGGAATTTGTTCAATTATTTATGACATCCCTTAGTACTTGAAACCGTCATTCTATTTCGATTTTATAAAAAAACATCCTTTATTAAAAATTCGGAAACGAACTATTAACAAAACTGGAAGTAATGCCTGCTTGTTCGTGGAGAAAAATTTAATTTGAAAAAATGTCATTCACTTTCCTTCATTTAGCGTGAAGTAGAAATTAGGGGAATATTCGAATTTGCGCATGAAAGTATTTTAAGATGCGAGGGAATTTCTCACCGATGGAACATACGACGCCAGTGCAACCATACCGACACTCGCGAGTCTACAAAAATTTATCAAATATTTTTGTACCCGGGTGGGCTCCGATAATCTCATTAGATTTTGAATCTGCAATGATCAGTCGGATGAATCGATGGATTATTGAAATTAACATTAAGAATGTATCATTTATAATACGTCAAACAATAATTATTATACCTCTATTATCGTTAAATTTACGAGACCAAGAGCCAAGGGTACTATAAAAGTATTGTCAGGCATTGTCAAATCCATCATCCAACCAAACCCGCCCTTACTTAGCTCCAGGTGTGCTGCAAACGCGGCTGAAAGAAGAATAATCTTAGTCATCAAGAATTATTTTGCTTACAACAAAATTGATGAAATGGAATCTTACTTTGCGTGGGATACGGCAACATATAACACAAATTTCTTAACGAGGTGGATAAAATGACCCATATTGGAATTTGAATAAAGACCAACAATACACTCTTCATAGGATGACAATTGTCTCGTTCAATGAGCTTCTGTCTTTCCTTTTTGAGCTGAAAAAATTTGTGCGATAAATGCAAATGTATATCCCTGATTTTTGCTTCGATCTAGTTTGCTACTGGGCAATGATGGTGAATAAAAAAACAAGTATACATTTTACGCAGAGTGAAGCTTTCATTCAGTGAAAAAGGGAAGCTTTAACACGATTTTCGTTTCTCAAATTTTCTATCTACAAATTTCAGTTTTCCATCGACTACTCACTGAACGAAGGAAAACTGCTTTTCCATATTTTTCCGTCCATTTGTGTTGATGAATGGCATAATCGGTCTGAAGCTTGAGTTTCTTTGCAATTTCATTGATCTCCTCTGTAAGATTCTGATATTTTGCGAATATATAATGTTGATGGAGCGCCAGCGGAAATGTCAAGAAAGTCCTTATGGTCAATGTAGCGAGAATTATCGTAGCCCACCATGGTAATCCAGTGGTCGAATGCACCCAGATCAGAGCGTTTTGTGAAAATTCCACAGGTGCACTTTCGGACAGTGTTTTTAAGACTCCGTCTAACTGCATTTGCTGAGAATGAGCTACCCTGGAGGAAATATCGGAGAATCTACGGATGCTTGTGCAATTTGAAAATTCTCGACGACCTGACAACGTTAAACTTTGTTGATAAAAGATTCTTCCATAATTTTTTTCGTCGTTGAATACGACAAGCGGTTTACTTCTACTCGATTGTGAAAGTCCGAACTTTGGCCCGATCGATGCTGCTTCGAGATCTTTTACCGTAGAATCAATCTTTTCATCGAAATATTCATGAAATTTGGGAAACCCACTGATTCTGTGATTCAATCGAACTCGTATATCGGGTACATTTCTTATTCGAGAACGATTAACCTCAAATATCGAATACACCACGCGATGACATTCGCGGAACGATGATAGGTTGTGAATTATTCTTAAATTATTCATATCGTAATAATCAATTGTTCATTCATATGATGTTTATTTTCGATGTCTTCCGCAATGGATACAAAACCCGAAGAGTTTGAATGGGTTTTATTCGCGCCGGTAAGTTGAAGGTTATGGCAATATTATCAATATCGTCAACTCCATTCGACTCCATGTTTATACATGAAAGTGCATAGATGGTGTGCTAAGGATATTCTTGTCGTATTATTGGCCTTTTTTAGCAAATGAATTGATTGTTATACAAACAAAGAACAATATTTGATTTTCATTGCTGCTCCATGTCATCAAAAATTATCATTTTATTACTACATCCTTCATCATTGCTGAATTTTCGTGACAATGACTAACATTTTTCTTGCGAATTGAAAAAACGCAGAAAAAAACCTTTTGAGGGGAATGTCTTCTTTCGTACATTCCAAGGTCTTCGATTGTTTCGTCTTGTTTCGTCGCAAGTTATTCCCCCGAAAACTGCCCGAAACCCCCAGCAATAATTACTATAAGAGACCTTGACAAGCGACCGTGATAGATGAATGCAAAAAAAGATTCTAGAAGATTCTAGAAGATCCGGAAAAGAGATACATTGACTCATTCTGATCCAATAAGCTATTTCTATTTGCAGAAAAAAACGCAATAACTGCATTTGTAAATACCAACGTCCGTAGAGAGTAAGAAAATTCAAAAAAACTGATCCAAAGAAGGTACGAAACCTCGAATAGAAAATAAAAATCTTATATCTAAGGAAGTAAGGAAAACGTGAGCATGCAGAAAGTGCATTTCCAGAGATTATCAACGAGAATTCGTCACTGCATTGCTGAAAATCCAAACGAAGAGGAAGATAATACCAACGAAAGAAATAACAACTTGTCATTGATAATCCTGATGAAGTCTGAAAAAACCTCACTATGTTTAAAAACCACTTTTGGAAATTTCTTTCCAGATAAACAACGCTTCAAACAGAAAAATAATGAACATGTATAGAATTGAAGAAAAAACGGAAGAAACAAGAAGATGAGAAGAGGAAGACAAAAGGAAGGCTAAAGAAAAAGAAGCGGTGCATGATCGAAAAATAAAAGCTTGCCAAATTAATATAAAAAAAGGTGAATGGAAATACTGCATATTGCACGAGTAATAAAATAAAATACGCAGAATATGAAGAAATTGAAATAGACACAGAAGAATTTATTTAATGATTCAATGATTCTAATTCCAAATATTTATGGTTTTACTTCAATTACTGCTACAGTACATACATATGGGAATATGGGGAAGTAACAGTTTTGACTTTTTTCCATCAAAATTCCAATCTTACTAATGCATTTTTCTAAAAAATATAGCATTTCATTGCTTTTGTATTTCTTCTATCGTTTCTAACAACGTTGTTATAGAAAATGTATAAAAAACATTACGAGTTTATGAGTAAATGAGCACTTATGAGTAAATGGAGCACCGGAATTTTTCGCTCCTTTGACCGTCGAATATAAATGGAGAAGCAATGGTTTTTGGTATTGAAATTATGTGTATCATACTTGTTTAGATTATTTGATGATTGTCGAAGGTATGAAACGATGAATCTTTTAAAATACCTGCGTACTACAGGCGTAAAATAAAAAATTGTTTTCTTATATTTCTTTATGGTAACGAGAATTTATAAATACATCGTTGTACTCTATGTGTATTCTATATTTTTGAATTCCTTTTTGGGTACTCAAAGTTTGAAAAATCTACGTTAAAAAACTACGAACCATCACCACGGTAATGTTTCTGCGTATTTTTAAATAATTCCAACACGCAAAGTTGAGGTAATAAGTCTTGAAGAGATTCACACGAATCTGACGGTTGCCATCAGATACCTCAAGACTTATTTTTGTTTGCACGAGTATACCAATAGGATTTAATCCCATTGGTATGACAATGTAAAGCTAACTCAGTTTTCGTTATTTTCGTTCAGAGCCACGGTGCCCATCCCACATAGGTGCGTCCCAGTACGTTCAAATCTGTCGCTTGTTCAATGAGACACTGGACCTGGTGAAGAAAGATAAAGCGCGATGAAAAAAACAATCAATTTTTATGATTATTCTTTAACACGAAACCTACCAGAGCGGTCGAATGACCGCTTTTCAGACTTTAAAATAAATGTTTTCTAATCAATACATGACAATTATTTTGTTGGGATTGGAAAAAGAAACGCAACGTTTATTTGAAAACAGGTATAAAAAATGCGTATTACTGCATAAATTTGAATTTGACTGACCGGAACGGCGGAATTGAACGAAATTGTTGACGACGTCTTTTTCAATAACCTTTTTGGCATTTCACACTGACAGATAAAAAATTGAAATTGGTGGAGTGAACTTGAGAACTTGGAAGCCAAACAGACTACGCGGTAAAACACTGCAGCCCCATTCATTCGATTCCATCGTTTCGTTAAGATAAGTTTACGTTGGTTCTATAATACGCGTTTTGATACAATTTTTCTCGATGTTGCGATGCTCAAAAAAAATGTTCATGGGTGTCCAACATTCGGAATAAAGTCTACTTTATTCCTGTAAGAAATAAAACGTGTTTTCACATTATTTCCGCAGTGGCCACTTTTGTCCTAGAAAACTTAGCATTGACCGACGAACGCCGTATTTTTTATCGAAAAGTTCAGAAAATTTCATTTAAAAATCACCCGCGACCCGTCCGATTATCTTCAAAATAAAAGGAAGTAGCCACCCCTAACATGTCACCCTGTATATATAAAATGTCGACAGGTTTGGTGTTAAATTGCGGTTAATATTACCTGCTTTTCAGGCGACAAATTGTCTTCCGCAAAAGTTGATCTTTTGCCGTTGTCGTCTGAATCCGTACCACCTACTATCGCGGTGTATCGCGAAAAATATTTCTCGTCAGAATGACGCTCCGCCAATTGTTCCAGAGTTATCGTCGAGGGTTTTGCACCATCAAGCTTCTTGCATACGGTTCTTAGTTTTGTTTCTGGTAACCACTTAATGCCTGCGAAATAAGAATCAATATTTTAACATTCATGAAAACTTGAATTAATCTCTAAACAGAACATTACATTTATGATAAAAATATAAAACATAAAATTCCTCGCACAAAAAGCCCAAATGTGTGTCAGCAGAAAAGGATGTTCCAGCCCTGATGAACGAAATATTTACCACAAAGAAAAAACTCGAAAGAATATTTCATTCGTCATATTTGTCGTTCACCGAATATGCGGCAAATTGTAAAAAAACGTGCGAATTCATCGAACGAAACTAACCAGGTGAATAATTCTCCGTGTCTTGCGATAATTTATTCACGTGTTCCTGCCAATTCAGCTGTTCGTGCGCAACAACATCCAAACAAGCGAGAAGCGAGCCTTTGCTATTTTTCAATGCACGAAGTACATGAATCATGCTCGGTCCCAGCGAATCGTATCCGTTGAACGGTTCAATCAATCCCATTATTTGCGACGTAAGGCGAAAAGGCACGAGTTCCGGTACAGATTGATCCTGTCCACCACCGAAGGCCGAACCAAAATCTATGCCGATGCAACGTCCAGATTCTATCGTTATCAACGTGTTAGCGGTATGCCGATCTCCTACACCAAGGATCCATTGTCCTACGCACATAGTTGCATAACTAGATGTGAAATTACGACGTATCGACATGAAACTTTCTATGCACGTGCTCAACCGAACAAAAGTTTTTCGTAACGCTTGTCCATTGATTTTACTGATGAGATAATGCATTTTATCACGAACGTTGTCAGCCTTGTATTTCACAAGTGCTTCTTTGTATTGGATCGATGAAAATTTTCCTGGTGCAGCTTTTTTTATCCATTCCTCGTACTCAATTTCAACGTGCTTCTGTTGAATTTTTTCATTGTCGTCCATCGAAAAATTAATATATTCTCGCAAAGTTCTCGTACCATCGATCCACTGTATAAGTCCCACGGATCCCGAGAGCGGGAAAACTTGATACGTTTCGAGGGACAATCTTCTTTGCGAACATTCAGGATCGGATTTCAGTTGGTCGTTCATTATGGCAAATATTTGCTCGACTCTTTGATCAAGTCGCAAGTCTTCTCCGAATTTAACCAGGAAACGGTAACGTTTACCATCTGTAGCTAGTACAGTTATTCTTATGGGTTTACGAATCGATTGCATGACTTTTATCGTTGATTCGATTTTAATGATTTTCGCGTGATATCTCGGCGATGGCTTTTCATTAATGTTATACTGGCCTGGTACTTCGATCTCTCGACCGACATATTCGTTGAGCCACGGGCTGTAATATTTCAATTCGTTCTTTTCACGACGTTTCTTCGTTTTCTCGTTCAAACATTTCAACAAATGAGCAACGTGTCTTTCAATTTCGTCAATAGGCATTTCCTTATATTTTTGAATCTCCGATTCGTAAGGGGCTACGATTTCTTGATATACATCACCCTGTAACGATGAACATGAATCATTCGCATCAAATGGATAGAATGTTTTCGTCAATTTATCGATGGCTCTGCTCGTATCATTTCGGACAGTTTTCAAGAACTCTCGTAGGTGATACTCGATCTGAAGTTTGGGCGAAACAACGTATTCCATGGCTTGCATGAACTGATTAAAATCTCGTTTATCAGCGAGAAAATTTTGAAGCTCGACAGCCGAAGAATCTTGGCCGAGTTTTTCACTCGTGTCGAGAACCAATCGTAAAGAGTATACCATCGCGTTTGGGTAAATATCAATCATTCTCCTTACAATTGGCATCACGATCGTCGACGTTTCTGTAGCCAAACGTGACAAGAGTTGCGTTTGCCAAATGAGAAAACGCCAAGTTTCTACATTTGCGGATTCCTCGATAAAAATATGACGAATTTCGTCGTTCGATAAGATGCTGTCTTTCAACAAACATGGAAAATAATACGTAGCTTCTTCGGAGCCGCAGCTCATCGCTCTCAGTGTCGACCGTACAAATTCACGCGACAGCTCCTCGTCGGAGTTGCCGGATGATATTCTCTCGTAGCAATACTTCGCTAAACGTAAATGACAATCCGCCATTTTTGGCGCCAAGTTGCAACATTTTTGTAAATTCTGGAAGCTGTAGTAATACAACGAATCAACGATGTTATCAAAGTCTATACGCTTGGAAAATAAATCCTCCACGATGCTCGTACATGTCGCAAGGCTTTCCAAAAAGTCCATTTTTACTTTGGCTACTTCAGCGAGAGTTTCCGAAACCTGGCTTATTATTTGCCTGACGCATATCTGTGATTCTACGCACAGTGAATCGCAGTTGAGGCTTTTTTTCGATTGCTTCCATACCGATGAATAATACTTCAAGCTCGCTGACGTATCATTGGTCGTGCGTGCTTCTAAAAACTTATACTTAATCGCATCAAGCTCAAACTCGTCTATGAGTATTTGTTCGCAATTGTCGATTTCTCGTTCAACGGACAAGATATATTTTTTCGCAAGTTGTACATTTTTCTGATTCAACGAACAATCGATCAATTTTAACATCAGCTGGGCCTTGACCGAACGAATATTATTCGGCAGGTCGATACCATCTTGACTGTCGTTCGTTTCAACGGTTTTCATCAAATTATTCAAAAAATATGATCTGTAGGATGTATGAATGTCCCAAGCGAGCAAATCGTCCTTCGTAGATGGCGAATTGTTTCTCCAGTGTTTCAGCAATTCTTGGGACTCCGCCACTAAATCGGAATGATCGATAGTTCGAAGATAGCTATCGGTGTCGTGTATACCGCGTAATTTAATTATAGCCTTTGATCTCAATGGAACTGCCGAAGGATTGAGTCGTAACCATTGTTGTCGAATCTTTTCCCAGCTACCATTCAAAAAATCACGCGATATTTCTGGCTTTTCACTACAGAGAATAATCGCTGTTTCTTCGCCGTAATTGTCTTTCAAACGTTTGTAGCCCATGGTGTCGTTGAGAAAAGTTTTTATCGCAATGAGAAACCTCTGATTGCCCTGAAATTCTAAAATTCTCTGTGTGTGGGTGCGAAATATCCAAGGTGCCATCCACTGTAATTCCTCCGAATCGGGAAACAGGATGTTATCGAAATTTTCATTTATCCTCGTATCGATGTGCTTCTCTAGCTTTTTCCATCTGCCCAAACGACTTAGACACTCAAAAGTACCTCGCAGACAATGGCGTTTCGTTTTTTCGTCCATTTCCGCTTGGAGAGCTTTGTGATAAAAACGTTCCGCGGTTGCCCAATCATTGGACGCTCTTGCGTGCGAAGCAAAATGCAAGTCTTCGGTGAACATTCCGCTTTTAAAAATACCGAGGGCAACGTCAAGTTCGTTCATCGATTCGTAAAAACTGGCTAATTCGATCCATCGTTCTTTGTTCCCGAGATTCGCGACAGAGTCACCAAATCTCATTCTCTTTGCCGGTGGTTCGCCGTCCGATGATTTTTTAATCAAACTTTGCTCCATCAAGGCAGCACCCTGAGCGTAAAGTCCATCGTTCCTCGCGATCTCGGCTACGGTAGACCAAGGGCATTCGAGGTCATCAGTGCTAAACGATATCTCCAAAATCGCCGACACGATGCCGGCGTTTTCACGTCCGTCCATCAAGATTTTTGTAAATCTCGATGATATTTCGACTCGATAATCTTCGCAATGTTCATTATCGATCGTTTGAACGATCAACGAACGTACCAAAGTTATCACGAAATTTTTACATATATCCGGGTCCCTTTTGACGAGTTGTTGCAATGGCCTCAGAAGCATCAAATGGCTTATCTCAATATCCGGAAAATCACCGATTCGATACTTTCGGTGGAGTTTTACTCGTCCACGCTGTCTCGACAAGAATTCTTGTCCTCCATGATTGAGTTCCGATTTTTCCCTCCATGTTTGTCTTTTTTCCACGTCCGATTTGACGTCCGACCAGTCGGTCAAGAATCTTCGGGATATTTTGTTCTTCGATAATTCAACGGTTTTCGGTACAGCAAAAACTTCATTGTCCGTACCATCGCCGGCCGGGTTTTCCATTGTGGTGGCGGCGCTCGAGCATGTTCTTTCGAATTGCGGAACATTCGTCATTTGCAAAACATAATTTTCCTGGCTATCTCTGTCGTTGGAAAATGACGTTCCCGTCGCATAACTGTACTGCGTAAAACGTTGATTCAGTTGACTCACCAGAGATGGAGCAAAGAGTGGTATTCTCGATTGATAGTTTCGCGATTTCCACGAGATCGATATGTCGTGATTGCTATAATTGCTATTGTGCAACGGTTCGAACATTTTTTTCTCACAGTCGACAGATTTCGTCGTTGATTCGAGCAGAACGAGCGCAATTATTTCCAGAAAATTCTTCTCAATACCGCATTTGTACGTATCGAGAATATCCAAAAATCTTTGGAAACATTTACCACGAAGAATCGTTACATCGGACCAAAAATCTAACGACATTTTTTGCATATCTTCAGCCGGATCCAAAAGACCGCCGAGCAATACTTTCATGCTGATGTCGATGACTTGATTGCGCGTTGGCTCGGAGGTTGTTTTGGATGAACATTTTTTGTACAATTTTGCGAAAATACCGTACGACGATTGACGGTTCTCGAGAATCTCGTCGTTCGCGTAAGGAGCGACGAGTTTTACGAGTTCCAACAAGGATGAAGCGTCCAACACGTCGATAAGTTGATCGACGATCGCCAAACAATGTTTCTCGCAAGATATAACTTTGTTCTCCAGTAAGCTCTTGAATCGCATGTAAGACAATTCTTTGACGATATCTTCTTTCGTCATTTTTGGCAAGATGAGCGAAAACATTTCGAGACACTTGGCAATATTCGTTGGTTCGAGCCGAAGTTGCACGGACGAAACAAATTGGAAGAAATCCGCAACGAGGTCGCAACAAGCTTTGCACAACGCGTACACGCACTTGACCAATCTGCCTGGATGGCTAGTTCGCATATCGCGAAAAACACCGGCTGCCGTGTCCACGACTTTGCTCTTTCGCGCCTCGTAGCTCTCCATACCGATCGAATATTTCAGCACGAGACCGGCAGCTTCGTAAGATTGCAATACCGACTCTTCTTCGATCTTCCATTCCGTCAGACGACCGACGATGTAATTCCACACGTCGCTTCTCTCCGCTATTTTGTCGGCCATTTTGTTCGTCAAAAAGATGAGCACGAATTTCATGGACGCACGATCGTTGGAAGACACACGATGATCAAGACAATGTGGTATAACGAGACACTCGTGCCACGCGTCGACGATCATTTCGATTAAACTCAAATTGTATTTAACGATATATCTCGTCGGAGCTGATGTACTTTTCTCCATGAGAAGAGCAAACATCGATCGCGCCAAATTGATTTCTCTGTCGGTTTTCGGAACTGATGTTTTTCGCCATTCCACGAGCATAATCAGTGCATCGGTGATTACGTAATTCAACGACTCGCTTTCCCTCAGGCATCGGTAAATCGTATTTATCACAGGTTCGAGAAAAAATTTGCCGTAACGCAGAAACACATCCTGAGTGTTTAGCACGACTTTCAATAAAAATAAACGGACGTTCGCACGTTCGGACGACATTGAAGCGCGAAAAAATGACATCCACTTTGGTAGCGTAATTTCATCGCCGGTCGAAACCGGCGATTCGCTTCCGTGAATGTGTTTTAAAAAACCGCAGATCAATGGCATGCACTCGTGCTCGTTTAAATCATCGATCTCCAACTTCAATGACATAACTTGATTTTTGCGACGTTCCGTGTCATTCTTCGGTATTAAATTAACAGCGTTTAAATCATAAGCGCATATGTTCTCATTTAGGGTAGAAGTTGCGAGATCGTAACTTTTTACGTACGAATAACGATCTTCGATGTCACTGTCATTGTTCTTGGCTCTGATGCTTATGAGTTTTTCACGCTCTCTCGGATATTCCTTGGACGTTTGTCTGAGATCGTATTTGACATCAACGTTGATTATATTCTCCCATATTAGTTGATTTTTACCACGGTTTTCCCCGAAAACAGCGACGTAAAATTTCTCGCATTTCGTCGTGCTAACAATGGCTATGCAGCATTTGTATGCCGAGCAATGCAATCGTCTCACAATTTCTCCATCATCGCCTTGTTTCGCTGGCCACTGGCGCACCGCGAGAGTACCGCGAAATATTTTTTGTGAAAATTTGTCCACCTCGCTGTTTGCCTTTGTACCTGAGTTTTCCAGCGAGTCTATACGTTCTCTCGATAAATTGGCAAACATCGTTTCCATCAGGTTGTAACAACCTATTTTAGTGACAAACAGCTGTTTTCTGTCGTCAACGTTTGACGTTGGTTCTTCGATTATAATCGCGTAAATTTCACGAACGTACCATTCATAAAATGCATCCACCGTTTGTGGGTTACAGTAGCCCAGAGCGGGTATCAAAAAATAACGCAAAACGTCGAATCTCTCGTTCGCAGCATTCGTAGTCATGAAACGTCTGTACGTTACTTCCAGTGACTTTGCAACGTTCGTGTCTCCAAGGGCGTTGTAATAGAGTTTGAGATATTCAATGGTGTTGTCCTCGCAAAGCATCTTACAGATTCCCGACGAAAAATTTATCAAAGCATCGAGAACTATCGTTGATCTCGTTATTGCCAATAATTTCGCGAGATTTTGAAAACAATCGATTGTTTCGGTGGATGCAATCGTTTTTTCTCCCATATCCGCGGAATTTCCGATTTTTCGCTCGTTTTTTAAATTACTCAGAATCGCTGTGAGCTCGGGGTTGTCGGCCGAAGCTTCGTCGGTCAAACAAACCAAGAAGTCTCGTAATGATTGAATTTTTTCCTTGAAATTGTTGCAAACGAGCTCGTGCAATATCCATCGATACAGATCGCAATTACGCTCCAACAATGTGTTTTTTCCGAGTCTTGTGACTGTCCGGTATATGTTTAAAAATATGTCTCTTCTGTGATCGAAATTGTTAACCGATCTCTCGAATACCAGGAATTTCGTCAACAGCGCGGTGGAAAATGATTCAATCGTTTCTTCGTAAATATTTTTATTGGCACGCAAATGTAACGCGATTGCCTCGATTATTCGCAACACACTATCGGGATTCATCTTCAATGATTCTTCCATGAGATTCAATGTTTTTTCAGAGTCCTTGAGAAAACCACTCGCCAATGCGGTTTCGAACAAATTGAAGAAATATTCGCCGTGAGTTACACGCGTCATGTCCGATCTGAGCAATTCCGTATTATTTGTAATAATTTTTACGACAAATCTCATCGTATCGACGTCATAATCAGCCAGCAACAATTCCACGAGGCTTCGAAGATAAATAGTCATCTCCAATTTCGGATAAAAACATACGGGTTTTCCCAAATCTTGGCTCTTCAATAGACGGAAAATTTTGTCTATTTTCGTAATCCCATCAGTGTTAATATTTTTCGAATTTCTGCACAATTTCAATATACCGCTTTTTTGCAAGAGCAACAACGCCTTTACGCCTCTCTCACTTATGAAAACGTTGTCGCTAATCATTTCGTCAAGTTCGAACAATTTAGTGGCAAAATTTTCGATCTCATTCCCGATTACATCAGTCATGAGAATCCTCAGTTCCGGTGGGAGAATGTCCATCGATTTTTTCAAGAGCGTCTCCAGTTTTGCCGGAAGTTCTTCCGTAAGTTGCAAATTGCTCGAGCCAAATCCAAATCTTTCAGGTTTCGCCACACACATGGAGACGAATGAAAAAAATGTTTCGTTAAACACGTTGTCCGGTATATACTCGGGATTCGTAGCTCTGACATCGAGAAGCACGAGAATAAAATCGAAGAGCGTTATCGTAGTTTCGCATCTTTGATTTCTTGATTCGACAAATTCTTCAAGATTACCCGTAACTCCGTCGTCCCCGATGGCAGGATCAGCCATGTAGAGGCAACCAAGAACAAAATTAGCGATGAGTTCGAAAATCAACATTTTATCGGGATTCACCTGGTCGAAGAGAATTTCCGTTTCAATTAAATTGTCTCGTATTAGCCATACGTAAATGTCCAGAGTGCGCTGAAGCATCGAGAGCTCTTGGCTCGTTTTCGCCCGGAAAGCTCCCTTAATATCGCCATATAATATTTTATTGAATCCACGAATATCGTGAATTTTCAGATACTCGGAAATGATGAATTTCGCCGATTCGTTCGTCGTTGGCGAAAGTCTCGCGAACAAAGCCATACATTTTTTTCGACAATTTTCATCTAGCGATCCGCACTGTTCGAAAATCCAATGTAAAGCATCGATGATTTTCACACCGGAAAATCCAGTCGGTCTTATACGTCGCGGATTTGTCTTGTTGAACGTCCTCGATTTTTCCACCAGTACTCTCTCAACGTGTCTGAGAGAATCATCGATTCTCGTGTCACAGCAACCATCGAGACTTTTGACGAAAGCGTGAAGCATGGCGAGCCAAAATTTCTCGATGACTTCATTGTTTTCTCGAATTATTCGGTAAAGGTGATTAAACGCAATAGCAGCGGCGATGCGTTTTCTCGAGGATGGATCGAGCGCGAAATCAATGATTCTGCGGACTGCGAGGTCGATATTTGTCGGAAAATTGGAGTGACCGGCGGCGGTTGATTGTTTCATCGACCAATTAACGAATTCAGCCAAATAAACACCCGAAACGTCGTTTAAAAGTGAATTATTTTCATCGCAGAGTCCATTGAAAATTGCATCAATGAGGTATTTCGTAGCCAGAGAATCTAGCATGAGTCGTGAGCTAAACCAGTGCGTAAGCTGCATCATCAGCGGATGATAGAGTTGCATTATAACATCGTCGGAATCACAACCGAGTCGCACAAGAGCCGGGCAAAGTTTTTCGTAAAAAGGTGCAAAACGATCTTTGTCGTAGACCAAAAAATTCACCGTTTTGCCAAGCATAAATGCAACCATCGTGTGAAGGACTTCGCAAGCTGCTATACGGGTACTCCGATCGCCCGATCTGAGCGCGAGCTCGATTACTCTCGGCAGCATACAATCGAAATATACGTCCAAATTCACATCGGGAAACGGCATTGGATACTTCAATAAATCTTTTTTGCCCCACGTTATATCGCTTTTCAATGATATTCCATGTATGTATTCCATCATTATTTCGTTATCCAGCGAACCGAAAAACAACAAGATTCTCCTTTGAAATCCCTCGACGGTTCGTTCGCCGTCCACCAGTTGGACGATTCTCTTCAAGTTTCTTTTCATTATCTTTCTTTTTCCAACTTGTTCGATGCTTTCAAGCAAACCCTTCGAGTATTCTTCACTCTCGAGGAACATCGCTAAGCAGGGAACAATTTGCGAGATGAATTTTTTTGGGAATCGCCCACTGAGGCATTTGCGCCAATGGTCCAGGGCTGTCATCGCTGTTGTTGCGATTTCGTAATTCGTCAGGCCGAGAGTCAGGGATATTCGGAAAACTGGAATCGCTTGCTCGATTATACGAGGCACGAACGCTTCCGGTATATTCAGCACGAGGTGCAAACAAGACATTTGCAATTCCTGTGGATATCGCGACAGAGAATCCATCGTGTTCCACAAATATCGTAGAATCAAATCGAAAGACTCTTTCGTAATGTTGTCGGAATACTGGCGGATGAAAACTCCGGATGAGACCAATGTTGCGCTAGCGAGTTTATAAAAACCCGATATCATTGGACTTTTGTATGACTTTTTAATTATCTCGTAGAGAAATTTGTGCACTATGTCGGGCCATGAGAAACTCTCGATGTTCGGCAATATCTCGACGTAAAGATCGACGAGATTGAGAAATATGCGGAAATCCTTTGCATTTTCGGGAACTGGCGATAATTTTGCGTCGTAAAAAAAGTTATCCATATTCTTGGCAGTTACGTTTAGATTTAGGGTGTTGATGATTTTCATGCATGTCGTCACAGTCTCGTTGACGACCATTTGCAACGCTGCTCCTCGAATTTCGGTGTTCTCACCGGGGATTGAATAATTTTCCGCGTTTAAAAGGCCACGCCAGAGCGGCACGTAATCTTTGTAAGTTATCAGATTTTTTCCAGTTTCGTCGGCGTCGCGAATGTACTCGGCGTCTATCAACAGCATGTGAGAACAGCTCCAGACTATGCCTTCGTATACTGCCAACAAACAACGAAAAAGATGTATTACTAACGTTTTTTGTGAACTTTTCCATATCTTACTTGTATCAAACAGATTGATCAATATTCGTAATTAAAAACATAAAGATTTGATTCATTAGCCTTGTTCATTTTTAAAACCTTATGTTTCAATCTTTATTCGTAGCAATTTACAGATACTAGAGATAAATTTGCCTATTATTATTTTTGAGCGCGGATTTTGTGGAGTTTTCTCGTGCCCTCGTGAGAATGTGATTAATGATGTTTAAGGCAGACGAAAACACTCGTAAAAACCGGCAAAGTGTTCGAAGGAATAAAGTGAAAGTACAAAATCTTATGAGGAATACAATAAAAAAGTTTTTCATGAAACATTAATGGTGCTGATTTGTAAAAAGCAAACACTTATGAAAAAAGTATTACAACATTCAAACTACGAGCTTTCACGCCTGTTTAGCCGGCCGTGAAGCAGGAAGAATCTCGTTTCCGACATCATTTCATTTCTGTCAGATTCGCGTTACTTTATTGTAAGCGTCTAAATTTTTGCTGCGTTATCGATCTAACATTGCTTCATTTCGAGCGGCTCCAGGCATTAAAACTCTCAGTTTCCATGCCATCGGGAAAAAACGTTTCAGACCTCATGTAACGTAACACAGCCGCGGGCGGGCATATGAAAATTTATCCTCGTCTATAATCGTCTTATTTCATTCCTAGCTACACAATTTACTATTGAGAATTTTTACCGTACATATCTCACGTCTACATGCGTACTTATGTTGGTGATGAAATCTTGATAAAGAGTCTCTTTGGTGTATCGCACGTTAATGATCGTTTTATTAAGAGACAATGTTGCATATTCCTGATCAGCGATCGACAATTCGGGAAAACGTTTGATCATGAGCGTGCACAGCGTGGTCAGAGCTCTCATATGATCCATCGAAACATTCTCCAAATATCGAATGATTCTTGATAATGCTTCTTGATAATCGGCTATTTCCTCAAATCGTGTCGTTTCGTTTTCCTCACTGAGACCAAAGATATACGTTTTTTTAATTAAACGGGACCCAACGTAAAAAGCACGTTTGAAAAAAGACAAAATTGAAAATACCAGAAACACCGAGTACAAGTTATGACGTTGTCAGCTATTTCAGTTACAATTTGTCGAAAATTCATTTGTTTTCAAGGTAGCATGGGCATGAATTTTGTCATGAGAAAAAATCCCTTTTTTTAATATGATACAGCCCAGGTAAGGTGTGCGAAATTTCAAAAAGCGTCATCGGATAGTTAAAATAAATAATTCATTCTTAAATCAAGATCCTTGAACGCGCAACATATTTGACATCCACGCTCATGATACTTTGAGTAAAGAATATGTAACTTAAACCTTTTAGCTGCGGGAAAATTTCGGTACAAATCGACCTCTTATAAATTCAAAATTAATACATAAAATCACTGGATATCTCAAGTAGAGTTTCCGATCGGACTGCCGGTCGATATATCGGTATCGATATATATACCGGTTGCCAGCCCAGCAGGCAACGTATAGTGCAATGTAAAAAGTTGTCTCAAATGCCATGAAGGTTTGAGAGGGTATTTCTATGTAATTTCACGCGCTGAATACGAAAAAGATAGTAAAAAATATCCCGCAGACACCCTTGATCTTGAAAAACTCTATTTCGAGGTCAAATTTCATTTCTAGTGTAAGCCGAGTTTTGCCAAGGTTTTCGTACGTAGTTTGATGCGCTGAAAACGTAAAGAGTAGGAAAACACTCTGAAACCCGCGCTTCTACTGGAAATGAAATTTAACCCTGAAATACCGATTTTCAACGTCAACAATGTTGGGAGGAATTTCAAAACTATTTTTTACGTTTTCAAAGCCTCAAATTTTGCCTAAAAACATTAAATATTTTGCGCCTCTTGAGTGATCGATATATCGACCAACTTGGGCAGCTAAAGGGTTAACAATTAGATTCGTTCAGAGAGAAACGTGTATAATGCGCAGGAAATGATCGAGATTGTGTAAATCTGAAAAACAAAAACAAAAACAAAAATGACAAATTCTCTCGTACGTGGACTTTTCCTGCTCTCGTAGAGAAATTTTGTCACCGTTTCTAGGTGAATATTTTCATACATAAATGTATCAAATATGACTAAACAAATCATCGAATGAACAAATCATGGACAAATCAGCCTCTCGATTAGGCGCCTATGCCTCCTTAAGGGTGCGTGTCCAGTGAGCGAGTTTATAACTCGTGCGAGACGTTATTATGAGGAAGTTGCACTGTTTATACACAGTTTATTCTCTCCGACCGAATTGCAAGAACTAGCGCAGGTTACAGCCCTAAATAAACGCTTGCATGAAATAACTTCGTGCGAGTTTTCTCGCAAGAAACTCGCGCTCGGACACGCTTCTCAATATGAATCCATCAATCGCTTATATTGAGGAGGATAATTTTAGTGTATAAAATTCGAGGAGCAAACGTTCTGTTCATTACCGTGAGTACAATGGAATCGTGCGATGAACGATTAAAAAATACATTTCCTTCATTCCTTCCGAGGCCAAATAATTTTTGCATGGCTCGATTATCTGACTAAATCCATAAACAGTTAGTCCCAACTCACTCGAGCGAATTCGTTCGTTCGCGAGGCTTTTAATGAACGATTCACGAAAATTCTATAATCAAACAATACCGATGTAGTACACAGCGAGAATCGGGTGTAAAATTAATTAATGATATGCATATAAGTTAATTAAAAAATACGTACGAGAAAGATTTGTTTGTCGCGCGGAGTATCTCCTCGTCCAAGTACCGCGCCCATCGTTCTGTAATAATTCCTCAAGGCTTTCATCCCGGCATTCTGATACGTTACATCGTTGACGGAGGTTTTCAAAAATGTGTGCCAAAATTCGTAATCATCGTAAACAAACTCATCGAACAGAGACAAATGCTCGGAGAATAAATTTATAACCGCGAGCATTAGCTTTTTGTTGCTTTGATTTCCTCTAGAGTTGCACACGTTCTTCAAAGTTTCATAAAGCGACTTTGGTGCGATTGAACCGGTATCATTGATGCTCGGTGGAAAATTTCTAAATACATTTTGAAGACTCTCGATGTACAGCGGCTCTCTTTGTAAGCTTCTCTTCGTTCCATTGTACTGTGATACAGTGAAAATTCATAGATCAACTACAATTTAGAGTTGAACAACGTACGCGAGGGTTTCTTTACCGTTGCTGTGTAATCAGCGATTAGCTGACGAAGAATTATTTTTGCTGTACGATTGAAAGCCTCTGTTTGGGGAAAATTCGACGATATCACAGACATTATGTGAAGCAGAATAGATCGCTCTGAAATATTGAGAGAACACTTTATTTTCAACAAGCTGAAGGAAGAAGCAGCGTGATTATGAAAAATCTGGCGATTGATACGAGAATTGCACATGCATTTCCAATGTCACTCATTTTTTCGACAATATTATTTTCACTTCCGAAAATGAGATGGCGGGAATTTTAGTACCTTTTACAGGACATCTCGACAATTTCGCCATGAAAAATTCTAAAAGAGCTGTACTGAGCTCCTTGTATCAACAGACTGATATGTCAGCATATAAAAGTTTTTTTTCAATCATTTTTTTGATAATTTTAAACTACTGAAATAACAGAGCACATCATAGTAATCATCGATTATAGAATGCAATTACCGTCGGAAAAACGTTGATTTCTTACTGCAAAAAATCACTGTACTTTTGAAAATAATTGACCCAAAAATTTCAAAAAACAAATTAGTTAAGATTTCCTGGGTTCCCTGTATCACTGATATGTTATCGATTCCACCTTATCACAATCAACCTCCTTTGTTCTCATCAATACAGAAGAACTGAATTTGAAAAAACCAACATTTTTATAACGAAATTGTACAAAAAGTTGTATTTTCGTTCTGTGATATTTGCAATGTTGGAAAATTCAACGTCATTCATACACTGGATTCGTTCGCACTAGTTTATAAATTAGTAACGAATACCATCCTTTAGTATTGTTTATTTTACCTTACTTTTGTGTATCAGTCGACGCTTTGAAATTAAACCTCAAGTGAAACCAGAAATGTTTTGTTTGATCTAATTCACTTGTTATGAGATAAATATAATTATTAATTGTATAACATCTATTTATAGATTAAATACGATTGTTATCAAATGATACTTTTTTTCGAAGCATGACACGTCTGCTTTCAAGAATAAGTTGTATAGAATTGTGTTTAGATTAAAATGGAATTTGTTTATGCTATGGACATTTAAAATTTGTCTTACCGGATATATTGAAAATACGCATCTTCTTTAACCAATCGGTTACAATAGGATTGAAATCCAGATCGAGCAATTTGAAGATTTCTATAAACTTGATGAATGTTTTGGCGGCAGCATGTTTTATAAAGAGCGAAGATTTTATAGTAAGAGCCTGTGTGAGGACAGCCTAAAAAAAATGTTTCATTATAGAAAACCAAAGTGTAGCTTCTTACATACTTTGGATTTTTCTTTTTCGACATCTTGATATTTTTAATAAAATTCCGTTTCTTGTATTTAAATTGTGTAATTAACATTTACACTACACACAACAATTGAAGGATCAAGAAAATTTTCGTGATGACGTTTCGTGATAACTTTCGGAAGGTCCATGGGAGTAGTTAATTTTTTTACAATAATTTCTCGAAACAAGAGATGTTAGTAACTGAGAAAATTGAAGAGAGTTGAAAAAAAAATTCAAAGGAAAATTATTATATATAAGAGATAAAAGAATATATTATTTCTCAAATATTTTATCTTTTAAAATAATGAACACCAATCTATGACAAAAATAAGAATTGGGTTTTAGCATTGAGATGTTCGAATCACAATAAAATAGAAATCACAGAGGTTTGAATTTTTGTAGGTTTATCGGAGGCGATTTCAAACTAGAACAAAACCAAAAGTATCTTTTTTCCAATGAGTATTTGCAAAGGAATAACAAGTTATATAACAAAAGCGTAAAAAAGAATTTCATTCTTTTTTCGGATAAGGTTTCCCATATCGAAAAAAAATATTTGTCAAAAAAAAATGAAACATCTTATAGAGGATACTTTCAACTTTTTGGAAACATTATTTTTGTGATCATTGGCCAATGAGCGGTTAACTATGAAACTCAAAAGTGTCATTTTGGCTTTGGTGTTTGGTAACTCGGCAATAAATCTCTAAATATACATGTTTTGTTAAACATTTGTTGACTTTAGAAAATCACTATGGGGCCGTGGCCGATTTGCCAACCACGATTTTGTGGTAGGTATGCTTTGGACAAATAACATACCACAAAATCGTAGTTTTTCTGGTTTGCAAACCACGGAAACTACGATTTTCTGGTATGTAATTTGTCCAAAACATACCTATCACGAAATCGTGGTTGACAAATCCGCCAGGGGGTTAATAGACCTTAAATTTGTACCATAGTTAGTGCTTTATACAGTTTGGAACCATCGACGAATAATACTTTCAAGTTTTTGTAACCATCAAGTAATTTTCTGACGATTTTTAAGCTTGCATCGTTGGAATACAACCGAATGAATGCCAAACTCTCCTTTTTCATTGTAAATATTCCACGATTCGCGAAATATTCTTGATCAATTATTTGAAATTATGGCACTCGGGAAAAAAAGTAAGAAAATATAATGAAAATTCAGGCAATCGCAATCTCAAAAAACAAGAACATTTCGATTTTTGGCACGGTTGAACGTGCCAAACTTTGAGATCATTGTTTATGGGCGACCATTTGTTAACAGCCAATTAACTCTGAAAGCCAAAAGTGTCATTTAGGCTTTGATGTTTAATAGCCCAGCGATAAATTTCTAAACACCCGTGTTTTGTTAATCATTTGTCGACTTTACAAAATCACTGCGAGGTAAATAGACCTTAAATTCGATGCATACCATAGTTAACTTTATATACAGCTTGTAATCATCGGCGAATTGTTCCATGATAGGAATCAACAAATATAGCGTCTGAATTATCGTCCCTTCCAAATCCTTGCCAATAACATGTAGATCCAACGCATCCATCAAAAAAGCAAGTAAGCCCTTTCGTTCATCGAAGAATATACTCAAAATGACTCCTGATTCATTGAACAAAAATCATTTGTATCATCAATAAAGTTAGTAGATACAGGGAATATTTATCAAGAAAATCGAGTGGATCCGTACCTCGTTCGCTCGCAGGAACGTTTTTGAAATATTGGTGGCATTTTTTAAGTTCCGCAGTTATTTCCTGCCAAGATTCCGTCGTTCGGTTCTCGTTGAAAATTTTCATGAAATTTTGTACAGAATTCATTTTTTAGTACGATTTAATAAAAGCAATCAACAACGAACATATGTATTCGTAGCATTCACATTATTATACCGAATACCGACGTATTCGTTATTCGATGGTTGAGGTTATGTCGACAATTCGACATTTTCGACCTTCGGCAGACAGCTCCAGCTCTTTGAGAAAAAGAGGCGGCGGCAAAATACTTGAGCAAAGTTGGCCGATTGGCTCACCGATTTTATCGTCCTACGAATAATATTTATTGTCTTTTATTTTATTGTCGAAAGTTTGATAATCAAATACAATCGTTTGAGAGAATTGATTACTTTTGCGAAAGATATGTTTACACTTTTTGCGTAGAGTTGACACCCATTTTTCTGTGTACCTTCGAAAATGAACGAACTTTCGCTATGTTTTCTCAGAGGGTTTGTGAGTTCAAAACCAAATAACCAACCATTTGATGAATTTTACTCCACTGATATTAGATTTTTTTAAAAGCCCGCCGCCGCCTAGAGTCTCATTAGTATTCTGTGAAATTCTGCGGCCCCCGTTTTCTTTAATCGCTAAAGTATTTTTCTATGAAATTTTTTCCAATGTATTTTCTCAGCTAATTGTACTCCAAATCGAACGGAACAAAGCTTGAAATGTTTGTTTTTGTTGTTGTTCATAAGCTAAACCAGCTAAACTCTTGGCAAGTTGATTCGCTAATGTTGGTGCATATCATGTAAAAATTCAACCATAACTGACATTGGTAACTCGATCTACAAACTAATATCTTGATCGACTTCAGAGTCGGCAATGTCGGTATTCGATGATAATTTGTGCGGGCTAGTCACCGTTACAGATGGCGTTCATGTGGTGATATCGCGACGAGCATTAGTTGCGCACGAGATCATGCGCGGTGAAGTTCCGAACCATTTTTGAACATGAGTATGAATATTTGTTTTTACGAAATTGGCCCGAGAATTGTTAAAAGATCGTCTTTTACAGGCCTTCACATCAAATAGAATTCAAGATATTCGTTTTCGAAAACATTTCAGAACAAAACAGATTCGTGGCTCGATCAAAGTTTTCCACATAAACGAATTCTTGTTTCATTGATAAGAACGGTATAAAGTTAGAAATACAAATTTTTCATCCTGCTGTTTCGTCCTCGGTGCAAAAGGCTGCTTGCAGTGAAATTTCGACAGACAGAGTGCTGTCGCGACGAAATAAGAACTGGCCAGGTACATATCAAAGTTTTTGAAAATGTTGATCTTTTCGAAGGTGTACGTCGCGTCGAGAGATGGCCGCAAAACGCGATTCCAAAATTTCTTCGAAAAGGTGAACGTTTTCAATACCAAATTCATAAACCAAGCCGGGTATCGATCGATTCTACCGGTTTGAAAATGACATTTCGACATTATTCGAATCGCCGGAGGGAGTCGTGCACATATACCATCCTAAGATGAGTACTCAAAGTTACTGGATATTCCCAGATACTCCCAATCTGCAGCACTGCAGCAGCGAGTCGGCGGACGACGTTCCGACGTTCGTGAGACTGGATAGTGGTGGAGGTAATATCCACAATGCTGCGCGCGCACGCTTTTCGGCCTCAAAGCGATCGCGCGTCGCTTGTAAATGGTTATATTTCTCGGTAAAACGTACGCTGGCAAGTAGCCGAGGAGCTCGAGCAGTGTGGAGTGGTGTGGAGTACTGTGGAGCGTGCTGGTGTGGAGCAGTGCCGAGTGCCGAGTCTCGAGAGAAACGGCCAGTACCGGCTTTGCCAGTGATCGTGCTATACGATCCGCGAGTGCGCCTTACGCGATTTATCGCGATTCGCAGAAGTTTCATTTCCCCCCGCCGCCCGCGCCGGGTTTCGCTCGCGCTGCTGTCATTTTTTCTATCGCTTTTTGCTTTTCACGGTACACAAGCGTTATTATCATTTGGCAACCCACGTAACGCGCAGCCGGAGTGGAGTTACGAAAGATAAACGAGCGTCGGTACTATCCGGAGAACGTCATTGGTTACTCGGCTTTGAAATCGTGTTACACAGACCCTATATATATACACACACAAAATATCGTTCTTTCGGGTTCCATTTTCTCCCACGTCGACAAGTGTTTCGCGAATTAAATACCAAAAATAAACGATCCATTGACATCTCGTGAGTTTGTGACCTGCAGGCTTTTCCTTTTAAATTGCAATCGTAAATACATGTGTAGCGTGAAAAGCGTAAGAGTAGGGAGATTCAACGATGATTTCAGTGCGTTAAAAGCAACAATTGGAGCTGAGGAGGTGAAATAAAAAGTATATCGACGACACGAGGATCGTGTAATTGTGGAAAAAGTGTTTGACGATTTATCACTGCTTTCGTTTGAACGAAGCGAATGAAGTTTTTCCGTAATTGCCATTGAGATTGTCGCGTATTCGTCGTTTCAAGTTCTTTTTTTCAATTCATCTCGTCGGTAAGATAAATATACGAAAAACCAAAACACATCATGTATTCGGATGGTCACGAGGTAGACGGCAGTTGGGTACTGCGCGTCTACGTCACGGATCTACAGGTCGAAAGGAGCCTTCGGGTCAAGGGAGAGCTTCACATCGGAGGTGTGATGCTTCGATTAGTAGAAGATCTTGGTGAGTTTCATTTCCTATTTTTCTCAAACCATTTCCTATTTTTTTTCTTCCCTCGTTTGAACGTCGGCGCGAAATTTACAAGATTTATCCCGAAGGTACTTTTTTCTTATTCAGACTCTGAGACTGATGCGTGTGGACATATTTTGGTCGCACAATCGGACAAAGTTCTCGTTGTTTGATCGGGCATGAAATCAGAAAATTCAAAAAGAAAGGGAGCAAACACTGTTTTTTTTCGAATGAAAAATACGACGCCGGTGAATCCCATCACCTTGATGAGTACTCTGAGGAAATAAATTAAGAACATCGCATCCATGAATATTATACAATCTATTGGAATTATTATCATGTTCCATTTCATCCTCATACGATCTTTCCCGAAACGGGAAAAATATTCAAGAGGAATTATATTGTATGCATAGTAGTACTTTTAAACGCTTGAATTTGCGCGTTAAAAAAGTACTCAAAAACGACGAATTGCCACATCCATTTTGTTATAGCGGCTGTATTTTCGACATTTCATTTGAGATTAAATACAAGACCAATACAAAGACGAGATAATCATAAAGTTTGCAACGTTGGGATCCAACGAAATGTGCGATAAGCTTTTTTTTTATCGTCAACGTTCTACGATTCGCCGAATGTTTTTTATGATTTTTTCGAAATGCCGACACTCGTGAAAAGAAGAAAGAACATACAACGATAATTCGGGAAATTTCAATGTGAAAAATAGAGAAAATTCCGATTTTCGTTGACGTCGAACGATGCAAACTTCAAACTTCAGATCGCGAATCGACCTGCTTATTAAAAGGGGTCAACGCATGGCACAAGGGTTGGTTACGAAGTGTATCGTGCGCGTGTAGTATATATGAAGGAGCAACAAGTTGAGAGTTTCGTGCGTCGTTATGGAACTCGACCGACGTGGAGATGCTGCGTTCTTTGGCTGTTGCCCGGCACTGCACTGCATGCTGCATGGGCTCCGTTGATGCTCATACAAGAGAGTGGAAAAACTGGATGGTCCGAACTAGTTTCGCGATCGCGACGCGAAACACGACGGAGGTAACCGTGCTGCGTGGCCTGAGGGGCCGTCTTCGTGCAGGAATAAAAGTCGAGATTGTAAAGGAAAACAATACAAAATGCAAATGTAACTAAAACGAAGATGGGCAACAATGAAAATTTCATTTTACCTGTTTATTTTCAAAACGATCGCATCTTTATTTGCAAAGTCACGGGCTGTTGGGAAAATCGAACGGACTCGTACAAATGAACAGCAGGTTGCGCAAATATTCACACAACGATCTTTTTTCTCTTCAGATTCTGATAGCATTTTACCAAGAACTTTGAATTTCATGATTTTGGAGTTTGCATCGTTTGCGACTTGCCAGATATTTTGGTGCAGTTTTTCAAAGTTGTGGCACTATGGCGGAAAAAGATTGAGAAAATCATGAAAATTCGATTTTTCGTTGAGGACCAACGATGCAAACCCCAAGAGCATTGAATTTAAATCTTTGCTCATTTTTTCTACGAGCTTACCGCCGAAACATCTTTTTGAATTATGACAAATTTAACAAATATGTGCACTTGCGTTTCTCATGTTGGGTACAGATCGCATTTATTTCATGTGGCACCAACTTTCGTCGCAAATATGCCACCGTGTACGGTCGATAAACGTTATCTCGAAGCGTTTAAATTCCGTCGTTGCTATATACATTTATACACGCGTGTAGATACACACACACACACACACACACACACAACTTCGCCAAGATTTATCGTTTTGATATTCGAAAAATTCCATTTTGATCGGGATTAAACCGGTCGTACATGCTCGGTACATAGCGTCGTGCTAAATGGCCACAGAAATTTTCGCAACGGGCATAAAAGGACACAACGTTATACACAAAAAGCTTCCCGTCAGTTTGTGCTGGCGTAACGGACCAATATGGGCTATAATTTGTCGGATAATCGTTTCGCCATTGAGCAACGAAATCGTGATGAACAAGTTGAGAAACAAAAGTAGAAATGCGAATATATAATTCCCCGATTTGAGTGTATCAAAAGGTCTGAAAACAAGATATCATCGAGAAATCATTTAACGGTTGTCGTTTTGTAAAAAAGTATCGTTTATGATATTTATTGCATTTCTCGTTTACCTTACAAGGACATCCACGAGCTGTGTAAGGTAATATGGAATTACGCGATATGTGCAGAATGGAGCAGAAGCCCGAAGTCGGCATCGAAAAAGAACTATTTCTGCGATGAAACAAAAAAGCAGTGCCACATGATTCCCTTCGTTACACATCTGTAGCAATTATTCGATAAATGCCATTGTCCAACATCGAACAATCAAAGATATTGCATTTTTTTTTACGATTTACTCGGAGCATCAAGCTTTGAGATAACTCGCACTAATGTTCGCCATACGAAGGCTATTTTTTGAAGATTTTAAAACGTTGAGATACGAAATAAAGATCATGTATCAAATCTTATTAGTGCATGAAAAATGTGAAAAGCTCATCACGTATTGATGATTAGGGTGCTTGGCGACAGTTTTTGTTTTATCCAAGTGGAAAAGCTGCTAAAACACGTAATAGATTTTTCGTACGTAAAAAGTTTCAGCTCCATTGCAGACTTGTAATGAATTTGAGGGAAATTCGATTTTCTGTAGAAAAAAAAGGTTTTTTCCCCATAAATTTTGCAATTTTCCATTGAGCCGAGGCTGAAATTGAGCTAGAATTTGTTTACTTACGTGAAAATGCTTCTTATACCCCATGGTTCATCCGTTTTTCAAATTGAACGAAAGGAAGAAAGGGTTAGCCAAAATTGATACACCCTTGTGTCTCATTTTTTATGGAGCCATATATATATGTTCTTATCGATATAAGAGGTTGAGTCTGTCGAAAATTAGCCAAAAATCATAACTACGTTGATGTTATCTGAGCATTTTAAATCCAATGCGAAGAACGTGAAAGCCGGTGGATTTAAACAGGAAATGGGAAGAAGTGAATACAAAACGATATGACTTATCTTACATGTGGAATAGATGGCCAGAGTGTGGCGAGAGTTTCACCAAAAATAGGCCGAGTATTGCATCAATTTATAAAGTAAAACGAGCGTGAAATTAAAGAAAATGAAGAAGCATTGGGAGTAGTAGATTGTATACTTTTATCTTTGAGGTTTTCGCGGCTTTTGCCAATATTATTCAAGTAGTGGGCTTTCGGACGGATGCCGCAGTTTTAGTTTTCAGGGTCACTCTGCGATGATAGTTCAATATTAACATACATACAGTATCCATATTGTTATGTTCATCAGTTATACACTGACACGAAAAGACTGTCGACGTTGTCGGCATAACTTCCACCGTCTGCAAGAGGTTATTTTGGCCCTACGCTCCCCTTATTCTTTCTTGGGTTTTGAAGCGAAAAAAAACAGAGTTTTTTGCTGCGTGTATGAACGACCGAGAAAGTTTCTTCTTCTTTAAACGACTAATGGTATAGGGAGAAATACATATGTTGAGGTGGGTAGGAGAACCACGGCGGGGTGTCGAAAAAACCCCAGGAATCTTGTACCTTCATCCCTCGCTTCGTTCCAACGAGATATGAGCAGCTTCTTCTTTGCTTTTGTCACATTCTCAGCCTATTCGCTCCCTTCTATTCCTTCCTCTTCTTCCTCTCGTTTCAACATCCGAGCAGAGCTACTCCCAACGTTTCTGCAGAGAAACACTCGGTAAAAATCTTCAATGACTAAACAACAACGAGCAGACTGTGATTTATTTAGCCTATTTTTCTTGTGGTTGAGGCATTAACCGTCAGTTTCGTTATCAAAAATTGGCTTGCCCTAGGAAAAATGAGTCTTATTCTACATATACGAAAAGCAAACTCGACAGATTATTTTTTAAAACAATTTTATATTTTGGACATTTTGTTGTTTCAAATCAATATATTCACCGTGTTGTCCCATTTTTAATTTCAAGGTTTTCCTCTGTTGTCGAGGATTTGATATTTTTATATTCTCATCTTATTTTTCTCACGAAATCCGGTTGGGATACCCTTCATCGATTTTGTATATTTTGGAATGAATATTTCGTGCACCTCAAGGTTTACCATCGCGAAATATCCATGTGCGGACCAACTGCGTAATTACCCACAGCAAAAATTCTCGCCCACGGCAAATTTTGCCCACGAATACATGTAGTATATAATATGTATACATTAGGGTGGGTAAAAACGATGACTATTTTTTTCGTTTTGAAATATTGAAAAATTGACCGCTTCATTCACCCTTTAAATGACAATTAATTTGGAAATTACCTTTTTAACTTTGAAATTTTGTAAGTTGCTCACCGTTGAACTTTGGACAAACTGTAAAACATATTTTCATAGGAAATTTGATGCTCTCCAAAGAAATTCTCTTGTCTTGTGTGCTAGTGTTTAACCGATAAAAGCGACCGTCCAATATATAATCGGTGTTAATGCTTAATTCATATCGATTTCAATATTTTAATGAAATGAAATAATGTATTAATGTATTGAAATAATGTTTAATTATTGCTATGAAATCAATGTATTAGCGATAAAAATTAGCTGATATTAGATATTATTTTGAAAGAGTATCGAGTGCCCAGAGCCGAGATAAATTCTTTTTTGTAAAGCATACATTTCCTAATAAAAAGTGTTGATGAATTTTCTCTAGGCTGATGAACAGTTAGCGAATTATGAGGTTTCAATGTTGAAGAAAACATCCTCATGTTCATTGAATAGGAAATGAAAACGTTCTCACTGTTAATGTTGTGGCGTCATATTTTGAAATGTTTCGTTCGTTTGAATTGCTCGAGGTGCCGAGCAATTAATTTTTTGGTACATGAGAGTACAGTCTGTTTTTTACCCACCCTAATACATATCATATATATATTATATCTATATATACATATATGAATATCCACGAGAACGCTTCGCACTCGGGACACTCGGCGGAAACTTTAAATCCGTCGACCGTCACCCTCGAGAATCTCGTTCGGAGCTTTAAGACTTCGTTCTATATTCATGAATTATGGTAGACGTACACACACACACAAACACACACACACGTACATTTAAATGTATATACGCTTATTGTTAGCTATAAAATCGTGATCCACGAAACGAATCTTTGGATTTGACCCAAAAATACATCTGAACGCATCCAGTGAGGTAACAATAATAGCGAGATTATATAACAGGCTGACAATTATAAGCCGGCCAAACCCCTTTCTTTTTTGCTTTCCGTGAAAATAATCGATTGGATCCGGGGTTTTTTTTTATAAGAATGAAGTAGACTTTCTTCCGAATACAGGACACTTATGAAAAAAATGTTTTGGCATCGCGCGTCATAGAGGAAAGTTACATGAACAATGCGAAACGATGGAGCAATAGTGTTATGTCGCAAATCATCGAACGTAAAATGTGTAATGAATTTCCTCGTTACTGACAATCTGTACGAATTATTTGAATATTGTAGAGATGAGAGAAAAATTTATGCGGGAATGTACAAGCACAGACTTTAGTGGCTGAGCATCAGGCGAGAGGAGACATGTATCTAATATCCGACGTTGCATCCTTTTGTGTGTGTGATTTGTACATACGATTCTCGTTTGGATATACGTATATATTTTTTCGGCCTGCAATGCGGTTAACAGCACTGCAGGTGAGCAGCCATTTCCTCGGTATAGTAACATCGACGATATAAAACTTGTGCAAATAAACCCATGGACCATTCAGTTCCCGTGGGATGCTAGTCGCAGCTTGAAAGCGACGAGGAAGTAAAAAACGCGACAAAAAAATTCTTTCTGAAGACCTGAAAATCCAAGAGCGAAGTTTCGAGCACGTACAAACGATATCGTGCTGTTAAACGAGTTCCCAAAGGAAAGGAAAAAAATATTCTCAACCCCGATCCTACGCAGACATTTTCTTTTCTCATGTGCACGATAAATAAACATCCTTATGACGATAACGCGTGGGGAATATCACTTTTTTCGTTTTGTTTATCACTCTACAGATTGATTTATCCGTAGGATCTTTTGTTCAATGTTCTATTTTATGCTTCACTGCAGTCATTACCGTACTGGCAAAATCTGCAGTGTGCACATTTACAATGAGATGCACTCGAACCGGAAACACCGCGACAAGAGTGAGAAAAAAAGAGAGAGAGAGAGAGAGAGAGAGAGAGAGGAAATGATTACACATCGGCCGGACGTAAGCCAAGCCTCTGTCGCAAATGAAACTTTTCAGATCGATATAAATGCATTATCGTTCCGAATTACCGGATACGATATGTATTCATTGTATGGTAATAAAGGATGTACAAAAAATCTGAAATATCACCCACTCGACAAGTTGTTGTACAACGGCCAATTTATAGCACCTTCTCGGTATTGATAAAACATAACCAGCTCGAAAAGAGTTTTATAGAATGTAAGTATAATAATATATAATTTTTTTTTCATACTTCATCGAGGGGTAATACTATTATTTTTGTACAATTCAATGTCACTGATTTATATATGAATAATATTATATTTATTCACTACTTGTTGTACTATAATGTTGTAATTATATTTATAATATGATTTGTTCAATAAAATTTCACGATTATATATTTAATATATATAAAATACAAGTTAGCTTACATATTCTTAGAAATGGAAGATTTGTTTTGTCTTCCATAGACTGGACGCGTTCGGCGTGCGACTGACGCGGTCAAAATATTAAAATACTGACAATGAGACGGGGTCAGTACTTGGGAAAAGAATGACCGTAAAACCTCCAAAGAGGTTTACGAACCCATTTCAGTTTACAACCCCTTTAGCCTACAAAAGAGCACAGGAAAATATACAGGGTGTCCCAGGAGGGTTCTCCTATATGGGTTCACCCGCAATTAGCACACTATATGCAGAGTTGCAAAGAGAGCCGATTTTTTTCGAGTTCAGAATCATTTCGCTCGGCAACAAAACAAACGAGTTCTCAGAGGTTTCGACCGTAGATTATATTTAAAGGAAGATTTTCTTAGTATCTACAATACTCCGTTTGACAATGACATATACACGATGCACGACATTCAAACGATTCAATGTTAGTATCTGAAATTCAAGACTTTGAGCTTTAAAATTATTTTTTATTCTTTATTTTACGAGCATTTTTCGCCGAGTTATAGCGAATATTAAAAATTAATGTAAAAAAATACCACAAAGTACTTTAAAAACTAAATTAAGAAATTTCGAAACCTTTGTTAATCCTTGTTTGTTCTGCTTATTTGCGAATTCCCTGATCCTTATTTGTTCGCTGTATTTGCAAGTTAATTTCAAAGCTTTGGAGGTCTCAAATATTTTTTTCCTAACAAATAACAGTTAGAAAAAAATATAAAGGTCTCCAGTAAATTCATTGATCACGCACATGCTCGTATTTTAGCGGGTATTCGCGGAATGTGAAGTTAAATGGTATCAGGGAAAAGTACAACGGTAGTCTCACGGGCGTCTTATGTTACTGACCCAATGAACTCTGTACTATACTTCATTCTAGCTGCTCTCGCTTCTCGACGAATACCGCACGTACAACGTTGCGCGATACGAAAGCTGAGCAAGTTTCAAAAGCGGGATGTTTTGGGGACTGAAAGTTTAAAAAAAATATACACACACACGTTATACGTTCAGGTTCAATTCAAGTAGAGAGTGCTTTCGTTTTCGTAGATCGCCGGAGCAAGTCAACTGATCTCAAAATATCAAAATAAAACACTTTTTAGGAAATTTTATATCAGTTTGCAAGAGAGCCAAGTTCAATCTCGATCGGACACGAATTGGCCGAGCACCAGAGGTCAACGCAAAATTGTACAAATCGGAGTCCGACGATCGGCAGTAAATACATATTTCCGCGATTGATGCTATGATTTATTGTGAAATGGAAATGGCAAAAATCCCGTTAAAAATACATACAATAAAGTGGAATCTGTCGGAAAATCCTAGGGGAAGATATCGCACTAGGAAGCGAAATCGATTTATCGACGTAACTCTAGAATTCTTTTATTCTGGTAAAAAATGTAATGTTGTTTTCCTCAGGGATGCTCTAGAGAATCAGAATTTGAGAATCAAAATGATGCATTTCAATTGAAACAGGGTGTATATATGTTTTATGCTTCTTTGATTTTTCATTCCTGGACTTTTATTTGGTAGTTTTCCCCCTCTTTCTTTCTTCTTTTTCATCTTGAGAACCCCCCCTGCTCGACAGCGTCCCGTGCGCGTCCCCAGCCGTTTTGCACCCCCACTACTGCATCGCATGTGCATGAGGACATGCGGAAAGTGCAGTAACCCCGTGCCAATATACAGCCGGTCCTTTCGAAACTTTTTCCCGCCAGGGACCCGATATGCAGGCCGATAGACGACTACGCGGTCATCCTTTCGAGCCTGTTACATTATATCTGTGCGTAATAATCACCATGTTCCATTTATAAAGAGAATAAAAAAATCGACGTAAAAAATCTGACTAATCGTACGTAAGTCTGATGTTTTATTTTTCTTTTATTCCTGAGCTCACGTACACATGAGTCATTATGATGGGTGTATATTTTCAAACCGCGCGATTATGAATATATGACAGCTGATACAATAATTTTTTTTGTACAATTCCCATGAACTGTAAATGGAGTTATTGAATTGGATCATCGATGAACAACGGAGCTAACCGTATGACACACGATACGAGCAAATCGCAGCATCCCAACAGCTGCAAGTGATAAAAAAATTGTACGCACATAGAAGCTGCTTTATCGCGAATTCGTGATTAAATTTCAAATATACAGACGATACTGGCTTCACAATGAGTGCGCTCATGCGATAGAGATGCGTCATTTTTTGCACGTATCCAGATATATTTGAAAAAATCCGATCCGATATAGTAATAATAATTGAAACTAAATCAAATGTTGGTAAATATTTCGAAGTGCGGCTTTTTCGAAAAATGATCCTAGATTTTTTTTTCGGAATTTCTTGCTCCATTGGATCACAATACTTAATATTTCGTCGGGGGAGTTGGATGTTGACTCATAACTATATAAACGCCTCTAAAATAATCTTTAAAGTAACGGGTATAAACGAAAGATTTATCATTAATTCAATATCAGTTATGAAAGTTTTTAAAAATTATTCGCCACAATGATAAACATTTCTTGCTCCAACGAAAGAAAAAATTGACGCATCCTGTTAAAAAAATTTCGCTCTGGATCATTTTCATATTTTAAATTGTTTAAAATTCGGAAAATAACTTAATCCCTGGCTGTGTAAATTTTATTGGATGCAATGTTCTTCATTAATCGGATGAATAAAAACTATCGAGGATTATCAAACTTTGAATAATTAAAGGGGGAACAGAAGAAAAACAAACTGATATTTGCATTCGTCAAAGATCTTCCTATACACATCTTTATTATTAGATTAATCGACTGTTGTTATGAATTTTTGGACAAAAGTCGTATCGTACAAGACATGCACCTACCCTGGGTTGTGTTTATAAAATAAAGATTATACAGTGTATATAAAATCTATACAAACGAATAAAACAAAAAAGTAGAAAAGATTCGTCATAGCTGTACAATATTATAGTTGTTGCTTTAGTGCTTTGGTTTAGCCGTTGCAGTCGTTGCAGTGAGAATAAAAATGAGTCAAAGCGAATGTACTATCGCGAAATCCGTGATCTTTTATAAAGATGTTCTGACTGAATCGCAGCTAGTGTTAGATCAATCGATACTTTTCGCATACTGGACAGCGATACCAAAACCGCAACAGAAAATGTGTATCGTATAAAGAATATTAAGCACATTAATTTGAAATAGCAACAATATCAGAAAAAATTGCTTCAAACATCGAACTGTGTCAGTTTTCTGTATAACCACAATTTATATACGAATGTAGACACAACGTTGCAAATTTCAAAGCGTTTCTGAAAAAATGTACGTGTATTGGAAAAAATGGAGCGATGCAATTTATAATGAAAGAATAACATACACTCTTCCGAATGTTGGCAATGATTTCTCATTCAATTTTTTTGATAATTTTTCTATGATTATATCAACTAATTATTCAAATGTAGCTCCCTTGGTATCTTCCGTGCGATTGATTTTTTCCAACACTGCCGCCGATACTTTGAGTTCATGACAGTGTTATTTTTGCAAGGATTGTACGAGCAGAACGTCGTTAATGGGTGCTGGCACTTGGAAGGTGAGCGACAAGCGCATAAAATTGCCAAGTTCAGTAAGCTTGAGACACGCGTGTGTCTCCCGTCGTGCTATCACACATGCCACTTTACGTTCTCTCTTCCGTTGTATCATAGAGTCTGGATAGAGACGACCTCTTGCTGTTTACACCCGTGAGTACATACTCACAAAAGAAAAGAAGAGATGGGATAGATGCACGAAGAGATCACTATGCGAATCTAACATGAGTAGAGGGATGCTGTTCATAGCTGTCTCTCTCTCTCTCTCTCTCTCTCTCTCTCTCTCTCTCTTCCTCTCGTGATCCAATGTACCGTACGTCAGCAGCTCGATGACAAGACTGCATTCTCGTTACGTTGCTTCCGTGAAATGGATACATCTCTCTCTGTATCTTTTCCTTTCTGTCTGGATAAGTATATATGGGGCATTCCGGACCAATTCGGCAAATCAGATAGTCTTGAAACTGATTTTTTATTTGCCTGCTTTTTTTGTTGTATCTGACCCTCGGGATAAATTTTGTTGAATTTTTTCAAACCTTTTTGTCAAGCCGTTTTTGAGATTATATCGATTTTTCTTCAAATTTTTCTTCAAATGGCTTCACAAAAGATAGACTAATTTCAGCAATTGTTTTTTTCAAAATGGTAGGTTTTTTTACACTTTAACAGTTTTTGAAAATTCCCTCGTCGTTTTTTTCAATATCACTTTTTCATGTTTGTCCTTATACATTACCTTCAAACCCGATTGAGCAGTTTGACTTTTTTTGAAAAATTTTCTTTTTAACGTACTGCTTATTTTGTGATTTTTCAGATTTTCGAATATTTAAGAAAAACTTTATTTCTTATGGGTACATGAAAATTCTTACATATTATTCAATAACTGTCATCATTAGTAAACGATCAATTTCATTAACGAATAACGAAACTTACAGCAAAGCAAAAAATCGAATTTTTAAAACTTTCTAATTTAATAGAAAATGAAGGTAAAATCGATGAAATTTGGATTTTATCTCCAAAGACGAGCGAAAGTATGTCAGAATCGAGAAAAACGGAATATCATTAAATTATTCCAAGATTACAATGCTCACAGCTGGTTTTACAGACGCGTAAATCTCGTTACCACATCGCGTAGACAAAATTGAAAAACGAGTATTTTTGAGAAAATTCGGTAAAAAATGGTTGGCAAGTAAATAAATTTCTGGAAAATTCATTTGATTACGCTGAACGGGATTTTTGCGGTCATGTTTTAAAAAAAGAGGAACTTTTTAAGCTAAATTTTTTCAAAATATGCAACGAAATTACGATAATGTGTCAATTATAACGATGAAATTCAAGAGCATTCAGAGAAACGTAACAAGTTAGCTTCTGCGAAAAAAAGTTATCCAAACATGTAGCGAATGATATTTTTGTTCAACAACTTATTAATATTATTATACAAAACTAATGCGCTTGGGTACATTTTCCAAGTAATTACTTTCATGAGACTCATTAAATTGAAACTATGTCATTGACTCTTAATTGCGCTACAATTATTAGACTTACCTATACATCTATATCCTTATATGCTTTTGTCAGTAAAAATTTGAATAATATTCCAACATAATTCGTGCGGTCTTCGATACTATTTTCTCTCGAGACCCTGCAGGTGAAAAACGCTCTATGCATATGTATATACACAATCCCTGCTCACGAGTGAAAATAGTAAAAGGTGGTCTTTTGTAGTGAAGAACAAGGTGTACAGTGCGGTGTACTGCCAAGTGTGGTCTCGCTCGAGAGATGCTATAAAATAGGTGGGTGATTTGGTTCATACTATGTAGTAATGCTTGTACTTCAAACTGCAGTGTACTCTCGATGCAGTGCGCAAGAGATTGTCCGTTCCCGACTATGTACACTCTCTTCACAGTCTCCAATTTCCTCACTCCCAACGCCTTCGCATATTCGCCATTCAAGCGTTCCATTCGAATGTAAGAACTTGCAATTTATTTATGCGAAAATAACAACAATTGTAAAACGTCCGCGTAGGTATATGTAAAAATGAATTAACGTAAGACTTAATACAAATGAGAATCAAAAAATATATTACGAAATAATTATTAACGAAACTGCTGGCCATCGCGTTTCACGTTATATTTTTCTACATCAGATCACATGACCTGCGAAGTAAATTACAATCACAAAAAAAAGAACGAGCAAATGAACCAGCGCGTGCAATCTTTTCATTCTTCAGTTTCCTCTTGTTCATAATTCGATCAAGGCCTATCGTATCAAAAACAATATAAGATTCGAGCTGTGATGGAATCGAAATTGCTCGCTATCGTCGATACGTCCTCCATTTTGGGTTTATCCCGTATAGCCTGGAGGATTTGATGTTCGGCATGCGCGAACCATTTTGCAAAACTGAACAAAAAAAATCTTGATTCATTATGGAGTGCTCTCGTATGTGTCGATATATGTATAGAAATCTCGTCTCCACTTGACTCAAATTATACGCTCGGCTTACCAACGCCTCGAATTACTCTACAGATTGTAATTTTATCTCCAGCCTCGAGTATGCCACTCTCCGTCAATGTGTTTGCGTTTAATCCACGTATTGTATACGTATATACGAGTGGTAACACATACACGCGTATTCAGTCACGAACTGAAAAACAGACCCGAAGTTTACGATGTCGGCCTTGCCTTTCGAGAAATCCTTGAGAAAGCTCTGGTGTTGCAGCTTTTTCGATCGAGCAACGTCCTTCGTGATAAATAAATTCGTCATTTGATTCGTGAAACTTTATGCATTCGCGAAAAAAAAACATTTTCTTTCACTCCATTTTTCAAACAGCTTATTCAACAACGCCTCATAGAATAATTAATTTTATTGACATTTCAATAGTAATAACAACCGTTTTAACAATAATCATCGTTATTATGATGTCGATTGTTCATAGAAACACGATACTACAAATCACTTGAATAATAATGAACGACATGATTGAAGCTTCATTGCTTACAATTTGGAGTAATTATAAATATAGAATTTGCAAACCTTGTAGTAATAATGATATAGTAATTTTGAAAATTATTATTCGCTTTTGCTGCTTACTTCTCACGATTAGACGTCATCGTTGGTAGTCGAATGAAATGATTAGAGGAAATTAAATTAAATTATAAGGATCAATCTTACAGCGTTCGTCCGGCTATACACGAGATCCATTTTCCCCCTTCTGCGAGTCTGATCAACCGTATGTCCTCGCTTTGTGTTTGATTTCTCTTCGTACATGAAGGCAAGGTCGCACTTACGGTACTCCGCGATCCAAAGACGGGGCCATTGCGCCTCTTTCGTCCGAGTCTCGCCTTACATCCTAAGAAAGATCCATCGTGATGGAAAGGGGGCGAGAGATAGAGAGAGAGAGAGAGAGGAGGGAGAGTATCAACGAAAGATGTTGGATGCTGTGCAGATCTTCTGGAAATACTTATTTGCGATCCGGGAGATTTCTTTCTCTCTTCCCTTCTCCTCTGCTCACGACTACCCTTTACTGTTTTGCAATGGTGATCGCGTCGTAAAATATATTCACTTTGTGAATATTGAATCGCGGATCGGAGATTCTTCGGGAAGTTCCATCATCTTTCCGAACGAAACGTTAGCTTTGCAGAAATTCTTTCGAATTGACACGTTTCGTTTGTTTCATTTCAATGCGGAACACTGCTATACGAAACCGACGAAGAAAAAGTCGGCTATTTCTAGACTCTGCTTTAGAAATGTTTTTATACAAATGCTTCTATTTATCAAACAATATATTCGTCCCAGTTATCCATTGATTCATGCGTCTCCGAAATAACGAAAAACACATCGAGATATTCAAAGCTTGATTATGGATTCATTCAATTTTTCCGTTTTCTTTATTCTCGCACGTTATTTATGGGCTTTTGTTTTCTGAGGGAAAACGCTCCTGTGTAAATCAAGATAAACAATTAAATTGTATTTTGTCGTTTTAATTTCTAGACAAAGTCGCTCGTGTCGGGGTTGATTTTCGTTGTTCATCGATTCATATTGAATGATGTATGCCAAAACTTATCGGATAAAAAATAACAAGGTTTTTTAACATTTTGGCGACGACCTTTTTTACTGTTTAGCCTGTACTGAATGAATTAATGACTCACGAAAGAGTTCGGTTTCATGCTCGTTGGAAAGCAACGTGGTATCGATGCTATATGTAATATCTATGTAGAGGAAAGGAGCTCGTTGATGCACTCTCAATATAGTATCGAGTTACACGAATATACGACGAATTCTGATGTCGTTATAACGCGTGTATTGGCCTCTGAATGTTCAAGGAAGTGGAAAGCTAACACTGTGACGTAGGACAAAGGTTCCACATGATGAAACTGACCATTCTGATACATCGTTGCATGTAAAGCAGTGGTCACTTTCACGGTGCGAATCCACCGACTGTAGTAAGTACTCAGACAGCGGCAATTTTTTTTTGCTTTCGGTCGAATAACTTCGTCTTACCCTCATTGTAGTCTTCCACCCTGCCGGACTGCATAAAATTTCTTCCCGATGACTCAGGCCTTTGAAAAGTTCGATAAAACATCAAAAAGATGTTATTAACTCAGATTTTAAACGAGCTCACGTTTCGTCTCACTTACACTCTGGTTATTTTGCACAAATGTTCCATCGCAATGGAATAATAAAAAAACAAGCGACGAGTACGTGAGTATGAAGAAAAAGAATCGTGAATTGCACAAGAATAAATATGCAGTAAAACGAACGATGATGATCGTGTTTGTCGTAGTTTTGCTTCTCGTTTTCAGCCAAAAGGCTGACTCATCGTAACCATGACCAACTGTTAGTTCACGGATTCGCGGTACATACTTTGCGACTGTTTTACGAACAACGTTTTGCGAAAAGAGAATATGTTTTTAAATAACTTAATTCTGACTCGGCACAATTGGCGAATTTGACAAAGATTCTTGTGAACTTTTACAAAAATCTCCGAAAAACCGATATTCCTCTTGATTGTTCGACTTTTACGAATTCTCTATTCTTTTGTTTATTTTTTCGAAGATAGTAACAGAGATTTTGCTACATAACATTTTTTTCATCGCTCGTTATTGGAGAAAGGAAATCATATGTATGAATGAAACTGATAGAAGAGGCATCTCCTATCTTGCTTTTGTATATATGACAAAAATATTATACATGTGCGCGAGTATATATATTTATGTCACGTCGCGTATTAATACGCGAGCGATACAAACAGTTACTTATCGAGATCAATAAATATTCTCGACGCCTTGATATCATTGATAAGCGATTACAATGCTTAGAAATTCTGTCATCCGATATATCAAGTCTATCAATTCCAGACATTCTCGTGGAAGGATTACGTTTAAAAATTCATGTAACAATAACATTGACATTTTCAATTGCACAGGAGCAGCATATCTGTATACTTACTGATCCGAATACAAACCAAGCCTTCGAAAGCCTCTGATGGTCTCAAGTATAGCAATTCGTTATTATTTAAATTATTTTTTAAGGTATGAGTGGCTCGGCGCTATTTCTGTAAAAAGAATTTTTATTATTCTTAATAATCAATTTTTTTTGTTTAATATGGAACGTTTTTTTTATTATAAGAAGATATTCTTGTGGTTATCCAATAGATGATTACTGTAAGAGTATATTAATAAATCCACAGAACTGTTGTAAAAGCGGAGCGGCAGGGGGGGGGGGGGGGCTGGTAAGAATGTATTGACTTTGCGTATGATGATCTCATACTTCGTCGTTGGCAAGAAAACGACAAATGGTGATGATCCCAGAGACGGATGAGAACGAGAGTGAAAAGTTTGGCCGAAACCTTGACGGAGTGACTTCATTACGCGGTTGAACTGCGTCAAGGACGACAACCATATATGGTTACTACCTCATAGGTTGAACATATATATTTGGATAAATGATTTGTCATGTTTTGTGTTAATGTTTTGCTGTACGAAAAAATTAGCTATATACAAGTTTCGAAAAATGGTATATATTTGCAGAAAAATCGCTTGTTTCATTTGGCTTAATAAATTCGATCTTCGATTCGATCGAAAAACAAAGTTTAACAATTCGGAGTAAAATTGAACTTTGCGACTTGGAAATGATGACATGGTTATTGTTTTCAAAATTTTGGGTTAATAATTGGATCGAACTAATCAAATGCAGCAAGAATATGATACTTTGCGTGTTTGATGCAATGTTCAACAATTGCTTTTTCATTACAATGATTTATCGTTCAATGATAATAGAAGAAATTATTCTTAGCTTTCTGTGCACGTTTTTCGTAGAAGTGATTGTCGAGATGAAATTATATAGAGACACGATAATCATAGCGAGTGAGCTGATTAATTTACGCTCGGTTAAAGTACTTCGAATTCTTTAGTACGAGTTTAATAATCATTATTCATTAATGAACATCGCTAGGTCAAGGTAAATTGAACGGAGATACTTTATGTCGGGTTGTAAAAAAAAGTTCATTTACAAAATAATAATTACCAAAATGCATATACATGATGGACAAAGACCTGGAATGTAACAGATGTCACAGTTTTGTTTGAAATGATCGAAAATCATTGTCAAATGGACTCCTGGATTCCCCAAGATTCATCGATTTTCTTATAACTATACACGAGTCATAGATAATGTAAATTTATCTCGAAAGAGGAAGTCCTTTTCTTTTTCGTGACGCACCTTTTGCCAGTTTCTATGCTAGTAAAAAATTGCTGTTGATTCAAATCACATTCCGTTTATACCAATATACAGAAACTTTCTCAATTTTAGAGAATATGATTTTTTTGTGAATAATCAAGTCATTCTTATTATTATATTGTCGGTGCCCAAATAACGTAAAATAATATTGCCAAATGATCATACATGTTTTATCGATCTGTTGAGCATGTTAGATTATGGCAAGTATAATTTGTGGGAAAAAAATTTTGGTAGTATAAATAACGAATAGTGGAAGCATTTATGTTCGACAATGTCTAAAAACGTAGATTTGATCAAATATTTAAAAAAAAACCACGTGTTTAAATTTCTTAAATTTGAATTGTCTAATCGTCGCTCGAGGCACTTCATTGACATACGAATTATAATGTTGCATTAAAATTACTCCAGTTTGAAGCGTAATAATCCCTTTATAGGTTTGAAAATGTGTAACAAGCATTCAAATTGTTACAGAATATTAATAATGGTAGTATTGATAAAACATTCGATGAATAGAAGTCTGTCGACGAATCGAAATTTCTTCAAATCAGAATTTTTTTCATCCTAAATTTAACGCATACAATGGGTTATCGCAGGAACCCTCTCGAGCCTCATCATATGACAAAATACGCGAACTGTACATGTAAAGAAATATACCATCGCCGTACCAACGGAGAAGAACCACATGCAACATCAGGGAGTATCCAAAAATATACTTTGCCAGTGCACCTGTCTTCAACACTTTTACTGACAGTTATCGCACTCGTTTTGCTTTTTCGTGTTCAATCCCTTGAGTATTTTTATCCAATTATTCAAACACAACCCCTCCTTTCCAGAGTTAAGGTTAGAAACGATCGTCAAAATGGACTAATCGAGAGTTGCAACTACATACAAGATGTTGATTCATGTGGACTTCGAAATTTCAAAATTGCAAAATGATGACAAATCTTGCAAAGCACGTCAGAGTTTAACATTATTTTGATATTAAAAAAATTGTGGTCTTTATCATTAAAAAAATATGTGAGATATTTTTTGCCGAAACATGTAAACTTTGTACATAATTTGAATGATTTCGTACGTTTTTCGTATATACAGAAACAATCCTTTAAATTATTTTTTATCTTCATGTTTGGAAATTTTGTTTTTTTTCGGTTTGTTAATATACGATGAAAATTGAATGGGGAAGAAATAACGGATCTTACATTTTCTGTCAATTTCACCCACACGTATTTGTATAAGATGATAATAGACAAGTCTCTCTTTTTCCATATACAGCAAAATAAGGGTCAATTTCGATATAAATTTCATTTTTTACCGTTTAACTATAAATCTTCTTCCAACCACTTTTTTTCAGATCGAAGTTATTACCGTTATGTACAAGTCTACTTTTCCATTGATTGCTTTCGTTATCAAGAGACTCGGCAGAGTCTCGGGACAAGTACGTGTCCCGAGGCTCGCCGAGTATCTTTTCCCGAACAAACTACTTTCACGCGCATTGCCGACCTTTTCCCATTAATTTTAGATCGATCTAAAGAATGAAATTAACTTTTGATCACAGTTTCATTAGGTAATGTGATAACGATCTGTCGATTGGTGACGATAAAATTGCGCCCAGACGTCGGATTTTCGTGTTTCATTAATTTCATGATTCCAATGCGTGCCTTAGTTTTGACGCTGTAGCGTCTGCTTGAGATGTCACGCATGCCGGATTTTCATGAGCGCGACTAGTTTTCGGTCACGCAGGGCGAGTTTCCACCGCGTTTACATGCTGTATAATGGAATGAACGAGAGTATCTTCATATCATATCTCGAGTATCTCGACGTATCTTTTTCCCGCAAACTGAGTTTACGCTACGCGTTTTCTAACCTCTTCGAACAAAGTTATAAAATGTGGATTAGAAAAAAACGTCAGCTCTTATGAATTTCAAACAGTGAAAAGTCCTTTCCAGTAAGATGAAAATATTTTCGTAAATAAAATCTGATGAAATAACCATCGACGTGAGATTTGGATGAAACAAAAATAAATGCATACAAAGATGGCCAACTTCACATAGATCGCTAATGGTGCATTAAAAAACAGTGTGGATTCAATTTACGGGTATCATACATAACCTCATCTGTTCATTTAACGTAGAAAAAAAATAAATAGAAACAAATACATAAAAAAAAAAAATTCACAGTAACAAGATCGAGAAAGGTAAGAAGAACAATTAACTTAACAACAACTTGACTCAATCGTAAAGTTATTAGTCAAACGATTTCTCTCTATCAATATTGATTTAAAATCAGTTCATTTAAGAAATTCGATATACTTTGTTGGTAAAACTAAATCTTTACCAAAACGAATGATATCCCAGAAAAAATCGTCTACGACGAAAAAAAAATTGGACAAGTACTTTGTCGTGTGCTTGCTCTATTCTTTTATCACCCGCAAAACTGGACGCGACAACAAAAAACCTTTGATATCATTATATTGGCCAAGTTATAAACGTTCATCATGTAGTCACAAAAACCACACCACATGAGTAAAGCTGTTCGTAAAACGTGCAAAACCACTCCATGAAAAAAAGTACTTGGCGCATTTTTAATTTTAATACTCATACTTTGTAGAAGATGTAAATCTTTTTCAGAATACCGTATGATGTATATTAAAATTAAAAATGCGCCAAGTACTTTTTTTCATGGAGTGGTTTTGCACGTTTGCAAAGAATGAAATTAACTTTTGATCACAGTTTCATTAGGTAATGTGATAACGATCTGTCGATTGGTGACGATAAAATTGCGCCCAGACGTCGGATTTTCGTGTTTCATTAATTTCATGATTCCAATGCGTGCCTTAGTTTTGACGCTGTAGCGTCTGCTTGAGATGTCACGCATGCCGGATTTTCATGAGCGCGACTAGTTTTCGGTCACGCAGGGCGAGTTTCCACCGCGTTTACATGCTGTATAATGGAATGAACGAGAGTATCTTCATATCATATCTCGAGTATCTCGACGTATCTTTTTCCCGCAAACTGAGTTTACGCTACGCGTTTTCTAACCTCTTCGAACAAAGTTATAAAATGTGGATTAGAAAAAAACGTCAGCTCTTATGAATTTCAAACAGTGAAAAGTCCTTTCCAGTAAGATGAAAATATTTTCGTAAATAAAATCTGATGAAATAACCATCGACGTGAGATTTGGATGAAACAAAAATAAATGCATACAAAGATGGCCAACTTCACATAGATCGCTAATGGTGCATTAAAAAACAGTGTGGATTCAATTTACGGGTATCATACATAACCTCATCTGTTCATTTAACGTAGAAAAAAAATAAATAGAAACAAATACATAAAAAAAAAAAATTCACAGTAACAAGATCGAGAAAGGTAAGAAGAACAATTAACTTAACAACAACTTGACTCAATCGTAAAGTTATTAGTCAAACGATTTCTCTCTATCAATATTGATTTAAAATCAGTTCATTTAAGAAATTCGATATACTTTGTTGGTAAAACTAAATCTTTACCAAAACGAATGATATCCCAGAAAAAATCGTCTACGACGAAAAAAAAATTGGACAAGTACTTTGTCGTGTGCTTGCTCTATTCTTTTATCACCCGCAAAACTGGACGCGACAACAAAAAACCTTTGATATCATTATATTGGCCAAGTTATAAACGTTCATCATGTAGTCACAAAAACCACACCACATGAGTAAAGCTGTTCGTAAAACGTGCAAAACCACTCCATGAAAAAAAGTACTTGGCGCATTTTTAATTTTAATACTCATACTTTGTAGAAGATGTAAATCTTTTTCAGAATACCGTATGATGTATATTAAAATTAAAAATGCGCCAAGTACTTTTTTTCATGGAGTGGTTTTGCACGTTTGCAAAGAATGAAATTAACTTTTGATCACAGTTTCATTAGGTAATGTGATAACGATCTGTCGATTGGTGACGATAAAATTGCGCCCAGACGTCGGATTTTCGTGTTTCATTAATTTCATGATTCCAATGCGTGCCTTAGTTTTGACGCTGTAGCGTCTGCTTGAGATGTCACGCATGCCGGATTTTCATGAGCGCGACTAGTTTTCGGTCACGCAGGGCGAGTTTCCACCGCGTTTACATGCTGTATAATGGAATGAACGAGAGTATCTTCATATCATATCTCGAGTATCTCGACGTATCTTTTTCCCGCAAACTGAGTTTACGCTACGCGTTTTCTAACCTCTTCGAACAAAGTTATAAAATGTGGATTAGAAAAAAACGTCAGCTCTTATGAATTTCAAACAGTGAAAAGTCCTTTCCAGTAAGATGAAAATATTTTCGTAAATAAAATCTGATGAAATAACCATCGACGTGAGATTTGGATGAAACAAAAATAAATGCATACAAAGATGGCCAACTTCACATAGATCGCTAATGGTGCATTAAAAAACAGTGTGGATTCAATTTACGGGTATCATACATAACCTCATCTGTTCATTTAACGTAGAAAAAAAATAAATAGAAACAAATACATAAAAAAAAAAAATTCACAGTAACAAGATCGAGAAAGGTAAGAAGAACAATTAACTTAACAACAACTTGACTCAATCGTAAAGTTATTAGTCAAACGATTTCTCTCTATCAATATTGATTTAAAATCAGTTCATTTAAGAAATTCGATATACTTTGTTGGTAAAACTAAATCTTTACCAAAACGAATGATATCCCAGAAAAAATCGTCTACGACGAAAAAAAAATTGGACAAGTACTTTGTCGTGTGCTTGCTCTATTCTTTTATCACCCGCAAAACTGGACGCGACAACAAAAAACCTTTGATATCATTATATTGGCCAAGTTATAAACGTTCATCATGTAGTCACAAAAACCACACCACATGAGTAAAGCTGTTCGTAAAACGTGCAAAACCACTCCATGAAAAAAAGTACTTGGCGCATTTTTAATTTTAATACTCATACTTTGTAGAAGATGTAAATCTTTTTCAGAATACCGTATGATGTATATTAAAATTAAAAATGCGCCAAGTACTTTTTTTCATGGAGTGGTTTTGCACGTTTTACGAACAGCTTTACTCATGTGGTGTGGTTTTTGTGACTACATGATGAACGTTTATAACTTGGCCAATATAATGATATCAAAGGTTTTTTGTTGTCGCGTCCAGTTTTGCGGGTGATAAAAGAATATCAAAGTTTTTTTGTTGTCGCGTCCAGTTTTGCGGGTGATAAAAGAATAGAGCAACCACACGGCAAAGTACTTGTCCAATTTTTTTTTCGTCGTTATTTCCCTAGCGTGTTCTGTGAGCCAAAATTTGATTGGTAATTCTAAACTGGTAAAGTCGAAAAATTCGTCTCAAATATTGACTAGTAACCAATTTTTCCAGAATCGAACGGAAGCGATTTTGGTCGGACTGGTAAGTTACTACCATTCATATTTTGGATGGTTATGGTTTTCGTAGCTCCGCTCATTTATCGCTACCAGTTTTATTTTGGATGGTTACTCGGTTCTCGATCTTTGTTGAAGATACGGTGTGATTCTCCATGAATGCTGCGCTTTATCAGCTGTCCAAACTGTATTTCTTAACGATATTCTCAGATTTTTCAAGTTCCAAACGCTTTACCGAAGGCTTACAACAATTACTGTAACTGTCGATACAATACTTCGTAATGTTGTTATGACACAATTCCATCAAGCAAGATTACATTTGCAATGAGAAAATAAAACTGGTAGCGAGAATTGGGCGGGGCCGCAAGAACCGAATAACCATCCAAACTATAACTGGTAAGTAGGATCAACTAATCTATTCTTGAATCACGCGACTTTAGATGAAAAATCGCTACCAATCAAAATTAGAGCCGATTTTTTCGACTTTACCAGTTTGCAAAATCGCACAACCCGCTAGGGTTTTGTCTCGAAGTTTACACCCATGAGTGTACGTGGGCGTGCAACTTTTTAGAGCGAAGTTCCTTCGCCAAACTCGTTGATGTGCAACGAGACGAAATACGATAGATCGCTTTTCTCCGGTCTCCCTAGCGTGTTCTGTGAGCCAAAATTTGATTGGTAATTCTAAACTGGTAAAGTCGAAAAATTCGTCTCAAATATTGACTAGTAACCAATTTTTCCAGAATCGAACGGAAGCGATTTTGGTCGGACTGGTAAGTTACTACCATTCATATTTTGGATGGTTATGGTTTTCGTAGCTCCGCTCATTTATCGCTACCAGTTTTATTTTGGATGGTTACTCGGTTCTCGATCTTTGTTGAAGATACGGTGTGATTCTCCATGAATGCTGCGCTTTATCAGCTGTCCAAACTGTATTTCTTAACGATATTCTCAGATTTTTCAAGTTCCAAACGCTTTACCGAAGGCTTACAACAATTACTGTAACTGTCGATACAATACTTCGTAATGTTGTTATGACACAATTCCATCAAGCAAGATTACATTTGCAATGAGAAAATAAAACTGGTAGCGAGAATTGGGCGGGGCCGCAAGAACCGAATAACCATCCAAACTATAACTGGTAAGTAGGATCAACTAATCTATTCTTGAATCACGCGACTTTAGATGAAAAATCGCTACCAATCAAAATTAGAGCCGATTTTTTCGACTTTACCAGTTTGCAAAATCGCACAACCCGCTAGGGCTATTAGTAACGACTTGAGCGCGCCAGTCTGTACCAGAAGCCCAATGGGCCTCACAATCTCGAAGCTCATTGCACTTTCCATTCGAGCGTATCCTCTGTGTGTCCGGTGTACGTGTCGTGAACCTATACCGACAGGTAGATGAAGGTAGCGAGAACGAAAAAACTTTTCTAAGAAGGGTCGTTTTGTGATGAAGGTTCAGGTATTTGCCCAAAAGGCACGTGGATTTTTGTCACCATAGACAAGCATCAAGTGTTCGGGGTTGACGAATTTCCGAACAACAAAAGTACTCGACGTGACATTAAAGGAACGATCGAGTATCATTGTTGGGATAAGATAAATATGTTAACAAATAGCAATATATCTGAGTATCAGATCTCATTTAAACATTCGTAAAGTACATTCGAGTGCACTTCGGCGAGAAGACACTTTTGACAGTTGAGATAGACCCAGTGGTAAATCTACAAACAATAAATCGATTCATTTTTGCGTATATTATTTATATCCAATTCTATAAAATGTTACTTGTTTGAAAATTAGTATATGAAATGAAATTTATAAATGTAAACCGCATGAATATCCCAAAAGCCTTTTTCCCACTGAATTTATTCACTTCTGACGCCACACGTGCATCTTTCTTTTTCTCCAAACTGGAAGTTTCTTATCTCTCGGGTCGAATCCAGGCTTTCATATATTCGACGTTTCTTTCGTGAGTTGATCGAGGATAAACGCTGTGCTGTTACAAAATGGGGTCTCCATTATCCATAGTTCGATCTTTTATGGATTAGAGCACACTATCTTTTCCGATGTACCGCATTTTACGATTCGAAAACTTCTACCGTCTGATTAAAAATTGGTTACTGTCAGTTACCGTCGGTGTTCGACAACATTTTTACCACAGAAATATTGGCATCCAAAAAACATGAAGGGCGAACATTGATTGATTTATTGTTGAAATAACTACGGTATGATGGCGTTTTTCGGTCAATCGTCTTTACATTCTGCCAATAGCCGCTTTTGGCATTGATGCCAATCTTTTTTTTCGCGAATATTTTTTAAAATTCAATCAATTCGAATGCAGAGTCGAAGATTATTATGGCAATACAGTTATTCACCGGACGTGTGATATTATGAATCGTGAAAAAGTAATATCAGAAGGCCATGTGGATCGATCATCGATACGTCAGAGCAGGTGCCATGTCGTTTGCAATGAAATAACGTTAACGAAGTCGACTATTCGAGCCTCCCGCTGTCTGGCTCTATCATTAACGTCCGGTTCGATTAAGCGTAACTGGAGTTCATCGACGCTCGTAAGCGTTCGACGTTAACTCCGTTTACCGATAATCCACATGCATCGAAAGCGACGATAGCAACGAGAGCAAAAATCAATGTGTCCTGCGATGTGTGAATGATGATAATAATAAAGTAGCGCAATGTGTTCTTGTTCTATAAACAAAACCACGGAATTTTGAATACTTTCAAAGTATAACCGAATGGTGAAATGTTTTTTCAAAGATCCATGATAATTTATTTAGGCCTCGCAAGCCTTTTGTCATATTCAGTAATTGCGGATCAAGCAGGGCTGATTGGTGAATTATAATTTAATTTACAACGGTACACAGATCATCCACAAATCATTTCATCCTCGGAAACTGCGGTGTATCAATGAAATATTTTAAACAAAGAGTTTCATTTATAAACTTGCGTATGACTATTACGACAAAAAGCAGAATATTTCTTCGGTGTGGGCAGATAACGTCGGCTCCTCTAAACAAGGAAGAGAGAAAAAAGATTCTCGTATGACTCCTAGCGTAGCACTCCATGGAGAACCTGCGTGTTTCTCGCATCCTGTGACAGCCAGAAAAAACGTCTCATGCTCACATGGCTATATAAAGGCAACTTTCACCAACGGCCTCCATCGTACATTTTCATGCTCATTTCGTTGCGTCTGTCAATCTTTAAATTTGTGCCTCATGCAACCCGCGTTCAAAGAAATTCTTACGAAAAAAGAAAAGAATGCATTGGAATAGAATTTTGTGAATTTTTGAAATTTTTTCCTCAAGCTATTTTCGAGATACCGATTTTTCGCAATTTAGCCTTTAAATGGCTGCGCATTCGAGAGAAATATATTCTAAATGTTGGATGTTGCCGCATGCCATACATGACGTAAGAGAGCGCCCGAAATATAAGCAGACTCCATCGTTTATAATTGATGCCATTTTCCGTGTGCAGTATCATCATATCGTTTATATTCAAAACTGTAGTTTGTTTTTGATATTCCTTGACGCTCAAGTTATAAATCAACTGTATCTTGAAATAGATCATGATCTAACTGTATTGACGTCCACGCAGCAAGCGTATCTAGGTAGAATATCAAGGCGAGACATTTTTTAAAATGTAGGTTTTCTTTTTATTATTTATTTCCCATATTCGATTTACTTCTCCTTTTCACCCCTTAAAGATGTTTATTCGAAAAAGACTTCTCCATTCGATGCTCACTTCATAGAAAGAACCTATAGTCTAAATTTGGAGTTTCTAGCTTCGTGCAATAGTTTGACCTGGCCGTTGACGAGACAGTCAGTCGAAACAATTCTCTTTATACATATAATAGTATAGGGACGAGAAAGGTAGAGAAATCATAAAATCCCTAAAAGGTTATTGAGGTAAACGGTTTGACGTATATGAAAGTCAAACCAAATCAATTGGACCAAAGTTAAGTGCAAACAAGTGTAGTGATATATAAATACAGTTTCGTACACAATGAATACACAAAAGTTATTGCACAAAATGACGTTAAGACGTCAAAATATACCTTTAGTCTTACTTAACACATTGGAACCATATTTTCGAAAATCTTCGTGTGATGCTTCTGCGTTATATTATTTTATTACATAACAATTATAACAAAGATCATGGGTAACTAATCTTTTTTCGTAAGCGGGTATTACAACGATATATAGGGATATATAGGGCAGAAAAGATTCGTTTTCTTCGCATCGGTCTGAAATTCGCCTGACAGTTGCAGTTTCAATGCAGGTGATATGAAAATGTTATGGCTTACCAATTGAAAAGTATTATTACAATCGATTGAGATTTGCGGATATCGGTTATTGGCCCCATAATCTGAAGAGTGTTTCTTCCACAAGCTTTTATAAACTATTTCTTAATAATAAGATAGTGCATCTATAAATCATTCCGAGCGTGTAGTTGATATATTTTTCTGTAACTGTGTGAAATTTGAAGCTACAAAGTTAGTGTTTTTGCGGACACTTTCTTGGACGCAGGGTATTTCCTGAAATGGATTTTATCAAAAATATTTTAAACGTACGGTATATTACACGTCATTGAGTATTCTGATAGCTTTATCCATAGCTCAGCAAGCCTGGTCTGTCGTGTGATCAAAGCCGATATGATAATTGCCTTATCATCTGCTTTTTGAGAAAATAACTTTTTGCAGACGCCTCGGGCTAAAGTTCAATAGTGCGTACTATAAATCGTAGTATTCGAAAATATCAAAGTTGCTTTATAATTAAACGATCGTGAGTGATTTTTTAGATCCTTGTTTCGAATTTAACACATAAATCATTTACACATTATACGCGTCATACGACCCGGGTTTCGAGTATTGCGATACCTTAAACGAAATACCCAGCCTCCCGATGTCAACAATGGAAAAATTGCATTTAACATTCGATACTCAGACAAACAACACTGATATCTGTAGTAAAATAAGCACTTAACAGCCGAAATTCGCACAATGTGCAATTTCTCAAAGAAACGTTAATTTATTTCTAAACTTTCATCGATTATTCGCAAATTATGACGAGGGAGGCGAATGGACTTTGTGAGAAATATCACCAAATTTTGTTTAAATCAAAAGTGAAGATAAAATTTGTTATCAGAGTTTATTTTTTCGACGGATTGAGGGCAACATTGTATACCTATAAAATTTTTGGTGACAAAGGTGAAAAAAAGCGGGCCAAAGGCGTCAAGGGCTCAACACCCAAAACTATTACGCTTGACGACTACAAAAAGTGCCTATTTGAACATAAAAATGTAGTCAAACCTCAAAATTTAATTCAAAGTAAAAAACATGTTGTTCATACTGCGACACAGAAAAAAATTGCATTAAGCTGGAGAGATGATAAGAGAATATTGATGTATAATTCAACCGATACACTACCATGGGGTTATTCATTGGAGTAACTTGAAATTTTTATTAACCTTCGCGTGACGATTTTGCTTAAGGTTTTTTTGGGAACCAGGAAAAGTATTTATAACTATGATGATTCTAAAGCATTGAATATAAACAAACGTGCTGAAATACGCACTCGGATAATGGAGACCTAATTCATTACGCTTGCGCGAGGAGCGACTTACTGAAAGCCTCAGTCGATATCAGAACGTTAAGATGTACCCACTTCACCCTTCCAAAAGTGCGTGGGATCTAACCGACAGCGAGCTCAATTCTATACCAAAGACTGTATTATTGAAATATTGGGGTTCGCAACTTCAAAAAATTATCCATCCTTGATCCAGGGCATCTGTCGAAACTTCAGCACGCGATGCATGTGCGTTACACGAAGACCCAATTTTATACACTGTTTTCAATTTCTGTAGTGAATAACATATTTCTCTTTCGCCAACAATGTTGTCATTAATTTTTTCGAACCTCGAGCCTCGGAAGTATAGTGTTGTGGACACAACGGCAGGTCTTTGTGACCGACGGACAAAATTGTTCAATAAAAAGAAAACTTATGCAAAAATATAAAAAATTATATTGATATTACGTCCATTTTTATACATCTACTGCTTATTAGTATCAAGTAAATTTATCTTCATTCAACAGTGAATATTTGTGCGCCCCTGTACGCACTCATATGATGGTTAGAATTAATTTGTATAATATAAAAGACGGAAACTGCGATTAAAAATTATCATGCTTCTCTGGACAATGATCGAGGCGTCATCCTATACTCCGCCAGTCGCACAAGTCACCCTCTGTAAACTCTTTATTATGCTCCTGATGACATCGTACGTGCTCATCCGATCTCGTCAACAAGAAACGCACGCCTCGTTCTCGTTTAATTCAGCAATAGGGAGTTGGGCATAATTGACTAAAGTATTTTCGTTCTGCGGTCAATTGCATGTGCACATACACTGCTCAAGTTTATAGGTAAGCTTCGTACGTAACGTCGTGTATAATGCACAATATTTTCAGACGGTTCATCCATATGTTGACTATATCACGATAATAAATTTTCGATGACATTTCTGTGTGAACAAAAGTTAGCAATTTTGTCAATTCTTTAAAAGTGGACGTTTATTCTGTAGCAGTAAAATTGTTTCCTCTTTATACGATGAAAACATTTTCTTGCTCTCATCATTTGTCACTTTTCACAACGTTTCAAGCTACTTTTGTTTGACTTTGTCCGCTAAGATCGTAAAAATAATCATTCAGCCATTCCACTATGCCTAAGTTGATTCTAATAATTCTATTTACGTTGAAAAAAGTTTCTAAACTGCTATAAATATTGCATACGTTAGGTACAATAATCATAACGTTTCAAATTCTATACAAATAATGCGAGATAAGAAGGTAAAAGGTGAAACAACAATGAAACCATTTTCCCACGCAGCTGCTCTTATTGCTGATAAGAATGATATTTTTTTATACTTATATCTTTTAGACTGCATTTGTCATCTCGCATTGACATTTATTTCTATCAGCGTTTTCTAAAATCTTTATTCCACAATTTATTCCAATTGCTAGACGAATTCACGAGTTGGATGTGAATGAATATAAAAGGCCTCAGTCTGTTAAATAGAATTCAACTAACGCATTAAATAAGTATGCATATAAACTTTTATGGGGATCGAATCGTATATTTGGAGCATGGTATATCGATGGAGATGCACGATTAGAGGTATAACTTCAGAAATAATGTTGACTTCTTGGCAAAGCAAGAGAACCGAACCAAGCATCGGAAAAGAAACCGTATGCTGCGTTATAAAAGCTTACAGCTGTTTAATACACATACACTAAACTGGATCTACGTCTAGCACTATGCTTTCTCACATTCCTATCCAATTTCACTCGGAATTTGATGACGAATCTGAATCAAAGAAAATAAGAAAGTCAAATGTTAAAAAGTTTCTTTTAAATAACCACTATGCGTTGCTGTTTCAATACTTCAGATAATACAATTTATTAAATTCCATTATTATGTGATTAAATTTTTATATTTCAATTTACTCGAATACTATAACAAAACATTTTGTTATAGTATTATAAATTTCGTACATACTGTACGAAATTTTTTTCATCTCACTGCATATAATCAAATTTATTCATTCCGAACGATGATTATCTCATCGATATGTATAAAATTGCAAGCCGTACTTTTACGTTTCACCATTCAATATCTTTCGATGTTGTAATTCTCGCGGACACGATAAAACTCGAATCGTTTGCAATGCATACTTACGCCATAGCGATTTAATGTCGGTCTGATGATCGAGAATAACGCAATATGCATGTTTTGGAGCAGAATCAAGAACCGGAAAGCTCTCGAATAAAGTATACCAAGTAGGGATACTATTTTAATTTCGAAAAATATTACTCGAGTTTGAATTTGTAACGTCATTTGTTATATTGGTTTAATCAAGTTTTGCACAGTTTTCCAACGAATTGCATAACTATATATTTACATTTTCAATGATGATAATATTCCAACAATAATATATTCTATTCGTTGCAACGTTTGCCAAAAATGAATCAGTGGATGATTTATTCAAACAGATATGATGTAATTATCGATGCATCATTTCATATTTTATTAGATAAATGTGTGTATCAAACGTGTATCAAAGTCCGACAATTTATGACACCATGCCATTTTCAATGATTCATAAAGATTGACTCATCGAATGGAACCCAAAACTAATGGAGCTTCGTTCTCAAAGCAATAAAAAAACCGAAAAAAAACGAACAATATTGCACATAATTGGTTTTCAGAAGGAAACAAGACATTTTTTAATGTTCAATTGTCGAAATAAACCTCGCACAATATAGTATTTTCCTCGAGTTGTGCATTGCATACCGGTAGCAGCAGGATATGGAAATTTACGAGCACTTGGTATTTTCCGGTACACGTCCATCAGCCGTTTAACGCCATGGTATTTCAGAGCATTGCATTTGTTATAAAAATACATTTACGGCATCCTCTGTATATACATCGATATGCGTACGGTAAAAGCAATTAGCCTGGGTATATATGTGTACAAATAAAATCCGGTAAAGTATGTGTACGTGTCGAATATAGCAAACGATCACAGAGTGCATAACCGGCATCGCGAATGAAAGCTTCGAAAGTTGGGAGAGGAGAAAACGAAAAAGAGGAAAAGAGAAAGAGAAAGTGGAAAAAAAAGAGGAACGGATGAGACAATGGTACATTGTATGATTCCCCCGGTAGGAATAAGCCTGGTGCATGAACCGGCATCCGCTTCTGATCTCACGAACATCCACACAACCACGGTCTCCCGACTTTTTGAAGCTGTGTACACAATGTTCCTGAAAAAAAGAAGCTATTGTACAGCAAAAGTTCACACGTTTAAATCAAAACGTGCGTCGTAAACAGTTTACCACCAAAAAAAAATAACTGAAGAACGTTATGAATTTCACAATACTCAATTATCCAAGTTGGTACGACGAATAAAACACATTGCAAAGCGTGTGAATATTAACACGTAAAATAACATTCCATTTGTTTAGCTTTAATAGCGTATAAAAATGATCTTGAAGTTCTCAATGTTCGACATCAACGAAGATTTTAATTTTTTCGATTTTTCTCATTGAAATTTCCAGATTTCTTCAATATATTTCCTCTTCCTTCTTTTCTCCGGTATCATGATTTCGAAAAATTCATCGAAAATATGTGGCAAATCTTAGAACAATAAATAAGAAGTTTGTCGTTCATTTCGATGGCCTCCAACGATGTTGACTTAAAATCCATCTGTAAAATCCAACAGCACTTGGATAACAAACAGAAAAATTCTAGAGTATTTGATACGAGAATACAACTTTATTTTTATATTCTCGTATGATAATCCCTCCCCTCTTCTCTTTTTTGACCGTTCGGTCATCTCCGAATATCACTCAGTCAGACTCCGATCTCATGCTCATCTCTTCTGGTTATTCCACGCAGAGAACTCACGACGAGCGAGTATGAGAGAAAGTAAAAGAGGAGCCTGACTCCCGTTCTCACATGGAAGTCGTTTTATGTCGAGTTTAAACATAGATCGTGACGTCAGCTGCATCATCAAGTCTCTCCAACTTTTCTTCTCTGACGTTGGTGCTCTCTCTCTCTCTCTCTCTCTCTCTCTCTTTTGCATATTCACGCATGCTTCCAAGACGCAACTCAACGACATCTGCACACTCTGGTGAACCTTTTTTTTCATTTTCATATCGAAAAAGAAAAAGTTATATTTGCACGTTTCGCGCCGTACATGAACAAACAACCGAACGAGAAAAATAAATGTTAAACGATGAGCGGATAAGCCTATTTTCGTGAAGTAACGAAAAAGTGAGCAACTTAATTGAAAATATGTAAACAGCGTTTGGAAAACATTTGAGGATCTCGACAATCACATGCGCCGATCAAGGAAAATACGTTTTTGATCCTTGGCTACGACAAAACAAAAGAGATTCGGAAATCGTTTTGTTACTGATACGTACTTTTGTATTATTACTGTCTCGGCAACGTCCTGTAATTACGATGAGTATACGGAAATTTAATAATCTACTATTCAGGCAGAGTTCTCTTTCGTATCTTTTGGGCAACGGAACATTCCTGAGAGGGCAAAGTCATTGGACCGTTCTTTGACTTTACTGCTGTTTTTTTCGTCTCTGGACCAGAAAAGAGAGAAAGGGAAGGGTACGATAAAGGGAGCATATTTGTCCCGTCGCGACTGAGATCGTGTACGCGGGTGATAACTCTTTGCAAAAGTGCATCATGATATAATATAATCTATAGGAGCTGCGAATCCCTGAAATATATAACACATCTCACAGATTCCGTGTGTAACATTTGTTCGAGAATTCTCTGTTTGCCTTTGACTTTGATATTCTGCGGAACGATGACTCGAAGTATCATTTGACCAGAAAAACTTTGCTCGCAATATTACACGACAAAGAATGCAACGAGTAAACTTTATTAGTATTTTTCGACATTTTTTAAGACATATTAAGAATTTATTATAGTTTTGACATAAAATGTTTCTTTTCTTTCAATTATTCTTGTTATAACGGGGGGGAAAAAAATACAACGACTGTAATATTTCAAAAATAATTTTGCTTTTGTTGGCACTTGCTGCTTTTGTTGTAACAAAATCAAACAGTGTTCAAAGTTGAATCGTGAATTGTACGAAAACTTTTTCAAGCCGACGCACGTATGTACATTCAATTGGAAAATATTTATTAAGGGAGTCTTTACGACGTGTCCCTGAGAAAACTGGGCAATGAGGTTCGTCAATGGATCTTTGACTGTCTTACCATATACATGAGTATTACGAATAATATGGGAAAGAGAGGCTCGTAGTCATTGTATGCGCAAGTATTATCGAGTCTCTTAACAAATTACTGTACAATTGTCAATAAATTTTCTACACGTATCTACAAATGCGCTTACATAAAGTACTGCAATCATATGACATGCATATAATACAGAGATGCAAATACAATCTATGTATACGTTTTTCCATTAGTTTTGAATACCTTTGCTGGCATATAACGTAAGAGGATAGCACAAGTGGAGAACAGATTTATGTATAATATCGATCGTTACGTCAAATGGCCTTGCCGCAAACCTTTCTTCAGCATGGGAGTAGCGACGGTTAGAAACCGTAAATGGACGAGGAGGCAGCCAGCGATACATTACCGATATTATGGTTGAAATAGCACACGCGGTTTCTACAACGATTCCGACACCCACTCTCTGTCCAACATCCAACCAAATGTCAATTCTGTTTTATCATGCGCGTACATGTGTTTACCGCCAATATCGAATAGAAAAAGAAAAACAACTAACAAAGTTTTTTTTTCAATACTGCGCGAAAAATATTTTTAGACTTTTTAGATTTTCCTTGTGCTAGCATATTAAGCGACATTCTTACTATGTATAGATGAAAAATTTAATATATCTGAATGCTAAACTCGAAATTCGCAGCTTGAACATGATTATCGCAAATTGTCGAAGAATTTAGCGAAAATTACTCCGTTACACCTATTTTTCGTCAACCCTAAATAATATAAAATGAATTCAGCGTCTGTCTGTCGATGAGACTTTGAACTTCTTGATGCATTTTATGCACTTTTCGTCATCAGACACATCGTTTTTCGAGAGAGGTTTAGAATGACTATGACGCATTGGCATTTAATCTATTAATAGTAGTGAAATAGCGAAGAGAGCTTTAAAAAAGCCTGGACGGAGCTGCGACTACATAGTCGCTGGTGTATAATCTCGTTACCTGAAAATGATTTTTTTTAAATATGGTATACGACATTGCACTTGGAAATGAATAAAGAATTCATCATCTATCGTATAACCGTGAATGGAATACTTGTTTAATTCGTTTTCATCATATAATGTTCAGATCAAACAAATCGTATTTATAAATATTTCTCCAGAAAACACTTTTCCTCCAATCGAAGTATATGTTCTCATCTCAGATTATCCGAGGATCTTGTAAAAGAGAGACAATCTAATAAGTTCCATTAAGTATGTGATATGTACACCGATACAGTTTGTGTCTTTAATCGTCCTGAGTGCATCGTCCGGTTTATCCTCTTGTCTCGAGAATAGTAAATTATACCTACACTGTATATCAGATTTCATGTTCGGAAACACCGTTTTTTCTGTTTCTCTTTTTATATATCTTCTCCATTTCTCCTATTCTCGACGATTTTTACGTTTACAGGCACGCAACGAACTATGTCGAGTTTACGATTAGATTGGAGTTTGGGTTGAACGAGTATGAAAGTTTACTCATATATCGAATTTCTTGCATCTCTTCTTCGGTATCTTACTTCCCGGTTCTCGTTTATCTATTACTCGTGAGTCAGTTTCCTCGACTGCACGATCAGCTGGCGCAGTGCCGGATTATCAAACCATATACAGCGTACATACATACATTTGTATATACGCATGCATATATTTGTCTGTACGATACTTATTCAAAGGTGTGTTTGCACAAATGAGTAAGTGTAGTAACCATCCGATAGTAATCAGACTGATCTGACCTCGGTGAGCTTCGTTGACTCGTGCCTCGAGTACGTAAAATACTCTCGGTAAAATACCCGCACGAATGAGTAAATTATTTGCAAAAAGAGTATGCAGACCAAACACCGGAAAATGTATAACTTCAGGATCTTTGAAATGGATAAAATGCAGTGACTGTCATTGAACAAGAAATACGTCAACCGTGATCTTATTTGCATGGCATTTTCAATATAATAAAAAATATACATAGAAAACATTGATTTTACCTCGAGAAAAAAAAGAAACTTATCGCGAATGTCAAATCGATGCTTAGTTTCAAATTATAAACTTCAATATAGACATGCTACGGTTGAAATAAAATACTTTTGTCGCGAGAGAGATAAAAATCGTTATTGTGATGGAATGAATTTCGAGAAATGTTCTCACTTGAAAGAGATCAAAAGTTATTTCTGAATAGTATAAAATAAAGACGCCCGACCGCGTCTGATTTTCACCATCACTCAGTTCATTTCTCGAGGAAGGTTGAGAACTATATATAATACATTCTTGCTTTTCACGATCTAGTAGTAGAGAAATAGCTGGGAAAAAACTGAACGTAAATAAACGGGTTAAGAGTTGAATGATAAATTTCGAAAATACCCCGAACTTTGCCGGTCTGTTGATACGCGAGACGTATTAATAGAATAAATATTGCAGAAATAGAACGCACAAATTCACAAGCAAATACGACTTTCTTGTCGATTAATTTTTTTCTGGGAATACACAATTATTTTTCTTTTCGTTTCGAAACAAATTTTTCAAATGACTGTTTTTTTGCATACCCGTTCTGTCAGTGTTTCGCATTTTTTTACACCCACGATCACAGTCAATAACACATTCCAAGAGATTAAGCACGAAGAATTATACTTCGCAATTATCGCGCACTAAAAAACTCTCCTGTCTTATCTCACGATTTCCATTTAGAAACATTCCAAGGAGGAAAATGCTATCCGTTTGTTATTTCCGCCGAGGTGTATTCCAATCAAGAAAGTTTATTCGCGTCCCGTTGTATTTTGGACATTTTCAAAATAAGTAGCCATCTCAAAATCTTTCCTCGTTTTATCATTTTTAAACACATCATGCTCTGCAACATCGTCTGTTTAAAAACGATAATAAAAACAGCAATATCATTATTACTGTCATATCGCGAGTATTTATAATCATTTTCTTGAGCGAAAGAATTTCCGTGATTCAAATTTGCAGACCAAACATCTTTGTACTGGTAACGATGTCGATAGTGAAAAACAAAAAAAGGAGATTTTATCGTTAATATAACTTTTTTGTAATAAGAATTGCACAATTGCACAAGGCAAATCTATGTAGTGGTAAGACATTTCCGATCGTTTGTCATGTAGTTTGCGATTGGCAGTAATGCCGTCGCAGGTTGTGCAAACTCTTCTAAACTAATATGTACGGCATGCATCGAATATCATAAATAACAATTTTCAAAGCCTACGCAGATCTTACTGTCAGCTGGAGCTCGACCATAAATATAACGTTCAAATTGAAAACTAATTGTAAGAAGCTAGGAGAGTAAAATGTAATTCCCACGATAGTATGTGCTAAATCGTCAGATATTATTTCTTTCTGGGGTTGCCTTCCTACAGGCTCGAAAGAACGATCTTTGAAAAATTCTCTAATAAAAAATAAACGTATTTTTTGATGCGTGATGCATGTACGAGAGATAACAACGAGATGCCCGATTGTTACTCTCCCACGCGAGATATTTTCTTCCTAATGCAGCGAGTTGCTTTCGAGCTGCTGTGCGAGATATATGGCTCTGCTGCCCGACGCAATCCACCTCTTCTATTCTTCGATTTATCGTTTTATAAAGATGTATTATCGTTTTAAGCGGGGCCGAATGAACGTTCTCGATCATATCACAATGCGAGTCCTCACGGTAATCGTTCGTTCTTTCATTATCTTTCATTGAGGAAGTGTCTTTTTCTCGATGCACGATAAATACTTATTGAATCATTTCGTTGCCATTTTTCCGTTTTTGAAATACTCTTTCCTATAACCAATCGAGCGATTGCGATTGTTATTTTCTTCCACCGGATGCGCATATACGTACGTACAAAAAACACTAATGTCCGAGCTATAATGAACCACTCCATTTTCTTTTTCTTCTTAAATTTTCTTATATTTTCTTTTCGCGTTGTTAGAGTGAAAAGGAGGAGTGACGTGACGTTGGTACTAAGTGTGTAGGGGTCTAGCAGCAAAAGATAAAGAGATACTGCTGGTCCCGGTATCTTCGTGCGTACTCGAATAAGCCCAAGAGTGAAAAAGTTCGTACCAAGCATGGTGTCGGAAGAACTCTTCCCTTTGTGGTCGTCTCATCTAGCGGAGGCCGTGTACATGCTTATGCTCTCTCTGCAAGTCGTCCTTCTTGCTCCCTCGCTCTCGTCATCTTGGTCGTACAGTGAATACTCAAGAGCATGAAAGATATGCCACTCGAAAGCGTGACACCCAAGTGCTCACAGATTTCTACCTACGTATATATATCTTACTGGTATATTATACCCATCTATGTAGGCATGCAAATATACGTGTACGTACGTGTAAACTGAATAATTTGTATGAGAATAGAGGAAATGAAGTACACGGGCGTATCTCGCTATATGCGTATACAGTTCCCTCGTGGAATATATAAAGGAGTTCGTTCATTCGATCTGCGATCTCCTTCGGTTCGATCTGGCGCGAGGTTCGTCCAATTGATCTTCCAGATTCATCGCTGCCGTATTTACGAGCACAATTTTTATGACTCAATAATGTATGCGATACAAACTACTGTAATATCTTTCACGCTGCAAATAAACTGCAATTATGAAGTGAGGAAAGATCTTTTTACGCGTTTATTCATTTTGTTGCAAAGACAATCGGGTTTGTGCGAGAATCTCTGTTTCGGTATAATAAAAAGTAGAAAGAATATGATAAAAGCCCTCACTGGAGGCAGAGATTAATGATCGTGCTGTCGCGATCGTTTCTCAAACGGAAATGAGCATCCACGGAGTACCGTGTGTAACGAAAAAGCAAGAGGCATTTTTCTTTCTTTCATAATCCCCTGACCGGAAATCAATGTTATTCGCAAACATGCGCGTATCGAGGGTGAAACATTATGTGCTCGAGCGTTCAGATTACACCGGGGCATATATCATTCCCTATACAGCGTTCCGATATATGCACATCAAGAATAATATTGGAAATAAAAAAAGATTTTTTAAAATCAAAATGTCATTCATAATTCCCTTGATTGTTCTCAGAATAGACCCAATGTCAAAAGGAGATGCGCTGTTTTTAACTCAATGAATTCGAACAAAATGTTTTCTCATTCATTTTCAAAAATGTACTACTTACTTTCGGTGTTTTTTCTTCACGATAAGTAATATACAAAAAATATTAAAAAATGTTGTTGGCGTATGTGTCAAAACGAGGAGACGTGGAAATTTCAGTCACTGTTGCGATCAATGATGGGATTTTTATATCGATAGACGTATTTTGTGTGATCATTTTTTATTTTGCTAAAGGTTTGTCATTACTTTTTTTTATTTCGTTGTCGCTCGGCCAGCTCTTTATCCGTTACAGCTAAGATAAAGTTCCTTCGACGATATGAATTTTCTCACTTCGTCGTATTGTTAGCTTCCCGGCCTTAAGGTTACATACTATGTACTCATGCAGTATACTATAGTAGGCGGACGATTTTTCTGTGTCAGGAAAATTCCGTTAGGGGAAACGCTCTTATGTACTGTGCTCTCGTATATAGCCAAACACATTAGGGTTTGGCCATTGAAATATCAAAAGCTTGTCAGTACGAAAAATACTGGAAAATGTTTTATTCGATAAAGTCTTGAAATAATAATAACGAAAATAAGGTTCCATTCGTCTGATAATCATAAATCAATACATTCAAAGAAAACAATTTGGTTACGAGAACTAAAAAAAATCACAAAAACACTTTACCAATCTGTATACAAATTAAAAAGGACATTTATTTTATTTGGAAAAAAATACTTTTTGTCGCAATCAAGACGCGTAACATTGAAAAGTATGAATTCGATTGAAGAAATATACATTAAAATCATGAAGAAGAATGATTAAAGAAGAAGAAAGAAGAATGATATACATTCGTACATTTTGTATTACAATTTTAATACGCCGTCTTTTCTCCGTCGTTTTCATGCGTATATAGTCAAACGCGTTGGGTGGGAATATAAAAGGGCCACTGTCCGATAAAAGCTTTTCCATTATCCACAAGCGTGTGATGTGTGTGTCTTAATAAAATATTGGACTCGTAGATATCGTAAAAGTATCTGAAAAAGTGTTTTTTTTCTAAATACTGTGTACATAATGTACGTCTCGTGAGTAGTACATTATGTACACAAGGTCAAGACAACTATGAGACACGCTGGGGTATTTATAAGGGGATGAAGAGATGATTTCTACAGCCATTTCTCCGGTCGCTGGATCGAGTATCCTCGAGACGAGGGTGCTGGAGTTACAGAAGAGAAAACTTGGCAAGTCTAGACGATGCATTAAGTATATGCATACACGCAGCAAGTGAAAAGTGATTTTTCAATAGGCCAAAACCGGAAGTTGCTTCGGCGATTCGAGACAAGTAAAAAAAACAAAACTTGAAGAAGAAATTGGGATTAAAAAAACATTTCGAGTAAAAAAGATCAAACTAAGGAACGTGTTTTTTTGTCATTCTTCAAAACCCTGAAAAACCACCCAAAAAAGAATCATCGTCCAACTCGAAATACGCGAGTTTTCAATAGAAACTCGCCAAGTGAACGTCAGTGAAAATTGCAAAACAAAAAAGTTTTAGCATGCACTTTCTTCGACGTGAAGACGTCTTTTTTTGCACTCATTTCTATTTCGAGTATGCTTTTTTTGAAACCAAACGTTTGTCGACCCATCAATGTTTGAAACGATGGGCTTGTTGCGTGTTTACGAATATCGTTCTTAAATTAATTATGCCAAATTCGCAATCACCTTGCTAGATGAAAGGCAAAACTCATTCAAGTCTATAAAGTAAAAACATTAAGTTGCATGGACTGTATACGTATAACAATAGACTTTTCTGTTTGAAAATGTAATTTTGCCGAAATGTAATTGTGACATGTTTTTCAACAAAATTTTTTGGGATTTTTTTCGTATTTATAATTTATGCCATCATCATGTGATGTTTCAGTCTTTGAAATCCCGCGAAAACTCGTTATTCGATAGAAAAAATATCTTCCTCGATGAAACATGAAAACGAAGCTCATTTTTTATAGTCAATAATACATTTCAGCGCCCACTATACATAGACGAGAAAAAATTAATCGAATAGCGAGGGTAAACATCAATGACAGCTATTTCGACATCTTTGGAACACGTTTAAACTATGACACAATGTTTTTTTAGGTGTCAATATTTCGCGACAATACTGATGGCAGTCTTTGTGAAAATGTGATTCATTAATCCTAAAAAAGCTAAGGAAAATGAAAAAAATAAAAATTTTGGCCAAAAGTAAAATCGGGGAAGCTGCAAAGATAAAACTTCATAGAATTGTATAAGTAATCTCTTCATCTGTACTAAAAACCACAATTAAAATTATTCCAAGAACATCTTCGTATGAAAAATATGAAAATGGAATCATTTTCCCTCTCCGATTTCCGAGTAAAAAGTATTCAGCAAATGACTTATGCGTTCTTTTTTTTATTCTGCCGTTGCACAAACGGAATGACGAGGCCAATCAACATGCCGCCAGGATGCTGCGGTTTCCTGAACGAATGTAATCACTTGACGAACAAGACGATAAAAAAAGAATCTTTTTTCTCTCATGATCGCTTTTGTATTCGCATCAATTGTTAAGTTTATTACATCAGACACGTGCAGCATGTCGTTAATTCACGCGAATTGCAAACACGATTCGAAACGAATTATTTACCACGATGACACGGATAATCGTGCAATTCAATATCTTTTCATTCATTTTCGTTATAGAACTATATAGCGATGCATACTAAAAACTTCAGCCATGCTAGAAGCACACGATACTTGGTTATTCGAATTTTTTGAATGCAGCTGTTTAAGTATGAGCACATGTTCACCAGCGAATAATATTTTTTTTTGTTTCAAACGATACAAAGAACTATACATTTTTCACATATCATGAAATCACTGTTTCTGCATTCCGGATGATACCGCGATTGGATAGAATGTCAATAAAAAAATCATCTAATCGTTGTACATGTACGTACGAACGATTCGCTGAAATTCATAATGTCACATTGCACGGACATGAGCTCCCGATAGTTCATAAATTACCAGTGTTTAATTGTATATAAGCTCGTTAATGACATTCTTAAATACAGAAACAAGTTTATTCGCTGTGTCTTTAATTTCTTTTTGATTTTGGTTCATTTTTCATGTTTTGGGATTTCGCGAAATTTTGACAAATCCAATGGTAAATGCAAAAAATTGTACAATATGTTGTTGATATTTCAGCACAAACCCTATACGAAAAATCTTAAAGATCGTAAATTTTGTGAAAAGTCATACAGTGTGAATAACGTGCCAATTATGAGTGATTTTCAATCGACATGAAGTGGTGAACCATTTATTTAATAATTCGTTTTATATACCTCTTATTTTGCACTTCTCTTGTTTCCCGAGCTTCGAGAATATTTTTCTCTAAATTATCCATTTTAGTTTTTTTACGAAAGATATATTTATTTATCTTAACAATTAACATTCATCGATAAATCGAAACTATTCTTGGAAAATTGACGCCCGAAAGGCATATGATATTTTAAATATTTGAGAATCCAAGAAAAATGGAAAAAATCGCGATTGCCGTATTTTTAATCTATTTACTTTATCTTTTATGCAAGCATCGAATTAAGTGGAGTTTTATGTGGTTTCGTTCAATCGAAAACCGAAAAGTTACGTAATGCGATTACTGTGAGAAATAAACGCTTGAACGCTTGTCTCGTTACTCACGAGTGCATGAAGTACAAATGAACAAACGTTAGTGTACTTTTCCGAATACGAATTTTAATTGAATTTTCGAATTCAATATCTATTATCAATTTTTGATAATAGGACTTTTTTGATTGGCTAGCTCTGATGTTAACAATCAATAAGAAGAAAAGAGCGTGGTTTTTATGCGAGCAACAAAAGAGCGTGCCGTTTTCACTTTCAGTTTATACGGGTTCAATAATTCCGTACCTTTGTCGTAAATTATACGAGTGCAGTAATAATATACTGCGTTTTCCACAAGCAGAGAAAAAAAGGACGAATCGGTGAAATATATGCGGAGAATAAACGCCGAACGTGGAGGGGAAACAAATAAAATCGATGAATCCTCTATGATCCCGAGAGGAGTAAACAACCCCTGAAGAAATGACATCGAGGGACACCCTTCGAGCGAATAAACTCAGTTTTTACGCTTCGACAGTTCTGTTATTTTTTCTTTCTTTTACTTCATCGAAGAAAAAACATCGTGCAATTCCCATCGTTAACGTGGAATCGAACAAAGTCCTTTTTTATCCCTGCAGCTTTCCGGTCTGCGCCCATGCTGTAGTGCCCATGCCCATATAATTTTAAACGGATGAAAATGTAAAAAATATTGTAAAAACCGTTTATGTTTACTCTGTATACGCATCTGACATAGGTTAGAAATGAACGACGCAAAATGGTTTTCAAGCCATATATCTAGAACCTCGTGTCTTTTCAATCTTTACTTCACCTAAATAAAAGAGATAAAAGTTTGAATGAAAATATATTAAAAAATTATCGTTTCATTTCTATGAAGCGAAAGCTACTGATCTTTTTCTAATAAAAAAAGAATTCGAAAAATTCGGCAGTGTATTTCAGTGTTTTTCATTTTATAATACAGTGTTTGTGACATTTCTGTTTCTATAATAAAATTTGATATAAAAACGACGTAAGTTTCATCGGCGTTGATGTTTTCAGAAAAAAAGAGAAAAGAAAATGTGGGACGTCTGATGGCTAGAGGTAACGGCCATTAGCGAAGACGATCCAATAATATCCATGATCGCGGTACGACCGCGCCCTGCCGGTCTGTTTTTTCTCTTCCTATTTCTCCGTCTCTTTTGAACACATACACTGTCTTCACGATCTCCCTGTTTCCAGAAAGCTCTCTATAAATACGTTAACAGCGACCTAGTTTTTCTCTCGGAGAGGCAAGGAGCAATGGTGTGGTGGGCGCTTGCGAAACAATTTTGTTGAAAAATCTTTTCAATGATAAGTTTTGATTTTACAAACTGATCATTTTCACAACTTTAATTTCGTTTTCGAAAACTCATCGAATTCATCATTAGCGAATGCAGGCAGGCGAATTTTCCTTTTGAATAAAAAAATACCTGTCAAATAAAAGATGCTAATGAAACGTACAAAAAATTAATTGAAATTACAATTGAACATTTTACTTAACGGCAATGTAGATGTTTTATTTCACGAGGACGAAAGCCGCGTAAATTGTATATAAAGTAAAAAATGTACACCAAGTAATTAAGATAGTAGCTTTCTCCGAAAAGTATCTTTCCCAAATAGTGTAAAAAATAAAAGTAGCATTCTCCAAAAAAAACGAAAATCAAACTTGGTGTGCATGAATACTTTTCGAAGAAAGCTACTATTTTAATTACTTGGTGTACATTTGTTACTTGTTAAAGTTGTAAATGTGGATTTCACTTCTTTTTGTAGGAAACCACCAAATTTAATCATATGAGACAAAAAAAAAACTAAAAAAAATTATTTTCAAAACTTAATGTCGATGGAACTTTTATCACAAAATCTTGTCGGTAAAGTGTTTTTTTCTTCAACTTCTGTTCACAGAATTTTTATCGAGAAATGTTGTTGATATAATTTTTATTAAAACTTCTGTCAAAAGAATTTTTGTGCGAAAATCTCATCGATAGAGATTCAATTCTACTCACTCATTTGTTTTCACTTTTCACTCACTATAATATTTTCCACTTTTATCTCTTCAAGTTACGTTTAATCGGAAAACGTTAAGACTTTGAAGTCGGAAAAGGTTAAAAAACTTTGACATTCAGCACTGACGTTTCGATTTTTCGGTGATTTGACCACTTCACGACATGACGAATGTCATATATATCATTTTGAAATTTAGTAGGGAAAAAATCAGCTCAAAATTATGAGTATGCACATATCGGCTGAGCAAATCATCCGTTAACTAGGCTCAATGGAAAGAAAAAAATCATATTGAATCGGTAAAATGTCATTCAATTTTCGATTAAGGTAGTTCTATCGTTTTATCGTTTTCTTAAGATTTTGTTGAAAATTTGGATACATATTCTTCGATGTCATATGTACGTGTGTAATAAATTTTGGAAGGTTTTACCACGTGGAAGTTGAGATATTTGTTGGTGAAAATCACAATTGTCGGTGTCTCTCTTAAGAGCGCGTATTAAAAGTTGCATTTTCATCAATAAATATCTCGGCTTCTACGTGGTGAAGCCTTCTAAAACTTTGCATACATTTTTATGCAACATCAAAGAAGCTATCTTCAGTTTTTCGAAAAAATCTGAAGAAAATTTGTTTCGCAATTTTTGTAATTACACAACAAGCACATATTGCCTTGGATGACCTTGAATTTAAAGTATGCTGTTCTTTAGTCGATTTGCAACAACTTTTCTCATTTAACTTAAGCCCGCAAACCATTTTGTATGTGGAAAAAACTGAAAAACGAGTTTTCGAATTGAATGAAGCAATAGAACTACGTTAAGGGAACGGTTTCAGAAATATCCGTGATTTAAATTCTTGTTTGACAGCTGGTAGCCCATTTTCCTGTATAAATATCCGTGGCAGGTCTCTGATGCCGGGTCATAACATTTTTTGTTTCATTACTCGGCGTCGAGACGCTGCCGCGTCTTTAGATCTCTAGATACTACGCAAGTGACATCAAACCTCTTTGACGTCACATTATCAGACCTTATAAGGTTTTGAGGATGTGGACGAGGAGGTATTAAGTAGGAAAAAACTATAAAAGTCCGCACGTCGCAGGATTTTATTTGTAAATTAATGTGACTTACATTTGTTTCCTTTTCAATTGTCAACTTCAACTCTTGACGTGTATAAAACAAAAATGTCATAAACATTTAAAAGAAAATTAGTTTGGCAAAAACGAAATAACCGCAGTGACGGAAAATATCAACGAAGTATATCCTGCCGAGGATGTGGGTTACATGTACGTACGTACGTACATACATCTATATGTTTATATATACAATCCATATATATATATGAGGAGGAAAAAAAACAAACTGCGTCAAACATTTCGAATCGCCCTTTTGAATGCTTTTATAGTTCACCCTTAATAGTTCCGGGCCGTTCACAACGGGGTGCAGGACCTACCCTAATTGTACTCCTACTACGATATATATTGGGGTCACCATCCATCGGCCTTGATGTCTAGGAGAAAAAAAGGGAAAAATTGGAACAACAGACTCTTGTTGGAAGGGATAAGAAAGATTTTCTCCATTGGAAAGGTCAAATAGAATAAAGCCTCTGAAAGTCACGTCCAAATATCTAATTTCCTTTCACGCAGATATATAGCTATATTGAAAGCAAAAGATTGATGACGCTGGCAATTTTCAACAATGCCTGATTCAGCTGTTCCTCAAAAAATACCGAAAAGCAACCATTTTTGTTCGCGTGTCGGTCGATGATCGATCTATTTAACGAATATTGCAATTTTCGTATAATTAAATGTTCCTGATGCGTACACTATCTGATATTACGTAATTCTTGGCACTTATACGTAATTGAGCATCAACGAAGGTGTTTGTACGTGCGAGCGACTTTCTGGGTGCGCTGCAAAGTGCGGGTGATTTTTAATTTTATTAAAACGTAACATTGTAACGATTGAATTCGTAACATATCTTTACGAATTGTAACTTGTAATAATAGTAAATTGAAGAAGAATTGCAAACGGATAAAAACATTTTAAATAATTTTTTTAGATATTTTTTTAGTAACAGCATTAGGTTTTTATCATGTCTTTCTGTGTGATGTAAATATTTTTCTGTCGATTGGTTTTTTTTTCGTCGAATAAACAGACCAAAAAATTTCTTTAACATTTTTTCAATATTCATACCGTCATGATGTTTGAAAAATGTTTTGGCAAAATTCATTTTGGAGAAATATTTTCATACATGAATTTACCATTTTGATGACCCTTGATAACTATACGAAATATTCGAAACACATTCAATTGAAACATAAATGCAATGCAAATGAAAATTCGTAACTCTTGTATATTGTAAACCGAATTTAACCATTTTCCATAAAGGCTCGATCGTCCTACGTGCTCAGTCGGAGGCGATTATGTTTTTGTTGACATTCTCAGAGACGCGAGGTGCTGGAAAAATTCTTCCTTCGGCACCCACGCTCACGAGAAGCGAGAGGGAACTTGCAAAGGTTACAGAAAGTGCCTTTGCATAATCCCATGGGGTTGAAAAAGAAACAACGTGACGCGGATCTTCCCTGAAATGGCTCTGACGTTCATCCTCGAACATAGCTCTTCCTGCCCTAATCCTTCTTTTTATTCTTTTAGCCATGAAAAGCGAAGAAATAGAGTTCTTCTTTTCGAACATTAACGAAAAGAGAGGAGCTCAAGCTTCGAAAGTTTTCGGGGTATGAATATGAAGGCAACAAATAACTTGTCTCTCTGAAAGAACGTCAACATCATAATTAGTTAATTAATTTTTTATCAACTTTTTTTCATAAATCATAACAAAATAACGGTGCATACAAAAATCTTTATCACACGTACGCTTATTAAATTTGGTCAATTGAGACATCAAATGGACATACTGCCTTAAAAGTCATAAATTTATATATGATTAATTAAAATGTACTTAAAATTGAAACTCATATTTTGTATAATTATCGTTTTAAATTATCTACGATATAGAATAAATTAAATGATACGAAATAAAAATTATATTTTTATCTCGTATATAGATATATTGCTTTATTGTGTTAATGTTCCACGCGATAATATTATTATACGCGTTAATTTGTGCTCTAGTTATCTAAAATTGAATTGCTTGATAACATTTATACGAAAGAATTACTGTTTTCCCTTTCTCACTTTTCTCCGGAAATATTTAATTTAGTAAACCCACAGGAATTCCATTAGTTCGAGTTAGGCACTGCTTCGAATTTTCGTCTTGAACTTATAAAATTGTGAAATTTAGCCAAACCCCACTGTATGTTCGGAAGCGCTTTACACCCACCCTATATACTGTACACGCGAGTAAATGCATAGCATGACGCAATCGAACATAAATTCAATTCGATGTTGGCGCCCGCATGGCTAAACGTATAGGCGTACAAAATCGACATAAACAGCCCAGCGCGTGTTTGGTACGTCAGACACAATTTTATCTCAATTAGCTTCGGTGCAGATCTACCCATCGATCTCCCTACATCTTCGTTATGCGTTGCAAAGAGAATTTTTTACATTGCAGTAAATAATCAAGTCACTTCTAGCATTGATTTCTTAATTTCTACTAATTAGTATTTGCATTCATTTAACGCAGTTAAAAAGAAAATTCACATTTCGAGAGCTCGGTGAAAAAAAAACTTGTAGTAAGACATCTCCATTCTTCCTTATAATATTTTGATATTCTATCGATTATTTTATGTAACGACAACAGAACTGCGTAGTGTCCCAAGACCCCTAATCTTAACAATCGTGGGGGATGATGGCCGGTCTGCTCTATTAATTTACTTCTGTATCGTGGGTCGAAGAAAAAGAAAGCCAAAAAAGGAGTTTGTCGATGGAGATTGATTAATTCATCGCATAGATTCTACGTGTAATATGCCGAAATTAATGTTCACGATAAATTACTGTTCTCTATTTCTTGAAAATCAGTTCGCAGAATCATGATTTTTCACAGTATCCAAGATTATATATGAGGTATCGATGGTTTTTTTTATAAAATAAAATAAAGTTTTCGAACGGAGTATCCAAGTTGGGTCGGGTCTTACAAATTCCCGATGTTGTTACTAAAGACCGAGAAGAAAAAGGGTACGGTAACGTGCACCCACGTATCAAACTTTGGTATCAATAAGAGTCTCAAATATGTGCGCAGTGCTCATACCAAGCCCTGAAATACTCGAAATAATTTTATTGAGTTCTTGGTGTCGACTATGTCGTGACAGTTGATATCCCGCTTGGTCGTTTTTTACGAAACTCAAGTCTCTTGCAAAACTGTTAGGTCCCATCTTTGACATGTGGCTGTGAATTATCGAGATCAAACTCTATATTTACAATTGCACTAATAATCTATAATATTGAAGGTGTGTTATTTTATTATTGTTCTCCTCGCGCCCACGTGATGTCACACCATCGATTAAATATTTATATTTTATTCAAGCAAAGAAATCGTCTATAAATTGCATTTTATTATTATTATTATTATTACTGCCATCGTAATTATGTATTAAATGAACCGTCAATCCTATTTGTAGTGCAATTATATTCGAAATTATTCTGCAATATTAAACTCGTTCTCACGTTATATTTTTTAGCTTTCGTTGCAACCACCTGTTACACATGCGCGCAATTCGCGTGTATCCTGCTGCGATCATTATCTCGAACGCATTAAGGAAATGAACGAGCATAAAAGCGTTTTGTCTCGGGTTCAAAAACTTGAACACACAAGGATACGATGCTCCACGTAAAAAAAGAAAAAGCTAAGGAAAAAAGATGATAATCCAGTGAGAAACATTTTGAGCTGCTAGTCGAAATAGAAACAGTTACGGCCTTGACTCGATAATTAAATTCAGGATTAATATAAATGAATTCCGTTGGGAGGAAGCCCGTACGTGTAGCGTCATTAAAATGTGCGTGTAGATACGTACGTGAACGAGCACATGATTGAGTAAAGTTTTATGTGTTCGAGGAACGTCATATACATCGAGGACGTCACGCGCATTCGCGTGGGCATACGTGCGGCTAAAATTCATCAAGACATAATTCTATATCTTTCCCGTTCGATGTACGATATTACGCGTGGGTGATGACGTTCGTATTGACGTGAAAAAAAAATTCTTCACAAATAAAACTTCCGTTTTCATGTTTCCAATCGGCAGCAGTTTATTTTTTCTCGATATTATTTTAAAAAATTATTCGTGAATAATGTTCGACCGTGCAATATTACAAAACCATAAAACAAGCATGTGGAATTTATTATTGCAGAACTCTCTGTTCAAAATTTTTCGAGTTATCCGAGTAATATCTCGAGTCTCAAGGAATTCAAATCTCCCCTCGTTAACTCTGTATTCATCCTCGAAAGTGCCACTACAGACACGTACTTCTCATACTTTTACGTGTACGACACACGTCACAAGGAATATTTTGTGTGCTTGAAATTGGGTGCGCGTGATTATACAAATTTTGCGCAGGCTTGAGAATAATGTGGAGGTACAACCCCGACGGAACCGAAATAAAATGCGAATTTTGAGTACTTTGCGATGGTAGGAAAATCTGAAAAAAAGCCAGTCATTATAAGGTGCGACACTGTATGCACACTGACTTCTATTGATAACGATTCCCAAAAGCTGTTGACAGATTATTGAAAAAAAAAATTCAGAGAAAATTTTATAGAGCATCTACTTTTTTTCACGCAGCATTAGTTCATTTATTTTTTTTATTTGTCACCTTTTTATGTATTTTTTTAACTTTCAAAAAAACGATGAAAAAGATGAAAAGAGAAAATAAAGAAATCTAAAATTTTTTCGATTTTTTCTTTCAAACAGTGCGTTAATGACTTCTTTCTCAGGTTTGATTTTGTAAAATCCATGTATGGTATTTTTATTACCATCTATTTTTTTTGGATTTTCATACCGTTGCCTACTTCAATCTCACATTCTATTTCGTTTTCGTTCGGAGTGTGCCTCCAGAACATCCTTAATTACGCGTGAACATAACATGGGGCTTGCAAGAAGCTTCCCTTGGATGCACGAGTAAGTGTATTCAAGCATATATTTCCCTCTCTCTCACACATTCTTTTTCTCTCTCTTTCTCGAACCCCTCATCTGTGTCCCTCTTTTGACGCGTGCCCTTTTCATGGGCTTGCAGAAGGGCTCGATAAAGCCTCGATAAAGGGGGCTGTGCAACAATACGCACAAGTGCCTTCTTATGTGTATAATATATAGATATATGTGTACATACAGTATATGCGCAATTATAAAGACATATATTATGAGCGGTACAAAACGAGGGGATTTGTGAAAAGACGAAATTTTCCATCGTCTTTTTTCTTCGTCCCCCATTTACCTTTGTCGCTTTCGCTTTATGAAAAGCTCGCGAAAGGCAAAAGGCAATGCTATAAAATAAGTTTTCTTCTCCAAACGTCTTCTCCAAGCGAGAGCATGGTACCACTCATGTCAGTGTAAACAACATTGTTTTGTTCATCGTATATTAGAGAAGAAAGTTATTTAAACAAATGCGTTCAAATCAATTGTATTCATTGTCGATTCTTCACTTTTTACTTTCATCTGAAATTCTTGAGTAGAAAAAAAAGTAAAATATATAATGTCACTGATTTTAGTGAGAAATTTGTAATAGCTTCGTTAGCACGTATTTTATGAATGACTGAAAAAAAAATAGGAAAAAGGATTGATGAGAATCATCCGTCAATAATTTCTAGTATTACGCAATTGTTTGGTTTTCCACACGGTTCTTTCCTTTACTTGGCTTTTATATCGATTGTATATTTTCATATTCGTACAATATATTCAGTTCTTTCTCGGAACTGATGGAAACTTTTACAAAAAATTACTGGCATATGTATTACATAATTTAAAAAACGCTTGTTATCAAAAGAATTACCAAAAGAATATCTATTTCAATTTATGTACGGTTAATATTAAATTTTCACTCGGAACTTTGACTTTTCATCCCGATTATCGATAAAAAATCTTTTTGTTCGATCATTTTATAAAACTGTCCTTTAACCGTACATAAATTTTGCTTTTTCATTCCACATTGTTTCTCATAGAGTTCGTTTATCCAGAACAATGATTTCCCCCATTGTTTTTTTCATCGCCCACACGCTGCACATACGGTATGGCGTACATGCGTTCTAAATCAATCTTCATTTATGAGGTGGCAATGAGAAAAAAAAATCAAAAGGAAACCTGGAGAGCGAGAGCACGAGGCAGAAGTTTACCCCCCCCCCCCGCTCTCATTTTTCCCCCCATGATAGCCAGCACGCGTTCATTGTCTCTCATCTCTATCTTTTTTTTCTCTCTTTTGTATATATGTATACACATATACGCATACATAAAACACACATGACTATAAACTAATAGAGCGACATGGCGTAAGCAAGCCCCAATTCACCACGGCCATCCCTGTGAAGCCCATTGTCATTTACTCCCTTATAACATTATTGTTATTTCATTTGATTTTACGAACAAGACCTTTCAACACTCGCTATTGACCTATTTGTTATGCTTGATTTTTTTCCATCGTACTAAGGTCTCATTTCAATCTTTTTTCATGTGACCTAAACCCCTACGTGGACGAGACGAAAAATCGAAAAGATCGAGATAGGGATCGAATTTCCAAGCCACACGTGGCTAATGCACACACGCTCGCGGATATTATGAAAAAAGAAAAAGGAAAAACGATGTTTTATCCTTTTTCTTTTATGTTTTGTGTGCAGATCTTATTGTTGTAGCGGCGATGTTTTCACGATCGCGGTATACGTGTACAATGTACATATGTAAAGGGGGGCGAGACCGGATAGCGATCGAAACGTTTACGTATGCGAAAGAAAGAAAGCAAAAGGGTAAGAACGCACGTGGCACTCGTTCTTCGGGCTTACAGCACATGCGTATATGTATACAATTCAGAGCAAAATATAAAGTATGCACCCCAAACGTTTTCACATTTTTACAAATAACTGCTGTAACGCTGACAGGCAAAATTATCATTTTTTCACACAAAAGGAATGCTTCTCGTTACGCCACAAAGTTTTCATTTTACGAAACGCAAAAACATTCGGAATTTTTGAATCGCCGATTTCGTTGAATTCAACACATACATACATACATAATTTGGAGAAAAAAAGAAAAAAAACCTAAAACGACGAAAATCATTTACGTTAACAATTTCGTATATCACGTTGTTTTGGTTTAACTCGGTTTAAAAACAGCAACAAAAGTTCAAAGCAATGAAAAATTCATGCGTGTTCAGAAAAGTACATTAGATTTTTGTTCTTTTTACAAAACCGTGCGTTTTCGTGGTTCAGAAAAAATGTATGAGGCTTCATAATTTGAGGACCAAACAACATACTAACAATCGCGCCATTTCATCTGAAAGTCGGAAATTTTATGTCGGGTCGGCGATCGCTCTTGTGACAGCCAATGGTTATGCAATAAAATATAATAGCATCGAACAAACTTTTTTTGCTGTTCTCTTGCATATGTGATTATTCTTTCGGATAAGAGTGAAAAAAATTGCATTGTGTTTTTCGTCGTCCACGGTCGTCTGATCTACCCGCGAACGCTATACGATGACCTCGTGGCCCTCAGTGTATGCACTTGGAAATAACATTCGAATGACGACATTACCAATTCACGGACAAAAATGACGTATAAACAAACTGATGAAACGGAACTGGAATGCGGGTTAAGTAATAAAAATTCTGTTGATAGATCACGATTACAAGTCACGGAGAATTTCGCCGCAACATGTATTTTTTGTCGAACCCAGGATTTTTAATGATGACGCACGCATTTGCGGCAAAAAATGTCACCCAAGGCGCGACTGTTTCCTCGCGCGTCAAAAAGACGCGTTTCGTCCTCGACTCGCTTACATTTTTTTTTTCTTTCAATAATATTTCTGCCGAAAGCGCTACATATGGTACCATAATTTAGTAAAAATTGTTCTTTGTTTATTTCTAAAATTATGATCATTCACGGATGAGCGGGTTAGTCTTGCCTTTTTTTTGTGCAATGAAACGGGGATGAGCGTGCTCGCATCTGCGACCTATTATCTCGCTGTACGACACTATACATTATCTAGAGACGCGGGAGCGTCTCGACGACAAGTAATTTAAAGAAATTGCAAGAGCTTAAATTACGTACCGCGCTCTCTGATATATCAAAAATTAATTTTATTTTTAAAGTATATTCAATTAAATATAAATAAATTGTATTTTCGTTTATTAGTTTCTCGTCTTCAGGCATGGATCTATGAGGTCTTTGACTCATAGGACTCCCCGGTTATAGAAATCATGACTGACACACGATAGATATACATCATGTATTGAGAGACGTGACAGTGCCTCGGAGCCGAGTTACTTAAAATGTACACTGTAGCGGGTATATAAAAATTATAGGTTTTAGAAATGACGGAAATATATTATCCAAGTTCCACCGGATGTCGGGAAACACGCGTTCAGAATCGATTCCAGTCACATCTATTGTAATAAAAGATGCCCGTCATTTTATAACTACAAAAATAATGATCAATGTTCCGTCTATATCTAATAAATAAACGTATCCTAAATTAACTCGATGGTCTTCAATTATATACGATTGCCGATTTATTGCATTTAGTGCGATTTATTTTATAAATTGGCTCCTGTATTTTATATACTTCACGTTTCAACGGCACAACAGGTTAAAGTTCAAACATGACCATTCAAAAGTCAAACAATATTTTGTTCGAATTACTTGGCGTCGAGACGCTTGTCGACGAAACAAAATTTCCAATTATTCACACGTAAATTGGCTGGAAACCAAACTTTTTATCCAATTACTGGCATTTTGTCGAACGTATATGCAAATAAACACCATTTCTCTACTCTTCGAATGCCGGTTTTTATAAGAACCTGTCGCGGAATGAAAACAACCATTGAACAAATATCTTCTTTAGCGTCAATATTCTAGGATTTGCCAAATATTTTTCAGCATTCTTCGAGAGTACGACAATCCTGAAAAACATAGAAAATCTAATTAAATGAAAATTCAGGAAAATTGAGTGTAAAATCTCGAGGTTATTCGATTTTTCGTTGAGGTTCAACGATGCAAACTTTAAGATCGTGCGAAAACATACGTACATATGGATAGTACTCAGCCGACAGATGGCGCTTGGCGTCGGATCAACTAAATTTTCGGCTTCTCTATATTCTCTTTTCTCATTACCGTAGTTCTTTTTTTTAATAATATCCCAAAGAAAAAATCGAAAACATGAATTGCGTAAAAAGCAATCGGATAGAAACGTTATTGAAACTTTGGAATAACTGGAACGATTCTTCCGGTCTCCATTTCGTTTGTCCGACTTGCGAGAAAGGTAAACTTCCTGTATTTACCGAAGCTCTGAATATACATGGTACGTAATTTCTTCCGTTAGTTTAACGCCGAACGCCGAAGCATGGATGCCATGCTCTGAGGGGAGGCTAGTGTGTCAGCATGCCGATTGCACTATAAATGTACGACACGATGCACGTGTCTAGCGTCTGCTAATGGAGGTATTGGAAGTTTTATATATAGTGATAATATATGTCGAAAATATTTCGACTTTACAATTATTAAATACAGAAGCTTCCGTTGCACATTTAATTTTTCAATTAATCGTGAACCCTCCGAGAACACACATACATTTTTCGAATCACGCGGAACAATCTGCTGGGCCACTCTAACGTACTTTTTTATCGTCTACCATTTTCAATTGGTGAGTGAGCTTAACAATATTCTCAGCTGTACTTGGAATATTGATGAATGAATTAATATAATCACAAAGTACCGGCGGAATTTTCAACATGGTCGAAAAAAAGTATGAAATTTCTTTAGTAGCGTACTTTGCAAAAAATTGCATTTTTTGTTTTCAATATTTCCAACCAAAAGTGTACTCTTGAATGGAATGCGTTGGAATATGAGCGAAAATGATAATATTTTTGACATTATAAAAGGGGAATGCGTTAGCTCTACCTTGGCGAGTTTCATACGTTCGTTTTTTTTTACATTTACCCATAGGTAAATAAAGTCTAGGCAATAATTTTCGTACTCTTTAGTTATTTTTCCTGGAATAATTGACATGAAAAAAGTTACTTCGAAGATAATATAGATGCAAAGATATTGTTATTTATGGGCGTTTACCGCACAAATAGAATTTGCGTAATTCACATTGTGGCGGGCGAGGTATCTGATGTTTCTGCGGGTTCAACTATTAACTGACAGAGGGTACGAAAACTCTTGCAATATAAGCCCTATTTATAGATTGCAGCTGCAGGGCGCAGCGATTTTCGTGCGTCTTTAAATACCTCCATCTTGTCTATGTGGTTATATAGCTATATCATTTTCCCGAACAACATGAGGTTATACCAACAAAACTTACGATAAATACACAAAGCAGTCACAAATATACCTTTTTCAATCTCCAATATCGAAAAGGAAAATAAATACAAACCGGAAATACAATCATTTAAATATCTTTCTACTCTTTCTACACTTTATGGAAAAATGCATACGAATGTGTTGGAGAAAAATTGTCTTACATACCTTCGGAACAAATTTCGGACAAACGATTACGAAGATATACTTTAAACGAAAAATTGATAAAAATTTGACAAAACAAAAGATTTCCATTAGTTTTTTGACAAATAATCTTGAAAAAGTTATACAGAAAAAATTGACGGCCGAATCCCTGGCGGATTTGCCAACCGCGATTTCATGGAAGGTATGTTATTTGTCCAAAACATACCTGCCACGAAATCGTAGTTGGCAAATCCGCCAGGGATGCCATTGTTTAATATTTACGGTTTTGGTTGTAGTAGGATTCCAGTGGACTGGAAAAGTATTTATCAATACGAAGTCGTTTGGTCAAATTCTCTGAGGAAATTCTTTCACCAAAGAGATTGCAGAACTTAGGGATAAGAAAAATCAGGTTCAAAAATGTTATCCGAAGTTCGAGAATTTCTGGCGTGGTCTGTAGTGTCAACGACTGCTGTTATGGCACTCGAATCTTCTCTCTCTCTCTCTCTCTCTGTCTCTCTTATTGAAGTTTCCGATGTGTCGAGACTCGATGGAAAACACGTGTATGCGTGCTTCCGTTCGTTCGAGTACCACCGAACTCACGTTGTGCATACACTGTGGGTAAAAAAAATTTCCTTGTAGAACCTTGTAGAACGGTTTAAAAAATGTTCAACGGTACGATTTCGGACAAACATTCAATAAAGTGTCCAATTGTGATTTTTAATATGATTTTTTAGTCGATATTCAAATGATTCATTGTAATCGTAGTGAACTTTTTTTTTCATTCAGCATTTTGTTACCGAAAAAAACGAAAATCGCTTGAATATTTACATAATGAATCATAATTTTTGAAATAATTTTATTCTGCAAAAAAAATCAAAAACACTGATTATCTTTCGGACACATTCTTTACCATTTTTCTCTGTATATATATTTTTAGTTTCCGATGCTGCTCTTATCTCCGCTAATCGAATTTGGGTATTTGTCGAAACTCTTATCTCGATGTATATCAAACTTTATACAAATTGTTCGATTGTGCTGTGCGAACATTTTTTTGAATCAGTACACATGCGGTTCCGTAATCTGAGACTGTCTGCGTCTGAGGAATTCCGTAAACAGAAGGCACACTCGAGAGACCCTTACGAGAAACCAGACTCGGGTAAAAATCCATTATTGTATGTTCACATGACTATAGGAAAAATTACCCACCGGTATATCCATTTGCACCCTTCACAAAAAAAAACTATCAAAGACCGAAGCCAGACACTCGATACCACGAAGACTTTCTGGCTTTCGCTCTTATCATATGTGTAACTATTAAGCCGTTTCAAAAAAGAGATATATGTTTTCTTACCTGTAATGGACAAAGTTTCGATACATCGAAGAAAAAATCCTGCCCAAAGGAAACATTCGTATCTCACTTTTAAAAGACTCATTAAAGGGACAAAAACAAAAAAAATAATAAATAAGTATTGTGGTGGAAATGTTATGCTCTACAAAATTCCTTGGAAGCTCCAAGTGTCTGAGACCATGCAGTGGCTCAAGAGTTGTGCGGGTTTAAAATTAATTATAGATATCAAGCTTCATATCATAACTTTGAACTCGTATGACTTCCAAGCCATTTTGTAGAGCATGTACAATTTCCTAGAAAAATGCTTGTTTCATACAACTTTTTTTCACGGTGTCGAATAACATTCCAAAGCTTCTTTATAAAAAACAAAATTTCACGTTATAAGCATGGAAATTTATTTTATCATATATCTGATCTCGTCTTGCAGCGGTCGAATTAAATACAATTTAATTCGAGCAATTTGCAAATAAGCTCCAATAGTGACGAAGGATACAACATGTGTCGGCAAATATCAACTTCAAATACTTTTCTATTAAAATCCGCCTTCTCTCGTCTGAAAGAGTAAACATAAAATCTACCACAGAGTTACGGAGAGCTGTCGTCGGATAGCTTCGAGACAATTCCCCACAAATTTCCAGAGGGAAGGTCGAGGAAGATTCCATTCAATTTACTCAATTTCTCAGGCACACGCGCGCTATTGAACGTTTCTGAGTATACGTCATGGATTTCAACGGATGGTCAAACGAGTTTTCGTCCTTTGACCATCTAACGCACATGTTTTTGCAGCTAATGGCCACCAGTTTAGAAGCGTGTTTGCGGGTGCGCTTCGATCACTGTAGAATTTTTCGACGTCTCCCGACTTGAACAGCAGCCGTTCAATTGACCACAACCGAAAGTGTCTCCCGTATGAGAATGGGGAGAACCTTCGTCCCTAAAGTTTCTCCTGGAACTACGACAACAGCTGTAAAAATGAATGCACTCGAGATTCCACTGTTGTAGAAATCATTCGTTTTCTCCATTGAGTGCAGGATTCATAAAATTACGAACGTGCAAAAGTGTAAAGTTTACCACGGAGCACCGTGAAAAGTACTTCGATGAGTCGCCATTACAATTGTGACGTTCGTATCGTCATTTTCAGTGACAATAATTCTCGCGCGGAAATTATACGGCAATATCATTTCAAGATTTAGAAATATGTACATAACTCTCGAGCGGGAGGACGCCACACTCTGTCCAACTTTCAAAAAGTATACATATAACTCCATGTATTTTCATCAACGCTCGACAAGGCACTTCCGCGTTTCTCAAATCGCCGCCCCGGCGTTTCTTAGCATCCGGGCAACTGGTTTTCGCTCTGTGGTTCAAAGAAACACAAGAGAGACTGAAAGAAGAAGATGGGCGAGGAGCTCATGTGGGGTTGTGGGGTACGAAAGAAACCCCTCAGCTACCCGACACCCATGTCCTGAGGGTTGGTTTCACGGGGGTTGTCCGCGAAGAATGGAAAAAAGAAGTGGGAAGAACGTCTTGGGTGTTTTCGCATCGTGAACACGTAGAAAAGCGTCAACACAAGGCAGCGAGGGTGCCAACACGAATCTGTACTTTATACTTCTGTGCTTCATCTGTTTATATTCGCCACACGAATGCGAAAATTATTTTCTGTACATACAAATATAGTATATGCGTTCAGGGAATTTATATACCTTCTTATATGTAGCACACTTAACATATAAGTGGATTTTGCTACGCGCAAACGTATTAATACGATTTCGGAGACGCACAAAAGTGTATACCGTACAGCAGAGCAGAGCGAACGGTGACAGGGACAGAAGCCGGAACCCCTCTCGAATTATCGCCAACGGGGAGAGTTTTCTTTCTAACGACCATTGAAAAAGGCCTTTGCTCATCGAGACAGGTTTACCGTACATCAAAACTTTGTGAAATTAATGACTCGATAGGGGATTCTGTAAGAGAAATATGAGGGTCGCCAGCGGGTGACATCAATGGTGAATTACTCATCGGGAGTTTCTATTAGGCATAGTCAAGATTATACATATAGGAGGATAATTTCCAGGGTGCATTTTATCGATAAATATTGATACAATGTACGTCTATATGAACCACAAATATCTTCATTATAGTATATTTGTCGAGCGGCAACCGCTGATGAAAAAACTGCCCAAGTGCAAGTAATTCTTGAGAAGTTATGTTTTTTTTTTATCGAAAACGAAACCAACTCCCAATGCCAGTATGCAATTTTTGAAGTTAAGACCAGTATTTAGGTTACTATACTTACTGCGATTGTTTTAACTTTCAATTGATTACACAAGATACTCCCTGAAAAAAATGCCTGTGATGGAGACTTGTGGCGATCGAAGTATTTCCATACATTTTTCGTAATATACGGTATACCGGACACTAAAAATGAGTAATCACCCTGTCATTTTTTATGGTTTACAAAATTAAATTTTTGCAATTGTAAAACATGCCCCCGAAAAGTATGAATAACAAAAACGAAAGTAAAATAAATACAGAAATTGTAGAACACGGTATTTTCGATGGGTTTCTACATATGATATTTTAGCGCTACAATTTTTCGAAAACTTTTTCCTTTTTCCACACTTTTTTTTGTAAACTTCGAGAATATGTAGGTTTTTTGATTATTTTCTCTGTTATACTTATGCTTGTACTGGAATTTAGGGGGTGTTATGTATACGTACACACGCGGTATACACATGTACGTGTATATACGTTTACATAAGGGCAATGTGCTTATATCTTTAAACCAGATGTGATCATGCGGCAACTTGAAAGTACTGGAAGCTGCGTCCCCTGTGTGTTACACACTTTAGTATTGTAAAATGTGGTATACATATACATACAGTACATTGACGGTTACGAGTGCACACGAACCCGGATACGCCTCCGCATCCGTAACAAGCAGCGAGATGAAAAAAAAATAGAGGGTTTAGCCGCCCTGGAAGGCGAGAAATTCACAACGAAAGATACGACGATGAGGGATAATACTAGAAGGGAGCTTTTATGACGCAAACACGAGTATCTAGGATAATAAAGAAGTTGAAAGTCGGAAAATTCGAGAAGTTGCAAGATATAGTTGTCTCGCGACAGCCACTCGCAAAACTTGCTTTACCAACTAATATGCGAAAACTTTTATATTAACTTGCCAGATGAGAAACGTATTTTGGCGTAAAATATCTTATCCATTATGGTATTTATCATAATATTCATTTACTTATTATTTTGCGAGTGATCTTGCAATTTCGAAGGAAACACTACTTTAACGATAGACAATGCAATATTATGAAAAAATATTTAAAAAAGCCGAAAAATAAATGAAATCCTGTAGAAATTCAAATAACTGAGGGAGACAAAGTTGCTGGCATTATGGCGACAGCGTCAGCAGGATCGACGTGGCGTGTAGCCGAATCCCCCGCAGTCATTCAACCCTCGATATAATTATCTTCCCGCACTTTTCCTCACGGTTGATTCTATACACACGATCCATTAATCTAACGATGCAATTGTCCGTCACATCCGTTACTTCCGGTATTTTTCAAGTCTCAAACGCATCAAATTATGAACGGACCGTTAGACATCCCTTCATTCGACCTTGGAATCTTTACAACGCAAGTCAAAGTAAGATGAAAGGATCGACTGACTAGATAATGGAGATGAGAGAGGGGAGAATCGTCAACTACAAAAGATCCTTCGAAATGAATGCTCATGCATGACTATTATGTTCTAGTAAATTGTCCTGTACAAAAGATTCTCCAAAATAACGACTGCACTCGCTGTTGGATTCTAGCAATTTATACGTCCTAGTAAAGCTCATTTGTGCTAAATCGTCCTAGAATTTTCAGCGATGGATGAATTTTATGTATTTTTTCGAGTTCCAACTTCACCTATAGAGTAAACTATGATTTTTACTCGCGGCAGTTCAAAGTTTGACACGTTTTGTATGGATTCTTGACAAGGGGTAGTAATGAATTTCGCGCAATCTGATACAAGACAAACTTCATTGATATTCTCGTGGTTTTAAGTGTTCTTTTTTGTTTTTCCTTACAGACATCGCCATGGACTGGTCCGACCATGCTCTTTGGTGGCCAGCGAGAAATCACTGGCTGACAAGAACCCGAAGCACTTTGGATCAGTACGGTGTTGCAGCTGATGCTCTTTTGCATTTTACTCCGATGCACAAAACACTGCGTGTTCAGCTGCCCGATATGCGCTGTCTTGATTGCAGAGTTGATTTCTCCGTCAAAACCTTCAATACCGTCATCAATCTCTGCAAAGAACTAGGTAAGAATTCATCGACCTCAATGTTTTGCAAACAAAATTAACAAAATCCGCAACAATCAGCGATATTGTTTTTGTCAAACCGAAAGTTCAGCCATATTATGTGATTTGTTCAAAAAATGTTATTATAAATGGTTCCCTAAAAATTCCAGTTCTTATCCATTCATTATTTCGTTTCCAATTGTGATTTATCAAGTGAAAGGTAGAGCTTGATATACAAATTGATTATCAGAATTTCGTCGCGTATTTTCAATGTCTATGACTGTTGTACTCATCAGTTCTGGGATACGTTCTATGTATGTATATAATTACATGAAAATAAACGATAAAAAAGAATTGCCAACAATTTTAATAATCGCGAAAGAACTATCGACAATCTGAGCGAGCAATGATTTTGTATTTGTATATCTCTATATTTTGCCTCTTGTTAAAACACAATTTTTGTTAGAACTTTGCTTCGCAAAATGTGAACTTTAATAATCATCCATACTAGTTGATGAAAAAAGTGGACCAATTGTATTGTATGCTTGGTCACACGCGAAGGTCATACATATGTGCTATTCTCACACGACCTGCGTAGACATTTTATTAGTCAAAGCTCACTGCGTGACATCAACGTTGCGGTTTCGTCAAAACTGGGTTAACGAGCTACGTAATAATTATTATGATGAGATAGACGACAGAAATATTAGACCACATATTTTCATAAAGGTTATTCAAACTTCAATGATATTTATTATACATATATAAGTGGCGACCGTTCCGATAACATGAAACTTCTTATAGTCAAATGAATCTTTCAAAATAAATTAACCTATATCCACGCAAAACTTCTATTGTACGAAAAATGTAATAAGGAAAAAATTAATTTGGATTATCCGAGATTATTTTAGCGTACGTATATACATTCCAAAGGTATACAATTTTTCATTATCAGGCTATACATGAAAAAGTACAATGTAGCAAGGAGAAAAAACGTACAAACGCAAAGAGTTTGAAATCCAGACACAATTTGGCAGATTTTCTTTAATTTTAGAAAAGATATATGCATGTAAAAAAATCAACATTATCCAAATTATTTCAATAGCTTTGATTATCGTTATTACTGATATTGAAATGAATATAACTATATGACTAGTATCAAGATGTTTTTTCATATCACAAGAATACAATTGTATCCAAATTGTTGCGGTAATATATTGGCTTTCTGGAGAGCAGATATGATCTTTTTCATTACTCAATGGATGCGAGAGTGGGTTTCCGTAACTAAAGTTCGTAGAGTCACAAAACATTTATATCAACAGTAGATGATTTCACGAGAAATGTCACAAAAGTGACGAGATAACTTTTCGCTATCGCAAAGAGCTAATTCCGTCCACGAGATTTTTTTATGTCAACTCAAGCGCGTCCGTCGAGAGAATGATGACCTGTACGATAGCCCTTCCCATTTCATCGCTACTCGCGAATAGATATACCACTTGCTGTGCTGTGGAAAATGCGCTGTTGAGAATTTACCACAGGGCCAGACATATTGCGTGTCTTGTATTAATTGTTCTTAAACGTTGAGTCATTAAAAGACATAAAAATTATTCAAATGTCATACTATTAGCGATACCCAGCGATAGCGACATTTTTCAAGATTTTTATCGACATGTCTGTAAAAAGAAAATTCATTCAAAAGTCATTGAGCATTGTTAATTTTTTCAAATACTTTAAAGTACAGCCGTCTCGAGTGATATTAATTGCGAGATTAAAAAAATTAACTCTAACATGTGTATAGTTTGAACTGAAAAACAAAGTGCAAATATTTATCAAAAAAATGGTTCAACCAATCATTCATAACGGATTTTAATCATTGTAGAAGTTTCGATCGAATTTTAACGAACGCACTGCATGTATTTTTTTGTGATACTGAAAATTCTCATGATATTTCCTATCGTTTATAAGGGATGGCATTTTTTTCAAGACAGTTTATAATAAGAAAAAAAATGAACAACATTACAATTGTCATTGTAAATCTTTATTCAACTATGTCGATAAATATGACAAATGAAGATTGAACATAATTCTTGGGGCTGAAAAATGATATTATAATTTACATGTTATTTTTGTAGGTATCAGACATCCCGAGGAGCTGTCTTTTTGCAAGCCTCTAGAGCCAAATCATCTCAAATACAATTTAAAGGATTTGCCAGCAAAGAAGAAAATTGAAAATCAGAAAAATGGACACTGGAACGTACCAGCCGATACAAATACATTTATTCCGGTGAGTCAAAGTCCACGAGGCTCAAACGGCAGCCTGGATCAGAGTAGCCCCTTCATGTGTGCACCCGTTACGCCAAACAACAGAAATCACAGCACGCCTATCAGCTCACCGGTCTCGGTGAGTCCTGTTTGTGTTTTTGTCCACGAGAATACATTTTAAAAATTCGCTTTCAACTTTTCTTTCGTTTGGCTATTATAGCTATTCATCCAATATTGAACCAATATTTTGAGTGTCGATAGGTTCAGCGTTAAAAAAAATTGAAATTTATTGTAAATCGTCATCTCGTCATTATAGTATGATTACTCATGAAATCAATATTTTTAATCATTCATAGTATTCATTTTCCATCGGCATATCTTTAAAAACGGATTCATCGTACTTTTTTTTAAGCAATTCAGTCTCCTATTTATTGTTGTCCTCGAGAAAATATTTTCACTTCATCCACGTATTTTATTTCTTTCCGCTGTCACAAATTTCCGAAACTAACGTATCTTCTTCCTTTTTTCGTTAAAAAAAAAAACCAAAATAACATAAATTATAAATCATCATCTTGTTATAATAATTCAATAACACATTTGATGATATTATTATTTATTGTCAACAGCAAACTGGAACATGGAAACGAAACAATAATTCATCGGGTTTTGGCAGTACGGGATCGTTTAATGCCAATAACAGTACAATGAGTTTAGAGGCACTGAACGGTGGTTTAACCGAGTCACTTGCTCAGAGTCCAACCTCCATATCCACCGAGGCTCGTTCAAAACTTGTGAGACCGAAAAGTCTCGTTGAACGCGCAAGAATGAACGTTGCATGGCTCGATTCTTCATTATCGATAATGGAACAGGGTATACGGGAATTCGATACTCTAAGACTTAAATTCAAGTTTTATTCGTTCTACGATCTCAATCCAAAGATCGACGCTGTGAGGATAAACATGATTTACGAGCAGGCCAAGTGGCAATTGCTCGCTGAGGAAATCGACTGCACAGAGGAAGAGATGCTCATGTTCGCCGCTCTTCAGGTACGCATTTTCTTCCTTTTAACGACCTATGAACGGAGAACACTTGGGATTTTTATTGCGGCGAGGGACATGCCGTTGGCACATGTAAGGATCTGTCAAAAGAAAAAAAATCATTTGTTCTTCTTCCAAATAGGTTGAGAAGATTGGGTTACACGAAGAAAGAAACGAATAAAAATCTTGTAATTACAGGAAAAACAATCCGAATGAGTTTGGAATTTTACTTTTCAATAACGACGACGCCCAGTTGAGTCAATTGAACATATAAAGTTCGATTTATGTAAAAATGGTCCTTTTTCAGATGCTACAGCCAAGCAATTGGTTTTATTGAAAATTCTTATTAGCCAGCTTTTTTTCGTAGGGCATCGATTTTACGATTGAACGATGCCTAATAATATTTTTTTCACCGTGATTATTACGAAAACATACCCTTGAAAATGACTATCTTCCGCCCAAAATGGCTACAGAAGTACTTCATTTTTATAAAAATTATAAAACGTATTAACATTTTTATTCTGCATCATTTTAAGCTACCGTCCACTGAAAAAAATCGTTTCAAACAGTAACATTCTACAAATAATGGTTTATCAAATCAAAATCAATGCCCTGCAAAAAAAGTCTACAAAGTTTTTTTTTCATAAGAGCGATTATTTCGCTGTAAGGCCTGAAAAGGACAATTTTTACATTAATCGATCACTCCACAACGAGTGGTTTTACGATACTACGATTAAGAATATTATTTGCAGGGCGCTGCATTTTTTGCAAAATGCAGAATTTTCTGCGTCGCAAAAATATGTTGTGTTTTTTTCTGAAACTTTTCGTTATCGAGTCATGAAATTCCAAACCCCCTAAGATTATGTTAGCCGAAACTTTAGAACCAGTTGGGAGGAAAAATGAACAAATTTCGTTTCTTCTTTTGACAAAGGCGTTATTTTTGTGCAAGTTTCACCACACGATTTGTGAAAACGCGCCGAATGAAGATGAAACGAGAAACGGTTTTACGATATTGCGTAGGCTGTGTATTGAACAATATTCGGACACATTCTCGGCCCCCCGCACCTTGATCGTCGATTTCCCCACGCGTACCTCGTTTGGCACGCATAATTATCCGCATGTGAGCATATCGAGAAAGGAAAGAGTCAAACATATATGCGGCTGCGAGTTTCCACCTCCGCCATGAATTCACGCGATTTCTCTCACGAACAGCTCATTCGGCCCACGTCAGTGACCTCGTGTTCTCATCCTCCAATTTTTTTTGTCCACAAAAAGTTTCCGTCAGTTTTACGTTTACATGTGTACAACATACATGCTTTATATGTGTCCAACACATAGTTGCGTGTCCGAGCGAGACGAGGATCGATACAGACGTCCAGACAGAGCTCCTATTATTAGCCTCTGGTAATTGATAAAGGCCATTTTTTTTCTTCGTCCAATCGACGCTCTACCGATCATCAGAGGGGTCAGAGGATAGCTGTGAAAATTCCTTAATTCATGTGAACTTATTTTTTCCCCGAAATCCCAGAATGAGGCACTCGCAGACATTCTTCAGTCATGAAAAACCAGCTGATTATTTGCGGGATTCAAAGAATGACCGTTATATTGCATTCTTAAGCATATTACTTACCGCACTGAAATAAAATAAAATGATTGTAATACCGGAAATCGCTTTCGGATGTATTGATATATAATAATCACTGAATTGTATGCAAAAAATTATTACAGGAATATTCTAGTATGCACGGGACAGAAAATAAAAGAAATCTTACATTTTGCCGGATGACAGTATAATTGAAAAGTGTTAATGTATTTTTGTCTTCTTTGGACTCAGGTACAAGTGAATCTTCAATCTAGCGTACCGCAGCCGAGTTACGAAACGAACGGTGCGAATTCACCGATTGAGGATGACATAGATGCAGCACTCACTGACCTACAGGTCTCGCTCGAGGGCACAAACATCTCCAATGGACCAAACGACATAACTCAAGTCCCCGAATTGTGCGATTATTTGCGTTTCTTCAAGCCAAAACGCTTCACTCTAAAAGCTTTCAAACGTTACTGGTTTACTTGTCGCGATCTACAATTGAGACTCTACAAGACACGAGAAGAGGCAAACAGTTCGGAATCACCGGGATACATAATAAATCTTCGGGGTTGCGAGGTCACACCGGATGTGAATCTCTCACAGGCTCGCTACGGCATAAGATTGGAAGTGCCCAGCGCCGATGGAATGACCGAAATGTGGATAAGATGCGATACTGTTAGTATTCATTGACTGCTCATACATAAAACCAATTGTTCCGTTACGTAAAAATATTCATTCGTTTGGAAAAAAGAGCGTGATTCCTTCGTTGTTCGTTCGAAATTAAATCACGAACTTTTCGGTCGAATAATCGTAAAAAATATAACGGGAATTTTAAGTACTTCATCATACGGAGGGTATCCTCCGTAGAGTATATTTTTATTGATAACACGACTGTGGCTTCGCTATATTATAAAAATACATTCCAGGAGCAACAATATGCAAAATGGATGGCCGCTTGTAGACTCGCTGCAAAAGGACGTTCACTCGCAGACTCCTCGTACGAGAGCGAAGTCAACAGCATTCAAGCTTTCTTGCAACTCCAAAGGCCGGCACCCGCCCCAGCAATAAATCCAAATTCTCTCGATATAACGCCAGAGGATTACGTTGCACCGAGATTCGCTAAAAAACTTAAGGGAAAGGTGAATAAATTATCGATGATTGTTACTTTAATATGGTTTTTTGGCCAAAAGTGTTCTCTCAGAAATTGTACAATATTTGGAGAGCACGTTCCGGGCGTTATTGCATGATCACTCGTAAAATTTGAACGAGGTCCACCGTTTGCATTCGGAAATATATTTGATCAAACATACTGGGATTTCAAACGGGCTCTTGGAAAGATTTGCAGAAAATTTAATATTTTTTGCGATAATCTTGCAACTGTTCTTAAGCTCTTTTCCCGCCATTTCTGAATACCAAATCAATGTATCACGTTGTCGTTGATTTGACTTTGGAAGATGTAATAGATATATTTTACGCCTGATATATTTCGGATATCTCGCAAGTTATACAACTTTTCGCAGATTGACTGGTAAACTAATTTTTTTACTGCGATTGTCGCGAGACAACTGTCTTAAACTTAATGAAAGCATTGCTCGTTTTGATTACTCATTCGTTTTTCGTTGTTCTTCTTTCACAAATTTTTATCCTAGCTGGTCCAGAGAATTTTGGAGGCTCACGCAAATGTCAAAGACCTTGCACTCGTCGAGGCTAAGCTGAATTACGTAAAAGCATGGCAATCATTACCGGAATACGGCATATCACTTTTCGTCGTGAGATTCACGGGGAAAAATAAAGACGAGTTGCTCGGCATTGCGAACAATAGACTGATGAGAATGGAATTAAGCAGTGGGGATCATTTGAAAACATGGAGATATAATACGATGAAGGTACGATCAATGCTATTTTTCCAATGCACTTGTATATAATTAGAATAATAAAGTAACGTTTATTTTTCATTCTTTCGCGACAGTTGTCGAAACTTTTGTCGATGTTAACGTAACTACGTACTTTATTATCGATATTTACACAATCAATCATTTTCATTGCTATTATTAATTTTCGACGTAATTCGCATTTATGGCTTTTTCATTCTTATTAACTTTCACCTGCAGTTATTTTGATCTTTTCATCGTATCTTACGGGGCGTGCTACAGGTGGAAGGATAGGATCGATTGTCTTAATTATTATTATTTCCAAGTTTGTCGCACGAATAGGCGTGGGGAATAGCTAAAAGAACCCACGACGATAAAGTCTGTGATATCATTTACCTCATGATTTCAATAATATTCTAAATCCATTGACGGATGGATGCGATTAGAGCTAAACGGTCACTACTCAGTTCACTGTCAGATCCATAAAATATTACTGCATACATATTTTTTCTATTTAACATTCTTTTCTATCGCTGGCTTAACAAATTCTCAGGGACTTTCGATTATTTGATTGAAAATGACATCAAAAGGTGTGATATCGATAAATAAATATTTACCCCACAATTTTTCTTCCTCTTCAATAACGTGAAGAGCAAACGATATGTATGTGTAACTTTTTATTTTCAGGCTTGGAATGTCAATTGGGAGGTGAAACACATGATGGTACAATTCGAGGAGGAGAATATAATTTTCGAGTGTCAATCCGCCGATTGCAAAGTTGTTCACGAATTTATCGGCGGTTATATATTCTTGTCGATGCGTTCGAAAGAAGCAAATCAGACACTCAACGAAGAAATGTTTCATAAATTAACAGGGGGTTGGGTTTAAATGCTGCCCCTCCTCCCCGCAATCGTCTTTATTCATTGATCGTCATTTTTTATTGATCGTTTCAACAATTAATCCCGAATTGTTTTTTCATAGAATATTTAATGACAAATATTACCACGACGATGAAAAATCATATTCGTCGATTATTGTATAGTTTTAGATGGAACAGCATTTCTAAACTCACAGCAATACAAAAGAATCATATTGAGCTTTGTTTCGCCATTGGAGAGTCTCGACGGGGGCTGATCTGAAAATTCAAATATCGATGGAGAAAATAATTAAATTAGTGCATCAAGTCTATTAACACGTTGCGGTAGATAATTTAACTAGATCAAAATAGATACTAAAAACCGGACTTTGTCAATTATAGAATAAATACTTTGTCGAATAACGATGAAAAAAAAAGAAATTTTATTCGATAGAGAAAGCACGCACATGTTATCACTCTGGGAAAATTTTACATCTAGATATATTTTTTTCACGGTAGTTTATCGCATTTGATCGATGCGTAAATTGCTTGGAGATTTATTTTTTCAAAATGTTAAATAAATTAAGAAAACTCACCTGAATATCGTCTTTTGGTCCTGCGAACGACGAATTCGCGCAATATCGCATTAATATCGCCTTAAGGCCACGGGGGATACCCCCTCCCCTATCGAAATTTAGAAACATTCTCAGGCAAAATCTATAAATTGTATCGATTTGAAATTTTTCGTGAGTATCTAGTGACACAACACGGAGGGAATGACGATTTGGCAATTTCGAAATTTTTCAAACAAATTTTTTTGTAGAGTAAAAAAATTTTCAAAATTTCGAAATTCTAAAATCGTCAGTCCCTCCGGGCTATATCACTAAATACCCACAACAAATTTCAAACCGATCCGATTTATAGATTTTGCGGGAGAATTTCTCTAAGCTTCGATTTACGGATGTAACACATCGCCTTAATACGGCTGACAGTCAATCACGAACGATTTAAAAAAAAAATCTTTTTCAACATCACAAAAGGGTGCTACAAAGCCGTTTCGAGGATGACTTTAACCGTTTGAAATTTGCAAGAATTGTGTAAATTATTTGTTAGTTTTAATTTACACGATACAACATATGAAAGAAAAGCACGCGTATAAATACATATATATATATATATATATATATATATACACATATATACACACACACACACATATATATATATAAACTCGTATCGTTATTATATATATAATCTGCACATGATTATGTTATCATACATATGTATATGTAACCAAAAATTACAGTTTTGTATATTAATAGGCGATAAATGTACAATAAATTTAATTATTATGTACATTCCCGTTTTTACGCCTTCTAATTCTTAATAGATGATCGCAGCAGTGAAGAATCGAACATCAGCAAGTACTCGAAAAACGTATAAATCTTTATTTCGATGCATAACTCGAAAGAAGATGATGGTGTAAAATAAAAAATAATCTTTCTCCACATTTGCTAGTTTAAAACGATATTCGACCCTGACCATTCGAGTGTGACTCGAAGAAAACCTCGAAGGGACTGACGAAAATGCGTACATCGTTAACTGTTACGAGGGCGGTACTAATGGTTGAGTCGAGCTCTCCTTTTTCGAATTTTCCGTAACTTTCACATTTGCAGGATGGCTGGAATTTGCCGAACCTTTGAACGCTGAAAGACCCATTCTAGCTGCTTGCAAAGGATTCCCGTTCCTACCGGAAGTGCCACTGCCGCCGCTCACCTGAAGTATTTTTGAACAAGAAGCATTTTGCACTCTAATTTTTAAGATTCCGCTGTTAGTGTTTTGAAGCCCAAAGTCCTTTCAAGAATCGACATTTAAATTTCGGGCTGACGGGAAATTTAAACGACGCTTGAATTTTACGAAAATTTCGACAAAAAGTAAACTCGATATGAATAAATATCGATTATTCAAAGTAACCCTGATATTATATTTTCAGTACCCGCGATGGTATGAAAATCTTGAAAAAATCAGACTTCTGTGCGGTAGCACAGCATCAATTTATCTGACATGATAACAATATGAAAACGTTATCAACAAATCGGAAAAACATTATAGGGCTTATTTCCTTTTTTTATCAAATAAACGTATTTATTTTCCGGGATGGGTATGCATTTTTTTAACGTTTTGAAAATTGTTTTTGTAAATCTTGAATCATTCATAAACAATTATTAATTATTCATAATATGAATCGATGAATCTCGAATATGATGGGTTTTCCGTACTTGAAACAAATTTGTGATCCGTCGAACGAACGCTATCGATTGATACAGTCTTTGAAAAATTCAAATAAGAAGATTTACAAAGCTATGGAAAATGAATCATGTGTATTCAGAAAGACAGATCGATTAATACAAGTTTTCTAATTTCTAATCCGTTTTTAACAATTATTTAATAACATTTTGCTATTGATGCTGTCTTAAATAAACTTGGTACCTTCCATATAAATGATTTTTTTCTCATTTTCATACGAATGCCGAGTACTTGATATTCGCGTTCAATTTTTTACTTCCGTTTTGTGGAAATTGTCTCTTAAAAATATCCTATATGAGCTTTTTGTTTAAAGAGTAGGTTTCCCGCTTGAATAGCAGAAATGCTTCACGGTGCATAATTTAAAAAATTCAAAACTATCTGTCTCTGCATGTAAATATGTTCTTTTTCGCACAGGTTCGCACTCAATCTTATTTTCTACTGCATACAATGTCCGTTCTAACGACCCGAACATTTTTAAGAAAGTATGACAAAACAATATTAACAATTAATGAGATGATGATTATTTGATTAAACCTGTGCATGTATGGGCGGAGCAGAATGAACGAGTCGTCCAGTCATCGATGCTGATTTGTCCTTCTTCAATCTTACCCATTCGTGTCCAAGAACTCGATCTAGAGTAAGTCTCAGAGTAATATCAGGCTCGAGTATGTGACGAATGATACTTTTGGCTAATGGCGATATGCTGTCTTGAACCCTCGTGCGATAAACCCAGTTCTTCGACATTTGATCCTTCAACAATTGTCGAAGATTCTCATCATTGAATGGCATCCTTTCGTTCAGCATTATAAACAAAATAATCCCAAGTGACCACACGTCAGCCAGCTTGGGATTGTAGGGTGTGCCGGAAACGACTTCCGGCGCTGCGTAAGCCGCCGAACCACAATAAGTTTGACTGAGAACTCTGCGTCCTTGTTCGTCAACGCAGAATCTCGCGAAACCAAAATCAGCGAGTTTAACGTTGAATTTTCGGGACAAGAGGATATTCTCGCACTTGAGATCGCGATGAGCTATATTTTTACTATGAAGATAATGAAGACCCGACGCCATTTGACGGAACCACACTTTAGATTGTTGCTCGATAACCGGACCGTTCCGTTTTACGAAATCCAAGAGGTCACCGTTGTCCGCGCAACGCATGAAGATAAAGACTCTTGGACCACGTTGCAGTATACTGTGCACCTGAAGAATTTTTTAAAAACTTCATTTTTCCGACTCAAATGCATCTCGAGGAATATTCTTTTGGTTATGGAGTTAGATCCAAGGATTGTCGCAATTTTACCTGAATTATGTGGGGATTTTCGATCTTTGTAAGAATTTCGAGTTCGCGGGGGAAAAATTTCTCTAGACAATCCAGCGGAGCCTTTTCCTTGTCAAAGATTTTACAGGCAAGGCGCATCTTTTTCGAACTCGTACCATCGACATATTCGGCGAGATGTACAGTGGCATAAGAGCCCTGGATTACAGTGAAAGGATCAAGGAGGGAATAAAGGCTTACTTTTTCTTCACAAATAACGCATACGTTTTTATAAATATTTTATTCGTGTTAAAAATAAAGTATAATTTTGTTTTTAATTTCGTAGTATATTTTGAAGTATAATTTTGGAAGCCAGAATATACGATATGTTTAGAATGCTTTCAAAGGGCAGTATAGAAAAAAAGTCGTTGTATAGCAAAGGAATTTTGAATTATCTTGAAGTAGTTGCCTCGCGACAGTCATGGTAAAATGTTGGTGCAAGCGCGTCACTTGCAGGATAGTCGGGAAATGTTAGGCGTAATACAATTTGTCTACTAGATTATATTATCATTTATTCATTACTTGTATATTTCATTTTATATATATACACATACTGTATTAGTATATACATATATTATGTTACATCTCAAAAATTCTGTCAAACGTTTATTAATAAAATCAGAGCTGGTAGGAAAAAGACTTACGAAAAGAGGCAAAATTATTGCAAAAAAAATCTTCAATATTTCATTACTCTGTATACGAAACTTTCAAAATTTGTATAAAGTTAAAAAAAACGCTTTCAGATACGTCTATGACGATTATTTTAGACTGAAATAATTGCCTTTTAAATAAAGTAAATGATAAATAATTATGTCTTTATGAATAATTATATGAATGAAGAGGAAAAAGAAAAACCTGTCCGATTTTCTTCCCGATGAGATAACCACGCTGCTCAAGAGCGTTCACCTCCGAGTTTCGGGGGCTTAATATCGTGTCCATTCCAAGACCTCTTCATTGGGACATTACGAAAATCATCAGATTCAAGCGTTTTCGATTATTTGATACACAAAGAAAGAACGAAACCCCAAACACTTTGCGACTGGCACCAGGACGCTTTCTCGATTTTTTTCTCTTTTAATCTCCAATTAAAAATCGCGACAGTTCATGCATACATCCAAGATGACCGCAAGCCTGGGTAAAACTGCTGACGGAACTAGAATTTCGGGCATCAAGTCCAGCTTGTACCTGTGATGAGGAAAAATACAAAAATGAGTTTAAAAATAAATCGAATATTTTTCTAAGCTTGTTTCTGGTCATGAAAAAGTGTGTACACAACAGCAAATCCTATTATTTTTCAGTATTTGCTGCAAGGGAGATGACACTCTCCAACAAAATATTACTCCGGTCAGACGAAATTGAGAAAATTGAGAAAAATCTTTAAAAAGTTGCAAAATTCTATTATATTATCTTTTTGTCGTTGCTAAATGTACATTGAGAAAAAACGTGATTAAATTACAGTTAAAACATTCACGAGGAAAGAATGTCAATTTTGATAGTTTGACAAAGCGATCGTTAACACTTTCTCGTTCATCACGGCTTGACAATCATCTTCAGAAGTATATGGAAGTGCATTATGAAACTTTTGAACAAAATTCTTCGTCTAAACATTTTATTAACTTGTTATCAAAGCTGAACTCCATTAAATTGCCGATATGGAAACAAAAATTTATTCCAAGAACCTACCTAAACATAACAAGACGACGAACACAACCACGAGTCCACGGACGTTTGTCCTGTATTTGTCGAATTTAATGGTAACATTAAGGGAGCGCGCGGCTCCACGCGCCGCTATCCCACGGTCTTTAAATGCGGTTTGTCTTTTTTTGTAAAGATTAATTTTGACGTTACGAGAGGATTATGACAGAGTCGGCGGTTTGAACGGTGCACTGGAAAATTTTCTCGGTGATTCAATGAACAAATGAAGAAAGGAGAACGCTAGAGACGGTTGCCAAGGATCACAAAAAAAGAAATTCATCGCAGCTGTTCTACAATCGAATATTTTTTTCGTTTCACGATCGGCGTTCGAATATTCGAATTATTTGCATAGTAATGACCGGGATACCGGGGAAGAATGAATTTCGTGGCGAGATTTCGTTTGATTTTTGATGCGCGCGTATGCTTGGTTTTTGCTTGAATTTGACGACTACCGCATTTTGACAGTTTAAATTACATAAAAATTAAGCCGCTGCAGCGCAATCGTGCAGCTGATTGCGAGTACCCATCCGCAGTATGTAATATATTAAAATTGATGCTCTATAAAAAAAAAGTTTAACAACAATGTTTAATAAGAACAATATCTAAAAAAATAATTTTTGAAGTTCGTTAAAAGACCCAATATCTTTTGAACGCTTAATTTAATCGCCAAAATATAGGACACCATTTATATAGAGCAGTTAATTTCCTACAAAAATTCGTATTGCGCATTTTATAATAGTAATTTATTGTCGAGTTATAAAATTCATAAAAAAAAAAAATTTGTCTTAAAATAATCAAATTTAAATCTTCAATATCTTTCAAATGATGAGGTTTACAGAAAAAATATAAGATACTTTTTTTGTAGAGCATTAAATTTTCTACAAAATTCTTCAAAAAATTTTTTTGTACAATCAATTAACGATGAGGTATGATTTCTTTTCTATTGGACTGAGAAAAAAATTAGAAACTGCGATGCGGAGGATCTTCCTATTAAAATTAAGAGCTCATATTTGGTGACTACTTTTTTGAGGTGTCTAGCACCCATTTTTTCGTGTAACTTGTAAAAAAAAAATAATTAATTTTTTGTATCCACCCTAGTATACACGGAGGGTTAAAATCAACGCTGATTTCTGTTGTGTACCAAAATGCGTCACAATTAGTATATTATGACCGAAATTGTTGATATGCTGCTTATTTTATGGAGATGTCGGGGCAATTATTTTCGAGCCGAAATTTTGTATCGATGCGAATATTCGCATCGTCGTCACGCATCGAGGTAGACAATCCGAACCCTCGAAAAAAGGGCAAGGGCAGGTCAGATAACCCGCCACTGCCGTCGTCGTCAAAACGTCAACAATGATTTAGATGGCCCGCATGAGGCTCGAAATTTGGCTATTTTAGCGGAGATGGCAATCGATCCTCATGTGAGTGTTCGAGCAATCTCGGAACGGCTGGGGTTTTCCAGATCCACAGTGCACAGAGTATCGAGAGGTGCAAGACGTTCCGTACCGTATACAATTTTACCAAGGCACGCCTAATCCTGACCTGTTGCGAATTATGGACTTGTGACGGTGGGCATTGAGACGTATCGAGCGGTTCCCAGACTTTTTTAGGTTCGTTATGTTCAGTTATGAATCCACATTCAACAACCGAGGTCAAGTAAATCGATGGAACTTCAGGTATTGGTCTGATCAGAATCCACTTTGGGTGAGACAGATCGATGACCAGCATCGGTGGAGTTTGAATGTTTCCTGTGGAATCATTGACCGGCAAATAATAGGTCCCTATTTTTTCAAGGGAAAGGTGGCGGGTGACCATTATCTTGATTTCCTGCAAAATGAATTGCCTATCTTGCTAGAAGACCTTGAGTTAGGTACACGTCAACAGATGTGGTTTCAGCAAGATGGTGCACTCGCTCACTGGGCTCGTGTTGTTCGAAATCATCTGGACGCAACATTCGGTCAAAGGTGGATTGGGTAAGATGGACCTGTCCATCCTTCTTACCTCTCCCGATTTTTTCTTGTCTTAAAGACGTTGTCTGCCGTCAAGCTCCAACGACACAAGAGAATATGCGGGATAGTATGGCGGATAAAACCTACCTTCCGTGCTATCCCGAGAGAAGGTCTCTTACGAACAATTGATAGTTTTGAAAGGAGAGTTCAGGCTTGTTTAAATATTAATGGTGAAATCTTTGAACATCGTTAGGAAGAATTCAGAGAACACACAAGGAGGGTTTGGAGTCGAAAAGTACTGCGGAAGTGGCGAGCCATAGAGACCTAATCCTTGTGAGTGTTCCAAACGCACGCACGCACGCCCACTTACACTTGGAAGGGTAAAGTCTTTACCTCCTCGTCCTTGTCATTGTTTTGGAAATTATGTTACAAAAGTTGTTAGTACTGACCAGACAAATTTTTTGGTGAAAAAAAAAGTAATGTTTCTATTTTAAAAAAAACATGTTGACCATCTTAACGCCACTATTTTGAATTTTGGACCAAAACAATTTTTTTTTGCACGTCCCACTTTGAATCCTGAAAGTTTCATTATACTCAATTTTTTATCGAAGCAGTATTTTTCGAAGCAAATCAACTGTACATCATGATAATTATGTGTAATCTGTTTAACGTGGAAAATCATGTACAACTATGAAATTCCATTAATGCGAATTGTACCGTTTCGGCCAAACGAAAATTACACCGGCACACAAAAAAAAAGTTGTTTGTACTTTTGACCGGACCCACCTACGGACATGTAATCCGACCCGCGGAATCCGAATTTAAAGTCCGTTTGGACCGGTCACCCTGCAGATTTGAATAAATTGCAAAAAACCCAAAAAATTGCGAAAAACTGCAGTCACAGCGATGAAAACATTTTTGTGGACCCGGATCAAGTATGATTTTTATGTATTTCCATTTACTGAATCTGAATCTAAATGTTAATTAGCCCGTTGAGCCGTCAAAATTTGAAAAAATTACGAAAAACCGAAAAAAATTGCAATAAATCATGAAAAATCGATATTATCAAGATGAAAAAAATTTTTTAGATTCAGATTGAGTATGATTTTTATGTATTTTGTTCCACTGGATTTGAATCTGAAGTGGGTGGGGAAATATACATGTCCGTAGGTGGGTCCGGTCAAAAGTACAAACAACTTTTTTTTTTGTGTGCCGGTGTTATCATTATGCAATACTTCGAATAACTGGAGATTGGAAGATACATCGACCATTTGTTTCAAAATAGAAACATCGTAGAACCATCGGTTGCTTTTGTAAGAATCTTCAAATATTTGCCCCTCAGACCCCCCCCCCCCCCCCCACAATCAGAGACCTTGAAAACCCCCGTATACGTAACTTCATAAAAAAATATCCAGTTTGTAAATATTCCGAAAAAATACGCCGCCATATTGGATCCACCATCTTAAATTTTGAAATTATGATGCCAGATTCGTGATCAGAGACCCCCAAAACCTTCGTATACCAAATTTCAGGTTGATTGAACAAGAACTGCATTCAAACCGACCATTTTTCCCACACGAATAGTATTTTTTCCATATTTTTTCAATTTTCGAAAGAAAAAAACGAAAAACCAACTTGCGAAAAATTCTAAAAAAAATGTGTGTTATGGTATAAGGTACAGAATACATGTGGAAACAGTTTTGAAGCTCTAGGACTTTTTGTTTACCCATAAACGAATTTATCCTGAAAAATACGTGTTTTTTGTACTGTAGTTGTATATATTAACTAATAATAAATAAACAATATCCTGCACTTTATCATTAAAATCTTTTAACTTAGGTCCCTAACAGTCTAAAAAGTCTTTGTCCAAAAAAAAGTGCAAAAATATATCAGAAAAGTGAAAAAAACTGAGACAAAACAGGTGGGACAGCGTATGTCCCAGTGCCCCTCAAAGGATTAATTGACCAGCTGATCAATTAAAACGCTGGCTCCTGATTGGCCGTTGTGGTCACCCGGAACGGATTACTAATCCAGAACGGATGACCACCAGTCTACAAGGGCAATCTCAACCGGGAAAGCTTCAGAATCGGAGCTGTTCAGCTCTCACGATGCAAACTCCAATGTTTGCGAAATGTCGGCAAAAAACCTACCATTAAAGAAAAGAAATTTGAAAAATCGGCTTTTTTCATATTTCCTTGAAAAAAAAAATATTATTTGCAGTTTTTCATAAAGTTCGTCATCGCCATTCGATAGAGCGGTTTCGAAAGCATAAAGTATAGAAGGGTCCCCAGATATCAATTTTTCAAATTGCAGTGACGAATCAAGGTTTACGTAAAAGGTCAGATCATTTGTGCGCTAATGGGTTAAACGAGGCTGGTCAAGGGCACATGGCGCTTTGCCTCGCTCTGAGGCTGCCATTCTTCATCGTTGTTACGAAAACTGGTCCAGATTTGTGCGATCCACGCCAAACGATAGAGCTATTGGAGAGCGCTGTACGAGCTCAAGGTTGTGGCAAAAAACTCGTCCTTGCGATGCTTCCGATTCCGAATCTGGGACGTGTCTGTTCCGATTGACGAAACATTTAGGTATGAATTCTTCATCTACTTCTCGTTAATGCCAATGCGCTGCTCTACAAAAACTGATACATTTTTTTCAAACACTCCAAACTGTGAATGGAAAATCAATGTCCGCATTGCCGAAAGTTCATCGTATAAGGCGACGAATGAATTATCAGGGGCTGCAGTATTGGCAGATACGGTGCTAGATGGATTGCTTGTCAAGGGAGCTATCGCATCCGGTGCTGGTTCACTCGGGATTGAACTCACCATCCAGTAGAAGTCCTACTATCGGATGGTGAATTCAGCTCTGTCAAAGTCGGTAGTCTACACCGAAATAAGGCGCTGTGCTGTGTGGTAGGAGCGTTACCGTCGCAGAGCGCTAGTTTATTACTCGCTCCCATAACAACGCGGGATCCACCTCTTCCTTATCTTCCACCTGGTACAGTACGTTTTTCACGGGGCGACCATCCACGTGCTATTTTGCGCTTCCACATGGACATTCATTACTGTTTCACCTCTTTATTCAAAATACCACAGTGGATTGTATTTGATTTGTACGCTTCATGCGGTATTCTTAGGCAACAGTCGCTGCTGTCTATCATGCAAAATCCATGTATTCGGGACTTCAAGTCACCGTTCATGTTGGCACCGTCCGACAAACGTGCGTCATGAAAAGTATAATGGACGTTAAAGAAGGTGGCATGCAAACTGACGACTCAGCATTTGGGCTTATCCGGATGATTTGTCAATCATCCGGAATACCCACGTGAAGAAGTATGAGGCTGTTGCTTTAAGACGGATGTATGAAAGGTGTTATGAAAATTACTCGGGCATTTCCATTGGTAGGTTCGCAAAAATAAGCGAGTGTCGGCTAACTTGAAGAGTTTTATCAAATACTTGTTAACAGTTATTTAAAAATTGAATTATAGTTTGAACTCTGCCCCCTTCCTTGTGCATTCCGCAAAACTCCCTTTTTTCAAGTTATTCCCTTTAGCACAAATATTTATAAGATATCGCGGATTGAATTTGTTCACGAAATACAACGATTTCTCGCGCCAGTTTTTCCTCTGTCGATTTGCGTTGACCGATTTGTGAGCTCGTTCAAATTTTCTGACAAGTTTAATATCTCCTTAGGTACTGCTTTTATCTTACGCTACTGATTAAGAGCATATTACCGGCATCGAAAGTGATTTTTCAACGGTAAAGTACTTATAAAATGGGGTTCCATTTATTCTTCTTCGTCATAGACATAATGCTGTTATGTAAAATATTTATAACATTGCACATTACATTACTACATTAACTGTACTTATAGCGAGAATAATTGGTATTTTTCGCGAGTATTTTCGTATTGAAACCCGCGTATTGAGAAATACGCGGGTTTCAATAGCTGGCGTTACTGTAAATCAATCGTATCTGTACAAAACGATCATTCTGTACAAAAAGCGATGAATCCCGTTTGGAAAAATAATGAGTCGACCATGATAAAAAAGTGCTGGATTTCATTCAATGCTTGATTACATCAGGCCAAACTTTCGGTTCTATCCAGTCGAGGTTAGGATATACGGAAGTGTAAACATCGGGAACTATAGAATCACAACTTAGAATAAATGATGAAATCGCTAGTAGCCTATGAACTTCGCCGACGATTATGATCAATGGAGTGCCACCATCACCCTGACAAGCACCTGGTGATGCCTGTCTATGAGAGTCCACAGCGCATATGAGAGTATCGCCGAGGCCATTTGGGAGAGAAAAAATATCTGTGTAATGCTCACTGCAGGTCTTTGCCCGTACGAATCTACAAAAGATAATAGCATTTTCGTACATTATTTTAAAATTATTGTGAAACAAAGTTGTTGAATATCGTATTTTCTTTTGTTCGTTTCAGTATTCACTCTAATTTTGCCGGCTTCAGCAACATACGGGACTTCAATAAATCAAGATACGAATTTTTCAATCGAATCACACCAGACCAGTTGCTCGAATTGATGGATATTTTCGGAGCTTCCGTGTGAAGGCAAATTGGCCTGACGTTGTTGAAAAGTGATGGGATGAAAAGTGATGGGCCGGACAAGTACACCGGTGGATTAACGCTTAGTCTTGAATCGTGACGTCCTCATCGTTTCTTATTTTTCATTGATCTACAATTCATTATTCTTAGCAGCAAACATCACTATTTTTTGACAATATTTGGTAATATTTTGCCGCGATCAATATGCGATTCTTGAGGTCGGGAATTCCTCACGAACCTACCTAACATATTACATTTTAAGCTATATTTTTCTTAATCACGAAACGTTCAATTTATCGATCTCGAGAATAACGGGTCACCGAATGTCGGCAGAGTTACAAAATCCATGTACTTATTACCTCATAATACAACATATGCGATTATTTTGCGACTTTTTTTGGAGATGGACAATTCGGGAATCCGTTGCATGTGAATGTACTTGTCTGGAATTTTTGCACATTAGCATGACTCGAAAAGCCATCGGTATTCTCAAATCCATTAACGTGCCACAGGTCTCGTCGTGGTTTATCTTCAGCTTTTGACTGACATTCGACAATATTTTTAGGAAGGGCCTGTATAAAATCTGGAACTTTCGATTCTGATGGTTTTAAAAATGTTAGCTGCGCGAGATTCATTCGCTTTCACAGAATGAGGATCGAAGTTGACTAAATGTAACCCTTGAAGAGCCGTAACCCGCGACAGAGCAACATAAATTTGCCCACAAGTGAATATTGAATTTCCAGCATCTATTACTGTGTTCTTTGAGCTTAAACCTTGCCTTTTATGAATCATAATAGCATAGCTCAAACATAGAGAAAATTGTTTACGTATCACGAAAACGCCTTCCATTATTTGAAATTTAACACTCACTTGTTCTATTAAGAGTCGCGGTAGCGACTCGGGACAAGTACATACCGCCACTCGAGATAAGAACCTTCACGCACGAATGATTTCCAGACAAACACCGAAACGAACGATACGTTAAAATTTACACAACAAATATTTATAGACGACATGTAACGTGACCTTGTGCCTCTTTCATCGGCTATTTTCTCGAAATTTTGAAAAATTGCTCCGAAGGAATGCTTTTATTGATCAAGTTCATTATTTGTAACAATTATTCCTTACCAATATCTGCGGATCGAAATTTTGAACTATTAAGACCGATGTCCGTTGCACAGCAAACGATCTCCTCGTTCTTTACAAATTCGCATCGTCCAGAGGCATTGCCGCTTCTACGACCGGCCGCTACGTCTCTTAATCGGGCAGCACAATCAGTTATTTTTCTGCATTCCCCTGCGACACCGTGCTCTGTTGTACATGGACTTCCTTTTAAAAACAAAAATGGGAAAAACACGCTCGCAAAAGAATACACTGCGTCCTGATCGAGAGATAAATTGCTAAAGGCAAAAGGCAATTAATCTTCACGCAAAGTATTGTAGAAATTACATGTTAATACATCATTGAAAGTTCTTTGTCATGCGTCCCACGTAACTTTTTGTTAAGGTGCCTGTCGATGTGAGAGTAAATTTTGAGAGTTACTCTCAATAGTACTCTCACGACTGTTTTCATGTGAGAGTTTTTTCATGCAAGTTTCACTCTCACGAGCAATTCAGATAGTAGCGGAGAGTTGCTGTCGCAAATTACTCTCAGGACCATGTCTACTGGAGAGCATTAAAGCTTATGAATGTTCCATCGCAACTCGTGTCAGTATCAGTCGAGATGTTTTCTCATGAGCAACGAACTGCTGCAGCAATGACAGTTGCATTGGAAATTCTGAAAAAAAAGAAAAAAACTAAAAGACACGACTGGGTTGAACCATAGATATTGCGAAGACAACTCGGCATCACTAACAAGCTTGTTCGTGAATTAGAAATCGAGGACGAGTGCCAATTTCGAAATTGTATCCAAAGCATTGGATTTTTTTCATATATTTCAATTAATGCACAAGTGTCGTCGTTCGTCCAAGTGCGTCGGGCCATAGTTGTGGCTCTGAGAGTACTGTTACAATTCGAACTGCAGTCGAATTTTTGCGAGTTGCTATCCGATAGTGTGTTTATGCGTGTCCACTTGAGGGTAAGCTTCCAAGATAAAACTATCAGCGAGTTAAACGTGACTGCCTGCAAGTTACTCTCAGGAGCGTGTCCACAGGCGAGTGCTGCTCTCGAGAGCGACTCTCGAGAGTATTACTCTCACGTGAACAGGCACCTTTAGTGATGTTTTCTTTCTTCTTCAACAATTTTTTTTATCCAAACATTTTATACTTCGATTTTCATAGTCTACGTGACAATTCGGATTCGACAATTCGTTTAACCCTTCGAGAGGCATTTTTTTCTGATGGTTACATTTTGGAAATCATAGGTTGTGTAAGGGTTTTCGGAGTCGCTGCTCACGACCCTAATGTCAAAATTGCAAAACTTAAAGATCCGGATGCAATATGGCGATCATTTTGCATATACAGTGAGAAGCAATTGAAGTGGAACAAAGCGTTTTTTCTCGATTCCATCGAGAAATCAATCGATATCCCGGCGGAATGGAAAAAAACGCTTTGTTCCTCTTCAATTGCCTCTCACTCAGAAACGACTAAACTTAATAAACCGCGATTTTTGGTAAAATGTTCGCCATGTTGGATGCATTATTTTTTATTTTGCATTCTTGGAACGAGGATCGTATTCAGCAATTCCAAAAACCCATAAATTCCCACCTTCAGCGTTCGAAAACTTCTTTCTGAAGAATAATCGAATATTTTACAGGAAAGGAGTTTTTTGTGTTTAAATTGTTTATAAATAATTATATATCAACAAAATTTCACTCTGATCCATGGAAGTCTCATACCTGGGAGCCACAAGGGTCTCAAAAGTAATTGCACGTAAAGAAGTACTGCAAATTACATGTGAAGTACATAAATACTAAAAACAAGAAGGTTATACGTAGCACCGCCCCACGAAGGGTTAATGTGCAAATCCACTCAAATTGAAACAAGATTTCGCAGTTCCTGTCAATAGATTTTCAATGACCGGATGAAAAATAATGATTGTCGATCATCAACATTTTTACAGCTGCGCAGTTCAACGAAGCGAGATGCGTATGTATATCTCGTTTAATTTTGCAAGTATACAAATATCCTTATTTAGGCAGCTAACAGCCTGGGCAAAAATCGAATTGAAACAAGCGGAATATAACGGAATAACAGAACGAGATAATTTTGATACAAATGGGTGAAGGAATAATTCAAGTTACCACGATTGATATAATTTTTAATCAAATCTGATATTAATACGGATCAGTAATATTCATCCTCACACCTATTCCTTTAGAATGAAGATATTATAGTATACCGGATTTCGAAGTGGAGAAACAGTCTGCGTGTTCGAGAATCTCAAAGGCGTAAATCCACGCACTTAATAATAATAATTAATTATATTCCGATCATATGTGTATATTTATAGGTGGACCATCCAGACGAGTTATTTCAGAACAGTATATTCAAAAGGTAGATGTTAATAATTCGACATGGCCTAAATAGATGAAATAATAATTAAAAAATACAATAACAAATAATAGATTTAAAGAAATTAAAATTCGGGTACTTTCCCAAATATATTGAAAAAGATAGTATGCGTTATCACGATAGAGGAGGACATTTCGCGAAATTCGATAATTTTCCAAGCATAACATTTATTCTTTTCAAATATAAGAATAATAAATATCGATCAAGATCCATCAATGTATGAACATAATTGTCAAAAGTTATCATTTAATTTGTGCAGAGGGCAAACATATTTTTTCTATATTGCAGTTTGGACAATTGACTTTGTACGAAAACCATGGGGCCCAATGCTTTGACGCGAATGTCAATAATACACAGGATGAGTAATTAAGTTTCATTCAAAGGATAAAAATGCATGAGCAACCTTCTATTCGACAACAAAATGTATAATACGCAAGTACTTTTTAGGGTCTTGCACAAATGAAACGTTATGCATGAGCTCACAACGACGTTGTTGTCGACATCGATGACGAGGAGACGGGAGATAATGAATAACGGCATATACTAAATGCAAGCAGCAGAATGGTTGCACACCGGTTCAAAGTTATAGGGAGCATCTTCACTCTGTTTTCCCCGAAATATTAAATTCCGCAATTTTTCTGTCCGATGTTACAATATTCTGTGAACGGTGAAAAATAATAATTCGTTTGAGTTATTTCAATATATTGTATTCATACACAAATAGCAGGCTGTTTGTGACTATAATAAGCGATCACATCAAATCAGCAGACGCAACTGAGAGATAGTCACTCGTTTCGCGAGGTTTTGTTTGCACGGGATAAGCAACGTTCTCCTCACGCATAGGATTTTGATTTACTATTCGACCGGCAGCAATCTTCGGTAAAACATAAAGATGTACGCATATACTGGCGTGTAACAACCCTCTGGAGGTTGCCGGAATTCTTGATAACCCGTTCGTAGGTTATAAATTCAGATAAACTTCAACATTTACTTTGATACAAAAAATGATGATGGAAGACACTCATCGCCTTGCAGATCTCTGTCTTGTGCCTCCGCTCCATTGATTTCAGCTCCGATAGTATCGAAAGTATCTGAGACATTGTCGCATGTTTGTTCACTACAATTGGAACAAATAATTGAACATTTTAGACCAACTTTTCGGCATCCACAGGCAGCCCTGCAATTTTTTGTGCATTTGCAAGATGTTATGTGCAATAAACTTTACGGTGCGGGCGCTATAGCTGTTTGATCGCGAAGGCGATGAAAGCGATGAGTGTCTTCCTTCAGCATCAAAATAAATAAAACTTACGTTTTAAAATAACGCGCCACTTTTTGTATAAAATTATAAAAATTTGTATATTCAAGTCTGCTTTTCCATTTTACAAATTTAATTTGCGTCTACTGAACTCTGTTATCCCTTTCTCCAACTTTTCCTTCTCATTATTATTGAAGCTATGAAATGTCTTCCGTACTGCGAGCTACATTTCCACTAATAATTTACGAGATGCAAGTTTTACCAAGCTACAGTTCTTAAATTATAAATTTTATGGAAAAAATTCGCGAATGTCAAAGCTGTAACGTATCGTCGCATTAACAATATTAATAATTTACTACTGGAAACAAGAAAGAATTGCCGCTATCGAATAATTAACACTAGATTTACCAGACCAGTCATTTTCACCGGGCGTGAAAAAGTGATTTTTCAACGGTAAAGTACTTATAAAATGAGGTTTCATTTATTCTTCTTCGTCATAGACATAATGCTGTTATGTAAAATATTTATTAAATTACACATTACATTATTACATTAACTGTACTTATAGCGCGAATAATTGGTGTTTTTCGCGAGTATTTTGGTATTGAAACTCGCGTATTGAGAAGTACGCGAGTTTCAATAGCTGGCGTTACTGTAAATCGAACATATTTGTACAAAATTAACGTTCTGTACGAAAAGCCATGAATCCTGAATCCTTTAGAAAAATAATGATTCGACGATGATAAAAAAAATGCTGGATTTCATTCGTGCTCGATTAGATCGGGCCAAACTTTCGGTTCTATCCAGTCGAGGTAAGGATATACGGAAGAGTAAACATCGGGAACTATAGAATCACAAGTTAGACCAAATGATAAAATCGCTAGTAGCCTTTGAACTTCGTCGATGATTGTGATCAATGGAGTGCCAGCATCACCCAGGCAAGCATCTGGTGATGCCTGTCTATTAGAGTCCACAGCGCATATGAGAGTATCGTCGAGGCCATTTGAGAGAGGACTAATACCTGTGTAATGCTCATTGCAGGTCTTTGTTGGTACGAATCTGCAAAAGATAATAGCATTTTCGTACATTATTTTAAAATTATTGCGAAACAAAGTTGGTGAATATCGTATTTTGTTCTATCCGTTTCAGTATTCACTGTAATTTCGCCGGCTTCGGCAACTGAGGGGTCCTCAATAAATGAAGTAATGGATCGTTAAATCCAATCGCACCACACCAGCTGCTCGAACTGACGGATATCTTCGGAGCTTCCGTGTGAAGGCAAATTGGCCTGACGTTGTTCGTTATTTCTACTGATTTTTTGAGCAGCACAAGAGCTATGTCGTAGTAAACTTTACTCAGCCTATATTTCTCGTGAGTCGTTATATTCGCAATTTCAATCTCTTGGACACCTCCACTGTGCGTTTCTCCGATACCCAGTCTCACCTTTTGCAAAAATTTTAATAATATTTTATTTCGTTTGCTAGTCAGATCGTTGAACATGATACGAATTTTCAAAAGTTTGGGAAGAAAAATATTAGGGAAAATCTTTGTTATTATTCAGTTGATCCCCAGCCATTATCTTGAAGGGATATTTGACTTCTGATGGTTTATTCGATACACAGTTTTATTTGGGTCTGTGGTGTTGTTTTATTTCACTACGACAATCTAGAATATTATATTATCTTACTGTTATAGGGACTGATTCTTCGACGTTTCTGACGCACTGCGCCGCCGTAAGAACGTACTGTCTCGAAATCAATGCCCCACCGCACCTGTAAATTATGGGATCTGGCGCTAGGTCATCGTTATTACGGTAACCCAGTGCAGCCACGTATGGAAATTTTCCATCCATGGATGACGTATGATCAATAACGTCGGGTTGTATTCGGGGACCAGCCTCTTTCTGATAGATGTTGCAAGCTATAAAGTAACATCATTTATTTCATCAGTTGCAATTAATGACAGGAGATAATATCGTCGATGCGTGCGAATGAGCAAAACGAAGGCTCAATTTTCAATCGTATGTCTAGAACGTAACGCTTAAAAAATACAACATAAAATACTCTTTTGTAAGAATTTCGGAACAGCACTTGCTTATTTGACTTATTTGATCTTTATGAAAAAGATAATCTCTTCATTCCGAAAGAATATTATCGTTTTTATGATGAGACAGAAAATAATACATGTATATGATTGACAATTCCGATGATATGGCGTTATCGTGGACAATTTGGGAATTCCTTAATTAGACCTATCAAACAGTTGGACATACATAAATATTAAATATTTTATTATATCATTTTTTTACACTAAATATCTAGCCATATATAAAATTAGCTTTGAAAGTGTACAACTAACGTGTATCACATTGGCATTTAAAGGGTATCGTTAATCATGTGCTGACGATGAATATAAATGTTATGTTTTACGCTGTTTAAATCTCGAGATAAGAACTTGCACACACTAATGATTAAAGACAAACATCGAAACGAGCGATACGTTAAAATTTACACAACAATTATTTACAGATGACATAAACCGCGACCTTGTACCTCTTTCATCGGGATTTTTCTCGAAATTTCGAAAAAGTGCTCAGAAGGAATGCTTTTATTAATCAAGTTCATTATTTGTAACAATTATTCCTTACCAATATCTGCAGGTCGGATGTACGTTGCACAGCAAACGATCTCCTCGTTCCTTGCAAATCCGCATCGTCCAGGGGCATTGCCGCTTCTACGACCGGCCATTACGTCTCCTAATCGGGCAGCACAATCAGTTATTCTTCTGCATTCCCCTGCGACACCATGCTCTGTTGTACATAGACTCCCTTCTAAAAACAACAATGAGAAAAACACGCTCGCAAAAGAATACACTGCGTCCTGATCGAGAGATCAATTGCTCCAGGCAATTAATCATTACATGTTAATACATCATTGAAAGTTCTCTGTCATGCGTCCCAGGTAATTTTTTGTTACTAATGTTTTCTTTCTCCTTCAACGATTTTTTTTATCCAAATATTTGATACTTCGATTTTCATTATCCACGTGATAATTCGGATTCGATGATTCGACAATTCGTTCAACCGTTTGAGGGGCATTCTTTTCTGATGGTAACATTTTGGAAATCATAGGTTGTGTAAGGGTTTTCGGGGTCGCTGCTCACGATCCTAATGTCAAAATAGTCAAATTTAAAGATCCGGATTCAATATGGCGATCATTTTTCACATACAGTGAGAGGCAATTGAAGTGGAACAAGCGTTTTTTTCTCGATTCCATCGGGAAATCAATAGATATCCCGGTGGAATCGAAAAAAAACGCTTTGTTCCATCTCATTGCTACAGAATTCCATGGTAGATTAGAGTGAAATTTCGTTGATATATAATTATTTATAAACTATTTAAACACAAAAAACTCCTTTCCTGTATAATAAATTTGATTTCCCTTGAGAAAGAAGTCCTCGAACGCTAAAGGTGGGAGTTTATGAGTTTTTGGAATTGCTGAATACGATCCTTGTTTCAAGAATGCAAAATCAAAGATGGTGCATCCAACATGGCGAACATTTTTAGCAAAAATCGCGGTTACCGGTTAAATGGCTGGAAAATTGGTCTACTGCGGTTTTCGGGGTCGCTGACCACGGTCCTGGTGTTAGAATTACAACATTTGAAATGTTGGATCCAATAGGGCCTATAGTTTTAGCAATACTCGCACGTTTTTATTCTACCCGCCTGAATCTTGTTGTACTGGGGTTTTAGAGTTTGCTGATCACAATCCTGGTGTGGAAACCGCAAAGTTCAGATGGCGGATATTTTTGGCAAAACTCACGATTTAGTAAGTTTCGTCATTTCTGAGTATACATACAGTAAGAAGCAATTGACGTGAAATTTCACTATAATCCATGGAATTCTTATATCTGGGAGCCCCAAGGGTCTGAAAGTATTTGCATGTAAAGAAGTACTGCAAATTACATGTGAAGTACATAAATACTAAAAACAAAATGGTTATACGTAGCACTGCCCCACGAAGGGTTAACGTACAAATTCACCCGATTTGAAACAAGATTTCGCAATTCCTGTCAATAGATTTTCAATGACCTGATGAAAAATAATGTTTGTCGATCATCAACATTTTCAGAGCTGCGCAGTTCACCGAAACGAGATGCGTATGTATATTTCGTTTAATTTTTCAAGTATACAAATATCTTTATTTAGGCAGCTAACAGCCTGGGCAGAAATCGAATTGAAACAAACGAAATATAACAGAATAACAGAATGAGATAATTTTGATACAAATCGGTGAAGGAATAATTCAAGTTACCACGATTGATATATTTGTAAATTAAATCTGATATTAATACGGATAAGTATAATATTCATCCTCACTCCTATTCCATTAGAATGAAGATATTATAGTATACCGGAGATATAGATATTATAGTATAAAGTAAAGGAACAGTCTGCGTGTTCGCGAATCTCAAAGGCGTAAACCGGACGAGTTATTTCAGTACAGTGTATTCAAAAGGTAGATATTAATAATTCGGCTTGGCCTAAATAGATGAAATAATAATTTAAAAAATACAATAATAAATCATAGATTAGAAGAAATTAAAATTCGGGTAATTTCCCAAATATATTGAAAAACATAGTATGGGTTCTCACGGAAGAGGAGGACATTCCGCGAAATTCGATAATTTCCCACGCATATCATTTTTTTTCAAATATAAGAATAAGAAATATCGATGAAGATTCAGGGCTGTATCAACACAATTGTCAAAAGTTATCATCATTTAATTTGTGCAGAGGGCAAACGTATTTTTTCTATTGCATTTTGGACAATTGACTTTTTACGAAAACCATGGGGCCCAATGCTTTGACGCGAATGACAATAATACACAGGATGAGTAGTTAAGTTTCATTCAACGGTGTTGTTGTCGACATCGATCACGAGGAGATGGGTGAATTGATATAATTATTTTACCGTAAAGTCCTTGAGATGATGAATATCGGCATATACTAAATGCAAGCAGCAGAATGATTGCACACCGGTTCAAAGTTATAGGGAGCATCTTTCACTCTGTTTTCCCTGAAATATTAAATTCCGCAATTTTTCTGTCCTATGTTACAATATTCTGTGAACGGTGAAAAATAATCATTCGTGTGAGTTATTTCAATATATCGTATTTTTACACAAAAGGCAGGACGTTTGTGACTATAGGACTATATAGTAAACTTCATATATAAGCGATCACATTAAATCAGCAGACGCAACTGAGAGATGGTCGCTCGTTTCGCGAGTTTTTATTTGCACGGGATAAGCAACGTTCTCCTCACGCATAGGATTTTAGTTTACTATTCGACCGGCAGCAATCTTTGGTAAAACATAAAGATGTATGCATATACTGGCGTGTAACAACCCTCTGGAGGTTGCCGGAATTCTTGATAACCCGTTCGTAGGTTATATATTCAGATAAACTCTAGATACTCTTCGTTGTATAATTAGGAGCAAATCGTTTATGAGTTAGGATATATGACATTCATCATACATAGAATTTTGATATTCTGTTTTTGTCCATCAATGCAAAGCAGTCAGGGCTCGATTTGTTTGCACAGATGTCGTTTATTTCGATTAGGCGTTAAAAATGTAGTCCTTGTTTATAATATACATAGGGGAGAGTACCTAGACTCTGGTCCTGGACCATACTAGTCGGCCTTTTTGGATTTTGCGATGCGTACAAAGAGTGTTGATACCAGTATTTACACTCTTCGCACGCATCGCAAATTCTAAAAAGGTCGAATATTTCGTTAGGCGATGGACCGGGGAGGCAGAACGATTTCATTCGTAAAAGTGCACGGATGGATTTTCTCCCGATTATAATCTACGAATAATATATGTAAAATTTCGTTAAAGACAAATTTCGTGTTCGAGTTTTCATTGATCACGTCCTTCACGGACTTGTAGGCCAAGAGCCGGGTACTTCTTTTCTGCAATCTTCTAGAGAAAAGATTTTCTTGTTGGAACATGTTCAGGGGTGTCCTCTGAATGTAAATTCAAGTTAACGGGCCGGGGCGGGGGGGCGCTTTAGCCGCCGTCTTGGAAAACACGTTTTATCAAATATCTCGGGAACCATGCATCGTACGACAAAAATAGTAAAGATAATTTATGTAGATAACAATATTCTCTACAACTTTTATTTAAAACTTTTTTTCTGTATGATGCATACGTTTTTATTTATGACTCTCCAAACTTTTTTAAATATAGCTATTCATAAATATGTAGTTAATGGTTGATGATACATTAAAAATCATAATAACCAAATTTGTAGAGCATGTTATTTTCGATAAATTTTATTTAAAACTATTTTCCGCAAAATTTATAGTTCAAGGGCTTTGTAAAACTTGCACGTCGTAAATTATTAGTGAAAATATTGCTTGCGGTACACAGAAAACATTCCATTGCTGCAATAATGATGAGAGTGAAAAGGTGAAGAAAGGGACAACAGCGTTCAGTAGATGCAAATTAAATTTGTAAAATGAAAAAGCGAACTCCAGCATTTATTTTTATACAAAAAATGATGAAGGAAAACACTCATCGCCTTGCGGATCCTGCCTGATTGCTCTGATTGTGCCTCCGCTTCATTGATTTCCTCTTCGATAGTATCGGAAGTATCTGACACAGTGTCGCATGTTTGCCCACTACAATGAGAACAAATAATTGAACATTTTACACCAACTTTTCGACATCCACAGGCAGCCCTGTAATTTTTTGTGCATTTGGAAGATGTTATGTGCAATAAACTTTACGGTGCGGACGCCATAGCTGTTTGATCGCGAAGGCGATGAAGGTGATGAGTGTCTTCCTTCAGCATCGAAATATATAAAACTTACGTTTTAAAATAACGCGTCACTTTTTGTATAAAAATAAATATTTAAGTCCGCTTTTCCATTTTACAAATTTAATTTGCATCTACTGAACTCTGTTATTCCTTTCTCTACCGTTTCCTTCTCATTATTATTGCAGCTATGAAATGTCTTCCGTGTACTGCGAGCAACATTTCTATTAATAATTTACAAGATGCAAGTTTTACCAAGCTATGGCTCTTAAACTATAAATTTTATGGAAAAAAATAAAAACCTATGCATCATGTGGACAAAAGTTTTAAATAAAAGTTGTAGAGAATATTGTTAGCTACAAAAATTATCTTTACTATTTTTGTCGTATGATGCACGGTTCATGAGATATTTGATAAAACGTGTTTTCCAAGATGGCGGCTGACGCACGCGCGCCCTCGTCCCGCCAACTTGAATTTATACTCACTGGACATCCCTGAACATGTTCCATCAAGAAAATAATTTCTGTTGAAGATTGCATTATGAACCTACTTTTTTTGCTCTGGCTCTTGGACTATTTATATTACTTTGTATTAGAGAGATAAAAGAGAAATTTTATTTGTTTTTCAAAAAAAATCTACAACTGTCCATCAACGGTATCGTTGTTATTTGAAATCCTCGTAGAAAACACACTGAAAAATTCCTCGTGCGAAGAGATCAGTTTTTGCACCCTCGATACTCGTAATTATTATTGTTTATTTTATGGTTACCTGCAGGGCATTTTTTTTTTGATTTCGGCTCAATTCGCTTTTTAAATATTGAAGCAAAGACAAGAGGTTATCCCAAAATAAATAAATGGCTAGTTGCTTTATGAATTCTAAATTAGTAAAAGAAAGAAAGACATCCTTACAATTGTAATCGAAATTTGCATAATTAAAAAAATGAACACTTCCTAAATTATAAAGCTCTCAAAGTATACTTTGCTGCTGATAAATTCAATAATGCCCAATTGAAGAAATGTCGCGAAACCTGTTTGGTATTTTAAAAATGTTGTATTAATGTATCGAAGTACCGTTACGAGTTTCGCGGAAATAGGCATTGAATTTTTCAAGTGTATTGTTGAAAATTGCAACGTTTTTAAAGCATGTATTTCATAAATCGTTTTTTTCGATTTTACTTTTTATATCGTACGTACCATATCCAGAAGTACAGTTTTTAAAAATGGTGGTATGCGAAATTATGTATAACAAAATCGATGTTAAAACTACAATTTCTTTTGGATCGCAGAATAATAATTCAAAATTTGTTTGAAACATTCGTAGCATCGAGTAGCGTGCGAAATTTTTTATACCGACTACTGACGCAATTCCGCAAAAAAGAAAAGGGCGCAGCATCTCTTTCTCTCTCTCTCTCTCTACTTTGCCGTATGAATTTCAGGAGATTCAGGATAATTATTCTAGAGAATATTTCTTTTGCACAGTGGTGCACAGGAACCTCTGGCTAGCAGCATTTTTTAAAATATTCTCTCGTCTCTGTCGCAAATACATAGGGTAAAGTATCCAGTATTCGGCCCTAAACCACAAGTCGGCCTTTTTAGAATTTGTGATGCGTGCGAAGAGTGTTGACACTAGTGTTCATACTCTTCGCACGCATCGCAAATTCTAAAAAGGCCGACTAGTGGTTCAGGGCCGAATACTGGGTACTTTACCCTACTTGACCAATTTTGGTTGCTTCCTTAGCTCATCATAAGAATTCTCTTTCTTGTTCGTAAATGTCAAAATTGTAACGTATCGTCGCATTAAGAATATTAATAATTTACTACTGGAAATGAAAAAAAAAGAATCGCTGCTATCAAATAATTAACACTAAATTTACCAGACCAGTCATTGTGATTGGTCGTGCAACTGTGCAGACAAGTTTGCCTCTTTTCCAGTTCAACGTCTCACCGGCAAAACAAGATCTCTCCGATTACGTGAAAGGGATCTTAACACTAGATTCATCAGCTTTTCAAATATTCCTTTGGTAGAAATAGGTATATTTAAAAAGCCGGAGAATCTAGTGTAGAAATATAAATTCTAATATATGATAATTCAGCTATAACGAAAATAAATAAGGACCTTCTTTATTTTGCACATTTTTTTGTTTGTTTTTAATTGAATCAATTTACACATTGTGTAAAGTTATGTTTACGCAGCAGGGTCATCGCCCTTTGTGGTACGGGTGTAAATGAGCTGAGCATGATGTTGAACGACTTGTTTGATGAGTCCTTTTTGTTGGAGTTCGATCAACGCTCTCCTCGCCAAAGAACCGCGAATTTTCAATCTTTCGCTGACTATAGATGGCGTTATCAATTTGTACTGAGGTACTTCTTTCAAAAGTTTGTCATATGTACCTTTGTCGAACAATACTTGATTGTTCAACTTGTCGCGGACTTTTCCTTTGGACCACTTCTGCAAAAAAAAAAACGTTTCTCTAGTGATTTAGAAACATTTGACAGTTATGATATTCAACAACTTTCGCCGAGTGCAAATACCATGTCAGTCTCATTAAATCAGTTTTGTACCCTCACGATTTTTAGGGACAAAAGTTTGACATCACTCAAATTTTTTTTTGTCATTTCACCACATTTCTTCAATGAAAATAATAATATTCACGTGATTTTAAATAATCGAAATGTTTCCACTTTCATGCAGTATGTTTTGTTGAAAATACATTATTGTGCACAAAATTTTCATACAAATTTTTAATATATCAACGGAGTGTCATGAATATAAAAAAAGTACAGTTTGAAAAACAATTCTCTCATTGAGTTGATGTTTTTGATGTTTTCGATGACAATTTTTTTTTTTTGACAAAACAATATGATCCTCGAAAGGTTCTTGCCAAATTGGTCCAGTTTTTTCTTCGAATCCCCCTAGTTGAAACATTTTTTGTGATCTCCCAAAATACAGATGTGAGTGAAACAATACGATGCCCAAAAATTAAGCGCTCAACATGCTTTATAAAAGAAATTTTGCCTGCAATTTATAAAAATACAAAACAATGGCGGACATATTGAAAAATTGTTTTTTAGGTTACCGTTGTAGAATCACTTTTCCGACAGAAAAAGTTTTGCCGAAAGATATTTTATATGAATGTAAATACGTCAAATCTTGGGATGATGCTCGTTTAAATTTCTTCAAGAAATAAAAATGATGCTAATTGTTTCTTAAAAATTGTTGAATTGCAAAACGTTTACTGACCTTCTTCTTGGCTTTACCGCCAGATCCACCTTCTTTTTTCTTTTGGGTCTTTTGTGGTTGCTTGGAAGACCCCTTGGCATCCTTTTTGGGCGGCTGAAACAAAAAGTATACGTCGTCAATGTTCGATCGAACGCTTAAAAAAAAACCTGACACGAAGAAGAAAAGTCAGACTCATTAAATCAGTACTTTTGCAACCATGGCCATTGTCTTGCAAGATGATTGCATCATTCAGATGTTCCCGTTACAAATGCAACAAAGATCAGTGTTTATTATTCGCATCTTGCAGATGCCGCCAAAGATTCACTTGCACGAATAATGGAGTGAAATATTATAAAACATGCGCGTAGAGAAAAAGAGTTTAAAAGTTATTATTGTTTCATTTGAAACTCGTAGTTGTTGAAAATTTTGCGCTTTTTCTCGTACTTTGAAACTCTTGCGTTAGCCTGATTTACTGTAACATATAGGTTATAGTGGCGCCAATTTCGCGGAACGATATTTGATGGATGAAAAGTATTGTAAAACGCAACTCGAGAAATTGTTGAATACAACTTAGCATCGTGAATCGTGCGAAAAGCATCGAATAGTCGACGATACGGTAATAATACTCTAATCTAGTCTATTATGTCGTGAAGACCATGTGGTCGACGGTCGCCGCAGGAATAACAGCTCGAATAATCGCGATTAAAGATTGCACCACAAAGCACCGATGTCACAAACATTTGTTGAATCTTTCACTCGCAGTTCGGCACATTTTTTTCATCAAAATGATATATTATAAGACGCATTTTCGGTATGAAATAACGGATAGATGTTGGAAATACACACTTACCATGGCGGATGATGACTCGAAAAGACAAGGGAAGTGCCTAATCCGCCATTCTGGATTTTTCCTCTACTACGTTACACATGCCACTACTGTAGTCACAGGAGTATCTATTTTGAGGGAAACATTCGTGACTGTAGGAAGCTTCGTTGCTTTAGGAAGCAAAAGTATTCACGCAGTACAAACGAAATAATAATGATTGAGAAATATGAATGCAAAATTATCTTTTCAAATATATTGTATCTCAGTCATCACTCATTACCGCCTTGTTATTCAACATCGTTTCTAAATTTGTTTAAAGGGATTCTCTACTAATATAATACTAATAATAATAACGGTAATGTTATGTCATCGATATATTATAAATAATAGAAATTTCGAAAGTGGGAACAATAAATGACAGGGATGATGAATAAAATAATAAAATATACAATTACTGGCGAGAACATAACTTGGTTGGTTACGTTCTCGGTAATTTACCGTGCTGCGCGAGTGTGCAACATGGCGGTTCGACGATATTCACAGCCGGGAATTGAAAACCTTTGATTTACAACGATAACAATGTATTTGTAGTTTTGGGAAAATAAGTTTTTTGCGGGTCGGTGTGTAGGTTTTTTTTTCATTTTTTTTCCTTTTCACTCTCGCAAAATAGGATCGAAGACTGCACGGTAGGTTTTTAACGAATTTTGACGTTCTTAACCTTCTCTTCCCATCACCGTAGACGTGTCACATTTGGTTAATAGTATGGATAAAAGCGTTCAATCTTACTAATATGATACCATATGCTGTTTAATCCTTTCATTATTTTATCGCATGGTTTTTGGAAGTTGTTTTATTTTTCTTGCGTTTATGGTGCCATTAATTGATCATTAGAATAATGATATGTAAACAGTATATGTGACTTTTGTGTTCCATAAGGCGCTTTTCTATATCAAATAACACGTTGATTATTTGATGCATTCGAATAATGATTCAATGCTCTTTCGAACAAATAAAGTGGTATTGAATGAAAGAATTTCCAATGACACAGCAATGAAATTCGTTCGCGTTGCAGCAGTTTCTTTTTACTCTAACACTTCACCTTGAATGTTCTGTGTGCTCTTGTTTTTCCCACTTTTATCCATGTCTTTTCTTCCCATTTGATTTTTTCGATGGATTAATTAATGTCATTGTAATCCACGTTCTCTTTGTTACGAGATCCGTTTCAAGTATTACTATTATTATATTTTATTAACGTTATTATCTGAAAAATGTCTTCTTACTATCTAAAAAAATATCTGCCAAATACATGTTGATCGGCACCGAGTGTAATTTTTTCTGAATTTTCCACATTTTTGGCACCGCTCGCTTTACTTACTGCATTTAATCTTTCCTCAAAATTGTACAATTTAGTAATTTTTTATTTATTAATTTGTTTTTACATTTTATAATAATGTTTTAACGTAATAATTTGTTTTTTGGGTATTTCACTGGAAAAATGTATTGCATAAATGAGCGTAAACTCATTAGCAAATAGCTTGTGACATTCCGCAGAACAAATGACAATAAATCGCACAAAGATCAAATAAAAAAATGTGGAATTTTTCTAAAACCCAATTTGAGAAAATCTGAAAGTGAGTAAAAAGTGTACTTCAAAATCTGGAAAGATGTCATAAACACGAAAATTTAGTTTTCAGTATTTTCAACGATTTTTCATCATTAATAATAATAGAAAAACTCTTACTAAGACTATTTAAAAAGAGTTATGACAAAACAATGTGCTTATTGGCAAATTTGATTAATCGCTCAATCACAACCATTCTCAGGAAAATTAAGCAAAATGTGTATTTGAAGTTTACAACGATACAAGCGTCTGAAAATAAAATAATTTCGAGAAAAATTCACGAGTATTTGGAAAAAAGGAATGATTTTATGTGATGCAAGAGGATAGTAAGGTTTTCAATTTATTCCAATCGACTTCTTTCGATTGGATAATGTCTTAATAGCTTTTTAATGCGGGTACATTCTGTATGACTGATTTTTCTCAAATTTTGACGTCACTGCTGACGTTAATTTTTCATTCATCTCCGGTTTAGCTGCGATTGTATGTATAAAATATTCTTGCACAATGGCCAATATTCCTGATTATACCTTAATTAATACTGCAATTATCAGTAATCCATGTTTTAAGCATTAGAATCTCTACGCTTTATTATTTCAAATGAGACATACATAAAACCGTTCGCAAAAATAGAATGACTGTACACCGAGAGCAATTTGATTATCCATCATTTGTCCCTTTTACGAAAGTCTCGTTGTAAAAAATGTCGTGGCTGGACTTTCACGCACTCTAGTCAGAATGCCAATTCGATAAATAAGTCGATTATTGAATTTCAAAGAGGAGTGTGAAGAAAAGTCCCGTCCCTCGATGACACCTGATAATCCTTCATTTCGTTATTGATCAATTTGAGTAATCGAGATTTAAGAAATGCCGTTGATTTCTTCGCGTTACAGGTTCATCACCGACAAGGCAGCAAAATCTCATATCACCATGTTGCCATTATCGCACAAGGATTCTCGGAGCATGGGAGTTTTTATCAAGGACAACGTAGCAAATGTCAAACGTCTGATATTCGCGGACAAGAATACGAGAAATTTGTTTTTATTTCTGTTATTGAACTTGTCGTTTGCATTCGTCGAATTATTATACGGCATGTGGACGAACAGTCTCGGTCTTATATCCGATAGTTTTCACATGTTTTTCGATTGTACCGGCTTATTAGCGGGTCTGGTCGCATCGGTGATAACGAAATGGCGGGCGAACGAACGTTTTTCTTACGGTTACGTAAGAGCCGAAGTGCTCGCGGGTTTCGTAAACGCGCTGTTTCTCCTCTTCATCGCGTTTTTCATCATGTCCGAAGCTGTTGAGCGCGCGATCGAGCCACCGGAAGTTAAGCACGAAAGGCTCTTTGTTGTTTCCGTGCTGGGTTTGCTGGTGAATTTGGTAGGTATTTACGCCTTCCAACATGGCCATGGTCATAGCCACGGTGGTGGCGGCGGACACGGTCACTCGCACGGTAGCGGTGGCCACGGACATTCCCACGGTGGATCATCGGGACACGGACATTCGCACAATCAAAATCACGGTCACAATCACGATCATCATGACATCGAAATCGATAATAATCTCGGTGGCGGTGAATCGCAAATAATGAAAGGCGTATTTTTGCACATATTGGCCGATACGCTTGGCTCCGTTGGCGTCATAATATCGGCCGTGCTCATGCAAATGTTCGGATGGATGATCGCCGATCCGATATGTTCCATGTTTATCGCCGTACTTGTTGTACTCAGTGTTCTCGGCCTCATCAAAGAATCGGCGACGATACTGATGCAGAGACAGCCGCAGGCGCTCGATCACATATTGCCGCAGTGTTACAACAAAGTAACTCAATTGGCTGGTGTTTACAGTGTACAAGAGCCGCATTTTTGGACTCTGTGCTCGGACATATACGTCGGTTGTCTGAAACTCGAGGTCGCGAGAACTGTTGATCCGAAATACGTCGTTGCTCATACGCAAATGATATTCCAGGCGGCTGGTGTTAGGCAATTAACCGTGCAATTGGACTATGCACCCATGTGATCTATATCCGCGGAACATTGCGAGACTTTTATTTGCCCGATGATCCAGCGTAACGGTGGAATATGGATTTGTGCCAGGTGTCATAGGGAAAAACGAAATTTAGCAATTGTACGAAATGTTTATGCTCTGGCGAAGACTTTCGACTGTTTCGGCGTACGTGGCATTAGTCCCAAGTTTCGTCTGCAAATCGTGTGAAACACGTGCGAATTCTTCGCATCGCGCGGACTTTCGTGGCTGGTGACACTTTATCATTCTCATTTTATTGCTACGAATAATGAATTAACGATTTACTGGCTGTATACAATTCAGTTGAAACGAACATTGACGTTCCTTCGAAATAACCAAGTATTTGTTTATTCATTTTGTTTTAACATTTGTTTTTCGTCGATTGTTCATTCCACATTGATTATTATGTATGTTATTTTCACTCATGGTAACACGTCCGAATAAAAGAAACAAGAATATTCGTGACTTGTGGATGTTGGCTCAACATTGAAAATAGTATACTGGGTGAAAAAAAGGATTGTCAACTTTTTCAATAAAGACTCAATATCGCATTTGCAAAATACTCAAATCATTTTTGTAATATAAACGATCATTAATAAACCGCAATGGAGAAATCAACAATTGCTTTTTTCGCAAAAAAATGATTGCTCGTAGATTTTTCGGGAGATAGCTGCGAGGTTGATTTTTGTTTTTAAAAGTGTCATTATTCATAGGTTCATCGATGATTTAATGAGGAGGTGGCATAGCTTAATTGGTATTCAAAGAATTGTCATTGTATATAGCAATTTAGCGCAATTTAAATTCATCTATGGGACATGTTTGACATTTTTTTCTTCTCTGTAATTTCCAATGGTATTTTCAGCAGTGTTGAATTTGCGTTTTTCCATACCATCGGCAATTTTGCCATTGGTTGAATAAAAAACAATATACTGTGAATAAATCATCTATATATTCATCGAAACAATTGCCATAAACTAAAGAAGCTTTCTATAAAGCAGTGCTTTTTTCGAAATGAAAGTTCAACATTTTTTGCACCTGAGAATAATAATATAAAACTCAGCTACCTCATTAAAAATGGTATAAATCATTTGTTTCACTCCGTCACTTTTTCAAAATATTTCGTTCGGTCGAAATAAGGAAAAAATGAATTTTATATTCCATCATTTCGAGTGAAAATAAACAATCAATGTACAATAAACAATAAAAAGGCGAACGCGCACCGTTTCTTTTTGACGCGCGTTGAAAAGACTCTGTGCGCGCTCGCTCTTACATAAATAAGTCTAAGAAAAACAAGAATGTTATAAATAATGATATCTTGATAAACAAAACATTACATCGAGCATTACAAAAAACGAATGGTAAATAATCGATGTCCAATTATCCGATATTCGATTGTTTTTGTCTTATCAGAATTATTCAAGTACAGTTCGAGCAACTTTTGCGGGCAATGAAGAAATTCGAAATCAACATCCACTAGGATATCAATCGTAATAAATTAACGAGGTATTATGAAATTCACAATTAATCATTCTTCGCCTCATATTGTTCGATTTATTTTTTAAGTATTTGATATATTTTAGAAATTATTGTATGGCCAATAAATCCTTAACTCGTGATAACTGTGAACTCGGGGTCTTTTTTTCTATAACTGATAGTATTTATTAGTCCAATTGGAACGAAATACGGTAGAATGGTTCGTCGATGCGCCTAAAGAAAAATGTATTTGCTGCCGTACGATATTCGGCACGAGAAAAATGGGACGTTTCCGTTCTACCATGATTCTTCGATTGAAATGTCTTATTTTTTCATCTGCCGTAAAAACCGATCGAAGTGATAGACTCTTTACAACAATTGTCATCAAAAATGTTCGCTCGCATTTTCTCACTGCGCATCTCAAGAGTCATTGAAAAAACTGTCAAACATGCGTTTTTCATTGTATCGTGTCTTGTTCTTCGCTATCGAATAATACTACGTCTACCATTTAGCGCTTAAACTTTGTTAAACATTTTTACATTTTTACTGGTGCATCTCCCATAGAAATCTTGAGATAGAGCATGCTACGATTCTTGTATTCAATTTCATTTGTTCCGCATTTGAGAAAAAGGTTGCTTCCACCAGGCTAATGACTCAATTATAAATGCATAATCGAGTCCTTATGATCGCAAAAGTCAAAATGCCCAACATTGCCTTGTATTTCGTACATTTTTATTCAGCATTTGTAATCGTAATTCACTTTGGTTACATTTGTAATTATTCTCGTTGGAAACATAATCGGACAAATATTCGGCTGTATAGTTTTCCGTTCGCAAACATCGACGTGAAATTTATTAACTTGGTGAAAAATTTCGGATGCAGGAAAAATGATGATTTTCATATTTTTTTTTCCTGAGTGAAAAATCAGCCATTCGGAAGCTTGAAGAACAATAACGAATGTCCGTAAGCAAAATGAACAATGACATTCTCTGTGCAAATTATTGGGTGGACGTATTCAACCGTCACAAGAAAAAACGCTGATAAGAATGAAAAAACAATTTGTCATTCATTGCAAAATAAAATTTTGCGATTTTGTATTACAGTCTCGTTGATTGTAAGTCTGTAACGACATTTATAACAGTATACATTCCATACATGAATAAGAGTCGATCTCGTCAGTTTGATCGTCGATACAAGACCGACGATTGCGATGAAAATGATTAAATGAAAATTACCATGTCTAGGATAAATTATCGATAGATACTACCGAAAAATGAAAATGCAGGAAATAAGTACATTTAAACGGTAACGAGTTATCGCAACGAAATAAGCTTCGAAGGATTCGGGACTCTAGCAAAAAATGTCATCACAATTATTGCGATCATGCTGAATTATATATTCTATTAGTGTAGAGTAATAACAATGCCTGGATGAAATTGTAGTAGGTGGGATGAGCATAGGGCGATCAGATAGATTGCAGACGAAATTGTTGTTTAATGAAGATTTCTTACTATATTTGATGAAAAATGTACATTAAAACTAACAACTGTGTAAATAACGATCAGTAAAAAAAGATGATACAATTAATTACTATTTCGAAGGAATTTATTAAATATTCATTACATGAAATTACAATTGTTTCGAATTATTCCTTTAATTACAAAACAAAATGCAATAAACCGATGTTATCATTGCTTTTAGGTCATTTTACCATTCCATCGACGTTTTTTTTATCGATTGCCGATCAATTTCTCGACTCATGTTTCTTTTCATCGAACATATTTCGTTCGTCTTCAATCTTTTAATCAATCGCGCGATATTTGGATAAACTTTAGATAAAGATGGAGGTAATTCGTGTTTTCCATCGATCGCAGACCTCAAAAAAAGTCTTCCGAATTCTTGGTGTTCAGAAATTTATTTAGCGCTATCCAACCTTCTCTTTGCTTTATCATCATCGTTAAACCATGTTTTTTCTTCATGCTTTTTCATCTTCCTTGTCATTCTTATGAATTTTGTCGATGTTCTTATGCTTTCCGATATCTTCCCTACTCTTTCCTCCGTTGAACCTTGGCAATTCTCTTCTGCCAATTACTTCAATCGTAAATTACTGTTCTCTTAATTTCCAATCCTACTCCGTCGGTGAGTTATCTCTTCATCGCTCACTTTAACTTTGCTAAAATTGGCAAATGATTAGACTCAATTCGCTCCATAACTTTTATAGAAGCAAGTGGAACACACTTCCCAGCTCATTTCATTATTATGCCAACCCTCGTTTAACATTGTCAGACCATATTTATCACACGTCTCCAACAACTTTCTTCCATTCACATTCACGATTTTTTCCTCCTCCACTTCCTCCCTTCCCTTCTCGGGATTTTTTTATTTGAAATTCAACGAACATGATTTTTTTACACCAATTTGAAAATTAACACAAATTAAATACCAAGTATTTAATATTTCTTAGGATTTATTCTTATATATTTTATATGAAATTAAAATCATTTCTTACATTTTATGAGCGTATTATTAATATTAATTCAGCAAAAAACTTGTCAAGATAATACCGGAATACAAATTATATCATTTGAATAGCTATAACTTCGACGTCAATGACTGGACAAAGTTGGGTCATGGATATGTTCTGTAGGAAATTGGATTTGCTACGAAATTGGAGTCTATCATTTTTTTGTACATTTAACCTTTTAGAAGATATTGGAAGAAACAGCCAACTTTCCAACAAAAATAGGGCTTCCTGTGCTTGTACTGGTAGGAAAATGTAAGTAACAATAATAATACTCTAAATACTTTTAAGAAGTGTTGAATTATCTAGAAATTAAGACAAACAACGAGGCAAAGGTGTAAGATTCAGCCGAGTATTTAATAATTAAATGAAAAAAAAACTTTGTCGGTCATGCAGCATGTTAAAATTGAGTTAGAGCATACAAACTTTATGACAATTTCCCATCAACAAGCAACTTCATATACCCCACAGAACGTGTGTAATAACGTTTCAATTCAATTATTTCGTGGTGATTGAATGACTCCGAGAATAAGTTGAAGATAACCGCACGCCTAATGAAAGAAGAAAAGACATGAAGTTCAAACACATATTACATTTATTTCGAGGATATGTGCACACATATAAATACATAAATATTTTATGATAAAAGCACTGGAGGCGAAACAACGCTTCCAAGTGTGATATCTCGAGTTCCTTTCTTGTTTAGATTGGCTGGCGCGATTTTTTTCTAAAATCTATTTTTTTTGTAAACATCGATACGCTTGACAATAAATTATTCCATTTATCGAGTGTATATGTATATATATATATATATATATATATATATATATATATGTATATCTATTTATATATATTGGGATGAGTAAAAAAATCGACTATGTTTTTTCTTCACAGACTGAAACATTTATTGCTTGGCACCTCAAGAATCACCGCTTTAGATATGAACCTTTAATATTAGTGTTAAGAGGTCCCTCATTGCTATCTTTTATTTCCCATCTAATATCATGGAAAGATTTTTTTTTGAACTCTGCAATCTTGTAAGTCGCCAACCATTGAACTTAGGAATAACTTTTTGACGTATTTTGATAGGCAATTTTATAGAAACCCTAATATATATAATACATATACATATATATATTCCATATAATATATATTGCATTTAAAATCTTTTTTCTCGAAATCTTTTCTCTTAAATGTAAGTTGCTCAATCGATACTGTATATTTATTTACATACGAAACTATCAAGTATAAAAAAATTCGATAAACACCCGTAAATCGAAAATTTCCCATACCAACTTCCAATCGCTCGAATTTTAATTTCCTCCAATGCTTTTTCTTCCGCCCTCTTTGTCCAATAGCGAAGTTGATCATGTTGGACACTATAATTCTATATTCTTACATTTTATTGTATACATAACCGATTCAAAATTCAATCAATTTTTCTTGTGTCAAGATACTGTCGTGTTTCCGGAAATATACAGTGGATAAAAACGTTTTCGTTTGTGTCGGACGATTTACAACTCGTATGATTTTGAGACAATATTCAATTTAGTACCCAACGTCCGTTTAGCAGCATGAGCAATAGCCTGAATGGAACAATACCAGATGCAAAGCTAAACAGTAGCTTTCCGATGAAACGTTACAGAAGGCGAACAGCAATTACCATCTAAAGACACTTTCTATTAAGCAAAAATGAAGTAAAATTATATTTTCAATATAAAAAAAAAACTGTAAATTTAACCCTCAGAGAATCCACAGGATCAAATTTAGCCTTGGCTAAAATTTTGTCAAATTTACCCGAATCAGGAATACAATGTTAATTGATTCCATTAAGGTTTTCCGTACACGTGAGAATTTGTTTGTGCTGATCGCTCTCATCAATTTAAAACTGTAGACGATCGAAAAACGCGTAGAATCAGATTAACGCAATGGTCTGTTTTATAAATCGCAATTTCTTAGTATTGTAACTCGGTGTAAAATACTTGAAAATATACTAATTCAGCAATTACTGTTTACGAGCATTGATGTTCTTTTTTTCAAAAATTTGAAAATTCAGCCACTCCGAAATTAATTCATTGTGGCTATACAACATTCGCCAATACAATCGAATACGTCTCGAAATCATACAGTTATAAAACTATGTTGAGTCGTTTTATAACGAAACTTTTTTAACCACCATGGTGACCCATATATATGTATATCATTTATATGTATAGTACACACATCTATCATGCTAGAAATTTCCGGCAGATGCTGAAAGTTCTCACGCAAAATGTTTTTTATTTTGTTTTTAACATCTGCAAAGATCATAAGTTCGGTATTTTTTTTATTTTTTCTTACAGAGAATTTAAATGATTTTCGCCAAAATTATTACGACACTCTTAAAGCATTACGTGTTAAAAACCGTATTGTTTAAATAAGTTTGGCAATATTATACGAAATAATTCATCAGCATTTTGCACAAGTATGGATTCCCTCGTGATTTGAACGATTGTTTTTGGTCTTTTTGCAATACACACTGGTTTTGTAAAATTTAAAAATCTCTTACTTTAATAATAAAAAATTCCAGAAATAACACTCGAAGTTACCTACAGTAGTTGTTTTTTCAAAAATTGTTACCGAGAGGAAAACATTTTTTTACATCCTACATGAGCAGGAGATACAAAAAAGAGTAAAGTATACGTAAACAGAATGGTTTCGATATTCTTTTTTTCCCCGAAAGATATATCGTGTATAAGTCTAGCCTATGAGATATTTATTAAGTTTCTTCGTCCGGAAACATCCTCGGAGAAAGGGCGAAGAACGAACATTTAAAAAAGACCGATGTTGTGGACGAATTTACCAAATCCTAAGTGCTAGATTTTTTTAAGCTTACATTAGTTACGCGTAATAGAAACATTGCTGAACCATCTTACATACTACATGTAACGATGTTAATATCGTTTTTTGGCGGTATTCGACAACAAGAAAAACAAATTTTTTAATGCGCTTTCGTTTGGCAGTCGTTTTTATATAAGGTACTTAATAACACATTTCTTTTATACAATAAAGATTTCACGCGCATTCCATTTTATGTTCTATTATACGAATAGCTATTCGCTTATGAATAAAAGATTATTTTTAAGAAAGACGAATAATTTTACGAAAACTCTTCGAAAATCAAGTTTCAATTTTCCGCATGGATCATTATTGTTATTTTTGTCTATCATAACTTATCCAAGATGCTTGTGTTAATCATTCAATATTCTATTTTTCCATGTGTACGATAAAATTTTCAAATCTCCAACAATGCCAACATAGCTTTTAAATTAATTCTTAGTATTTCTTTCACATATACCTTTTAATCTAGATATAATAATAATATTCATATATTAATATCTCTTTTTCTTTTCCCTCTCCATCAATCTTAATTCGAATCGTACAATATACAAATCGATCCGACAACAAACTTACTCCGTACTTAGTATTTTCAACAGCCTCTTCGAGTATTATTCGTTTATGTTTCTTGGTCACATTTTTTACGTGATAAATGTGATTAGTCTCTAATTATAACTATTCATTATCACCCAATCATGGACCAAAACATTCTCATTTTGTTTGAGGACAAACCCAAAACTCGATTTTTACGTGTCGTAACGAACATTTCGTTCCCCACAATTATCATGTAGCGATGGGAAATTGAGTTAACGATTAAATTTGAAATAATAGACGATTACTCTGCGAACAAAATGACTCGTATGAATATTTTCGTAAATGAAGTACGTGATTCTGATTTTGATCAGATACCTGTGCATCTATTCGCAATTATGTCGTTTTTGAAATCTCGTTGCGAGCAGGATGCTGGGTACAACCGATTAATATAATATACCAATTCAGCCTCTTTCATCGAGGACAAAAAATGTTCATTCTCATCCGAATTGAAAAGAGTCATCATGACTTTTTGATTGCATTTTGGAACATAGCATATACATGGATGTATATATACGTTTGTTTATTAGCTTGACTCACATTTGATTTATTTTTTTTTGCTTTTACCATTTTTTTGTATTTTCGTTATTTTTAATCGGCAACTAGAGCCACCGGTATAAAGAACCTCGGCCCGTCCAGCATCCTCTACAGCGGAAACGAGCGATTTTATTGATTTAACATGAACATCCTTAGCGCTTATCTCGAGGTTAGTGCCTGGATAACGATCTCTTATGCATTTGCCAACGCTAGCAGCTTGATGCTCAGTCAGTTTAATACCATCGAGACACAACCAAGTAAGATTTTGCAAATTAGCCAGTATTGTTTGTAAAAGCGCGTGCTCCATTTGGATTTTTTTAACGCTGTTCGTAACTATAAGACCGTTGACCTTGAGGAAGCTGAGATTACACAATTTTAAATTTTTCGATATCTGCCGCATCGTACGTTCGCTATCTTCGAGACTTATCCGCCAATAATTAATCCTCAACGATTGTAAGTTGCGAAAATTCGTCGAGAAACACGCGAAGAAATTCTGAAGTATTTTGTCATCGATGAACAAAAGGGAACTGCTGCTACCGCCAATTTCTGATTTGTCGAGTGATAGATCGAGCTCACTAAGAGACGTGAAACCCGCGAGAAAAGGTAGCAAAAGTGGTCCTCGAAGCGCCGGTCTGTCATTGACAGTCACCTAAAATAAAACGTATACGTTATTAATTACAAATCAGATTACGACCATTTGTTGTTGAATTTTGAAAAATTTATCGGCAGGGGCATCATTTTCATCTGTTAGAGAGAAATCTGTTAGAAATATGTTATTTCGAATGAAAATGCGAATGTGTTAATTTACAGTAGGAGGTGAAACGGCCTGGCAAACATTGTCCTTATTTCCCTTTCATTTTTCCAAACTCTAGCATATCATTGACCAATTAAAATGCATTTCTTGTTTCTTATTACACGCATTGCACGGCAACTAAAGGATCATGCGAAAGACGAAGCACGCCGCGATTTAGCAAAAAATGGTCATGGAGTTACAACTAGTATATCATTTTTGAGCTTGGAGTCTCTAATTTTCAATATCAGTATTTCATAATTGACCGCTACTGAGGAATCGTTGAAAAAAACAGTTAGAATTAAATTTTTGAAATTTTCCCGGGACTTTCAGAAGGTTCATGAACATGGGTTCATTTTTTAAAATAGTTTCTCCTTGAGATACCTTGGATTTTTCTTTAATTCGAGCTGTTGAACAGCCCATTTTTTTCAAAGTGAAATAAATACTTATTCCAAAAAAGGTTAAAAACGCTTTTTCTTGCTACTTCAAAAGTTAAATTGTCTTTAGTTTGTTAATGGTAGTTGCAAAAAGGATATTTTCGTTTTTTTTTCTAACTTGAAAAAATCCCGAATAATGCCACAAAACCTCTCATTTTTACATTTGCCAAAAATGAATTACAGGATCGTGACTTTTGTTTTATGTTTTTGCGATCATTTTGTGTCTGTTGATGATGACTAAGTAAATTTCGACAATCCTCCTGACTCTCTCATTGTTCCGATTGGTGTATGTATAATACGAAAAGAAACATTGATTATGCGAACAGAAATTATTATTAAATTATTTTTACGCAATACTGCGGGGAAGTGATTGAAATTGATTCGCGTTTGAAAAAAAAATCGCATACTAGATATAAAATTATTGAACCCGTTTCTTTCGATGTTCGAGCGCAAAATGATAGCAACATTTGTGGTCTTTTGTTTTAACGTTAAACACAGGCTGAAAGAACAGTATGAGGCATTTGAAGAAAAGGATTACTCGTCCAATTTGTAGCTTTAAGGTCCCTTCACTATAGCAACTTTGAAAACAGTTGAGATATACATAGTAATTCACTAAGGGATCGTGCATATACAGATGATGGGTTTGGCGGGCACAAATATATACACTTACTTGAAAACCTGCCAGCCTAAGGAAGACGATCGCGGGACATGCAGGGGGTGGTGCAGCCCTCAAAAGTTCGGCGCCGGCGTCATCTCGCCGACCCAATCGCGAGAGTGGACCCTCGTGTACGGCGAGATGGAGACGCGCGTTGCATAGGCTCAACTCACGAACGCTCGTACACATCAACAACTCCGAAAACACTGCCAAGCTGTCGGACTCCTGGAAACAACGGAGTAGCAACTTTTATTAATTATTCACATTTGCTTTCTTTTCTCCCCTCATCTGAATGTTTTCATTTACATTTAACGTTTTTTCACATTTCATCAACATTTAATCCCATTATTTCAATCGTCGATTATTTAAATTCCTTGTTGTACAGAATATATCATATGAAATATACGATACCAAGCGGATTACTTTACAAAAACTAACAACCTCAACGAGTTATTAACGAATTCTTCGCACAAAAAGTAGTATGTCTGAAAAATATTATACATACATACAGAAGAGTACATAGAGACACACGCATACTTATCATACGGTATACAAAGGGTTAAAAACCATAAGAGGTATATTCGAAATTTCGCATATGTTTGGTAATAAAGTCGGATGTATGTAGTCGAAAATTGTGCCTTCGAGAAAAGTACACTGTGGAATCGCGGATGCTTCAACGAGATGGAAGCTTTAATGGAAAACTAAGCTTCCCTGTAGCTGTACGAGGAATTTCAATTGGGTCTTTCAGGGTGTATCCACCCGGTATGGATGCATACGTGTGTGCTCCTCTTGTGGAGGTAACGAGAGATGGAGAGAAAGATGGAGAAGTGAATAGTGTGCGGGGTAACATAAACGACAGGACCAAGTAAAGCAGCTTCCGTGGTGAGAACATGATGAGGGGCGAATACTCTCCATCAGCCCTATTGCTCTTCGACATACGTGTACAGATTTTCCCTACTATCATCTATCCATCCGCTTTCGAGGATATGTTCTCATAAATTTTCGATCGAACAATGCTTGATAATATTATTAGATTCTTACGATACCGTTATAAAAGTCAAATTTTGTCAGAGATTTCAAGGTATAGATTAAGTCATTCATTAGGAACTTTGGTTGAAAAACATTTATTAGTGTCATCGACACTACTATAATCGATATCGAATATTTCGCCGGAATAGCGAAATTTTCATTGAGCGTTTAATGCTTTTCCTGCATTCGATGAAACACGAAATACCGTCATGTCATTATTATATGGCTCAGTATATACGATCGTCTCTAAAATTAAATCAGAATAAGTTAATGTCAGCAGATAATCTTGCGAATAAAGAACAAAATAAATGATGAAGGTCAAAGTTCCAAAAGGCTTTGGTACTTTTCATACCCCCATTTTAAACGATCGAATTTTTTAAAACAATGTTTGTATTCATCAAAGTTATTTATAATCCTCCCAATCAAATTGTTCATCACACGACGATACTGGCGATCGCAATTTTGAATTATTGGAAATTACGTTCCTCTTGTATCTTTCAATGGTCAATGACGAGTTAGAGACTGGACATGGATATATGTAATCGACTGACTGAGATTGTAAAGGTAACCGCGGAACTCTCCGTAATCTCGTGCTACTCGAAAGTTCGTCGATAAAGTTTGCCCGTGGGCGATAGGAAGAAAAATGATGTACCGAGTTACGTGGACTCGGAATGCAAGAGTACGGTTGCATTAAGCAGGGATTTCATCGACAATGGAGGGTTTTAACCGAAGAAATGGAAGGAAAATATCGAGAGAATACGAGAGAGCATTCATGAGTGGAGATTATTTTATATCCAGAGGGCAAATAGAGAAAATGCAGGTTCTTCAAAAGAGAGGTTGGAGGGTTTCGCTGTGAAATCCTCAAACGCCTAGACAGCCGCGCACTCATCGACCTTTGACATAGCCGATTCCGTTCTTACAGAGAAATAAAATCAAGAGAGTACGATCCATCAAATTTCTCTTTGATCTTATCAATATTGTCTAAATCATTCAATAGTTCAAAATTTCTCGGCATTTCATTGTCAAAGTATCAAAATGGAGTTCATTCAACTCTATAAATAACTTAATAAAATGAATTCGTTAATAAAATCTTCGAAGGTTTCAAACTCAACGTTTTTTAAACATTGCACGAACGCAGTTAGAATTATTGAATGTAAAAGTAAATTTCAGTTCTTCAACTTCTTTTACATCTGGGCGCATTACTGGGAACTTTGTTGGAAACTGCGAACTTTATTTTCAGCGATGTTTTCACAACGCTCGGTTTTCAATTTGTCGGGTGAGCGAAAGAGCCAACCGCAAAGACAAATAACGAAGCGTGAATTTAAAGCATGAGATGAGAATGACAAAAAATGGAAATATCGCGACGATGCGGGAAAACATTTTTTTCATTTTTATTTCGCTCGGCGAAAGGGGATGCAAGTTTTACGGACGTTGTGGTCCGGTGCAATTTACGAAGTTAGAGTGCGGTCGCTGTGAGAGGAAAATAGTTTGTCTTTTCAAGATCCATGCTGGCTGTATACATCTACATGAATTCTCTCACTTTCCTGGGAGTATCATTTTTCTTTTCGCCACCGCATTCTCGACCTATGGTGAGACAATTTTTCAAAACTCGAGCTTCTGTATCTGACACGGATCATATATGATAAAGCGAATACCGCGATGGTGTTTTATTCTAGGTGGTGGATGAAAATTAATGTTTGCTTCTGTCTCATATTATTCAAACACTTTACTACTTTGTAATTCAAACGGAAGATGGAACTTTAAGCAAGAAAACACGAAAAATGAAATAGTAATGCGATATTAAAAGCATAATTAGGATGTATACTTTCTCATCGCGGCCACTTTATAAGAATACTAGAATCATCTGAAAATAGCGAAGAACAATGTGTTCTTCATCTTGCAAGATACGTATCCCCTTTTAACGAATTTCATTTGGTAAGTTTGAACCGAACGAATTAACATTAATTCCTATTTCAATACAACCTGCCCGATAATTTACTCTCATTCGCATAAATGCTGAATTCAATCGACGAGATTCAAATACCCCAGTCGGAGTTTTTTTATGTATCTAATATGTACATTGAAGGAAGGAAGCAAGAAAATTGTGTTTCAGCGTGAGATGAGAGGATTGGAAATAGATTCGCTATGTAACACCGACCAGTCGCATCTGTATGCAAAATCGTTCATGTATATCCGTTCATCTTGCTATACCGCATTCGTATATTCGTGTAACAAGCCAAGAAACAAAATTCCACGACGGATCGTAAAACATCTAGTTTAAAAACGAACCGAACATCGTCGTTTTGGTCTTTCACATATATATACGTATACCGTAGTATATTTTATTTCCCAGTCTCGAAGTACAAAATTCGTATGGAATTCCTGTGACTCTGTGTGGAATTCGAGTCTTTTCGATAGTCTGCCTTTTCTATATATTCTGCAAAGTTCTTAGAATCTCCGACCTGTTTGGATTTGTGTATCGAATCCACTCTTCGCATTTGAATAATTTTCAAAATAGCTTCACGCGCACGATCGGTGAACCACCGATTGAATACGATTTTCCTCTCTCTCTTTCTTTGTCTCTCCTTTCCTCTTTTCCTTTACATTCTTTCCTCCGTCCAATCGATGTGAAGCAACTCCAATTGACGGGCTTCCGATTCTACCCTCTACTGCTACACTCCATTCCCTATGGATTTGCCGTTACTGGCGAAGGATTGCACTCAACAGATTTCTAAACTATATTCAACAAAAATCGATAATCCGCAGAGTTGGATTACATTCATGGTGAATTATGCGCTTGAACAATTCTAGTGCAGCTTGCTTAAAACTCGAATGCATTTTAGTTCCTTTTGTTTTGTCCAGTGCGCGTAATGTTAAATACGGTAATAATATTGCATAAAGTACCTTTGTAGAATCTAAGCGAGATCTGTTTTTATCACAAAAGTGGACATCACTCCTGAAGAGACAAAGTCTCTCGATTAGTGTAATCAACAATTTTAGCCTGCCATATTTTTTGAGTACATGAACCTACTGATTAAGCTTCATCCTGCGATTATAAGAATAGGACTCATGTTTGAAGTTTTTTAAATGATAATATAGTGTATATCAAGCGAACGCAATAGTAACTGTCTGAAAGGCAATAACGTATAAAAATGTCGACTTTTTTTTCTCCTTATGAAATCGTCAGTAAGAGAAAAAGCCGTTAACTTCCGAGTCAACGATTTTCTTCATGTTTTTTCGTCTTCTGCGTCTTATCGCTTTCTCTCGAGTGTTAATTTACCATGCATATCGCGAGATAATAATGGCCCGCCGCCAAGATGATGGAAGAGAAGGGGAAATAATGGAGGTGTAGATGGGAAAAGCGAGAACTCAGATTGCGATAATAGGAGGAACTCTGTATACTTGTGGAAGAAGAACCATTTGTGCCTTCGAGTTCTCTTTTCGCCTCTACTTTTCCATATCTCTTTAAATTTGTTGCCTTCATATCTCCGCAGCGCCTTCCCCAAACACGGTCATGCATCGACTTTCTTCATTTTATTCCATACAACGAAATCTCGAACGCGAATAATCGCCGGATCGTGCCAGAGTTTTGGGAGTAGCGAGAGCTCCCGACACATTCGGCATTCCGCTCGTCTATACCACATCGTTTGTCTCGGCGGACAACATTCGTAACTAAACTCCATTTTGTACGTCGAGCAGGAATCCTTACCACATGCATCGGAACTTTGGCTTCTATGTGGGTTTCACTGGTGACATATAGGTATATGTCCAAGTTCAAATATATTAACCTGGATCTGCTGGTTCAACCAGGCACTCCATGAAATTGAGTACTGGTACAGCGAGCAAGATGGCGGTTCGTTTGAACACTCCGTCTCGAGGGGCTGCCAAACTCACAAAGCCTTACTGAAATATATTATACAGTAATGGATATACGTGTACCATAGATAAGATCCGATGTACATGTGCTAATGAGAGGTCCGATTGTAGTAGAGCCGAGGACTCACCTACTGTCTCTCGTCTTCATACGATATTTATCTTGCCTGCAAAGCCATCTCTACCAAAACACTTACACTTGTTAGCCAAGCCCGAAACTCTACTGTCGAATCTTGGGTTATTCAACACGGAATCACTCCAAGTACTTGAAGAAATAGCTCGTGTATAATTTTCATTTTTCCCGAGTGGCTCGGACAGTGGAGCTCCGAAGTTGTTAACTTCCGGCGATGAATCAAAAACTCTAGGGCCAAGTAAAGTTAGTGATATGTAAATTGCAACGCGGACAACGTGGTTGCAGCCATTGATTAATTCGAACGACGTAAACTGGCTGGGAAAAAAGGTGACGAGTACGAGTTTGATTTACCCGTCGGCGGTGACATACAATCAATTAGTAGATGTGTGTTTTTCTTCACATTTTTCTTGATCTTGGAAACGTGGAACCTGGAAACACTGTACGTTTCCGACAAGAGTATACGCGGGTACTTTGAACGTGACTGGACGATTTTTAGCCAACTGTATAAGTCTACATTCCACCAAAATGTAACTTTTCGTTCTCGAAGGGATTTTACATTTTTATCAAAACTCCATTCTGTTGGCAACTGTCTGGAGTTTGCAACTCAAATTGTAACTCATCGAACCACAATCTTTTGGATGTTTTCAAAGTGAGGCTACAGTATTTATTTCAAATGTCGTTACGATGGAAATTACTTCTTGATTACGAGATCCATCGAGCGCGAATAGCGTTGCAAAAAATCGTTCATTTTCCGTGATACATGGAATGAGAATATACAGGGTGGTCCACGCAACGTGTGCACCTCTTTCACGGTCGAAATATGCGTTGCACGAAAAAATGTTGTATACAAAAGTTACATGGTTTATGAGGCTTCATCATGTGGTGCATTTATTTTTATTCTAGGTGGAGGCGCTTCGGAGATTTCAAGGTCAACTTTGTTTTTTTAAAGGGAATGCTATATTTTTTATAGCGTAAGATGATAGAGTATCGAATTTTGAGTAAAAAAGTATAGACCCTTATTAGCCCTAAAATTAATAGTTAACGAGTATTTTCACTTTATTACTTTGAGTACATTCAGTGACTCGTGGCTTATCACAATTAACGTAAGTGTTCAAATTGATGTCCATTGGCATCAATACAGTGACGAAATCTATTAACTAATGAAGAAACTGCATTCTGAATTATGTCCGGACTAAGTGTCATGCATTCTAAACAAATACGATGTTTCATATCCTCCGGAGTTGTTGGTATTTCACGATACACTCTGTCTTTTAATGTGCCCCACAGAAAAAAATCTAGAGGAGTAAGATCTGGTGAGCGTGGAGGCCACATGAATTGTCCACCACGACCAATCCATCGATTGGGAAAATTTCTATCCAGTAGTTCCCTCACAATACGTGCGTAATGTGCTGGACAACCATCATGCTGATACCACATACGTGCACGGATATTCAACGGCACGTCCTCTAGTAAAGGTGGTAAATTATTATTCAAAAAGTTCGCGTATTTTTGCCCTGTTAATCGATTATCAATGAAATATGGACCAATCAATTGGTTGCCCAGTATTCCACACCATACATTAACGCTCCATGGGTGTTGGTGGTCGACTTCTCTCATCCAGTGAGGATTGTCAGCTGCCCAGTAATGCGTATTTCTCAAATTGATCTGTCCACGGTTTGTAAACGTTGCTTCATCAGTGAACAACACACTTTGTAGAAAATAATCATGCTGATTTATTTGATGTAGGAACCACTGACAGAACAAAACGCGGTTTTCAAAATCCGTTCCATGTAGTTTCTGATGAAGTGCAAGGTGATAGGGGTGATATTTATTTTTATGCAGAATTCGTAGAATACTGCTTTTGCTTTGCGAACCTCGTGAAATCTGTCGCGTACTAATATGAGGATTTTCTATTACGGCTGCTAAGACCGCAATAGCATTCTCTTCAGAAGTGGCAGTTTGTCTTACGGTACGTTTATTAAGATTGAAATGTCCATTTTCTCGAAGCGATTTACAGATTCTCTCAAATATGGTTCGAGATGGTTGAATCCGTTGAGGATATCTTTCGGCATACATAGCTTTAGCTCTTACTGCATTTCTATGACACTCTCCGTACACTAAAAGCATATCAACTTTGTCACTATTACAAAAATTCATTTTCACTTTTATCTTTCTGATAATCACGCACGATCACTGAAGGAAACTTTAATACTGGATTACAAATATTGAGAGGATTGCGAATCATGATAAGAGCGTGTGATGTGGTGAATGTGTTCATATTGATAAACACTGTCATGTAAACAATGCTATCCTTCAGATATTTGTAGTAGATTTGAATCTCCAACTTGATATTACGCAATAGAAATTTTAAAGTAATAAAGTGAAAATACTCGTTAACTATTGATTTTAGGGCTAATAAGGGTCTATACTTTTTTACTCAAAATTCGATACTCTATCATCTTACGCTATAAAAAATATAGCATTCCCTTTAAAAAAACAAAGTTGACCTTGAAATCTCCGAAGCGCCTCCACCTAGAATAAAAATAAATGCACCACATGATGAAGCCTCATAAACCATGTAACTTTTGTATACAACATTTTTTCGTGCAACGCATATTTCGACCGTGAAAGAGGTGCACACGTTGCGTGGACCACCCTGTATATTCCGTGTATTGGTGGAGAACAGTCACCAGGCTTGGCGCAAGCAATTTCACGAATGACGTAACTTACAACCCGATTAATCCAGTCAAGCTACAAGATAGCTAGTTCAAATGGCATCTACTTCTAGAATGTTGTTTGAGGTATGCATATACATAAGGCATGGAACTATATAATGACAGACAAGCGGCTTCATGGTCATTTCCACGTTTGGTGTTGCGCCGTAATCGGAAAAGTGATGGTCAGCGCGAGAGCGTCAAACATTGTTCGACAACAAAATTGGACTCAAACTCCCAAACTTTCGTCTCCCCATTGCCTCAGTGCTTTCGTGAACTGGTTAAGCATTGTTATCGAGATGGTTAGTTGGAATTCGGTTCAACGAAGCTCGCAATGCAACTTTATCTCTGTGTCTACATTTCTGTCATGTTCCCTTCCTCTGTTGCGTCCAATGTTCGATACTTGGCTATGTCATCTGCATGCATATGTGTACATGTAGCGAATAACATCACCGGATGTATCTGGGTAGAACTACAGTGTATTGAAACGGCTTCGACGGAACAAAGTTCCATAGTACGCGACAATATTGCACGGATTCGCGTATACAGGATAGATAAACCTATATCGTGTGTACGCATATGTATGTATATACTATGTATTATATATTGTTCATACCGGTATGTGCATGCATAGGATTTTCTCACTGACCCTTGTTTCAAGAGTTTTGGCTACATGAAAAAAAAAGCCAATTTGAATTTTAGCTCTCAATATTAATGTTCAGAGATCACTCATCGCGACTTTCTATTTCCCATTTAAATAACATGGGAGAAACTTTTTTCTACAAATAAGCCTAGAACATGTTTTGATAAAAAATGTAACGTGAAACTTCAAGGTGAAACTTTTGAACCTGTTAATGAGAAAATCAAAAAAAGAATTATTTTTTTCGCCCACCCTGATATATTTGTACATAAGCCCTCGCGCATACAAACGAAATGGGATACGTAATTGTAATCGACTATCTGCTCGGGTACGCGATTTCTGAAAACATTTGGAGACAAACTGTTTTCCGACGTTTTTGTGGTGTTTATAGAATTTTCCATTCGTTATATTGAGCTATATTGAGACGTATGCTACATGAAATGCTGAGAAAACAATAATGGCACGAAATGCATCAAGAGCCATGATTTAAAATAAGTACGAGCGTGAGGGTGCGTACTAGTGCTTGCCAACGCGCACGATTATACGTGTTGGCAAGCACTGTACACAACCAAACGCGAGTGCAATTTCAAGTTTGTCGGGACATTACGTTCAAATACACGTGAGGTTTTCGCATAATTATTATTATTATCAATGTTTTGTCTTCAATGACATAGAAAAAAAAGACGATGTGTTTTATTTGTTCGATCTTCGACTGACCTCTATTCTGAAAGTCCATCCCTCGAGACTCAGCAGGCGAAGTGTTCCATTTCTCGCGAGTGCATGGCATAAAAGCCTCGAAGGATGATCGTCGAGTGCTAATCGAGGACTCGCTAGATCGAGAAGTTGGAGACAGGGTGCTTCGGTGAGTGCCAGGACAAGTGGCATAACGTCCGCTGGTCTTGAAGCACCTGAAGCTCTTAGAGCGTCCAAGTAGCGAGCGCGTCTGATTGTTTCACCCAGACAACCAGCATCTAGGCCACCTTGTAGACACTTTGAAACGTTCAATGATCTCAGCTTGCAGTTTTGCTCTCTGTAGGCGGAAAATAAATGACGTTGAATTTGTTATATCGATCGGAAAATCAAGCAGTTACGTGTCATGTTTTTTTCTTACTTTGAGAATTCTTGATACAATAACAGCATCGAGAATTTTCATGATTACGGAGCTGCAAGATCGTGATTACAAATAGTGATTACAACGGAAGCCGGTGTATCGAAGGCTGAAGAAAAATGGCGTTCTTGGGCAGATTTTTCTTTTTTCTTAACACGATACTTGTATGCAATGATAGTTGCTCGTGAATGAGGAAGGCAAGAAACTGAAGTGAACCACAAAAAATGTATAGCTACGCTTTTTTTCATTGCGAGAAAGCGTATTTACGATGGTCCCTTGAGACTTTCTCATCTATCGTGCTGTGTCGAGTGCAATAAAAAAAAGTATAAAAATAATCGTACTGAAAGGATGGAACGAAGAAACGGGAAAGAACGAGGGAAAGAAAGATCAAGAAAGAAAAGAAGGGCGAAACAGGAAGAGAATCGTGAGGCGACATTGAGAAGAGAATAGTTGCAGGGAGGGAAAATCGCTGTGCTCCGACACAAAGGGATCGTCGTGGAACATTAAATGTAGGGTCTCGTCTCTGGAAACTTTTTCTTTACGGACGATGATGAACGAGAATCGCAAAGCGAGTTCCCCAGATTCCGATAAAAAAAAGAGAAATAGAAAAAAAGAGAATCGAAGCGTAGCTGCACTGTGTGAAGATTCCGAAGAAAAAGAGAGTTTACGTAGCCGATAGTTCGATGCAAGTTATGTAGATATGAAATACGGAGTGAATGAAAACAAAGTTAAATTGCGAAATCCTTTATTTCTCTCCGAAAACAAATAATTCAACGTTCATTTCTGTTTATGTGGTGAGATGTCGAAAAGAATTTAATCAATGGCCCTAGCAACGTCAACGAATATTTGCGATCCCAGATAGTGATTGCAGAATTTATTGGCAATTATACTGTCTCGTATCCCTTTGGTCCTTACACGTGTTCTTTTGTTCAAGAAGAAATCAACCCGTTTTACTTCATGTACGTATTTGGAATACGCAGATAATAAACGTGAATTCATTTTTATTCAATACCCCATCTTCGACAATTTTGTGAGTAGTTGACATTAAAAGTTTCGCAAATAACATCAAATAAAAAATGTCATTTGTTTCAAAGAAATTCATCCAAGTGTTCTAACGAAGCATCATACAACATGGATACAAAGTCCGAGACGCCAAAAGAATTTCAAACTTTTCTTCAAAGACATTCTGACGAAACATTCTGCTATTTAATCAGAAAGAGGGATAGGAGAAACATAAATATGGACCGTTCGATAGTAATTTGACAAAGTTGTGGGAAAAGAGCACTCACCGTAATGAGAAGAAACGAAATTGCAGAAGCGAGTTTCTTCCTCACAAAATTGATACAATAAAACGTAAAGAAAGCAATCTTTCATGATAACAATTACGTGCAGCCGCTATGCTGTTGCTCGCATTATCCAGTGATGTGATGATTCTGTATAATATTTGCATTCTCAACATATTACAACGTCATAGGTGAATTAAAAGCCGGAAGTTTTGCAATATTAACTATACAAATAGTTAGGACGAAGATGCTCGGTGATTATTCTAGGGAAACTCGTTAGCATGAAAAGGGCGCTCGAGCAAGAAGTGTTTTCATGATTTGAATAAAATCGAGATTAACATGCGAAGGGGATGAATTTCTGAAGATACGTGCCAAGACGGGGATAAGTTCAGTTGACCAAACTCGTTCTATCGTCTTTAATGATCTTTCCGGATATTTTACTTCCGTCCTAACTGGGCTTGGATTCCCTCGCTTCTTTCGGCTTGATTTATATTTTACATGTAAGTCTAACTTCTCGAAGGACCGATAAAATAGATTCAAGCCCTATTTTAATACAAATTTTAGTCAGATTGATCAAGTTTTTTTTTCCATAATTACATTGCCATCACAGTAATTCTATTTCCGAGATGTTCATCCTTTGAATCTGTAAGAAGGAAACATTACAGAATTCCATCAAGAATTCTAGTAACGAAATATTCTGTATTTTATTTAAAAAAAAACGAATACAACGTGTTTTAACTTCTTCAACTATGGGCTGGAGTACGGGAGTATGGGCTGCATGAAGAGAAAAACCGCTGTAACTCACGGCAGGGGGAAAAGCTTGTTTTTAATTAAAAACCCCTCGGTGTTCGTTTGGTAGACATATTTGTGTGAATATAAGCAAAAGAACTGATTCGCAGTAAACGAAAATGAAGGATATTTTCACTGCACGTCGGGTTTACCGAGGGCGTGGAACTTCCGATATTTAAAGCAAGTTTTACATATTTCTGGTCGTGACAAGGAATGCGCTTAATTAGAATATAAAGTATGAATTTTGCGACCTTTTTTTCTTTTTCATTCCTTCTTCTGCACGATAAATCTTTCGAAACACTTGATATTTTTAAATGTCACTGTCAATCGCATTCCCCGTCTTCATGCATAGCTTTGACTCTTAAAACTCCTGTTATCGCACATTCAATGTGGGACTAAACATCGGTGTATCGAGGCAATGGTAATATCGTATTTTAAGGCCTTAGGCCACCCTAGAATTTTCGAAAAATTAATTTTTTTTTAAATTTCAAATGGTCCCTTAGGACCTCAAAAATGATGTTCCAGAAGATTATGGCCGGGAAAAACCTTTAGGTACTCGGTTTTCGAATTTTAGTACAAGGCCATCTGGTCCGCAGCGAGCTCCTTTTGTGAGCGCTAGGGGGAAGGTACGTTAGGGAACTAGAGCAGGTATACGGCAGATGTTATTGAAAATATTTATTTCCTGATTAGTCTAGACGAGTTTATCCTTGTCGAACGTCTCTTTTAGTTAGTTGGGCACAGCCAAGCATTTGAGAAGGACGCTAGTCGACGAACACTTGTTTTCCTCGATATTTCTGTGAACTTCCATTTCTTTTTCCCTGTATAATTATTGAGTTTTTACAATGAGTGATAAAGTAATGTACAGGGCGAAGAAAGGAATAAAAACGTCGTTTTGCAATAGAAAGAGACCAAAAATATCTCGAAGAAGACCATTGAATCGCCATGAGCTAGAAGCACCAGACGACTTGAATGCCAGTACATCGGCTAAAAAAAACTAAAGCAATCGGAATATTTATATGATATTGAAGTGGATCCAGCGTTTGGATATCGTATAATTAACTTTATCGCAGTATTTTCAGCTATTTCGAACGCTGTCGTTTGTAAGATATGCCAATCGGAAGTGAAATTTACTGAAAGCAGTAAGCGTGGTTTGGGATTCAAACTAGTAGTGTCCTGTGAGAATTGTGAAAAGACTGAGATACCGAGTTGTCCACTTGTTGAGAAAGGCTACGAAATCAACCGTGGAATCATAATTGCCATGCGATTGCTTGGAGTTAGTTGGCACGGAATAAGAAAATTCTGTGCATTCATGGAATTATTTCGGCCTACCTTTCACTCATTCTACGATAAGATTGTCAAAAAAATGAGCTCTGCAACCAATCTAGTTTGCAAGAACAGTATGATGAGAGCTGCGGAAGAAGAGAAAACCGTATCTATTGAAAATGGAGAAAATGGAATTGTAGTATCAGGCGATGGCTCGTGGAGAAAACGTGGATTTACGTCTTTGTATGGGATAACGACTCTTATTGGCTATAAGGGTGGAAAAATCGTTGATCGTGTAGTGACATCAAAAAACTGTAAGGCGTGTGAATATTGGGCTAAAAAAAAAGATACCGAAGAATATGTGCAGTGGGCAGAAAATCATGCAGAAGAATGCGCTGTGAATCACGATGGATCGGCAGGAAAAATGGAAGTCGATTCAGTTGTTGAGATGTTTCGCCGCTCTGAAACTTTGCACCAGCTCAAATATACTCACTACATTTTCGACGGTGATTCTAAGACTTTCAAAGGCATTACAGATGCTAAGCCATATGAGGATTTCACAGTACTCAAGAAAGAGTGCATAGATCACGTGCAAAAGCGAATGGGCACCCGACTACGTAATTTGAAAAAGAAGACAAAAGGTCTCGGTGGAAGGGGCAATTTGACTGGGAAACTTATCGACGAGCTATCTATTTATTATGGATTAGCGATTCGTAGAAACAGTGATTCAGTTAAGAACATGAGAAGCCGTATATGGGCTACACTGGATCACAAATTATCTACTGATGATAAACCGCAGCACGACAAATGTCCTATTGGAGAGGATTCATGGTGCTCATGGCAACGCGCTAAAGCTACAAATACTTTGGCTGAGTACGAACATAAGCCAGCTCTTACAATTGAAGTCTATGAAGCTATCAAACCAATCTATGAAGAACTGACCAGTGAAGATCTTCTAACTCGGTGCATCGGTGGTTACACACAAAACAATAATGAAAGCTTCAATTCCACTGTGTGGGCATTGGCCCCGAAATCCATTTCGAGTGGTAAAACAATCTTGGATGTAGCCATGGATATTGCAGTTTGTGTGTTCAATGACGGGTTTGTTTAAATTTTGCACATAATCAAAGCAATGAACTTGGAAATCGGCCCGAACAGCTACGAAATGTGCCTGGAGATCGACAAACAGCGCATAAAGCTTGCAGAAAGATCGCTGTCCGACCGGGTAAAAGAGGCAAGAATCGCTTCAAGATCAAGCAGAAAAGAAATGCAAGAGCAGGAAGATAATCTGGAAGGCCAATTATATGGTGCAGGCATCGCAGATTAAAGGTATTGTGACATTATTCATGATTTTCTACTACTCAAAACTTTAAACGCGTTTATCTCAATACTGTATTTTTCAAGTTGGCCGGACTCGTAACTCAAGCAATTTTCAACCGATTAACTTGAAATTTTGAAAATATCTTGAAATATACATTGTCTATGGAAGTACGTAGGATTTTTTTTTATATTGCGTAGTTCATTTGTTATTAACAATTATCTGACAATTTTTCAGGCAAGTTTTTCACTTTTCACTTTAGAAGGGCGCCATTTGCCAAAAATCTATATATCGCAAAAATCCTACGTACTTCTATAGCAATTACTATATATAATCGGGAAATTCATTTGCTCATTATTATTTTAAAAATTACAGGAGCTGTTAGTCCGGCTGTGGACCCCGAAAAAAAAAGACGTCGTCGCAAAAACGCTGCACAGCCGCCATTTTGTAATAAATCGCTTCAAAAAAATTATTGTAAGCAGTCACTGATATAGATAATTAAATAACGTTTTTGTTATCTCGATTTATTTTGTAGTTTTTCTGAAAAAAAATCCCCAAAAAGCCTATTTTTTTCAGCCTCTAGGGTGGCCTAAGGCCTTAAGAACTATCAAGTATGTGAAAAGATTTTGAACGAACCTTATAGCACTGAATATTTCGTGGAAGCCAGTTCCTTGATGACTAGTTACGTCACACGTTGGCAGAGGATGCATCAAAGGTAGTCGATGGCACAGGACGCTGTCACTGTTTCTCTTGCTACTGCTGTTGCTGTCACGATCACGATCGTTGGTTGGAAGGGCATTTCCTGGGCTAGGACCAAGGCCGAGACCGAGTGGTAATCTTGGGAGTGTCGCTGGTCTTGTCATACTACCGTAGGCTGCGAGAGCGCCTCGAGGAAGCGATGAATAACAACGATTTAGTGGCAGAGTACCGAGAGTACTCGAAGCACATCCGCTACTTCCGGATCCCGAACCCGAACCTGTAAAAGTAATTTAAAAATAAGATGACTATCGGAGAGAATCAAGCTGGATTAGAGTCGGCAGAAAAAAATAGAAGAAAAAACTGAACGAATGAAATCCCTTAATCAATTATCGACACGATTGATAATTTTTTTTATTGTGCATTTGAAGACATGTGTTCTACCCATAACTTGACAAAACGTTTTTTTTAGTCAATAAAACATGTTTTTTTGCTGATTATACCTAGAGTTTTACTGATAATAATATCAAAAACAGTTTGTCGTCAACTTATCTCAACTTAAGTCTGAGGGTTTTTAATTTTTTTTTGTAATTTACTGAGGTCTCAATCTGGCATGGACGAATACATTTTTAATTCGAGCAAAAAGAGTATCATCGATTGATAAATTTTTGATTAACAAAAACGTATCGATCTTCTGACGCAAAGCACTAACGTTTTTTTTTCATACCTCGGTCAAAAGTACGTACTTTCGGCCCCGATTTCGAGGCAGAAAGTTCAAGATTCCTGCATTGGTAAAAAAAAACACGCTTGCCCTCTGTGACAGTGGGCGCAAAAACTTTTTTTCTTCATACCTCGGTCGAAAGTACGTACTTTCATGCCGTACTTTCAGAGCTTTTTACTGATTTTAGTTTTTCAAAATTGATTTTCATTTTGTTATAATTTTGTAAAAATAGCGACGTTTTATTGATGTTCTACAAAAAAGCTATGAAAAAAGCTACCAAAAAATGTTCTTCGGTGGTCCATAGTCTTTCTTTTCAGCATCTATGGATAGCATCAGCATCATATTTTGTCTGAATGTCGAAATACATGTAAGTTTGAGAAAAAAACAAATTCAGTAAATTTTCTCCTATAGCAGCCGAGAAAATAAATCCGAATATGGACTGTTTTTTAAACGACCGCTTAGATGTAGCTTAACAAAATGTTCGATACTGTCGTGCTTGATTGCACGACTTGAAGCGAATATATCTCTCTTGAGAGAATGACAAGAAGTGAAAATAATTCACGAGCAGACTCGGAGAAGCAGTATCCAGAGATGGGTGGTTAAGAATGTAAGAGACAATGAGAGAACCCTGACGTACTCGATGTTCATGTCGGCGGAACCGGAAGATAATAACTTCAGGATGCGATGGTGCACGATGGGATATAAGGCAAGAGAGAGAGAGAGAGAGAGAGGGAGAGAAAGGAGAGACGAGCGGAAGCGAAAGATGGGAAGGTAAAGGGATGAGTTTTCTGCTTGATGTTCGTGTCAACCGACGTGTATTACGGAGTTGAGAATTGGTAGGGTCGAACCGACCAGCTAAATTTGACGATCTTTGGTATTCTCTCTCACTCACCACATTATCTCATTTTTCTACCCAGCATCTTACCCATTAGTATCTGTCTTTCTCTTTCTCTATGTAATTCCCGAGTATTTAGGAGGAGCCACGAAAAGTTCGACTCGTAAATAAAATATATGGTGGTTGTCTCTTCCCATACGTTATTACATATTCCATTGTCTTTTCATATTGCGGTACATTTTATTAATAAGAAGAATGCAAGTTCCAGCTGCCAATGCACACAACCGATTGGTGACTGTACTGCGAAACCCAAGAGAATAATATTCTTGACGAAGAATACATTTTACAAAAATGTGTTGATTTTTGTTTCTCGATGCAAATGTCATGGAATATGTCTTTGAACACTTGGCACACATTGTGGCACACTTGAACAAACAAACACTATTTTCACAGTAGTCGTTTGACTCCGTAAATTTTCGATTGTGTTTCACAGTGCATGTTTTAATTCGGAAGTTCGGTATCGCAATTTGGGGTGAACGACATTTTCAAAGTACGAGAAGCAACCGAAGACAGAAAGAAATATGTAAAGGGAAAGGGACATTAAGGGATACGGTTGAATAGGCACACCGAGACCCGACACGGTCGTTTAAATTCCTACACGAGGATGGAGAACATTTCTGCTCGTCCGGAGACATGGAAAACGCCCGTGTGTTACTGCTGTCTACCGACGCTCTTTATCCTCTCGAACGCTGTGAGAATCCTCACCGCTTATATATATCTTCGCTTCTCACTCTGTGAGAATTGTACATGTACGTAGACGAATGAAGTTGTGCAAAATCTCCGACGATTATTCTAGTACGTGAAATGATCTAGCCATTTTTGTATAGTCTAGAAACAAAATGTGAAATCACAAAACTTAAGGAGGTTCGCGCCTAACTAATGACTCAATGAATGAACGGAATTTTTTGCTCTTTTGACCTTAAATAAAAATTTCAAGTTATTTATTTCTATTATGAAAATTATGTGTATTCCGTGTGTGTCACTATTGTTTATATTATTCTATGATTATCGAGTATTCAAAAGAAAAAAATATTAAAAATATTTGCGTAGTACGAGAGCGTGAAATAAAAAATCTTTCATCGTGTATGTCATCAAGGGGTGATGCGCACCGCAACGAATCAGTATGACAGGACGTGAATTTATTATAGCCACGACTGTTCGTGCCATAGATAAAACGTGTGAACCGTATGGATAGAACAGCTCCGGTGCTCGAAGGGTAATAACACTACTGGGCACAGGGTGTGCTCATAATATTGAGGCAAGCCCAAATTCCTGAAGAGTTTGATGCGTTAGACGTGAAAGCCACGAATGTCTGAGACATGCATAACGAGGTACAGAGAAGCGACCTTTGGATCATGTCTCATATCGAAAATATCGACCGAATACCCATCCTCAGACATATTTACTCGTCGTTGTGAGAATCACTACCGTGGTATCTCACGCAGCGTCTTACGTCTTACGTCAAGTGGAATCGTGAAATTTATAATTATATAATAATTATCGAAATTAATAGAAATTCCCGCATAAAATTGGAGGGCGTCGAGGAGAAAATATGATGGTTATGTTATATAAATTACCGTCGATCATTTTACGTGCGAGGAACGTCAGATAATACAAACTCTGTCAAAAAACGCGGATGATGCGACGAAACACTACGATCCCGTTTGTTCGATTCCATCATTCCCTTCAGTTTAATTTAAATTTACTCGAAAATATGCATTTTCGGTCATACTTTTCTTCTGAGTTTGTAGCGATCAAAAATAAAAAAAGGTTGTTCCATATATTTGGAATTTTTGAACATTCACACTTTTGAAAATTCGAAAAGCATTGTTGTTTTCTTAATTTGGCCACGTTCGTGCAGTAAAACCCAAAATCTTCTGGTAAACGCTGTATTTTATAACGAGCATCTAGTAGAATTACTTTCAAAAAGCACCCGTGATCCATTTGCTGATCGCTATTGGGTGTAAAATAAATCGAAGTGGTCAGTTCCAATGGTTAAATATGCAATCATAGTTAAAATTAAGACAATTCCAACCGGAAAAAAGTTAGTAAAAGTTAAGTTCAAAGTTAGCGAAGTTTTGTTCAATTACGATAACCGTTTATCAGATAAATGAAAAATTGACTGAAAGTAGAACATCCCAGTATGCTCTCCACCTCCGCGCGATCGCAAAAAACGGATATCTTTTCAATAGATAACACGGCGTTGTCCGATAACTCCGAAAATTTACAACGAGCTAGAGTAATTACGTGATGCGATAGTCTTTACTTCGAAGAAGTCTATTGTCTACTGTCAGTGCCTGATGAGTTTCTTCTTTTTTTGTTTTAATAATTCTCTGGCAGAATGCCTTGAAGGTTTCACATTTCAATGACACGAAAAAAGCTAATTATTAGCGTAATCCCTCACAAGATTTCAGTTCTCAAGTGATATGATGATTCACCATTCTTACGACAGAATTGACGAAAATTATTTGCTTCGTTCGTTGTTTATTGTCACTTGACCCATTAACGACCAAGAATCGTAATTTTTTCTATCATTTTCGAGTCAAATTCTCATAATTAAAAAATATGAATTTCAAAATTGTCAAGGGGTCAAAATTGAGCTTCGGTCACTTGAAAAAGAAATCTGGCCGCTTTAAAAAAAAAAAAAAAAACCGAAGACATTTTTTTTCATGATTTTTTTCTCATAGAAGACGTTCGAACACCCCCCCTTTTTTCAATCATGAATGCATAAAATGGTTGTAGTTGAACGACATATTTTTTACATTTGCCGTAATCAAGATTTTCACCCCCAAAATGGCGTTTTTCATCCCTTGAGTGGCAAAAAAAATTTCACGCTTCCCGTAAAAAATTTTTAAAAAATCGGACCTTTATGGAAATTGGTATACTTTGAAATTGAATTGGAAATTGGTGTCTTTGATGTTGCTGATTACGATTCTGCCGTCAAAATTCAAAAATTCAAAATGGCGGATCCAATATGTCCGACCAAAAATGCAAAAACTTATTTGAATCGGATGAAATGTGTCACTCGGGGATTTTCGAGGTCGCTGATCGCGATTCTGCCCTTAGAATTCATAAATTAAATTTAGCTGGAGAAGATACGAAAAAAGTTGGCACTTTTGGCAGAATTTACAATGTCGATAGCCGAAAGTTATATTCATCGTGGTAAAACGAAAACGCTGATAATTATGTAAAAAGAATGTGTTGAGTAACTTCAGCTTTAATTTTCTTATGGCTTTCCAGAGGTCTTTTTTCATAATTTCTCATCTAGAATAACGGAATTCCTATTTCATCAACTGAATTTTAAGCTGCTTAAACTATTCTGTGCAAGGTACAAACAGAGCTATAGATGAGTGTTTATTTGACAATGAAGTTAAAACGAGTCTCGCGTAATTTTTTCTTCGAAAGAAAAATAAATTATTGGCGATCCTTCTCAAAGGAAACATACGGGAGCAAGGAGATGGCAATAAAGAGGTGTGTTTTCAAAGCATATCGAATATCGCGATGTTGCCTGTTTTATTCGGAAAGTATTTCTCCTGCCAGTTCTTTTGCCGAGTGGCAATTGCTATAGAAATTTGAGAGAGCGCCGGATTTATACATTTCGTAGTTTACCCATATTTCCACGATTTTGGAAAAACGAGTCAAAAATAGCTTGGTCCGTGGTGACTCCATGAAATTTTTGCAAGGGTTCCATCAGATGGATTGCAGTATTTGCTTGAGACACAACACAGATTTGGGTATTCCGGATCTGGATGAAAATGGCGCCCCGAATGTTAAGAATTCAAATGACAATAGCAAAGTGGTGTGCGCATTCTCAGGGACATTGGAGAAGGTCGAGATTGGTGGTGGAAGGTTATCTACCAACTGGTTGTAAGATGCAATGCATGCGAGTTTCAGGTGTCTGTAATTGTCTTTCGGGGATCCTCGAATTAATACATTAACAACAACTGTAATTACAAGACTACAATTGTACCCAAGACGCAATGTTGCTACCTCCGTGTCTTTGGAGTTGTAATAATAAAGCATTCCTTCGTATCTGTGGAATAACAAAAACAAATATTGACCTCGTTTGGCCTTTAAGGCAATATCTGTTTGTTCAAGAAATTAAAGGTGAGCTTTACTGTGATCTTTTTCTATTTTTCGGTACTGTGGGAGCTGCAAAAGATAAGCGCTGTCCTCAAATGGAAATTGTTCAAGGCACATCCGTTTTTTTCTATTCTGAGCAAACTTTGAATTGTCAGTTTTAAGAACTCTTATACCTTTTGAATGATCCCAAGACTTTTCTGTTCGTGTTCATTTTACCTGGTTATTTCGCTGAAGATAAAAATGTGAGTGAGTGAGTGGAGCAGAAAGATAGGAAAAGAAAAAGAGAAGGTCGATCAACGGGACTGTGAGAGGAAGAATGCACGTTTTTTTATTCTTTTTTTTTCATCTCTTGTCTTCTGGATATATGGTTTTATTCTTTTTTCATTCTCAATCTGTTTCACTTTGTCCCACGGGGCGAATCTTTGGAAAACCCAACTAATAAGACGGTATACTACGAACAATGCGAAACTCCTCGAGAGTCAGCAATGTGGGTGGAGGTTTTGAAAGACGGTTACGGTGAATGGGAGGAGTACCGATTAATCCAAGACACAACTTTGGCTTGGCAATGCTAGATCTCGTTCTTATTTTACTTTCCGAGTTTTCAAATGTAAACGTCAAAGCTCAAGTGCCTTATGTCTCAGGTCAATATTTTATAAACCTCTACACTCTCGGGTTTCTTTTCTTTATCAATGTTACTTTTCATGTGTCATTATCAACTGTTGAAAAAATAATAATTACCACTTTGCGGTTTGTAAGGTATCACGCATCACGATTATTATCGTAACAACCGACGAAAGGGACAAATCCCTTCCTCACGAGGTCGAGATAAAGGATTAAAAATTTTGGAAATTTTTAATGTTTCGAATTTTACAGACTTTTGCAGATGAAGTCATTTTGGACACCGCTGATGCAAGATTTGTTTTACATCAGGGACACAGTATTTTCAACGTGACCATTATCTGAAATTTCGATTAAGTTTACACCTTTCTTCGCTTCGTTCATTTTTTTTATCGAGTGTCTCGCTGATGCGCGCGGATCATCTTTCATTTCTTTCATGGTCTTCGTGGTACGTACGAAAAATTTAACGAATCCCGAAATCCGAGCTTCTAAGTTACCTTTACTTTCTCAAATTAACTAACCCGATACACAATAGGCTATCTGCTACATGATGAAAATTCAATGTAAAAAACGCGAGCAATTACGGTTGATAGGATACAAAAAGTGTTCAAAGACAAAAAATGTATTATTATTAAATGTGACACACGATATAGTGCTTGGTATATTCAGTAGAAAAGGTTTACCCATACTGATTCCAGAACTGGAAGGATCCTCGTTCTTGGCGCCCCAACTTCCGGCTAAATTTAAAGCTAGAAGAGGTCTTTCCTTGAGAAGTTCTGCTACCGATGCTAGGCCTTCGCAGCCGCAGCTCAAGTGAGGCAAGTGTAAGGCCTGGACCTGAACGCAATCTCGAAGAGCGCGGCATACTCGTGATACCTGCTCTCCTGATAGATTCATGTCCAGAACGAGGCGCGCCAAATGATTCGATGCATGGGCAAGTCCACGGCACAAAGCGTTCACCACACTTTCCAATCTGAAAGGAGACAACTTTATTTAGACCGTTCTATATTTTTATTTTAATGAAAGATGTTTTGTTTTTTTAATGATTTTTTTTAAAGAAAAATCCGTGGCTGAACGATTATGCGTATCGATCATCCTGATGAGTCCTTGACAGTATAGTGGGACGTCATTTCCGCTGTTTGTATTATAAACAATTTCTTTTAATGTTTATCAAATCTACAAGAAATTGGGGCCAAATTTATTCGTGTACTTATTATTTACAACAGGTATGTTATATTTTTCTGTACTTTTTTGGATATCGACGTAATTGATTTCGAAATTCAAATCGAAAGAAGAATTTGCGACCGTTTTGTGTGAATATTCTGACTAATGGGGTAGAAGTGCCGGAAAGATGAATGAAAATGGGAAAAATATTATTTGCACATATTTTTAGAATGATTATCATATCACAAAAAAATTACTACTAGAAAAACTTTTGGAGCGTCTTGTTTCTGGAAAGAATACTTTAAGCTTTTCACAACTCACAGGCTTTAAACTTAGAAGTTGATTTTCCATGACAGCAAATATCTCTAGTAAAAAAAATCTTACAACCATGAGTGAAAAAAATATTCATGACAATAGACTCAGGAAAAAAATTATATACTACCGATCTCTTTGAAAAATAACAATATATTAATTTTCAGATCCTTTCAAATTTCGTAAATGTTTTTGGAAAAGTTTCTTTTATTTTTCAGTATTAAATAATATTCTGACGATAATGAAGGATTCAAAAATTCCGGTTCCAGACTCGTAGCTCGGGACTTCTAATTTCAGAGCCTATTACCATTTTTATTATTAGACTACTTTTTGCCGACATATGCTATGTAAGAAATGATAAAAAAATTTGGGAAAATTCTTTTATCCACGTAGAGTTTTTTAGATTCCAAGATTCTTTCATATTCCATTCGACTATAAGTGAGAAGGAAATGTCAAAATTTATTAACAATATCCAAAAATTGTATGAACCAATTAACCACTTTACAGGAAAAGTCTGAGTAACTGTAATTTAATGTATTCGTTCGAAGCATTCTCGGTAATAGTCGTACATATTTTCCGTTTATTCCAGTAGCTAATTTTTGAAACCTGAAACAAAAGGCCAATTTCCATAAATCCGATTCATAAAAGAGGAAAGTAAAACCAATTTTAGCTTTGACACGAAAAATGTACATAACACGCATTACATGTACAATCACAATGATTTCGTAAATACTCTATTTAACCTTTTCAGCTCTGACTTTTTTAGAGTAACGCAATTTTCGTCACATTCTGTATTGATGGGTTTTCGGTGTCGCTGATTACGAATCCGATGTCAGATTTTCAAAATTCAATATGGCGGACGACTTACTTAACACTAGCAAGACTGGAACTTAGTATATATACTTATATTGCCCAAAAGCAATCAAAATGACTGCATTGTGAAAGAATAACGAATGTGTAAAAAAATTTGTTTAAAATTAATTTTTAATATTTTTTATATTATTTACAGTTATATAACAAGTTATTAGTAAATATTAACAATAAAAAAAATACTAAGAAATTGTGTCGTTATATACATAATTGTTTTTCTAATTGAAATTAAAAAGCAGTCAAAATGACTTCCTTGGGCAATCTAGTGGTAAAAATTGATCCAATCTGAAATTTGATACTCGGGAGTTTTTGGGATCGCAGATTACGAATCCAATGTCAGATTTTCAAAATTCAAAATGGCGGATCAAAAATGGCGGACGACTTATTTAAAAATTGGTCCAATTGATCTGAAATTTGTTACTAAGAGGTTTTTGGGGTCGCAAATTACGAATTTGATGTTAGTTTTCAAAAATACAAAATGGTGGATCCAAGATGGCGGATAACAACATCAGGAAATGGATCTACGCGTATGAAAATAACTACCTAGGGATTTACGAAGTTGCTGATTATAAATTTGATGTTATTTTTTCGAAATTCAAAATGGTGGATCTAAGATAGCGGACAAAAAAATAAAAAAGTTACAAGTTTCAGGCCAGATGAATCAATTTTTAAAAAGTAGTCCGCTATTTTTAATTATGGAAATCTGACATTGAATTCGTAATCAGCGAACCCAAAAACCTCTGTGTGACAAATTCCGGGCTAATTGGATCGATTTTAAAAAAAGTTGTCCGCCATTTTGAATTTCGACAATTATGAAAATCTGACATCGGATTCGTAATTAGCGACCCCAAAAACCCCCGAGTGGTCATTCTTATGAGCCTAGCTCCAAGCAATTCGATAATTTGCAATTTTTTTGAAATTTTTACCAAAAACGTTCATTTGTTTATATTGTTATAACTGCAAAATTGTTATTGATTTTTTGCACTATGCATTTTTTTTGTAAAGTAAAATAAATTTGTTGGCTGTTGGCGTTTAGAAATTAAAAAAATATTGATTTTTGACAAAGTTATGAACGTTTGAACGCAAAAGTGGTTTCGATCGAATCCACTGGGGCTGAAAGGGTTAAAGTAATGTTTCTCAAACTTCATTTTACACATGACGAAACCAATGATTATCGTGTTTCGAATTTTGCACCGAGATGAGAAAAGATATGTATAGTGGAAAACTGAATCTATAAGCCGGAATTCAATGATTTTGTTAAAAATTAGACTATTTTTCATAGCATATGATGCAACAATCTCTTCGTCCCGTATAAAAAACAAGAACGAAGTGCGTATTCGATTGCATCCTTTTCCAAGAGGATAACTGCATGCCATAAGGTGTTAAAAAAACACGTCGATACGTGGAACAAGCTCGGCAAACTGTGTGGAATATTTCCGGTTTGACATTCCAAGTGATACGTCCTGACCCATGATGCGGGTGAATGGAAATACTGGTAGTCGTCTATTCGATAAGGATCATTCGCGACAATGGTGAATGCATAATGGCATCTTCAAAGAGCTATTCGATAGTTCTCATGAAATTTGTGAAATACGATAATCGTTGTATATGCTGGATGTTATCCAAAAAAATCATTGTATGGATGTGATAATTATCGATAAGGTTAAGACATAAAAGGTGCAGGCTTCAAAATAACACAAAATAAATGAATCGTGCCAAATGTATATATCATCTAAGAAACTATTTCACGCAAAATTTGTCCATAATGTTTCCTACGGTCAATGCGAAGGTTGTTATGTTTTTTCGATGAGTACAGCAACGATCGATTCAACTGGGAGGTTCGAAAATTTCTTATTTCACGAAAATCAGACAACAATGAAATCTGCTGCACCTATAGATTGCTTCGAAGTTCCGGCTGAAAAGAGCTCGAAGGGGCGATAACTTCGGTGACGATAGTTATAGAAATTGCAGTTGAAAATAGTGTTAACAGGTATTATACAGGAGACCATTCTTGAGACAGCTGCGCGTTATGCCCTCGATCCTTATTCCTCTTTCCAATCTTTTACCAACACATATTCTTTTCTCGGCTTTGTCGTGTTTCCACATCGATGAATTTAACCGGCTATATGGTATTTATGGACCACAATTCTGCTCCATTGTTACGTCTCTCGATTCAAGGGTTAACTATGTAATAGTGCATAACGCGATCGTATACAGAGGGTTCACATACCACGTAAGTATAGTGGGTAAGCCAGTAACACACCTAGACGGCTGTTTCGCGAGCTGACTCTTCCGGCGACTGGGGTGGATCGTTTTTTACACGTTTATGACCAAATACACTGTTGAAAAATATTCTTAACAGAATTCTATATTATGTTATCCGATAAAATGCCCTGCGACTAAAAATTTATCGTCAGGGCAAAGTGCATATCTAGAGACTCAGCAGCGTCTCGACACCAGGTGATAAAAAAAATGTTATGACCTGACGTCAGAGACTTAAGAGGGATTAAGCCTAGTTAAAGCACGATTTGGTCTGCCCATATATGCAAACTCATAATTTTGAGTTGATTTTTTCTCTACTAAATTTAAAAATAATGTATATATCACATTCGTTATGTAGCGAAGTAGGCAAAAAACCGTAAAATCATAGAGTCAGTGCTGAATGTCAAAGTATTTTTATCTTTTCTGATGTCAAAATCTTAACGCTTGAAGAATTTTTTTTTGTTTTTTCTGTCTTACATGATTAAATTCGGTGGTTTCCTACAAAAAGAAGTGAAATTCACATTTAAAACTTAAAAAAAAAACATGTACACCAAGTAATTTAAATAGTAGTTTTCTTCGAAAAATATTTTTTCAAATAGTGTGAGAAATAAAAGTAACATTTTCAAAAAAAAAAAAATCAAACTTGACGTGCATGGTTAAGAAAAAAATGTTCCATGCACGCCCAGTTTGATTGTATTTTTTTTAACTTCTTAAAAATTGCTTTGTTTTAAATAATACTTTTTTTTACCAGTCTTGAGTAACGTCGACATACAACGAATGAAAAGTAAATATGCTTCCACAAAAAAATCCATATTTTTGTCGTGCGACTAGATAGATACAGAATTCGATAAAAGATGTTTCATAGAATCCTCGAAAATCGTCAAATACTGTCGGAATTTATCGATCACGTAGACACATAAAACTACCTAATGCGCAAATGAATACTTTTGGTATATAATTGCCTTATCTCATTGCCACATGTGTAGAGAATGCATTTTAAAATCGAACATTAAAAAATATAAAGGTATAGATAATCAACCCTGGACTTTGTCTGTCAACCTTTTCGTCTTCCGCGACACTTGGCTTATTTTTCGGCTTCGACATTTCGTGGAGATATTGAAATAAAGTCTTACAGGAGTCTCAGCCGAAAATAGTTCAAACCTATTGGCACACTTGACCGTAGTTATGACGAGGTATAATTTTATCGTTGTCATTTATTTGATCGTTCTCGGTATTCTGACAGTTTGTTCAGCACAGCAAGAATTCACGCAAACCAACGAAGGAATCCGAGGAAAGTACGTTTCAGTACAGCAGGTAAATGTAAAAAAAATCCAAATCCAAATATTGTTTGTGATGAAAGGTACTAATGTAAATATCGATTCTAACCTATTATCAGGGTGCTGAGATCGTTGAAGCGACGCGTTTTAAGGCAAGTTGAGACCTCTAACGCTCGAGAGAGAGCGCCAATGAAAGTTACGATCTAAAAATCCGGAAAAAACAGCGGAGAAGGGGACGAAAAAAGGAGAATATCATGAGCTCCACCACGAGCGCCAAAAAGTTCCAAGAGAAGAAAATCTGGAATCATCGATAGTCTATCCAACGAAAGAGTCGGACAAAATTAACGCTGCAGAATGCAACAAAAGATAAAACGAGAAAACGATCCTTGTTGCACGATGGCAAGTAGTATAATATTAATTAAAAAGTACAATGTCAGTTTATGACATCGTAAAGTTCACAAGTAATTGTAATTATTTTGCCCTTGTAAATTAGTTTCCCTTAATTTTTCATGGAATTATTAAAGACAAAAAAGTAAACGAATGGAAAAACAGATAAATCGCACACACGTTAGAGTCAGTTTGACGCTATTTTTCGTGAATCGTGTGCACATTTTCGTTATGGTTATCTCTTCCTTTGTTTCTTTTTTGTCCTCGTAGCCACGTTCAATTTTTATGTAAGTAAGTTGCGATACGAAATAAATAACGAATGCATTGTGTACAAGCAGTTCCAGTCGGGTGAATAAAACTGCATTATTGCCTCAAACATATTCGTGTCGAGAGATGGCGGTAGCGCGCTACTTTTGTATCAAGTAACGACAATTTTCTCAATACTCGATACTTGTTGCGTCGCAAATGCGCGGATTTTTATATTATTGTTAGAAAAATACTCATCGTGTTATTTAAGTTGTACACACACTTATTTTTATTATCATTAGCAGGCTTCAAGCCGCGCGACTCTATTATTCTCTATTTCTTTCCAGATTATCATATACAAACCATTTTGAGATTTTACGACACTACCTTTCCGATCGTATCTTGCACATGTGTTCAGTGAATTTCTCTTTTCTTTGCAATCGTTCACCTTTGTCGCGAACGCGGGTTTGAGCACATAATGAAGAACTGGAATTTCCTAATGCTTCCATTGGCTATTCTATTCAGTGCATAAGTATTTTCTTTCGGTATTAACATCAAGGGACTAGAGTTTTACGTTTTTTGTACAATAAGAAATTGTTCGTTTATGTGTTTACGTCCCAAACTTTCCACGAGTTAAATTTTCATATATTTCCTTGATCCTTCGCGAATTTCTTTATTAGTATACAACTCATTGTATTGGAATATTTTTGTCAAGGATTAAGAGTTTAGTACGCATACTTTTATTTCATGGTCAAGACAGACTCACGGTATCCACTACAATAGGGTAATAAAGCAATCATGCATTGGGCAGCCACATGGCTCTTTACCTATTCGCCTAACGGAAGGTATATACACTCTCTATCTCTTACTACACATTGTTCTTGGGTTTTGTCGTATTTTGACGAATCAGCATTTTTGTTACAATCCATGAAATCTTTGATCCAATCACACAAATCTTTCATCCCTTCTCATGAATTTTCATCCCTTCCCACAAGGCATCCAAGGAGGGAAACAAGACAGATTTTTCAGTTAGTTGAAAAACATCCTCCAACCGATCATCATTAGAAGAGATAGAGTGTCGCGTTCTCTTATTGCATATCTTTTTGACCTCGAACTTATAAGTTATTCGTGAACAATTCAATTCTGTATTATTTTTTGTTACTTCATACCTCGTTTAATTACTTATTAAAATAAATACGACTGTTTTCTTTGGCAAACAAACTTAGTGGTGTTTTATACATTCATTCTACTAGCGATACAACAAAACAATTTTGCGTGTCGCGTATCCGAGTAAATTCGATTCTGCGCTTTCAGAGCAACGGAATTTACAACCCTTGTTGTAAATTTTGTACATTTACAAATTTTGTAAATTTACAACACGTATCTCGATGTAAAATTTTCTGCTCTTTCCGAATTCGGGGTCGAAAATAGGCATTGCCATTAAAAAACGTTTATTTGACCTTCAAATAACCCTTAAGATCAAGTTCGAGGTCAAATTAAAAGTCACGCTTATACGTCCCTCTTTTTGCTCAGCAACTTTTGTATCAAACTTTTTTCAATATTTCGCGTACCAATCGAGTTATTCTCCATTAAACGTTAAGATGGTCCACCCTGTATATTAACAGCAAGGTGAATTTTAACCTTTCAGACTAGTAGACGTAAGCGGAGAAATTCATATCATTTTTAGTTTCTCGTACTTAGACGAAGAAAATACGAACCCAAATTGAATCAATTCTTTGTTGTCTGTCTGTCAATATCTGTATCATTTTTTTTTTTTAAGAAATGGATAATGTAGTAGCCTGACGTAGTTATAAGTATTGCTAATTCGGATGTATTTTAACGCACAAAACGGGGGAAAAAATTAGTATATTCGACGTATCCAATATTCGGCGAAAGAATGAAACTTGCAATTATCAAACAAAAATTTCTTTCAAATTCAATTCCGAATATTACAAAGTTTTGAAGCACGATGTAACAATGATGTTTGTCCTGTTGCGCAAGTTGGACATTTCGACACAAAATTTACTGACACATTTATATTCCAAAAAGAAGTAAATACCAATATTTCAGAGTTGATTATTATCATTGCAAACCTAACAGTATGTACGCTCTACATTCTGCCAGAAATGTTCGAATTATAAAGGGCTTGCCGTAATTATTCGCATCATCATCAAAGACGTGTGTACGAATTCTATATCCTCTTAATAGCATTTCAATATAACTCTGCACATAGCCTGGTACGTAGAAACAATCAAAGGGATTGTTTCCGGTGACGTGTTCGCCCGCTCGTGACTCTTGATCCGTGCAATGAAGAGAATGAATATATTTCGAATTCTTTTCCACAATGACGCAGAAATTTGAGAGCTATTCAGCATTTTTTTCCGCCGGGTGGTACAAATACACTGCAAAGCGTGGTTAATACGCGATAGAATCCTAAAGCACACTTGAATAAAGGAAGGCAGGGTCATTTGAATTTACATGTAGATGTATCTTTGCATGACTCTATGTTGTTGCACTGAATATTTTTTAATGAAATATTTCTATTTCATCATTTCGGGCTATGCTTACAAAAAGAATCATACATTTTTGGAAAAATAAAAAATTCTTCTTAAAACGAACGAAAAACTCATATTTTATTTTTTCATTATGAGAACGTTCTACAGGGTGAGGCACAACTTTCATGAGTAGAAATATTTCCTCAAATATCGGACTTGGAAAAAAACATTTCAAACAAAAGTTGCATAGTTTGCAGGGTTTCATCGAATGGTGGCTACGAGCTTCATCCGTGTGGAGGCGCTTTGAAGATTTCAAGGTCACCTTTATTTTTTCAAATGGGACCATCATGTTTTTTCTTCAGAATTCCATTAAAGAACCCAAAAAAAGTTCACACACCAATTTTCAGAAAAACCCATTCTGAAAAAAAAACATGATGGTCCCATTTGAAAAGATAGAGGTGACCTTGAATCTTCAAAGCGCCTCCACACGGATAAAGATCGTAGCCACCATTTGATAACCCTCTGCGAACTATGCAACTTTTGTTTCAAAAGTTTTTTTTCAAGTCCGATATTTAAGGAAATATTTCTACTGATTAAAGTTGTTGCCTCACCCTGTATACGTTGAGAAATGTAAGTACATATCAAGAGTTCTGACAGGGAATGTATCGTATTGACAGGATATCCGCTCTTTAGATATCCTTGATCTTTTGTTGTATAGTATGACAAATGTTATGTACAGTGAATCATCTCGGTTTTCAGTACTTCAATGTTCTCTCTTCACTTTCGTCTTTATTTTATTTCCTATACCCACTTTATTGGTCGAAATTTCTGCAGGTTTGTGGTTGAATTTTGAACAATCAATAAATGTTACTTCGGTTCCATCGAATAAATATCGACACAGGAGTGGTATAAAAATGCATTATGCTTACCTGTCGTGAGCAGATTCCTCGAGGCAAGTGATGACCAATTCGAAGTCGTTGAGCCTTTTTTTACTTAGGACGGATTTGAGATGGCCTGCTAATCTCTGAGCCTCGTCGGCAGCAAAATCTTGTCCAAGCAGTGAGGTAATTCTAACGAGTTTGACACTTTCATTGATAGCCAGTGCTTCAAAGAAATCGTTGAGATAGTTGGAGTCACATCCACGCTCGATCTGAAATACGACTTCCAAGGCTTCGAGAGTGCATGCTGAACTCTCGAGGATTCTCGTCCATCCTTCGAGCTCGAGAGGTGATGTTTGAACGAGAGGAACTGGTGGCCTGTCGTTTGGTGCAGGTCCGAAACCAGGACCAGCACCAACGAGCCTGCACACGGCAGATATATTACCATCCGAAGCACCAGCTGCTTTCAGCAATGAGAATACGGTTCTCGGTGGGACTTCGAGGGGGCTCAATTGATTCAATATAAGATGTGTTTTCGGCCCCAGCAGTCCAGCCAGATGTCCGATTATTCCGGAAGGAAGACCGTCCAGTTCGCGTCTAAGAATATTGGAATACTGGGCCACGGAAGTGAGATAGTAAGCAGCGAGAAATTCTGCGACGGCCATGTGAATTGGTGTGTACAGGTCAGCTTTCCGTCTCTGTCCGAAAGTTAGTCCACGGGAGAGAAAACCTAATCTCGTCACCTCGATACCACCACCCTTCGCTCTGAGCTCGGCCTCGGTATAGCAACACCTTCCTTCGCGAAGTGCCGAAAGGGCCAACTTTCCAAAGTCTTCCAGTCTTTTTCTGCAATGTCCCGGGATTTCCTCGTCATTGGGTATTGGCCTGTCAAGACTCCTACGGACGATACATTTGATGGCTGCCTGAACTAGTGCACTTGCTTCAGAAGGTAAAGTGCCGGAGTCCTGATAAAGAGCGCACAGCATCACCCAGCCAAGAGGATGTTGAACCAGTTGTTTGACAGGTAACGATTGAACATTTAATGCTTCGAGAAATTCGCACGCTCTGTCAGCGAGATCATTATGAATGAAATAAGCAACGCATAGTCGCTCAACGTGAGGCCATTCGAGGCCAGCTAAATGGATCCTTCGTTGAACGAGAGGCGATAGGGTTGCCGAGTTGCTGGGTGCGCAGGTGACTAAAATTCTCGCCTCTGGGAATAAACGACCCTCTAGTAAATCTGCCGCATCACCGAGTGAGGGTCTACCTCCGAGGCACTCGTCGTAACCATCAAGAACAAATAGAACTCGATCCTCCATTAGATGAAGGGTTCGCCAGACTTGAGCGACAGCGTCACCGAGGGCAGATGTTCTTGGGAAAAGTTCACGGGCCAGATAATTTAAGAGTGGACTACCTCGTAATTCACGTAGAGGTACCATAAATGCTAGAGCAGGCCCATCCCCCTGGGTTGCCCAGTGATGCAGAAGACGTAAACAGAGGGTTGTTTTTCCACTTCCTGGACCACCCTCGACTGCTACGCGTCTAGGTGCTTCTGATACTGTTCCATCGCTCAACTAGAACATAAACATAAAACGTTTCAAGTAATTTCGTTAGTTACTTTTCTAATTAATGCTAGCGTTGAAATGTTTATTGGAAAACCTGTTTATCAGTTAGATGGTGCATCAATGGTATTGTGGATTGAATGCATTTAATTTCTCTGCTCTCTAAAATCCTGAGTTACATATTATATTCTATCGGTGCGTTGCATTGAAGTTTTATTAATCACACTGGCTATATCCATTTATCACCGAATCCCATACTCATATTTCCACATTCTCTGTGATACTTCCCTTTTATTAACGGACAATCTACATCATTGTGGAAACTAGAACGTAGGCATTACGTTATGCCGATGCTTTGCTAGACCAAATAGGTAACGCTGCTATAGACAATATTTTGAATATTTCCATAAGAAGTTGCACGTCAAAGCAAAATATATATCAGGAATTCTGATTATACACGTCACCAACTCGTAGCTTTTCTGAAAACGAATATGAGAGGTGCTACGAGAACTCAGACGGAAAAATAAAGCAGTTCTTGAAGGCTAAGAAGTTTCGTGGCAAGAATCGATTGTGTCTTTTATTTCCATACGTCGTACATTTCCGAAGTATTATTGCGAGGGCGCTACGATACTTGGCAAAACGGAGTTCCTTCCTATGTAAGGATTATATGCCACAAACAATGGATTTTGAGATGTCACGAACAGACGACTGTGAGAATAAAGTTCTTGAATAAGTGAGGGGTACATACAAATATGAAAAGCGCACTGTCGAGGTATAAAGGTAGCGAAGAATTGCACAAAGTCCATAAGGCTATGATGTTTACCTGTATTTCACGCCCATATGTACAAAAGATGACACTTGGGTTCGTTAAAAAAATAGAGGAAACATAATCGTGACGTCAATGTACGAGAGTGAACATTAACAATTCTGCTGAGGAAGAGCCAAAAAATACGTACGTCTATGATTTATTGCGTATAATATTCGCTTATTCGTTAATTCTGAAGGAAACGTATATTTCTCATTCACATTCCCAAATATTGTCCAACTCCAAAAAAAGTTGCAAAATAATCGCATATCTTGTATTGTAAGTCAAGAACATAAACTTCGTAACTTTGCCGATTAATGTGGAATAAACTGAACAGAAACAGGTGATTTATTTAATATCTAGATGAAGACGCAACGTCACGATTCGAGACCAAGCGTTAATACAACGGTGCATTTGTCCGGTCCATCACTTTTCATTCACTGTTGTTAGATCGTTGTTATACTTGATTGCAAAATTCGAATGAAACGTGATGGGCTGAACAGGTATACCGAACATCTGATACTTCCAGAGATGTGCGAATGCAAAGTGACGTGACTAGAGACGACTGAGCTTACGGACTCGTGCTAGTTGTAAATCACTTTTTGCGGCACGATGCCCGCAGCTACGAGATTTCTGTTTTTTTCCAATCGATTAAAAAAAACCGAAAATATCTGAGCATCCATCATTTTACAAATATATGTATTAGACCTGTCCTTAAGAAGGGCAAAATCAAATTTTAATGGTCTTACCCCCTAAATTAGTTCGAAATAATTCAAAAAAAGTGTCAGAATTAAAAAAAAAATGTCCCTCTATATTTACCCACTGCTAGGAAGCTGTACTTTTTCCCATAAGAAAAGCATTGTTTTTCCGAGTTTTAAATCTTTTTTTTTGCCGTTGTCCTAATTATTAGTTACAAAATCGTAAATTCTCAGATAATGTTGACAGTAATGTTACCTTTTAGTCGGATTTTTTGGGATTCGATACAAGCATTTTTGGGCTACATGAATCGCATCTTTGTTTTCTGTATGTTGCGAAAAACGGTGTTCACTTGCTGTTTGAGCTCGTCGCACCCCCACAAGAATCAATTTTAAGAACCCGGCATCGCGTACACATTCTGATTATTTGTCCTGAATGTTTATTCGTATTATGTTTTGGAAATCAATTATAGCAATGGGAAAAAGTGCATCAAAATTTTCGATCGTAAGTTAACGAGAGTTGAATGAAATTATCCAAAATAAACTACTTGAGATTAGGTCAATGTGAAATGGTACGTCTCCTTTGTTCATTTTGTTCATTCTACAACGCACCTCAGTCCAGGACTGTTGGTGCGGCAATCAGAATGTGTACGCGATGCCGAGTTCTTGAAATTGGTGTTTGTGGGGGTGCAACGTGCTCGAACACTAAGTGAAGCAGGAAAAATAGAAAAATTTTAAATCATGGCATAATCGATTCGGCTGCAGGGGTGGCCTTGCATTTTTTTTCACGTGATTAATTATTTTGTACAAACCATTCCGTACGCTTTAACACTAGTCCGATTGAATTTTTTCGATATTTAACTCTCCAAATCACGATTTTCGACTTTTATCCGCGTTTTTCGCAACATACAGAGAATAAAGATGCGATTGATCTAGCCCAAAAATGCTTGTATCGAATTCCAAAAAATCGGACAAAAAGATAACATTACTGTCAACATTATCTGAGAATTTACGATTTTTTAGCTGATAAGTAGGGCAACGGTAAAAAAAAGGTTAAAAATCTCGAAAAAACAATGCTTTTTTTATTGGAAAAAGTAAGGCTTCCTAGCGGTGGGTAAATATAAAGGGAAAAAATTTAAAAAATTCGGACATTTTTTTTTAATTACTTCGAACCAATTTGGGGGCTAAGACCATTAGAATTCGATTTTGCCCTTCTTAAGGACAGGTCTATTATACATACACTATGCATGTTTAGAGGCGATCATTAATTACTTCAGACAATTATGTTTACACAGATATGCTTGACGAACAAAATCAACCAGTCACATATTCCATGCTTGTGGATGCCCAGAATCTAGTTTGGCTAATTGACATTTGTGTTATCACGAAAAGAAAATCGAATGAAATCATGTCGAATCTTTTGGCTGCACGATTCCAAATGTTGAATACGTATTACATTTCTTTGTATGCTCATACGGGTAACCCAACGTTTATCATTGAAGTATTGCCGTCCAGTAACGTCAACTCATGTTCCAAATCGATGGTTGGTTAACATATAATCACACTGATGAAATCTATGCAACCGACGGAAAAGAAGCTATAAGTGCCTGTGATGAATACGAAAATGGAACTTGGCAGAAAGTATTCGTTGATATTACTATTGCACAACTTATGCCGAACAATTCATGTCCAGTTCAACCGGTAACAATCACAGAGATTTCATTTTCTGTTGTTGAATTTCCTGTAATATTCATTACAGGATGTCACTATTTGAAACCATTCGTAGTAAATGTTTGAATTTTGTTCACAGAGAATTTTGACGCTCCTGAAAAGCACTTCAGTTCCTTACCCGACACTAGAACTTTGGGTAATAAATAATACTCTGACTTTTTTTTTATCCAAGCCACTTACATAATGAAAAAGAGTTTTCAAATAACGGAGATTTTCAATGAGATGACAAACTGTGGTTATTATAGACAATTCTGTATGTCTTTAATGCTTTAGGCCAGTGGGCTCTTCAGTTCTTATTTGAGTGGACCATTCCCGACGACGGAACATGTATTTCATAAATTTTTAATAACATTTGGGCCATATCAATGAAACTCCATACAACATTCCATCCACGAACTTACTTTAAACTACATTTTGAATCATTGATGTGATACCCTATTAAATTGTTTCATTGATTCAAAGGATTCATTGAACTTTCGAAAAATTGCCAGATATTTCTCATAATCTAGAGACGCGGCAGCGTCTCGTCGTCATGCAATTCAAAAGAAAATTGTTTGAAGTTTTCTATTCGCCCACGGATAATAATAATTAGTTAGTGAATCGATCAAGTATTAATAGCTGTTAATACATAGCGGCATGGTAAATGGAACTCTAACTATTGAAGATTAGCATATATTTCAAATAAATAAAATAGTATTGAAGAAGATTTATGCGTATTTAGTTGAAAAAAAATATTGTGAAAGTAATCCGTGAAACTTTTTTCTTTATATACTCAATTAATTCGTTCATTCTTTTGAACGCACTTGAATTTTTTCAAAATTTTGGCGGCATTTTGATATTTTTTTTAAATTTTGAAAGAATTATGAAAAATCGAAAATGATTAATCATTTCTCTTATACAAAGGTTTTTCATCATTTCTGAGAAATTTCCGATCCATTTAACAAGCGGTTACATTTATATGGTCTAGCAATTTCAAGTGCATTCAAAAAAGTTATTGAATTTATTTAGTACAAAAAGATAAGAAGTTCACAGTTTACTTTCAGAAACTTTTTTTTTAACAATTTGTCATTAACTTCTTGATATTGTTTTTATTAAAAATTACTGTGCTCGGTATCTTATATACGATTGATTTTTTTTTATAGCATTGTTAAGTACACGAAATTAGGATACTTCTGTTTTGTTGAGACTATGGGTGCCATACATTCTTAACTTGGCACTGTCCGGCGTACGTTTTCTACATTGAGATGGCTGGCTCATTAAATTCTCGTCGCCGAGGCCCACACTGAAATTTGCCTCTAACCCTTCATCTATTCCGTCCCTCGACCTTCGAATTTTCTCATAAACCTCCCCGCCCTGGCTATCCATGATCCCAACGTTTTGTTGCACATACGCGAGAGTTAGTGTCTACTATATTAGTGACGAGATGAAATTCACGGGTTTTTAGACAAAATGAATATGTCCAAGATTATTTTGTGATTTGTACCTAGTATAAATAGCCCATATCTTTTATGAGTCTCATACCATGTCTTGCAGCCTTTTTTATCCCATTTATTTTCGTATTTACCTTTGATACTAAGGAAATTTCTGATTTTCATTTGACGTTATACGGTTCTTGGGTGAACTACGAGCAATAAATTGACTAACATTGATTTTTAGTCGTCAATACTTACGCGAACGGGAGTGAACATTTGCTCGATTTTTATATCCTCTAGCCGATGCTCTTGTTCGCTCTTGTGAAGTAATTGAAGATGGGGTTGAAAGTGAGCTGGGCACAACGTTCCCAAAGGTAATGGTGAGGCCCATGATGGCAAATGTCGAGGATCCCTCGTACCAAGTTCTCGATAGAAAGTCTTTAAATATCTGCAAACACGAAAAAACCTGAACTGAAAAGTGCTATCGATTAAGAATCATGACATCTACAGAGTCTTTCAAGACCATGCTCCAACAAACACCCAAATTTCGGAATGTTATCTTTCCGTCACCGCAACGTGTAACGCTATTTTTTTTGTGAAAATTTCGTTATGAAAGTTTGGTGTAATTTTATTTAGATTGCTCGATTATACTCTTTTATATTGGAACGAAATGAGGCCAAATTAATCCGAGAAACCAAAAGTTTTTGCAAATATCTTCTTTAAACGTAGATGAGGAAAGTGTAGAGTTCTATCACAAAATAATGGATATCGGGCAGAGGCGTAAAAAAAGACATTCGTAAATACCTCAGTAACTTCGCCAAGGGATCTCTGTCGGAGGAGGTAGAACCACCGAGTCCATTTCCGGTCGGGAGCCTTCGAGACGAAGCTCGCACGCTGGATATGTATGCAGCTGGAGCTGGCGGGGGACTACACGGGGGACAGCAGACTGGGCTCCCACCTCCTGGTGTTGAGAGTGTGTAACTTCTCTCCAATTCCTGTAACGACAGAAAAAAGAATTGACATAATCCTTGATGCTAATTATACCGGTGATTGAATAACTAATAATGGATAAAAATAATAATGCTGTTTGCTAGAACGGCATACTACTGAAAAATAAATAATTATTGCAAGAAATATCGAGAAATGATATTAATTATGCTGTATTATATTTATGGTCATGGCCATGGTCATTTCATAATCCTTGTGGTGTTAATCATAAGTTATTACAAGCGTAGGATAAAATACGTAAGTAATCGAGTTGCTAACGCAATTGTGTGTTCCACGTAATGTTACGAGAAACTTTCAGTCACTGAATAGTTTTCACCCTCGTCGTTTCAGAGGGTTGAATATGCCGTTTGCAACCTCAAATTGATTAAATGTCGGATAAACAGGTATTCTGCCTTAGTTCTTGTGCTCTTTTTTCAGCTTTCCATACATTTTCCATTATTGTTTTCTGGATGTAACACGTAACTTTTCGCAATTGCGCATATCTTTTATTGGATTTCCAAGCAATTTTAGCTTTGTCAGAAAAAAATGTAAGAACTTGTTATTATTCATATTAATTGTAGGTAATGTTTTAAAGAAACGAATAATTACTCTATTGTCCAAGTTCTCATTTGAAATACAATAATCGACGCTTTGTCTCAAAATATTTGACACTATTTCAAAAGCCAGGGAGTTAATTTCTTCAGTTTGCCATCAGATCTTTTGAAATGTACCGTGGATTGCTCAATGCAGGGATCACATATTGAAATTAGGTGTTGCGTAACACATAAAATGTTTGTGTAGGTAAAGCTGGAGTGGGTAACAGAAGTAAAATTATTCTCACGTGATAAACTATAGAATGTTCCCACGGGTAATTGCATGTATATTCTTGTGGAAGAGTTCGAAAGAGATGAATAGAAAGCTTTCTCATCATTTTTCGAAAATCCAATTCTTATCATTTTATTCCTTCCCCTGATTCTTCGATTCGATTCTACAATCTCATTACATTCCATGATACAAACAATGCTACCGATGAAGTACAGAGGAGGACCGGGCCAGGATGAAGTGTGGTGCAAGATGGTCAATGTAGTTGGAAAGTTTATCAGTGCTAAGTGCTGAGAAAACGCAAAATTCAACTTGATGACATCCATCCATCCAATTACGTATATTGCCGTCATATGCTCTGAACAGTACATAGCGTTTATTCAACAGTTTATTTTATTGGAACGATCATAGTTGAAACATAGTTTGTTGATGGATGTGATCCAATAAAATGAGGACTCAATTATACTATTCGCCGTATTTGACCGCACGTTTCGTTGCATTAACAAATCTTTTTTCTCAGTGTATCTTGCAAAATTATTATTTTTTCCTATTAGCTGCTATATCATATTTATTAAACATTTTCAGAAAAAATCTAATGTAAAACCAGTGAAGTGCACGAAGAGACGGCAAACTATTTGCATAATGAATTGAATGAATTTTTCCTGCCTCAAATTATCTCTTTTCTTTATATAAAGACTCTCGAGTGTTTCTCGGTAAAAAATTAAATCCAATTTGCTCCTCCGAGCGACGGATTCCCTTCGTTCTGTGCGAGTAAAAAAATCTGACGAATTCTTATTGCTTGTCTGAAAAAAGCGACCGTATAAAGCTGAAGAGAAATAAATTACGTACGTGCCATGACATAATGTATACCTCGGCGTTCGTAAGCAGTTGTAAAAGCAATTTTCATCGTTTTGGTTCTTTTGTTTTCTTTCCATGCGTGTGCTTTATTTAGTTTGCACTACAATGATATTAAATAATTGTGCTATTCAGAGATTTTGATTGATGTTTATTTGTTTTTAATAACAACCCGATGTGTAATAAGACGTTTTTCTTTCTGTAAAAAAAATATTATTCGAATAAATGAGAAAGCGTTTAGGCTGCGTCATTTATTTTGCTCAAAACTATATATATTTGTGTACATATCACGCTTAAAACCGAAGTGCGTTGAAACCTTCCCGTAGTCGGCAGAAACTAGGTGTAGCTGGTTGCAGCCGGCTAAAGCTCGGTGTTGCTTTGATCACCCCGGCAAATGCTTCAATTGTATTTACGAAAATAATTTTGAAAATTAAAAAAAATTTTTTTTTTTGCTTGGATTTCTCTTTCTGTATCTGGAGTTGTTGGGATTTGCTTGTGGGGAATGGGGCGGAAGAGTGCGGCAGAGTTTGGGCGATTGCGACTAGCCACATTTATAGAGTTTTATGCCTAGTTTTTAGTTACACCTAGGTTCAGCTGCACTTCGACTTTTCGCCGTATGTAGCGTATACATCTAGAGATGCGATCAAGTTTCGGTGTTAAGTGATTTGAAAATAACTCCAAAGTATTTAGATGATAGTATAAACTTATTCAAAAATACCTTTTACAATGAAAGAACTTCGACTTCCTGATGCTGGTTGTCGTATACTCGCAATGATTCTCAACGTTATAACGGGAAGTTAAATTAATCTGTTTCCAATTAACCATAAATGTATATTCTATACACATATGTATATGTATACGGTATATGGACATTTAGTTATTTTATATCAGAGTATAAACTATGGATTGTGTATCTGTTATTTAGGGAAATTGCGCAGATTTCGAGCGAGTTTTTAGCAAATAATACGAGCCCGTGTCACCGCAATCGCTCGTTTCCGCTAACCACAAACGAGTGATTAACTTTGTTACTAATACAGGTGTGATTTGCCGATAAATTGCAATTTCTCACGGAATATAGAGAAAACCTCTTTATTTTGAGTGACATATGTAGGAAAAAATACCTCTAAAAATGTTCCAAAAGCTGTATCAGTATTGATTATGTGTGACAGGTTACTTTTAGAAAGATCGAACGAGCAGTGATGAGGGCTTGTTTCTCATTCGTATAGCCAGCAAAATAATTTGGGGTTGAAAATTGAACTTGCCATTGGCCTGTAACATTCTCAGAAGAAAGCCCAGAAAGACTGACAAAAAGGATCTCGACCTATTTGTGATCGTTGTATTCCTCTTCTCGTCTTGTGCTTGTTCTAGCCATTTTTCAACTGATGATTACCAAATGATTACTTTTTTGCTTTCTGTATATTTTCAATTATACTTCCAGTATTAGTATACAGAAAAACTTTGAGAAAGGGAGAAATGTTCCTATCATCTTCATCGGTTATTCCGTGAAATTACGGAATCATTACTTTTTCCTTTTTTTTTTATTTGTACTCATGTTTTTTATTATAAGCACCAAAAGACTCCGTTATCAACAAAGTACACATTTATTTCTAATAAAATAAATGAGCTTGACCAACTGCTCTTTATAATTGTATTGTATCTAAAATAAATACAGGTAAATCAGATATTATTATCGCGTGTAGAATACCAAGAATATCAAGACTTTGAAGCTTTCAGATGCATCCCGACCCCGTGAGAATCGAAGTAGCATAAGCTTTCTTAAACTTCCTACAACTTGGTTACTATCTCGATGTGTAACGTTTTTGGTTTCGTCATTAGTCGAAATAAACTTGGTCGAGAGTCTTGTAGATTATGCGTATATGCTCTCCAATTGCCGATTCTGCTAGATATAAATGATATACAGTGTGATCTCGTGTATTGCACGTTTGAGACATCTTGACAAGTAAATTTGATTTATGCATTATAAAAAAACTAATACAGTTGAAAATATGATCATTGCACTAGTATTGGCATATTCCGGTTCACAAAAAGTCGATAAAAAGTTTTTCTTGGGGAGTTTCGCGCCTATCTAATGGTAACCGAGAATTTAAACTTTGTGGCTCGGCATTTGACACTTTTATACAAAAATACATTATTTAACTATCCGCAGAATTATTGATGGATCCACCGCGTAGTTACTGAGAAAAAAAGAATTAAAGTTCCATTTCTGAAACGCTGATACACATGACCTTGCGGCGAAAACACTCTCGTTCCCATGGATGATTCGCATATTTTTGTGACTTAGCTTTTTTCAACATTGGGCAATCAAAAACGAAGAAGGAAAATAGAATACGCACAAAATACAACGACATACTTGTAGAACCCTGTTACCGTAAAGAACAACTGAAAATAAGCTACATTCTTTTTTTAAGTTAATCAGTATTGATAACGTGAACAATAGGATTTTACGCTTAAACTACGCAACCATTTTAAATATATAAATTTTTATTAATGATCCAAATAATAATAAAAGCGCAACAAGTGAGTTTGTTTTTGAGTCACAAGTTGGGCGCGAACCTTTTTAAAATAAAGCAGTTGAATTCACGGCTGTAACACCGGAAATGAGTTTGACGTACGGAGCATCTTATGGATAGATATTGAAATTCTTCACATATACAAGATGATAGAAGAGTTGTTTTTCACTTCCGTATGTCACCTATAAGTTTTGAAAACACAGAAAATCGAGAGAATTTCGCATGGATAATTGCGAGCACGATCTGCTATATAGAGGAAAGGAAACAGAGGGTGAAGTTTAAACACTAGGATATTCGATTAGTCTCCTGTGAGAGAGCACGACAACGAGGAGACTGGAATTAGTTGGAAGAAATTAAGAAAGTTGTGGAATGAGTAATGGGTTATCAAGGTAGAAATTCGACTTAAACGAGAAATGCATCTTTCTTTCTAGAGGTCTATATTCGTTACGCGCTTTATATAAATGCATCACATGCATGTATATATTAAAACGAATGAAGAAAGTGTTTGTGTATAAACTAGCTTGAATATTATCTTGAAATTTTATTTGAAACGACTATAACGACGAGGCTAATAATGAAAGTAGTATTTCGTTCATAGATGATAGGAGTAGACATTTGTCATTGCATATGACATTTTATTCGTAAGTTTATTTCGAATATAACATTCAGTTTAATTAAACATAACACATAATTCAAAATCCTATTTTTATCGTTCATTATTTATTTCATTAATCAGTTTAGCCTTCCACGAACTTATCCAGTGATTTCATAATGATTTCCTTGGCGAAATTTGGATGCTGCAACAATCAAAAGGTAATGCAATTTTTTCTAGTCCTTTCTTGCTATAAAAATATAGCTCGCATTTTAAAGTGGAAGTAATTCACAATCAGCTTGAAGATTCAACAAATTTGCGAGAATTTTACGTCTCGATTATTCAACGAGATAGATGATACGAGTTACTATTTTTACAAACAGAACGAACCGGACAAAAAAATGTCTATAGTTTTCTTGTACATATCCGAAGGATCCTCCGAATTCTTTTTGACGATTACGATCAGGTAGTTGTTTATAAGTGTGAGGGAATATTCAGCCAGTAAACAGTTTGAAGATTTATTATATGTATGTGCACCGTCACAGTCAGTCAAGGATTTGCAAGCTATTGGCTGCCAATTTTGCAAATAAAACTTCTACACTTTTAACTGCGACAGGAGTTGCTCCGGTATCGTGAACAAAATTTACTGTAGTAGCCGGGCGATTTTCCGAGGAAACGACCGAGCAGCTGCTTCCTCTATGGTTTCTCTATGGACCTCGCGATCTCTCTTATTCCTAATACAACTAGTGCTAGAGAATGTATAACTGTGGTTAACCAAAAGTTCATCGAGCTTTCCGTTTGCGAGCTGCGCGCGTGTATGTGTAAATGTTCGTAAGCAAGCATAGGGGCCGTTTTGAAAAGCAAATTTAAATTGGCCCACGTTGGATCAGTTGATTTACGATTTTTATGGAACAAATCGATTTCGATAGTGTAATATTAAACCATTTTTGTTCACCTTTCATTGGAATACGATTTATCACAAATGTTTTATAGTCTACACAGAAAAAACAGCTCTGTGGGATTTACAGAAAAGTCTGTAAAATTTGCAGAATCTTATCTGTAGATCGACTTATGTAAAATTTACTAATCCTTACATGTTATTTTTACATGTTGAAATCTGTAAATCGAAATCTGTAAATTTTACATATCGAGTCTGTAATTATTACAGATAAACTTCTGTAATAATTATAGAATATACTCTGTTATAATGACAGAATTTACTCTCTTATAATGACAGAATTTACTCTCTTATAATTACAGAAGTTCCTGTCATTATTAAAGATGAACTTCTGTCACTAGTACTGAAAATTTAATGTGAAAATGAAATCCGTAAGTAATCGAGAAAAGTGAAATAGGTTCTCATAATAATTAATAGAAAAATATTTGTGAAAATATAAATGTATGTATTTAAACACTAAACAGAATAAAACGATCACAAGTTTCAATTACATTATTAGACAGTAAACATTACAAATGTCAACAAACTATTGAACAAAATTTATAAGCTTATTATAAATTATAAAGCATGTCTGGTCGCGATATACCATTGAGTAATTTTTTCAATTAATAAACACAGTACCATTTTAGGTATCTCATCAATACATAAAATTAAATCTAATTTATCACTGATTTTAAATTATAAGCGTCATAATGTTTATCAAAGCATATAGTTCGTACTATCATAGTTCTATATAGAACATAACGAAAAATAATTTTTTATTTTCGAGATAAATGCCATATATTTTTCCGAAAATGGGACCATCATGACTCATTGTGATTATAAAATAAAAAAATTGACTACTAAAAGATAATTATTTTTATTTTTTATTAATAATTTGTTCTTACTTGAGAAGTTATGCAACAATAATGATAGAACATTTTTACAGATTACACACAATTTATCAGTAAATATTTCAGAAAATTATGTAAAATGAACAAAAATAATATGTACTTTCTACATAATCCCATCTGTAAGAAATACATATTTTCTCTGTAAATTTTACATAGAATATTGATCTAAATGTACAGAAAAAATATGTAGCTTCTGCATAATTCCATCTGCATAATTCCAAAATGGACTCTGTAAATTTTACAGACTTTTTTTCTGTAAATTCCACAGGCCATTTTTTTCCGAGTATGTCGAGAATCACCTGTCAAAAGTATGAGAAAAGTGATCGTGTTTCCTTTTAATTTTAGAGTGGCTTTTCCCCTAAACAAATATAACGATGTAATGAACTTAAACTCGAACTCAAAAAACTCATACTTTTGGCCATGCATATAACATACTATATTTATGAAATCGAAAACATGAAAATCACAAAGAGAATTTGCTCCGTTGCATTACCGCAATCCGAAACACTATTGGGCTGCCTTTAATGAATATTTGAACGTGGTAAGGACAGTAGGTAAAAGGAAAGGAAGGTGCCGCAGGAAAAACTGCAGAGGTAAAAAGAATGTTAAATGAATCGCAGTGCGTATGTTTGCGATCAAGAAAAAACGGGCAATGAAAATTCAGGAGACTTTCGTTTACTCGCTGCGAAGAGTTTCGATAAAGTGAATGTAAAAAAACCTTTTTCCTCACACCTCGATGGAAAGTTCGGTTTTCGCCCCTGTTTTGCGGGACGAAAGTGCCACATTCCCTCCCGGCGCAATGTTCAAACGAAACGTGTCAAATTTTCGAAAAGATACCGCCTGCCTTAGCAACGACTTGTTTATGTAATATGGTAGATGTATCTGTGGACCTTTTATAACCGCGAAAAGTTTAATGAGAGAAGAACGAAATTTAATACAAATTCAAAAAAATAAATCTTTTACATATTATACAAAATTATATTTCGGAAATAAAAATTCGAAAAAAAAAAGATGAAATTAAATAAATTATATTATTTATTGATCACGCAATCGATGTGATAATGAATTATAATGAATTTATATGATATTGAAATTGATGATGAAATGAAGAATAGAAAAAAGAATTTTCGTTTCATTCCGGGGCTCGGTATATTCAAATTATTATTTATTTTTATTAATATTTAAATCCAGAAGACAAGACAACAGAATTAAATACAAATTAAAAAAGAAAAACTTTCATATAACAAATGGAATTGTATTTTGCCAATAAAAATTACAGAATGAAATAATGTTGAAAACGAGTGAATAAGTTACTGGTAATTATTGTTGCTAAATATTTACTTTTAAAAAAAATTTTAAAAACACTAAAGAGGATAATTAAAGCGACATAAGATTTACTATTCATTAATATTAATATTGATTGGTTAAACAATAATCAACCACGGGTTTAGAAAGTTGTTAAAATAAAGCAATCGAACGTTTTTTAAAAAAATGCGTAATATAAAAAAAAATTTAACAATTAAGAAGAATAAATATTGTTTAATCATTTTAAAAGTTAGTTTTTATTAGGGGGGGCTCCGCCCCCCAACCCCCGCCAGGGGCTTCGCCCCCTGGACCCCTTTTTCTGGGGGGCTCCGCCCGCCAACCCCCGCTGGGGGCTCCGCCACCAGACCCCCGACGAGCTTTCCATCCTGGTGCGAGGAAAAACAGTATACGCACCACGGGAGGAAAGAAACACATTCCCGCCCGCGTATTGTCACCCTCGCCTTCGGCTCGGGTGACAATGCTACGCGGGCGGGAATGTGCTTCTTTCCTCCCTAGGTGCGTAATATACTATTTCATAATTTTTTATGAGGGTTGTATAAAAAAAAAATCTGGTGCAGTGGCCAATAGAAGATAGTCGTTAAGTTGAAGATGGAAATTCTGGTATAAACTGCTGTCTCACTTACTGAACAACTTTATTGATGAGTTTTGCTACGAAAATGTCAGAAATCAGATTTGGGCAAAAATATTCCAGAGACAATTCACTATAAAAAAAAGTATGAATAAATAATTTAAAAAATGGTACGATTAATTCACCACAGGGAGTGCGTCATGAAAAACCACCGTTATTAGTTGAAATTTTAATGGCGTGATTAATTATATTAAAATTTTCTTCATCATCAGAAACTTCACCTTTAGAGAGAATTTTCGAAAGAGTAAATTGATTGAACGTTGCAGTTTTAAACGTACTATGTAGAATGATGAAGAGACCAATAATGTGATTAAAGTCTCGCTACAAACGTTTTAGAAATCGTAGTTGGGTAAAGATGTTCAGAAGAAAAAACTGTATAAAAAGAATAAAATCAATGAATGATTAACGATGTTTTGAATATAATGCTCTGAGTCTCGCGACATTCTTGTAATTATTTTGAATTTCAATGGATGAGTAATTACTGTCGTGGAAATTAGCTTTATCACTTATCAGTTCCTGCCTTTATCCATCTTGAGTCACAGCATAATTAGTACGAATGAAGAGAATTTAAATGTAATTTGAAATTAGGAGAATCGCGAGTGCAATGAGGTGAATGCGACGGTGCTTTTCAACACGAATCAGCGTTATATTTGCGTCAGTGCAGTTGAAAGGGTATGATGCATTGTACAAGACAAATTATACTGGAGTGCTCGGCGGCTTGGTTGTTACGTGATATACGTCGCCCGCAGTTCGTCCCATTCGTCCGTGTCTCCGACAGTTACTTCAGTTTCCAAAAGCACATAAACTCTGTCATACGATACATGCACATATACATATATTCATTCATATTACTATAATTATTTATGCACGAAACATTTTACGCTGAATTGAACGATGTTTTACGTCGTGATATGATGAAAAAAAAAAATCTCGAAATTTACAGACATTTTTTCGTTCAACTGACGTTTTTTTATCATCGTAGAGGAGAGTTATCATTTTGTTTTTTTCTTTCGTTCGATCGATTACAATGTTTCTCTTCGTAATTCAGCAGTTTTTCCACGATTAGATTTTAGTTTTTTTTTTCAAATAAATAAACTACGTACATTTTCAATGTATAATAAGAATTAATAAATCATTTTTGTTAATGCAAAAAGCCGTCATGTTACCTGACGATTATCTATATAATATTTCTTTTCGAATTTTACAGATGGTTGATTCTTGAGGTTGTGGAAGTCGATTCAACAAACGTGCACTAGAAGAGCAATTTTATTGTTTTCGCGATTGAAAATGTATGCATTTCTATTCATTTCCCACCCTAAAACTGAATTTTTTTTTTCAGTACCCGGTTTGGTCATTTCTACGAATCTAGCGACAACACTCATAAGAATGTTTACACGCATGCTAAATATATACCAGAAGCCTGCGTTGAATAAAAACGCTTTATCAATTAAATTATAGTGACAGATCGCAAGTAACTGGGAAATAAATCGTAACTGACTAATGTTACGTAATTTTTCAGGTAATATTCATTTTTATTCGTGAACTGCAAAATGTCCATGTCGCGTGCGTAACATTTTTTTCAGTGACATTCACACGATAAACCATCGCGAAAAGCAAATATCGTTTTTCTGCAAATTAAGGCTAGCATACATATTTTGCAATAATGCCATCTCGTTTCCAGAAATGTATGATAATGGAAGACTCGCGGTATCTCGAGATTGCAGTTTTTAGCATCGTCACGACAGAACTCTTCAGAGGTCCCATCGTGAGAAAAGTGAAATCGAGACAGTAATACTGAAAAAAGAGAAAGTTTGCGATAATATTTGTGATAAATGAAAATTGAGAAAGCCAACAGAAAAGTTTATTTTGCTGTTCAAGTAGAGGATCCAATTATAATTATATATCTCAAAAAAGACCAGACAAAGTCCAATGTCAAGAAAACGAATTACAGTTAGTCAGTTAAAACGACAAATGCAAGCGCAAATATTTTAATGAGTAAAAAGAAGACTATAAAAAGTGTCTGGCTCCTCTGGAAAGATAAATACCACAATGTCGTATATTTAACGAATAAAAACAAAGGGTTGTTTCATTTCTAACGAAAAGATGCTTAAAGTTGATGGCATTTTAACAAATACTATTTTTTACATTTTGAAATATTTGTAAGTGCAATCGATGCATTGCAGTAATCATTATTTTCAAACAAGTTTATTATGGCTTTATTGATTGTTTTTCTTTTATTCAAGCTGATTGCGATTTTTGGTATTGATGCAGACTCATTGCAAGTTATCTCCAGCTATATTTATTTCTTGGGGAGTTGGAAATCGAATCGATGTCATGGTTCTGAATCACGCTCTTTGTTTGTTTCTTTCGTCTTGATGTCCATTGGTACTGTCATATTGATATTCTCGGTTCATATAACCGGCTCATTTTCGTATCGTTTTACACCGCACATTTTTGCACTTGTCTCTACATTCGTATGTCTTTTCTCTGATTTACTCTTATCTAGATCGTTTAAGAAGAAAATTGTTAAGATTCAATGGAATCGTAAATTTCTCGAAAAAAAGACAAGATAAAATATCGAATATGATAATTTAGGTAGGTAATTTAGATAATTTACATATATTTCTTTCAAAATTTCCCCAGTGTAATTTTGGCAAACACGTTGAATATTCCATGAAATAGAGTTTTCATAAATTATCTTCGAAGGAGAGCGAAGTCTAATGATGACTGCATTATGTAACTCCAGTGGAACGAGTAAAATATGTTTCGTGGGCTCGCTGTTCTTATTTAAAAAATCCATGTTAGTCAGGCACGAAGAAAAATATTCGTGACGGTGGACAGTGGATCACGACGAAAAAGGCAACATTACATAGCTCGAACGTATTTTTTTTATCATGATATATATTGACGAACCAAACTGTAACGAACTTTCGACTTTGAACGGATAAGCTTGCCAGCTCAGATCGTTAATTCGAATCTTTTACGGTAAGAGCCGTATCCGGGTGCAGGCAAATCGACGGTGAACTCGGACTGAAAATGTTATCACAGCGCGCAAGCAAGTCTTTAGTATATATATATGTTTATGTTTGTATATACCTATTCGAGTATTAGATTTTGTACATGTACATACTGTACATATACGTGGGTAGGTTAAAAATCGTACAAAGTCTGCTCCAGAAAAGGCCAGTATACTGCTTCTCATTGTTGGGTCCGTGATCGTAAACCTTTCGGAGCCAGGGGCGAACAACCTATTTCAAAGCTCGTATAGAATTCGCAAGTCTCGAGCTTTCTCTCGAGGGTTTTTTTCAAATTTTTTTTTCAGTAAAGAGGAGGATATTATAGCGCTCTCGTTGAAACCTTAACGAAGGGCTATGCAGCTTCTCCTTCATTGGACGTTTACATGCCAGCGAGAAAATTAACAAAAAAATTCACATTCCACGACGGGTTGTGTAAGCTCCACATTAGAAAAAGAGAGACAGCTTTCGTAGCGTACGTTACATTCCCTTTTCCGGATGTCGACGTACAGGCATTTATACACGTGTCCACGGAGGATCGATTTTTCTCTCACAGTTGTCGTCTCTCTCGACGACACAAACTTCTACGCACGCTCACCAGTACGATTTTGTCGTAAATTTAAGGTTTATAGCACTCCATACCAGTGATTCTGGCGACACTAGCAAAGCGTGTATATACGTGTTCTTTTCGACCCCTTGATCGTTTGTCAAGCGAAAGGATTCGACGATAATTACAAACGGTTTAAAGTAATTTCCTTACGTCCCTCAACCCTTCCTCGTTATCCCAATGGGGTGTGAACTCTTGCGCGTATGAGTGAGGGGTGAACTCTTTAAGAGAAGGTTGTTGAAAAATTCCCAAGTTATCCACGACTATACTAGAGACAAATTTGGTCCGAAGGAGAGTAGCAATTTAAACAAGTTTTCGCGAAAGTATTTTCGGTGGCCGCTTTTATTAAATGTACAATCGAATAAAAATAAAAGAAATAATTAATTGGAGATTAATCAATTTAGGTGCTCTTTTGAAAAAAGAAACATGCCATTTAAAATTGAATGAATTATTTCTTCGGATTATTGAATTATGGTCCAGTCAGTAAATCTTGAGAATAGGGAACCAATGGAATACCTATGTCCGCAAATATTTGACAAGTAAAATTGGAATTCTAAGATCGGAAACGGAGTTTTATAAAGAAAAACATACAAAAATAATTGTATTTATTTCAGATTCATCAGTCACCATTCATCATTCCTATATATGAATTTTCATTCAGCAACTCTCGAAATTGGAATAAAACTACATCTGCCATACGGAAAAAATCAATAAATCGGAAAACTGCAACTTCTCGTTATCGGTTGAAACTTTTTTTGCAGTTCTCATACACCACGCTGGTACTCTGCAAATTTTCAACCAAGTTCGATCGTTCTCGGTACGATTTTTCATCCATTCAAAGAAATTCTTCCCTACGCTCGTTTCAAGGCAAGGGAATATTGCATACCCTTGCGATGTTTCTGCATGGAAGTTACATCAAGGACGGGCTGAAAAAATCGTATTTTGTCAACGGGCGACAATGCGGGATATTTTTAGTCCATGTTTAGTTCTTCTGAATGTGAATTACTAATAATATGGGAATATATCATCAGATGAGACCCGAATATAATATAAAAGTGTTCATACGAAGCTCTGTTATATTTTTCTTGCCATCCAAAAATGCTGTTGAAAATCCATACGATTATTCTCTGAATCGTTTAAACTCTCGTGTTTATTGAGTTGGTATAAAGAAAGTTGTTGAAATGAATAAACACACATTCAATTTGTCGAAACTTTTTGCATTTTCTGGGATAATCTCTATATATGAAAAGCGATGCGTAAAAGATAAAAGAAAGTCATCTAAAGAAAAAAACTCTCAAGAATCTTATTCTTGCGTCTGTTTTCGAGCAAGATGTTAAATTTTATCTCAAGTGTTCAGAAGCTACGCGGTTCGGAGTTTTCGCATCTTTTTTATTAGGGCTTATTTATAACTCTCTTCATAAGTTTCGAATTACAGTAAACTTTGGTTTATCACCGACTGCGTAAAAGTCAAAAATATATATGTATATACGCACAAAATACATTTTATCTATGGATACTGGCCATTGATAAATCCAATTTAGTATAACACCTTTTGTATTTGCGTTATACTCATTACATGTGGATAATATTTTCACGTTGACTGATTGTGTTTACTTTCATACCTTATCCGCACATTCCGGAAAGATGAGACGTTGATTTTCTGTTTCTTTTGATCTTCTTTCGTTCCGACTCCATTCGTCGCGTTCCAAAAGTTGAAACTTGTTTGACCTTACATTCAAGTTCTTGTAAGACAATAATCGGCACACATCACTTGTCAAATCGGGTAACCGGTGTTCACAAGAGCCGCAATTAAATTTTTGCTGGGGCATGATTTCATCATAAATTTATCAGCACTCTACGTTTATTAATTACGTTATTAATCAAAGAACGTTACGTTTTCCTACACATTTGAGAAAGACCTTGCAATTTCGTAAAGCCGTCGATTATTTTCTCTCGATATGTGTCTTTTATACATATTAATCATCTATTGGGTTTATCTTTTTAAGATAAATAAGTTTATCAAAGGAGAAGAAAAAAATTGGTGAAAATTTATTAGCTGACAGTTAACCCATAGTGTGCTGACTATTCCCCATATAAATAAATCTCGAGCGATGGAATTACTGTCGACCAAAATTCTTCAGATAATTTCCTTTTAAGCAAATGAGTTCACTTTTTGTTTTTACTATTGCAGCCTAAAATTCTTTTTTCAGTGTCTTGTTGCGGTTTTGATTTTGATTCCATAAACTTCAATCGAGTTGATAACATCAAACCATGTATTTTCACGCATTGCGATATTTTTGGAATTTGCGGAATTGGATGGTACTGCTTTTTTTGGTACACATTTCAGTTACGACGATGTCAGAATTGTCCCATTGAAATGAGGGGCTTCCGGCTTAATTCGGAACCAAATAATCCCGGGAATATTATATTGTCTTTCTGCACTTCCATCGCCTTTGTTGCTCCGTGTACCTATGGAATGTTCGAAAACTGGATGCGTTTGCTCATTGCTGTGTAGCAAGTATGCGTGCTAGAATATATATGTACGAAGTTGAAACGCTGTTGGGATATTCGAGGAGTTGAAATCTATTCGCAATTAAACGTCGTCATATACAATGGCAAACGAAAATCTCAGACAGAAAGGTATCTCGCCCTCGTATTGGTAGATTGAGGGTAGAATTCTAAGATGATTGATAAATACTTGTATGGGTCTCCGATGCAACCCTGATTTAATATTAATTTTTTAAGTTGACCAATCAGATGCGCTCGCTCCGTCCGAGCGCACCGCGCGGGAGTAGTTGTGCGGCGAGGAGCATGCCCCCACCATGCGAGCGTACACGGGGCAATCAGTGTGAGCGCTCGCGTGCGGTAGTGGGAGCCCCTTCCCATGGACGATCTTCGAACCTTTGTGCGTGCAAGGCAACTCGACGTATCGGTGTGAGCGCTTGATATTGAACGCAGTAAAGCGCGATTTTTTTTCCGCAATTCCAGCTGCATTTTTACCATGTTATTTTGATTATGAATCTGCTATAATTATTGTTATCTATGACATCTAATAATTAATGCAAATTGATAATTGAAAAATCATTACGCTGCGGTATTTAGTCAAGTTCATGGCTTCCCACAATGGTATTATTTCAATTGGTTTTTATGTTTTAAAAAAAAACCATGAATGTTTCAGTTGGCAATTCGTTATTTTTTTTTTCTGAAAAAAGTTGATCTCTTCGGCATTGAATGCCGCAAATCCCATAGTGGGCCGATTTTTTTTCTATCTTTTTTTCATTGAAATTTTTTATATGTTTTATTAAAAAAGGCATATGGGCTTTTCGGAACTTTATCCTTTTTTTCATGTTTTCAGTCACGCTATGAAATCTTTTTAATTTTTCCGGTAAAAAGCCTTATCTTTTCAAAGTTCGCATTTTTTTTATTTTTCATTTGTAAGAAAACGTTGGTTTTACGTTGAATACTGCTAATCCCATAGTGGGCTAACTTTTTTTCTATCTTTTTTTATTGGAAGACTTTTTTTCATTTTTTTCCAATCTGGATTTGTTTGTATGATCAATTAAAATTTTCAAATGTATGCGATAATAAAAACAAAGTCAGATTGAAAATGAGTTTAAAAAAAATGTTTGCAATAAAGAAAGAAAGGAAAAAAGTTTTTATCAATTAAAAAAATTTGTTTTTACACTTTTGTAATGTAACTTTGGTTTTATGAAGAAATAAATTTACTTCAATGGATTATATCATTAAAACGAAGGTACATCGAGAAAAATTTCAAAATATTGTATCGACAAAAAAAAATGTTCATTTAAATTTTTTAACTGAAAACTGTTTCCTTCATTCTTTCGCAATCTATCTTTGTTTTGATAAAAAAATTAATTCTAAGCAAAATTCTCCATTGTTATTATTTTCTTTGAAGAAATTTAAAAAAAGCTTCCAATAAAAAAAGATAGAAAAAAGTGGGCCCGCTATGGGATTGGCAGCATTCAACGCAGAATGAACCAACATTTTCTTTCAAATGAAAAATAAAAATTTCGAAGTTTGCAAGATAATCATTTTTACCGCAAAAGTTAAAAAGATTTCATAGCATGACTGGACCGATGAAAAACAAAGATGAAAAACAAAATTTGTTTTTTTTAAATTGAAATCTCTTTTTTTAACTTTTTCTTAATGTAACTTTCCTTTTTTAATAAAAGACATGTAAAAAATTTCAATGAACAAAAGATAGAAAAAATGTGGCCCACTATAGGATTTACGGCATTCAATGCCGAATAGAACAACTTTTTTTTAGAAAAGAAAATAACGAGGTGCAAACTTTGAATCATTCATGGTTTTTTTTAAATATTAAAAATATAAAAAATATTAATTAAAGTAATCCCATTTGTGGAAGTTATGAATGTGTATTCGTTATAAATGTTGTTTTTCAGATACTTTTATTTTATCATTTTTTTTCCTTTCGAAAAAGCATGACACGAGCGAGACAGTTTGCGACTGAATGCTCCAGCGCTATTATTTTTTTATTATCAATTTGTAATTATTATTAGACATCATCGATAACAATAATTTTAGCGGATTGATAATCAAAATAACATGGTAGAAACGCAGCTGGAATTATTGGAAAAAAAGATCACGCACTACTATCGCACTACATATTATTAGTATTGAATTTGTTGTTTTAATATTTTTTTTAACAAATCCGTAATTCCACCAAAAACGATTTTGAAGGAATATAAAACAATTTGGTAACCGTTTGTTGTTAAATGTCTTGTCGGATTGATGCTTTTTTTGGAGTTAGTAAATCAAATGACATTGAAGAACAGTTTCATACTAATATCTTAATGTGACAGTTGGGTTACGGTATTCGAATATGTATATGTATATTATTGCGGCGAGCGTTTTGCGTTTTATCATCCAAAATTAACATCAAACGAATCTATAATATCAGCTTCATCCTTTAATTTCTCTACATTTACATCTTTGCTCGTTATGTAAAATTATCAACATATGCAGTATTACTACAGTAGGAAAATAATAGTAGCTACACCCAGAAAAAAATCTATTATCTTCAAATAAAACCTATTTAATTTGAATAGATTTTTTGCTTGGCTCCTGGCAGAATAGACTTTTATTCAAATTCAACATATAAATTTATTTGATTCAACTAGTGTTATTAGTGTTATTTAAAAAGTATTGGAATGAGCCTGGAGTTAGTATTGGAAGTAGTTGTATAGGATGTTATGACCCGAAGGGTCTTGCAGTGGTGGGGACGGTCCAGTGACGATGAGTGATCGGAATGGTGGCCCCGCCGCTGGATGGTCTCGAACCCCGGTCCTCCCGATGAGAGCGATGAGCGCTAACCACTGCGCTACGGCTACTTATGATTTTTTTCACTCGAATCGTCTATACCTCAGTAATGCTGGACCGTCACAAGGAATTGTAGCCACCATCGTAACTATACCACCGCCATAGCCTTTCGGTTATTAATAACGATGCTTGATATCAGCATTCATGCACTGTACGAAAAATATTTCTTATAGTATCATTTATATTCGTGTAATTTAGTGATTAAGTATATCTCAATGTTAAATAAATATATATGTTAGAAGCGAATACATAGGCAAATCAAATCAAATAAAAATGTATTTGATCCAACAAAAAATCTATTTAATTGTAATAAATGAAGATTGAATAGACGAATCTATTCAATCATAATAGATCTTTTCTCTGGGTGTACTAGATCGCGCTCACACCGATACGTCGAGTTGCCTCGACGCATACAAACATGTGAAGATCATCCGTGCGAAGGGGCTCCCACTATACGCACGCGAGCGCTCACACGGATTGCCGCGTGACGCTCGCATGGCGGGGGCCTCGCTCCTCGAGGCACATCTACTACCGCGCGTTGCTTACGGATGTAGCATGGGCATCTATTGGTCAACTTAAAAAATTAATATTAAATTAGGATTGCATCGAGGGCCTATATACATGCCTATATCAATCGTCTCAGATTTTCACCCCTGATCTACCATTACGAAGACGACATACTCTTCTGAAACACTGCTATTATACATCATTGAAGTATTTCAAATGCACGAAAAATTGTAACCCCTTCTTGGCCAAATTCTATAGCGATACGAGCAAACATTATTTTTAATAAATTTGAAATAACAAGGTAGATGAGACATGGAAAACGTTACAAAATCAATTCACTTCGAAAAAGCAATACAAAATATTCTTAGTTTTGCGACGATTAACTCTTGTTCTTTTAGTCCAGTCATTTCGTCGGAAAAAAGGGCAAATAAATGCAAATGAAACTAGAAAGCTAATTTTTTGATATGTTGTAGGGGATACCTAAAAAAGCTTAACTTGAGTTTTTCGACCAAGATTTCCTGGGAGCTTCAGCCGCCATCTTGAAAAAAGGGGTAAAATTTGTTTTTTGGCAATAACTCGGCTATCCAATGAGATACGAAATTTTTTGTGAGAAACATATTTGTAGCTTTTTTTGTGCTCTACAATTAAGTCTTAATCATTTTTAGCGTATCATGCATGGTTATCGAGATATCGATCGAAAAAGTCAAAAATTTCGGACATGACTTTTGTTTTTTGCTATTTTTTTTTTTTGGTGATGAATATCGAAAAAATGGTAGAAATGAAACTTGTAGAGCATATTCAGACCTACAATTTTTATTTTAATTTTTTTATTTTGGACAAAAATTACGATCTCCAGCGCGCCGCAAAGTCGGTGAATCCACGCTCAGCGTCGAGCGAGCCGCTCGCTCGGTTGTATTTACACGTCGAAACAGATGGGAAGTTGTTAGGGGAATTAATGCGATATAAAATAAATTAAGAAAGCAACAAATTCTGGATCACAAACAAGTAATTTATTAAACAAATAATTTGTTTATGCAGTAAAAAAATGGCAGGTGGATATATATTTCGTCCATATATTTCGTACTTTCATACTTCGGTTGTATGCACACATTCAAAGGAATAGAAGGTTTTGCAATACATTTGGGCGATAAAAAAATACAAAACACGTTACAATTAATGAAAGGGTTTACAATACATTTTTGCAATAAAAGAAAGGTTGTACAGTACATTTCAGCGATAGAAAAAATTACAAAACACACGTTACATAACAAAAATGCAATACACGCGTTAAAACGGATGACAGGTTTTTCAATAAATTTAAAAAAAAAAATTTTTAATCAATTTTTTTAATCAATTTTTTTAATTTAAATTTTTTAAATTTTAAGCAAATTTTTTTTTCGCTGAAATGTACCGTACAACCTTTTTTTTCTGCAAAAATGTATTGTAAAACCTTTCATTAATTGTAACGTGTTTTGTATTTTTTTATCGCCCAAATGTATTGTAAAACCTGTCATCTGTTTTAACGTGTGTGTTCGCATTTTTTTTATTACAAAAGTTTCTTGAGACAATCTTTTATTAATTTTAACGTGTGTTTTGTACTTTTTTTTCGCTGAAATGTACTGTACAACCTTTTTTTTATTGCAAAAATGTATTGTAAACCCTTTCATTAATTGTAACGTGTTTTGTATTTTTTTATCACCCAAATGTATTGTAAAACCTTTCATTCCTTTGAACGTGTGCATACAACCGAAGTATGAAAGTACGAAAAATATGGACGAAATATATATCCACCTACTATTTTTTTACTGCATAAACAAATTATTTGTTTAATAAATTACTTGTGTGTGATCCAGAATTTGTTGCTTTCTCAATTTATTTTATATCGCATTAATTCCCCTAACAACTTTCCATCTGTTTCGACATGCAGATACAACCGAGCGAGCGGCTCGCTCGACGCTGAGCGTGGATTCACCGACTTTGCGGCGCTCTGGGGATCGTAATTTTTGTCCAAAATAAAAAAATAAAAAAGAAAATCGTAGGTCTGAATATGCTCTACAAGTTTCATTTCTACAATTTTTTCGATATTTGTCACCAAAAAAAAAAAATAGCAAAAAACAAATTCATGTCCTAAATTGTTGACTTTTTCGATCGATATATCGATAACGATGCATGATACGCTAAAAATGGTTAAGACTTAATTGTAGAGCACAAAAAAAGCTACAAATATGTTTCTCAGAAAAAATTTCGTATCTCATTGGATAGCCGAGTTATTGCCAAAAAACAAATTTTACCCCTTTTTTCAAGATGGCGGCTGAAGCTCCCAGGAAATCTTGGTCGAAAAACTCAAGTTAAGCTTTTCTAGGTATCCCCTACAACATATCAAAAAATTAGCTCTCTAGTTTCATTTGCATTTATGAATGTATATAATGACTGGACTATTTAGCATATGAACCTTTGAGTGTACAAACTGCCGGTATTCACCAGAAGTTTCGTATCGTTTATAATCGCCCGCTATATGTATAATGCTCTATAGCTCTATGGTTTTCTCCTTGAAAATACGAGTAGTGTACTTATTTCGGAAACGACAGAAAGTTAATGGTAACGACTTGGATAAAGATATTCAATTGGGTTTCACTTCTTTCCTGCGACACTCTGGGAATTCTACACACTTTTATAGGCAATTGTGAAACCTGATAGGTATCGGAACGCAAATTTGATGGTAATCCTTCTTTGCACGAATGACTTGGACATCTTTTTTTACGGGCTAATTTAAGCAGCGGCTTGGGTACCTGCCAAAATGAAAAAGCAAAGACTAACTAGTAAAGACGATTTCAATTATTATAATATCTACTTCAGATACAATCAACAGTTACACCCAGAAAAAAATCTATTATCTTCAAATAAAACCTATTTAATTTGAATAGATTTTTTGCTTGGCTCCTGGCAGAATAGACTTTTATTCAAATTCAACATATAAATTTATTTGATTCAACTAGTGTTATTAGTGTTATTTAAAAAGTATTGGAATGAGCCTGGAGTTAGTATTGGAAGTAGTTGTATAGGATGTGATGACCCGAACGGTCTTGCAGTGGTGGGGACGGTCCAGTGACGATGAGTGAACGGAATGGTGGCCCCGCCGCTGGATGGTCTCGAACCCGGGTCCTCCCGATGAGAGCGATGAGCGCTAACCACTGCGCTACGGCTACTTATGATTTTTTTCACTCGAATCGTCTATACCTCAGTAATGCTGGACCGTCACAAGGAATTGTAGCCACCATCGTAACTACCACCACCATAGCCTTTCGGTTTAACGATGCTTGATATCAGCATTCATGCACTATACGAAAAATATTTCTTATAGTATCATTTATATTCGTGTAATTTAGTGATTAAGTATATCTCAATGTTAAATAAATATATATGTTAGAAGCGAATGCATAGGCAAATCAAATCAAATAAAAATTTATTTAATCCAACAAAAAATTTATTTAATTGTAATAAATGAAGATTGAATAGACGAATCTATTCAATCATAATAGATCTTTTCTCTGGGTGTATTGAGTATATTTTCTCACAATTTTCGACTAACGTCTGAAAACATTTGTTTCAAATGTAAAGGTCATAGAAAATCATGACGCAAACCTAAGATAAACTTGTCAACCGAGTTAAAACAAATTCAATGCATATAGTAGCGACTCTAGAAACCAAATTTTATGATCTAACGAAAAATTTCTACCTCGACAGAAACCAATTTTTTTTAGACATCGTCGCAATATTTGCCAAGTGGACAATCAGAAGTGTTGTAATTCGCCGGTGTAACCAATATTTTAAAATAAATGTTGGATGAATCCAACTTTCTAGACTTCCGCGAAATCCGCGAACAAATCACCAGTCAGTGCAAGTTATGTAGCCCACGGAACTAGAGAGCCGATTGCCCGGTTAAACTTTAACGACCACTAATTGTAGGTAGTTCTCTCTCTTTCTTCATTCCTTGAACACCCGACACGTTTTTGTATGGTGCATTGATGACCGCAGCACCCACGAGTCGGGTACTTACGTTCGCAGTACCATCGGCCTTATATTTTGCTTTAATGGTTTATACACGGTTTTCAGCTTTGTAGAGTTTTACAATCGAATGCAATGTTATGACAAAGCAGAGAATTCGTTTCTTTTCCTATAGCCATTCAAATTTTTATTCGATTATTTTCACTCAATTTTATTCTTTAGTCATCACTTTTAATATTTGTACCTTCAATTTGTACGGATCTATCATCATTTTGGCCCAATAAATTGAATTGATCGTGATCATGAGATAGTATATAATGAAGATTGGAAACTGGTTTTTTCAAAATATCTGGAGGCGTTTGGAACCCAATAAAGCTTTAATGCGGTAATCAGGACAGTAATTTCTAATTCAAAGAAATTTCTGTTACTGTTTTTGACAAATTCAACAGTATTATTTCCAAAATCAAGGAAGAGTATGGAATGAACGATATTAGGGTGGCGGAATAAGGGTTTCCTTTTACATGAGTTCGTTTTCTGAAGCTCTCAGCGAATTTTGTTGAAATAAAAGTACATTCGTGCACATGGTCCTTGTGATGAGTAGGCGGAGAACCTTGCACGAATTAAGTTATTAGTACCATAGCACACGTGCATGTTGAAAACTCTTAATCACTATTGAAGATTTCTGTTTCAGTCTCGAGGAACAAAAGGGAACGTTTTACATGTTCCATTGAAGATATGATGATGCTGACGACATTGTGAAAGCACTCTAATTAAGCTCTTCGGTCCTTCCTCATTTTACTATTTTTTTGTGATCTCTCCAGTGCTCTAACGTATCCTCAAGTCTTTCATCATTTCGATGGGGGTATTCTAAAATCTACATACATCTTGCAATCAATTTTAGATTACAATTAAACTTGTATTATTCAAGTCTTGTTGCAGGAAAACGATTTTTCCTCGAAAATAATATCGTATTTTCTTACTGACATAAGCCTCGATAGTATCTGATTCGAAGTTATCCCTTTTTATGATAATGCTAGGACTTGGCAAACGAAAACCGTGAAAAAATCTTGTGAGGTCCTTAATCCAAGCACTTATAAGTGACACCATACATATCGAGGTAATGAAACATATTTTTCTTCGGTATCAAATTTTGTTTTCCTGAAATTTGCAAACACTTTGTTTCAAACATATATGCGAGTTTGCGATCATCGCAATTATGTCAAATTGTAGTTTAAAACAAGCCCATTGATTTGAACGATAATCGACGGCAATGGATCAAGAAAGAAGACAAAGTGATCTCATGGAGGTTTGATTTTTTCTCTTTGAGGTAGGAAACTCTAAAAAGGGTAATTGAGAATTCTCTTTTTGTAATCTGCTTCTGGCTTTTGCCGTACCACATTTTACACGTAACACAACAAGCGCTATAATTCAAGGGTTTAAAGGGATTGCGTCTTTCTGGAAGAACAAAGTGGAGAAACTGCGACATGCACCAAGAGCCATCCAACAACTACGCTGCACTGAAATGTGAGAGGCTTTTTGTCCCCCGTGACTTTTGTTTCATCTTTTCAACCTTTCTTTTAATCTGTGAACTTTTTGAGGTTAGCGCACTGATTTATGTTGCAGCTGAGTTCTTAAGAGCTTTAAGGGTGGTCAACATCGGTCTTGTAGTTTTATAGAACTAAATTACCTTCAACGAACATAACCATTTTGTATTGTATGATAAGCGTTTATTACAGTCTATGCAACTGTTACGTCCCGAGAGAGGGATCGAGAACGAGTTTTGTGACCACCGGATTTGGAGCGCGAAGATTTGAATATCTTTCGCTGGAGAGTCTGTTGGTTGGTCCGCAACTCGCGAAATACAAATTTATTATCAATGTGGGTTTTTATACCCGATACTCTTCGGAGATGTTTTGGAAGTTTTTAGATCGGAGAAATCTTTGAGTGATTTCCCGAATAAAATGTTAGCCGATTTAACAAATTAACAGAGTTTTATTTAATATTTTAATCACTATCGTTTTACAAGTTCGGTACAATGTACTGTTTGTCGATAATAGTTCGGATTATCGCGGATTGAGAGATCTCAGTCTCGTCAATCGAGTTTTAATAATTCGGTCGAAGTCCGGATAATTTCAAAGTAAATTTTGTCTGGATTTTAACGGACGTTACGACGACGTGAACAGAGTAAACTTTTTATCGAAGTGAAGCGCTTGTTGTAACTTAAACGGAGTTTATATAGTAAGTGTTGATCTAGGTAGTGGGAGATGATTCGCGTCTCCCACGGATTAACAAAAAAGGGCATTCACCCGTTACACGGTGGGAGGAAACAGCCCTCTCTATTTTGAATGTTACAAAGTTGTTGAGCTGCATTTGGATATTTCATTGCAGCGTATAGAGATTTCGTTTTACGAGTTTTTATCGTGGCGACGCATAGACGCACGCGTTGCGTCTAGGAGTCGTTGACCCTTTTCAAGGGGGCTTCCTGACTTTTGTTTTTGGGGCTCGAGCGTTTTATGACTTTGGGTAGGAGTTGTCGCAGTTCGAAAATAAAAGGCGGTATATTATAAAGTTTATGTTGTACCCTATGCGTGTTTCGAAAGATAATTAGAAAAGGAGGAAAAGATGTTGCTTGTGGGAAAACACTTGAAGAGTTTTTCCCGTGCCCTGTTTTAACTTTTACGACTTTTCGAGGAAATGTCCACTGTCAATCTCAGAGGAGGCTTGTTACTAAATTTGTAAAAGAATTTGTATGCAGTGGTTTTTTTATATTGAGAAGAGTCTAACAGTAAAAAGTAGAACGCTGCACGTGCTTCGAGTTTTTGAAAGAGGGGTATTTTACGGTTGTCGTAAATTTGGGTGCACTTAGTGACTACATATGCTTCGCCGAAAGAAGATACCAATAGATGCGTGCCCTGCAAGTACCTACTGTGGGTATTGCGTGTTTTTTTAATGGGGGCTAAAAAAAAGAGTTCGAGCGTGAGAGCTGGGACGTAACACAACGAATAGTGCTATTGAATGAGCTTTTATTGGAAAATGTAAACGTTTGATATTCCTGTTACTTTAATATTATTATTGAGGTGAATTCGATGTAAATATAGAAGATGTAACCAGTAACGTAATGGCATTTTAGTCTATTTTTTGTTTTCCATAAAATAGGAGCGTTTATCTGGTTCGCGGACATAGAGGCATATAGTGAGCGTTCTGCCTCTATCCTTCCCTCATCACTGTGGAAAATCCCGCAAGCGCAATCTCGTGATAATCGCTCATGTCGATTATCTCGGATTGGACGTTGTTGGGTCACGATCGTTGGTTAGTTTACCAGGTATTCTTTTTCCCGGCCTTGCTACACGAGAGCCAGAAAGCATGAAGCACACCCGTGCTGATATCGTGCCTGGGATGCGTTACAAAAGTTTACAACTATAGTTTGGAAAACGTGAACTCAAGTGAGCAACGGGATTCTCATAATCGCCAACCTTCGCGCAGCAAAATGGTGAATTATTTTCTTTTTATATAAAGTATCCAAAAATATCGTTCAAGGTCTTAAATGTTGTATCCACCATTTTCGTCAATGGTTTTACTTATCTCATAAATCTTCATTGATACATTCCTTCAAATAATTTACGTAGTTTCGGAAAATGTGTTTGGCTTTGAATATATACAGTATGCGGCAATTGAAGTGGGACACTAAGTTTTTTGCGTGTCTCAGCCGGAGTTTTATCGATTTCAAAAATCGAAAAAAACACTTTCGAGGAAATTTAATAACCTTGCAAATGAGACTAGTTCCAACTGGATCGGTTGATAATTAACCAATTTGCGAGATGATTTTGTGAATCGGTGCAAATCGGGATTTTGTACGACCATCAAAAAAGTACCTTTCCAACACTCGGATCTCTTTTTAACCTACGCCATTCGAAAGGGCATCTCGCGCCGTTGAAAAAACACCCCCTACACGTGGGGATCGGATAATTCCAGGAGGAGTTATACACCCTGGAAGTTATAATCGTTTATGAGCAATAACGCGAGAACGCCTTGACCGATTCGATCGAAATTTTTCGTGGAGTCATAGTTAATGATGCCCTTAATACTGGTATGAGTAATATCTATACGGCTATCCTCGTAGACGAGATCTTGGTGTTTCCCCGATGCACTTTTTTGCATTTCGATATTTTCCATATCGAACGCCTTTTGTGTCGCAAATGAGAGTTGGAAAATGTTGGAAAAAATATAAATCAGACCCTATTGATAGCAGCAGGTCATCGAAAAAAACCGGTAAAAAAATAATTTTCCCATGGTCCACACGTTCCTTCCCACAGCGAAACAGTTGAACATCGTCGTTCGTATTTGAATGAAATTTTTTTCGCTCAGCGGTTTTTTACCGGTTTTTTTCGATGACCTGCTGCTATCAATAGGGTCTGATTTCACAATTCAACGACCACACGTTTTAATCGTTAAAACGTCCCCTTTAACATTTTCCAACTCTCATTTGCGACACAAAAGGCGTTCGATATGGAAAATATCGAAATGCAAAAAAGTGCACCGGGGAAACACCAAGATCTCGTCTACGAGGATAGCCGTATAGATATTACTCATACCAGTATTAAGGGCATCATTAACTATGACTCCACGAAAAATTTCGATCGAATCGGTCGAGGCGTTCTCGCGTTATTGCTCATAAACGATTATAACTTCCAGGGTGTATAACTCCTCCTGGAATTATCCGATCCCCACGTGTGGGGGTGTTTTTTCAACGGCGCGAGATGCCCTTTCGAATGGCGTAGGTTAAAAAGAGATCCGAGTGTTGGCAAGGTACTTTTTTGATGGTCGTACAAAATCCCGATTTGCACCGATTCACAAAATCATCTCGCAATCGGCTAATTATCAACCGATCCAGTTGGAACTAGTCTCATTTGCAAGGTTATTAAATTTCCTCGAACGTGTTTTTTTCGATTTTTGAAATCGATAAAACTCCGGCTGAGACACGCAAAAAACTTAGTGTCCCACTTCAATTGCCGCATACATAATATACATAGAGATATGTACAGTCCGATCTCCAAATAAGAAACCAAAAGCTCCCAAGGGGAAGAGTTTTTCGTATTATATCGCATACCTTCACCAGGCGCGCGCTCCGCGGTCACTACCTCTGTCTGTCTCTCTCACTCTTTTTCGTATGCGACCCTCTCAACAAGAAACTTGCTCGAACGAGTTCCAACTTAGTATTTACATCTTCCATGTAAAAACGTTTTCAACTACGCGTGGACATTTATTTAGCAAATTTTTGTTTCATGTTAATATACTATTGAATATTATCATGTTAAATGCCCTTATCTTTCTTTTCATTTTATATGAAATCTTGACAACACACATGTATTTTTGTAACGTATACGAAAAAATGTCTAATAAACTTGTAGATTTTGCGTTACATTCACACACGTACACACAGAACTCACGCACGCCTGCACACATCAATTTACACTACACGTTCACTTTATTTTGCCCGAATAATCTCGCTGGTTTCGTAACCAGAGGTGCTGCGCACGAAATTTTCGAGCTCGGAGTTCGAGGCGGAGTGGGGTAAGTGCTCGAGTGAGACACTGGGGAAAGTTTCCTATTTATTCCGGGCTTCTCATTTGGAGGTCGGACTGTATTTATGTATTCAGATTGATATTGCGATATATGTATATTAGACTGATTAAAAAAAAAACTTTTTTTTTTTTTCCTTCGGGATTCTTGTGCTACTGTTGGGCACTAATAAAAGAAAATTTCTCCAAAAAGATGGGCGCGGTCACTCAATTTTTAGAGGTGGCTATCTCGACTTTTTGTTATTTTTTTCATGATTTTATTTATTAAATATGATCATAGTATAGATTACACCGGAAATAGAATAAATGAAGGAAATTTCACAGCTGTTTTGCGACAAAGAAAAGTATATCGCACACACATTGAATCCCTAAAAACCAAAATCGAAAATATTACCGGTAAATAAATTTAGCCCAAACAATATTTTAAACGCTGTTTAATTAAACATAATAACTTATTATTATGACGACTTATTTTATCATCGATAATTCAACAAAAATGGATAATAATAATGAACTAAATAATAAAAATCATATTAACGTAACCATAACGTAACGGTAAGGCTTTTACGCTTCCTATTCATTATTGAACCGAATTTTGAATCGATTGTTTTTTATTGCACTTTGGAAAGCGTTGTCGATGTAGCTGGATCACTTACAGCAAGTACTGCTTTTCATCTTTTTTTTTGTCGAGCTATTATTGAAATTTTCGACAAGAGGTACGCCCTTTCAGCGACATAGTTAATTACTTTTAAATTTTGCACTATTTTTCGTGCATTTTTACTGCGCAGTGGGATGCGCGATGTTATGCACAGTAGCTGGGAAGAAATATGAATGAGTTTGAAGATAATGTAAGTGTAGCATTTTAAAAATGTAAATACATGATTTATGAAGGAAAGCTTATAATTTAATTTTTCGTACAGAGCACGAAATGTTAATGCGTATAAATATATCTATATGAATAACGAGAGTAGTATAGATGCCATTATTGAGCTACCTGGATTAGAATTGTGAATATTGCAATCATTTCGAATTGTAAGAGTTTCTTTTGGTTACGAAATAGAATAGTTACGGTGCTGGATCTGATTTTTATCCGTAATCCGCAGCCATAACTATGGTTAACTGCAATACGTTCATTAAAAAAAATTCAAAACAAAAAAGTCGAGATAGCCACCTCTAAAAATTGAGTGACAACGCCCATCTTTTACGGAAAATTTTCTTTTATTACTGCCCAACAGTAGCACAAGAATCCCGAAGGAAAAAAAAAAAAAGTTTTTTTTTGAATCAGTCTAATGTATATATATAGAGACAGAGAGATATGAAGATGAGTTATAGATGATCCAGAAGTCGCGGGAGTTATTCACGATTCAACACAAACAACGAACGAGGTAACTAGGGCAAACGGACATCGGTTACGTTGTACATACTCTGCTTCCGGAATAACATAAAGCAGTCTGCTAAATTTATTTGTTCTGATGACCATTACACATTCGAAACACGAATATAACCGAACCTCGCGCATACTGCACGATAATAGATACGATTTTTCAGATGAGAAATAGCGGAGGGAGCAAAGCTATATCCTACACAGTCAGAACACGACAAGTTATGTGAGAGAGTAAAAACATAGTAAAAACGATAAATCTTGAAACGATGATCCGGCCGATCGAGTATACGTGCGACCTGACGAAAATGAGGCAAAACCCGAAGAAAATAGAACTGCCAAAGAAAGAGCAAGAGAAGAGGAAATAAAGAGAGAGAGAGAGAGAGAGAGAGAGAGAGAGAGAGAGAGAGTGCGAAAGAAATCGTTGGCTCTTCGGAAAGCAATGTTGTTTGTGTAACTGTATGTGTGTGTACGAGCTTTTCTGAGGAGATTGCAGGGTTGCATCCCTTCGCGAAGTTATCGCGGATAACTTTTCGTCGACCTCGACACTTTTCATTCCTAAAGTATTATATACCACGACAGTACAGATCTACGTGGTTCGCAACGACAATTTTTCTGAAATCCTTTGGAATAAACGATGTGTCCTACTGTAAATACAAACGATGAGCCACACTTGAAAAACTTATTTTTACACTCGTTCAAGTTTCAACCGCGATTTCAAAGTGTACAAGCGTATATTTTCAGTCGAGCGAGAATATAAAAGTAACGACGTAAAGACGTCTTTATTCTCAAACATAAATAAGAAAAAATGTATTTTTGAATATTCTAACTATATTAATGTTGTCATATTTGAAATATCAAGTGTAAAAAAAAATCATTCGTAGTGATTTCTAATGCTTTTTTTTTAATTTTGGAATATCGAGTCCAAACTTTTTGCAAACTTGGAAGGCTAAAGAAATGAAATTATTTTAGAGGAAAGTTTGTGTAAGCACGAGTTCTTGACCATGTTATTTAAAGCCGGCCATCTTTCCGTTTTAACGAACTCGCGAACACGGGACGAACTGGTGAACGACCGGACGACGGTGGACACGTCTCGCGACTATTCGCGGTACAATTCTCCGCGATCCACGAGTCTCCTTCTCTCTCTATCTCGTGTGAATTTCTTGTACGTAGGCTGATGGAGAGATCCAAGTACCGAGAGGCTACCCACGCGAGACACTCCCGGAAAACTTTACTATACTACAAAGCTTTAGATAAATGCGCTATACGACCCAGTGCAACAATATAAGCACAATATTTGAAAGTTCAACTATTACCATAAAAAATACATATTTACAAATTATTAATACTTATCTAATAATAAATGTTATTTTCAATTTTAAGATCGAATATATTGAATTCAATTGTCCTCCAAGCAACGCATCTATGAAAAATTGTTTCCACAAGTATTAAGTTACGTTTTTATCGGTTTGAGACCGACGTGGATTAAGAACGATGACCATACGGAAGATTCATCGTGGTATAATATCATAACGTTTCGATTCGTCTGTAATTTTTGTTTCTGTTTCTTACGTACATTTTCCACCCTGCAGGGTAAATCTGGCACTCGTATACGAGAGCAAGATTTCCGTTCCAGTAATTAAATTTGCATCGCTAAAAGTTTACTTGGGTTTCGTTGGTGGAATAACGTCTCTGGTGTTTTCGTGGCCGTACGCGTCCTTCGTTGGATGCTTTTTCCTCAACACTTCTTCTCTCAACCCTTTTAATTTTTTGCGAAGGCGTGTATATATACCCTGCTGAATTCGTTGGATTAAATTCGTCGACGTGAAACTTGCTTGAGATTTTTCTAATCGCCTTCAACTTTTATCCGCCTTATACGGCTCCGAAAACGCAGAATGCCTACGCAAAGAGTACAATTTCGAACTTTACTTCCACGCAAGTTGCTTTTCATCTGGCTTTTGTCTTCAATAATAATAAACCATATATACAGGGTGATTCATAGTAACATATACAGCCGATAACTATGTACGAATTTTTTAGTTTTTAATTTTTAATTTTTTTTATTTACTTTTTTATTTATTTATTTTAGCCGTTTTTTAATTTTCGAAATAGTTTTTAAACAGGAAGCAATAGAATTTCGGAACTCTAGACCAATCAGAACCGCTGTGTTATCTAGGTTCGAAGATGCCACAGGGCCGAATTGTCAGCACCGTGAAATTAAACATTTGAAAAAGCTGCACAGTTCGGACGGATCAAGGCCTCACGAGCGCAATTTTTTTTTGTAGTGACCGAAGTCTGCTGTCACTATCGCAATCAAATGATATATTGGTCGATGATCGGCACTTGTCACATAAGCAATGAACTACGCTTCCACACAAAGCTATTGTTCAAAATGTTTCTAACTGAAGATATGCAGAATCAAGGACCTTACATAATTCGAAGAAATCGAATTAGATATAAAGGCAATGGAAGCTTCCAGCGAATCATCACAAAAGAAATGTAAATACGAATTTCTTGAAAAAAAAGTAGTAAACTCTACAGAAATTCTTTTTTTGTCTTGCTAGAAATGGAGATTCGATTACATTTTATTATCTCGCGGACTTTACGGCGAGTTTCAGTATCCATTGTTCTAGATATATTTATGTAGTATGCTACACTTTTTACATTTAGTTACAATTTATACATATAGAGACTATTCCATTTAATTTAAAATATCAAAAATTTTAAAAACCCAAAAAACATGAAACTATTTGATTGTTTGCCAGTGAATGGAAAGCTTCCGAAAAAATAAAATCTTTTCATTCATTTCTCATATTTTCGTTGTAAAGACAAAAGCCTCGTGATAAAATCTCTCGAGACACTTCGTACCAATAAATAAAAGTTATTTTCACACTACTTCCTACCATCGTCTTTGCCAAAAATCTTCCAAAAACTGTCGGTATAAAATTCTCCCAAGTAGCCGATTAATGTTCCGTTATTGGCACTTTTATCATCTTACGTCATCATCAGATCGATCGGTATAAGATGACATCTGTGACTAATTTAATATTAGAGTTTTCTTGCCTTTCCCTAGCGTGTTCTGTGAGCCAAAATTTGATTGGTAATTCTAAACTGGTAAAGTCGAAAAATTCGTCTCAAATATTGACTAGTAACCAATTTTTCCAGAATCGAACGGAAGCGATTTTGGTCGGACTGGTAAGTTACTACCATTCATATTTTGGATGGTTATGGTTTTCGTAGCTCCGCTCATTTATCGCTACCAGTTTTATTTTGGATGGTTACTCGGTTCTCGATCTTTGTTGAAGATACGGTGTGATTCTCCATGAATGCTGCGCTTTATCAGCTGTCCAAACTGTATTTCTTAACGATATTCTCAGATTTTTCAAGTTCCAAACGCTTTACCGAAGGCTTACAACAATTACTGTAACTGTCGATACAATACTTCGTAATGTTGTTATGACACAATTCCATCAAGCAAGATTACATTTGCAATGAGAAAATAAAACTGGTAGCGAGAATTGGGCGGGGCCGCAAGAACCGAATAACCATCCAAACTATAACTGGTAAGTAGGATCAACTAATCTATTCTTGAATCACGCGACTTTAGATGAAAAATCGCTACCAATCAAAATTAGAGCCGATTTTTTCGACTTTACCAGTTTGCAAAATCGCACAACCCGCTAGGGTTGCTATTACATTTCAATATATCAAGTACTACATCAATGAATCGAAAATATGAGCAAAATACTCTGCATATATAAGAGCGATGATGAAACCCTATCTTGAAAGAGGAAAGAGATGATGATGTTTTTGTTTACTTTGATAAATTAATGTCGCAGGAATAAGTACACGACGTTTTAAGAGAAAATTCGTTAGATTACTTTCGTGTACAATTAAATTAGGATGAAATTTCGTTCGATAGTTACTGCCGCTATTGCGAATTTTTATAGACCTGGAGATCGAATAATTCTCGCGAAGCATTAATTGATCCATTTTTTTTCGAATGATTTTCATTCAAATGCTTTTTTTCACGTTATATAAAAAATTTCACTGCACGTGAAATTTCGAGGCACGAAAACCCGAAAAGTAAATGAGGATATAGCATAGAACATAACAGCATAAAAAGGTATATTATTTGGTTTTCATTTCAGTGCCTAGCAAGTCACGTTCGTAGAAAAATATTCTTCATTTGTGCAGCTTCTGTCACACATCGTGTAACGTCTTCGTAGGAGGTCAAACACTGCAGTTACTTCGATCCTGCTTGTGAGTTATCTCTTATACTTGAGCTCGAAAAATGTGTCCAGCATGGGTTAGAGACCAGTGCAAAGGGGTGTGAAGGGGTTTACCCGTCTATCTCCCGGGGTCGTAAAGTTTCACGAAGCTCTACCGTGGCGAAATTGGGTCCCCGAGGTAATCGCGAGATACGATTGCATTAGGATGCAACGAAGCAGCACGTGAAACAGCGGCTTACACCTGGTCTTAGATGTATGATAGGAATATACATATATATACATACATTTATATACATATGCGTATATCTTGTTGCACGGAGAAAAAAAAACGTCCGCAAAAGCATTTCGAGTGTAATGGGAAAGTCGCAGAGCACCAGACATTTTCCAACAACAAAATTAGTAAGAATTCATGACTGTGCAATCATTTTCCTACATTTTTATCTTGGGGGATTTTAACTTGGGAGATTGGAAAGAGGGAGACCTCTTTCCAATCTCCCAAGTTCCAACTCAAAAGTGAGAGAAAAAGCGAGAAAATAATTATTGCATAAAGCTGTTCTCCAGCGTTGGCAGTGACTCACGACGCGATGAAAAAGCCAAAGCTGATATAGTATTATGTTACTTGTCGTAGTAGGTCGCAAACGGTGTATTATCATGAAATACATATAAAAAATGACCAGTAAATCTCTATTTTTCTGTATAGTTATCCGCGGTCGAATTCCAAAATTGAAACAATTATTTTTTGAATTACTTGGCGTCGAGACGCTACCGCATTTCTATAGATATTAAAGAGTGGCTCGTTCCTTTCTTGTCAATGATTACACTAAGTATGTTAATTGTATCACACTAACCCTTCGGGGGGCAGCACTCAGAGTGCCACCTACTTTTTTGTGGTTTTTGAACCAATTTTTTTACTTTTGAAGTAAAAGACATAGAGAAGTTTTGGTTTTTTAGACTCCAGAGTAATTGTTTTAGAAAAGACAAAACACTTCGCATCGGTCAGAAATTTGCTCCTTTCGCCTGGCTAAATAGGCTTTAAAAAGTATTGCGCCATGTGTACACGATGACGCGTATTTATTGGGTGTAATATGGTGTGTAACGAATTTTTGTGCTCTAGATGGGTGATACACTTAACGACTTCGCCATGCCTAAAAACTCGCGGATACCCCACATATATCGAATATTTCTTTCCCCACGTATATATATATAGGTACGCTCCTTTTTCGCCAAAAAGTTTGAGTATCGAGCACACGGTTATGCGTCCCGAATAATATATCTGGTAAAATGTTTGAAGGAAATGAGCTCTTTCAAAAGGATAATAGTCACGTTCTAAATATATCGTTTACGGTATATTACGTATATTTAACATTAAATGTCTCGAGGAAAATGTCTCGTTTTTATTCGTTGAGATAACATTTCTTTCAATAGCCATTAGCTAGAAAATTTGAATATAAAAAACCTGCGCTATCGGTTATTCTCATACGCATTATAAATTCGCAATGGAGTAGAAAAAAGCAAAATCGTTATAAAACAAGAATTGAAATGCTGAATAAAGATTGATGAAAATTAAAGGCTACGTGCGTTTCGTTGTTCTCGAGGTGTTTTGCTTTCACCGTAATTTTAGAAACTTACCTGAAACAAATGAAAAACAAAATAATTTAAATACAAACAGTAAGAAAGTAACAAGATTGATAACAATTGATACATAACAATTTGAACATTTCAAGGCACAAATATAAATTATTTCAAAGCTAAGTTAGGAGCTGAGATAATTATCGATGCGGCGGCTCATTATTCTAATGAAATAAATGAGCTTGGATGACATTGCCAGCATTCGCACAATCGATATCAGCACTGGCTTTTCGTTTCTATTTTATTACGTTTGATGAAGAGAAGAGAAAACCATCGTTATACAGATTAGATGCTCGAAAAAACGGAGCGGTATAAATATACAAAATAAACTTTATTCATCGAATGTATGTATAATTATACACACATTTATTAAACATGTAATTACGTTTCCAATTTCAATTGACATTCGACCGAATCAGAAGTAATAGCCACAAATGAATAACTTGCGAAACGATCCGATGAAGCGGGGAGACAGTCGTGAGTAGGAAAAAGGCTAAATATTTAGAATTGTGGTTTTTGCCAAAAGTATTGACAACATTTCTGTAACTTTTTTATGATGTAGTACGTAGCACCGATAAGGGGAGACCAACATTCTTCAATTTAAAAACATATTTTTTACAAACGAAACAGGGAAAAATCTTGATGTAGAACCGCAGCTTTTACGTAAAACGCCTCGTAAAAGGATCCGGAAAAAGATGTCTCTCTCTCTCTCTCTCTCTCTCTCTCTCGTTTTCTGTCTGTAATAATCGAAGATACGATCAAGCAATTTAATTCCCCGCCGCTCAGGTGTTTTCTGTTGCTTGGTATTGAATCAACAATTATACGTTTAAGCATTATGTCGATAGTGGTGAATTCAAACAAAATTAAATTGAAGGAGTCGTCGAGTGAAGCTGCGTTAGGAGACCGTCAGTTTTTTAATTGTCGCATCAATCCAGGCCTGGTAGTGGATGAGTTACCGAGCCTCTAGCAGTCAATGATAACACCAAAAACCAGAGATAACGTTCTTGTATCCTTTTCATCTAAAACCACACAAAATCTTTATAAAAGAGAGAGGGAGAGAGAGGGGGGGAGAGAGAGAGAGAGAGGGAGAGAGAGGGGGGGAGAGAGAGAGAGAGAGAAAACGACACGACCAAACATTTTGGGGAAAAAAAACCTGAAAATGGTCACTTAGCCCGAACAAAAAAGGTTTTAAAGAAATTTGTCAAATCTTTTTCTTTCCCTTTTTAAATATTCCGATAACTTCATATTTTTCTTATTTCAGACATTTTGCAGAGTTCTTCCCTGAGCAGCTGTCGGCTAATTTCGTTTACAACGGGGGGGAGTATTCTTGCCCTTCTTTTTTAAAGGGTGCATATATATATCTTTGGGGAAAAGCGGTCGAGTCATCTACACACTCATCTCTTCTCTTCAATTACTCCACTGTGATACTGAGAAAGCAGTAGTGAGAAGTAGACAGTTTTCCTGCTTCTGGTTCTTCCCCTTTGGCCTTTTTACTTCGAATGCTATTAGTATACCAGGTCGTTTACGGGCTGGACGATGTAGGTATACCATGTGCGAGAACTGTAAGACAACGGGAACACTGCCAATTAAATTGCCCTATGTGATTCGTTCTGAAATGTTTATTCCCACCCTTAATAATGCCGAGTCGTCAACGTGAGCTTTTAATTCAACGTTAATATTTTAACGGGCTTTTAAAGAATGGAAATGTAAGGAAAGTACATATATAAACAATAGATGAATGTGCGTCTTACTTCGATTTAATTTTTTTATCTGGCAACAAACAGAACGAAGTGTGATGATTATTTCTGACTGTTGTAAAACTCGATTTTATTTAGAGACGCGGCAGCGTCTCGACGCCAAGTAAAAAAAAAAGTGAAATCGTGACGTCGGAGACCGCTCACGGCTCGCTATACAAAAAAATAGGTTTTGTGCTGTCAAGCGACAACTTTAAATAGTTTTCATAACATTGTATTATATAATATTTATTTTTTAAGGCAATCAAAATATCGTCTACCATTTTCCACTCGAATGAAATAATTCATGTATTCTGTGACCGATATAGGCTTATTTAATATTTCTGCTTACCAGTGCTTGTTTGAAAGCGAGAGGTACATCGTTTTATCTAATTAATTAATAATTACTTCAAGAGGATTCAGGTGTTTTATAGATTACGCACTACTGAAACAACGTTTTTTTCTAAAGTATTTCTGGGTAGTCGATAAATCCCGGAGCTACTCATCGCTTCGAATCATGGTTTTACTGTTTGGCGGCTCTTTAGAGTACCATTATTAGCAATGCAACTTCTACAAAGACATTTTGGATTTCAGAGTCGAGTAAGCGTGGATAATGTGCGCGTTTCGAGTGACGATATTGATTCTGATGTTCAAAACGCACTTTTCAAGTGATTAAAAACATAGATGCCATCAACGATATGCCTGGAAAGCTTGAAAAACAAAGTGTGACACTATTGTGACAAGAATGAACGATCGAATCGAAGCTCTATCAACTTGATTCAATTTCATATGAATGGATTTCGATGAACTCCGTGAATTCGGAGTGCCACTAATTAACTCTCAATTAAAAACGTCTATACGTATATCACGAACTGAAATCTCAGATTTTCAAAATCCGTGTAAGACAGAACGTTTTCGATTAAAGTTCATTTATCATAGGAACTTTGGGTGTGCGCAACGCCACTTTTCGAGCCTACCGAGGAAAACTTGAGTTTTCTCATAAAACAAGGAGTAGCGATGAAATTAGACCTTTTGTCTGCCATTTTTCTTGCGTTTCCCGTTGTGGTTTTCCTATTCTATTCTACGTCTATATTTACTCAAGACTTTTTCCATTTCTTTCTCCTCATTCCTGCATCTACCACTTTTCAATTGTTTTTTCTTCTATACGTGCATCTGTCTTTTCCCAGGTGGATGAGCGTTTCTCGTCGCTTGATATTCGCGCTCCGTAGATAGTACTAACGAAGTGCAAAATAATCTTGTTGCCGGACGCTCTTTCGCTCTTTCTACTTTGGTCTGCAGTCTCTGCCGCTGCTACCAGGGACTTTATTGCGAGTTTTTCTCGAGACTCGGTTCGTTGCATCCAGCTATCGGGATGATGTAGAAAGATGGAGAAAACTCTTTTCGGAGCGGCATTTATACGTTATGAGAGCGAAACATTTTTCAATATATTTTTATTTTATTTAACTTTGAAGGAACCACATCAACTAAGTGTGCGAGAAAACTTTGACCTCGTGAGTCGTAACAACAATTTATCTATTATGCACAAGTTCGCGGCCTTATATACAGAGTATGTTACATTTTCAACGCGCGTGAGTTTCGCAATCACTTTAAACTGTGCTTTGTTGTGTGACCGTTCACAGTTCCGGACAGTTCCGTTTCTTCAATATAGCTTCGAAAAAAACCGGCCATCTCGCCACTGTTCCTATTTTCAATTTTTGTCAAACTACTATATGAACAAATCGAATAGACCGGTTCTTTTCAATCTTTCAGAATTTCAGAAAATTAAAAACAAAAATGCAATAAAAAGTTGGGGGTTCCATTAAAAAACAACAAAGTTGAGCCTTAATGGGTCCAGCTCCAACGGTCCAGCTTAAATCGCGACTTGTTTGAGGTATCATGTAGATATTAACCTCATCGCGTGTTCCTAATAATTTGACGATGTGACGTTTTTGAAGTTTGTAAATCCTCAAGAATCGATCAGCACCCGAGGGACTATTCATTTGCGAAATCATAGACGCATTTCACTGTGAAATCAGAATTGAAATCTCATGAAATCGCAGAAAATCTTCTGAAATCGACGAAATCTACGTCATGAAAATGTCGTTGAAATTGCGTGGTATCAGAATGGAATCTCTCCAAGTTTTTTTAAGTCACGTGTCAGCGCATCACCAGAAATCACATTCAACCGCGAAATATACAATATCATACCCGGTACTCGAAGTGGAACACTCTGATTTTCGTGGATCTCCGGCGCAAATCGACCGATTTCAATCGCTGTTATTTTGCACAGAAAAACGTTGTAATTAATATATTTCAGCACAAACTTGGCACTCTTGAGGGTTCGCGAGATAGAATTTTTTTAACCGTCCAAAATGTACATTTCATCATGCCGAGGTATACAACGGTCGAAAACACCAAGTTCCGGAGCCTTAAAATCGATGCAGTTTTCTTTATTGTACACAGAAAGACGTCATAATTCATGTATTTCGCCTATATTGTATACAGGCGAATGAAGAGTCATGATAACATTATTAAATTATTCTAAATATAAATATTGTTATCATGATCTATTATTTCGTTTGATCCTCGCCCGATACAGTTATGTGGATCTGCAATTCGATTTTCAAACGATGAACAACGATTTTGGTCAATATTCTGATTTCAAAACTCGTGTAAAGTTTAGTCAGTCGAATCGTTTGAAATTATGTGAAATCGCATGGAATCACGTGAAATTACGTAGTTTTCGAATCACTCGGGGGACGTGCGAAATCATTGAAAACACTCGAAATCGACTTCATTTTGTAATCACTGACGCACTGGCCGTTGCAGTGATAGCCTCTTGTCATCACCGGTTTTCTATCCGTTCCTCATGTTTAATAATAATAATATGTATAATTTTTTATCTAGACCCTTCAAGATATCATCCGACAAGTGAATTTTTTATTCGAAATTTCTTCATATTTCTTATTCTGCATGTATGAAAAAAGTAAAAAATGTACACCAAGTAATAAAAATAGTAGTTCGTCGAAAAGTATTTTTTTCAAATAGAGTGAAAAATAAAAATAACATTTTCCAAAAAAAAAAAAATCAAACTTGGCGTGCATGGTTAAGAACAAGAGGTTCCATGCACGCCAAGTTTGATTTTTTTTTTTTGGTAAATGTTATTTTTATTTTATTACTTGGTGTACATTTTTTACTTTTTAAAGTTTTAAATGTGGATTTTACTGCTTTTTGTAGGAAGCCAGCGAATTAAATCATATAAGTAAAAAAAAACAAAAAAACAAAAATTCTTCAAGCGTTAAAACTTTGACATCGGAAAAGGTTAAAATACTTTGACATTCATTTGACGCTTTGATTTTTCGGTGTTTTGCCTACTTCGCGACATGACGAATGTGATATATATATTATTTTGAAATTTAGTAGAGAAAAAATTAGCTCGAGATTATGAGTTTGCACATATCCAATAACCAAATCGTGCTTAAACAAGGCTTAATGGAAAGAAACCAATCATATTTAATGGGTAAAATGTAAGAACATTTACGATTAGAGGAACGGTTTCGGAAATATACGTGATTTAAATTCTTGGTTGACAGCTGTAAGCCAATCTCTTGAAAATTTTTTTTTTATTACTTGGTGTCAAGACGCTGCCGCGTCTCTTGATATACTGAACAAAATCCGTATCTACATCAATAACTTTTTAGAATGCAGTAACAACATGATACAAATTATGATTTAATCGGTGACTTACCTGGAGACACCGCGGCGTTCCAACGCCAAGTCATTTGCAGCGATTTTGAAATAATATTATTTTAAAATGATATTAAAATATTAAAATTAAAATAATATTACAAATTTTTTATTTTGTTAAACGAAGCATTCGTTTTAAGGGAGTTCAAGATTTGAAAACAATTCGGAAATCACTTTGAAATGATCGGCTCCACTGTAGTAAAATATACCTTCCCAATATTGTTAGACTTGTTTCATGATACGTTTTACAAATCATATCATTTAAGCAATTCAGCTAGATGAATAACGATTTGATTTTTTGTATTAGGCATTTTTCATTTCACGCAAGTCTCTCGTGGCCATAAAAAAACTTTCTCTCGGTTTTGTGAAATTCCAATTTAGCGGTGTACCATATATTTGGATCTCCGTTCTACGTCAGAGACAGAGAGAAGATCCTGAGATTTTATCAGACAATGACCGCAGAAAGGGAAGTAACATTCGAGAATAAAAAACGGGAGAAGAAAGAAGATATTCTCACGTCAGGAAGCGACAAAACGCCTGTGTTTATACGAAGTTTTCCAAACATACAGATACACACGAGTGTGGACCTTCGATAAAACGGGGTCTATATAATGTGTGTCCTCTCGGGAAATTCGACGAGAGAATGACTTTCACTCCCCGGCAACCATCTTTGTTCTATCCATTCGATGATGCTCACACGAATATCCTCGAACACATTGGCGTGAAAAGGGGGATGATAGTCTCGATCAGTCGTGCTCGTGTGATCGGAAAAACCCTCTCTCACTCGCTCTCTTTCCCTCTCGAAACACGGTTTCGTCGTCGCAGACGAAACGAAGTGGGCTTTGAACATCGATTAGGTACGTGACGTTCGTCGCACTATAGTTTTTCGCCTGGGAAACACGAAGAATTCATGCGATTACATTTTTTAGCAATCTTTTTGCATGGTTAACACTTTTGCTATCAATAAAATCTCTTATAAACATTACAAAAGTAGCGATTCCAGAGTTTAAGTCATTTGGACATTATAGAAAAACATCGGGCATGATTCATTAAGATATTGCATTTAATTTCGTCATGTACAAGTTCAGGATATAGTATACAAATGCTGCAATTATATAGACACGAAAATCTAACTAATCGAGGAAGTTCTTCATGTCGTTGAAATAAGTCACTCTTGCTATTGATCTTACCGCAACGAATAATACCACCACAAGACCGCAGTAGTTCTCGAAACTGTCCTACAGAACCACTCACCCCTGCCAGAATAACAGTTTAACCTGATAAGTCAAGAATTTGATCCTAGGATCATAGTTATGTTCTCCGAAGAGAATCGGGGACAATCGTGAAACTCATTCTCGGTCCAATCGACTTTCCGTCAACGTTCAAGTCCGCTTGTTTGTATACCTCGAGCATTTCAATAAAAAGTATTTGGACTTCCTTTGAAACCCGAAGACATTACATTTTTGACCTCGTACAAGAATATACCGATTCTGTTTAAAATTATATTGAATAAAAACATGCTAACTGTAAAAAACCGAAACATTTGATTGAAAATTTGTATGAACTATTAATGTGTAACATTTCTTTTGATAGAATTACAATTACGATATGGAAAATTCGATCATTGAAATGTAATCAAGTATACAGTTTGTGCATTGGGCTTTCTGTATTCTTTTTCATTATCTGTGATGTTTGAATGGTAGAGAATATAAGAGATTGCAAAATATTATATTTTTCCATATTTCATTAATACAGAAGGAATGCATAAAAATGAAGGAAGTTGCAATATAATATTGTAATTCAGATGAGCATTTTGATTACACGAAGAAAATGAAATATTCTGGAAATGTGTAACATAAGCTTTTGTTGATATTTACACATCAGTTTGTTTTGATAGTAATAACGAGAATGGTGATGGATTGGGTCGCGCCATCGGAAATTGTATGGCAACGGACGGAATAGTCAGCGGCTATATCTTGTTTTCGAGTGATGAGAAATCAAAGAAAGGAGAGAGAGCGAGAGAGAGAGAGAGAGAGAGAGCGAGAGCGAGAGCGAGAGCGAGAGAGAAATTGAAATTGAAATTGAAATGATTTATTATGCCTTAGTAACACTTTGAGGCAAGTAACAGACATTAGAATATACAAAGTGATAAGTAAAATCCAAGTAGGCCTTGGATAGGCATCAGGTCAGAGAAAGGTGAAATTTGTCACCACTCACTTACCGCTAGCAGCAAAATCACCGCACTAGTAGGTAGAGATTTGCGTAATTATAAATAGAAATAACATTAGATTAGAAAAGATAAGATGCGCCTTAGTACGATTACGATTTTCCGCACAGTAAGCGAAAACGATAATCCGAAAATGAAGATAACAATACAATAATAAATACATATAAAAAATAACAACATAAAAATACAAATAGAAATAAAAATAAGAAATAAGTAATATGAATAGAATAATAGAGGCACAGCTCCGAACGCAATTGCACTAGCAAGTTAAAGACGCACGACAGGTAGAGAATAGCAGAGGAAAGTAGATAATGGTAAATAGCCTAGAGTTAAAGTTAGATATCGCGCTCGAAGAGATAACTAAGAAGCCGCTGCTTGAACGCGCTTAGTACTCTTAAGTGGACTAGCTCGTCAGGTAGAGATTCCCAAAAGTACATTGCACTGATAACAAACGAGTTGTGAAAAGTAGAAGTACGGTGCAAGGGAATTTCGAAGTGAGCATGCCTACGCCCACGCACCGGTCTAGTGTGAACGCCAGCTAGTGGGAACAGATCAAGAATATAAGGAGGAGCAAGCCCATGCACAACTTTAAAGATCATAATTCCCATCATATAACGCCTTCGAGATTTAACGGTGAGCCAACCAAGTTCCCTTCTAAAGGGAGTGATGTGTACATCACGTCGGAGATCGTAGATGACCGTATAAGCATGTTTTGAAGCTTTTGCAACTTGGTATTGAGCTCGTCAGTCAGATCGTTATAAACTAAGCAACAATAGTCAAAGTGTGGGAGCGCCAACGATTTAACAAGGATGATACGCAAGGCTTTAGGAAGTGAGTTTCGGTGGTGTTTCAGCCTGTAAAGGACGTTATGAACCTTAGTGGCAATACGAGAGACGTGTTTTGACCAGGTAAGGTCAGACGCCACAATGACACCAAGGTTACAGCCATAGTCATGAAAAGGGAGGGACTGCCCATCGACGGTGACGCAAGGAAGCAGGCTCCGATCCAACCTCGACAGATAAGCCCTGCTACCATGGAGAACCACCTTTGTCTTAGATCTATTAAGCTCCAGTCCGTTAGATCTCGCATAAGAAGCAATTGCATCAGCATCTCTGGAGATGTTAGCGATCCCCACATCGAGTTGCGAGACAGGGCAGGTCAGATAGATCTGAGTATCATCCGCATAGATGAGATACCTCGAGAACTGCAGCTGTCGACCTATGTCATTGATAAAAAGCGAGAAAAGCAGAGGACCCAAGATGGAGCCCTGCGGTACCCCTCTTTCAATCGGCATCCATGCAGGCGAAGCCTCAGGACCATCGACAACAGCCTGGAACCTTCCACTTAGGTAAGAGGCTAAGCACAGCAGAGCAGATCTCGAGAGACCAAAGCCAAGAAGCTTTAACAAGAGCCTATCGTGTGGAATCGTGTCGAAAGCCTTACTGAAGTCAAAAAGTATAAGAATAGTGAGGCACCTGTCGTCGACCGCCCTCCTCATCTCATGACAGAGCTTTAGCAACGCAGACTGCGTACCGAAACCCTTTCTAAAGCCAGATTGGAATGGAGATAAGAGATCATGGCTCTCCACAAACGAATAGAGTTGGTCGAACATTATTCTCTCAAAGATTTTAGCAACGACACTCAAGTTGGCAATCGGTCGAGTATCAGAAGGAGTTGTCGGGCGATTCTGTTTCAATAGAGGGCGTATAAAAGCCCTTTTCCATTCAGCCGGTACATGGGATAAGCGAAAACACTCGTTGAATAAATGACTCAAGACCGGTGCAGCTGACGAGAGAGCATTGTGTAAACAGAAAAGCGACACATTGTCGGGACCAGTTAACAGAGAAGAGGTAGTGGTTGTCAATATTAGAGATGATACGAAATGACTTGAGACTGAGGAGAAGCTGAAAGATGGAGTCCGAAAAGCAGAGTCAGGGAGTTGTTTCACGAGGTTACACAAGTCGGTACGAGAGGCGCAGCATACAATATTCGCATAATAGTTGTTTAAATCCGCAAGCGAGAAGAAGTTGAACGGTGACAACCCCTTGACTTTAACAAGCCCCAGAGTTGCTAGCTCACGCCAAATCATCACCATGTTGCCACTAAGGCCATGAAAACGCCGCACAAAAAACTGATCTTTGGCCAAACGCATGTCCTTGGCAAGATTATTACGATAGTCTCTAAAAACACTCCAGGACAGTGCACAAGAACACCTCTTCGCTTTCTTGTACAAGATGTTCCGCGTTTTAATCCGCAGTTTAAGGTCACTAGTGAGCCAGGGCACGTGCGGACCACAAGGCTTAAACGACCGCAGCGGCGCAACCGCATCAAGTGCTCAGTTGAGCTCCCCACCCAGCGTAATCACAGCACTATTTAGACCCTCAGAGGTGTCGAAAGACGCTAAATCCAGTAGTGAGCCATAGCGATCAGACGACCCAAGCACAGCAAGAAAAGCAGCATTATCGAACCGCTTTAAGCATCGACGCATAATCGTACGTGGAGGAACAGGAGGTACACGCAACGCTAGAGTAAGTTGTAAGAGATCATGTCCCGCGATGAAAGGCACGCCCGACTTTGAGTAAGCAATAACCTTCAACTGGTCATCAACCAGGAAGACATCAAGCCACGAATCCGCTGTCTTGGTATGATACGTTGTTTCAGACTCGACCACATGCAAGCGATTAGCCAAGCAAAAATCTCTCAGATATCGTGATTCAAAGTGAACCTTGGACAAGTCGCAGTTGAGATCACCACCAATGACAATATTCCGGTAAGCAAAAGATATACTGGATAGCGTATCGCCCAAGGAATTAAACAGTATACCTTTTGGCCTCCTGTAGACCGAAACGAACAAAAGTGGTTCGACTGTAGGTGATCTTACATCAAGGCATACGAATTCAGGAGCATTTAAAATTGAATTGTCCGAGAGTGCAACAATTTTGCATTGTAACGATGTGTGAACAAAACACGCAATGCCACCACCCTTACATAAGTGCCGATCATGACGAATAAGGAAATAGTTATTGATGTGAAGAAGGTCACTCGAGACGCCAGCATGAAGCCACGATTCGGCAATCGAAATGATATGATAAAAGTTAGACATAACATGCTCGCGGACTGCATCAATGTGACCTAACAAAGAATTAGCATTGAACTGAGCAATTCTTAACGATGAGTTTCCGACAAACGTAGCGCAATCATTATCAGCACGATTGACCGACCGCACACTCGGGGATAATCAGTCCAACTTCACCAGTTCCTCACTTGAAGCAATAGTGACAGCCGGCATGCCATCACTCTTCCGCACATGGATCACACCCGATCTGACCCATACATATGAGAGCTTTTTGACCCTAGCCAGCTCCTTAACCCGCATTAAAAGCCGATACTGGTCTGGAGGCAAAAACTCATTGACGTAGATCGAACCTGGCAGGTCATGGCCACACACATCACGCACTAGAAGAGCCCTATGCTCACGCTTCTTAGCGATAATGAAGTCCCGTATAACCGAAGACTTCAGTTTGACGATAACACGTGCACTGGTTGCATACGACCCAGCCGAGGTGGACGGCATATCAGCACTACGTGCACGCTCTGGCAATCTTGGAGAAGGCATGACGATAACATCCAGAATATCGCTGCAGAGGTGGCCAACGTCCAATTTGTGAAATATCTGTTGGACAACAGCACGCGGGTTCTCAACGAGTGAAGGTGGAATTCCAGAAACAACGAGGTCAGCACAAGGAGGAACTGCGATGTTCGGCGAAGATGTACAGCTCATTTTGTGCGATAGACTCGAAATCGCTTCAGAGTTGTCTTTGAAACCCGCCACTAACGCAGCAACATCCTGATTGGTCTTAGACAGGTCAGATTCCACGCCCTTTACCTTCTCTTCTAAAGCGCTGTGAGATGAGATAAGCGCAGACACATCACTGCGTATGTCAGAAATACTTTGCACCACGTTGACGAGCGAACCTTGGATGTCCAGGAGCTTGGAATCAGTTGCCTGACTCTGTGCATTAGAGGCAGTCCTGAGCGATTTCAGTTGGTCCATATGCGTTTGAGAGGACAGTGTCAAGGCATGAAGCTGACTCATGACATCCTGAAGCGTAGGGAGAGAGGAGCACTTAACTGACTCAGCCGGCGAACCATCAGGAGTGCGTTGAGTGATTAGGGATCTGTGCATAGCACAGTTATCGCATTTAAACGGTGGACCATTGGCATCATCAGGGTCATACGCAAGTTTGTTGATTGCGCAATCAATGTGAAATCCATTGCCGCAATCACCCGTACAGAAAATGATACGCTTGATGTTTTTCCCCAGCGTCTTGGAGCAAAGATCACAGCGCGACATAATTGAATATAGCGAGATAGTAACACATTAAACCCGAACAACAGTTGCCAAAAACAGCGCATACAGCAAGTGGACCACAAAGTCTTAGCGAGATGTTGAAACAGTCCACACGAGCAATCACATCGACAAATACTAACGATTGATAACAAAAGATTGTACAATAAGCGACAGAAGCTGTACTGTGAGCCGATAAAACTGTGCACAAATAATTTAAAGTTTTTAATTTAAAATTAAATTAAATTTAGTTATTAATTGTTTATTAATAACATTATTATTACTGTTTCTTTAGTTGATTTATTTATTTTTATGCATTTATGCAACACTAGTGCATAGCAACAAGGTCCGTGTATCAGCTTAAACCACCATGTCGATAAAGCAATAGTGACACAGAAAACACATAAGCAGCGCGGACGACTTCACACAGGTCGCAGCAAGCAGCAAGAGTGACAGGTGTACGCGACGCACCCCACTCTACAACGCACGAGAACAACGTCCCGCGCAACCGAGACAGAGAATCAGAAGCAAGAACGAGAAACACTCGAAAGTTCAACGATAAATAACTGCTAAAATAAATAGCGAGCGCACACAGAAAATTGTCACAGATGAATCACAGGCGAAAAATACACAAACCCAACTGATTCACACAGGCGAAGAAGCGGACTTAACAATAAATAAAAGCAAAATTAGACGTGCCGAAACACCACTGAACTGTCAGTCACGAAAGCGCGGGGGGGGGGGGGAGGGAGGGAGGGAGGGAGGGAGGGAGGGAGGGAGAGAGAGAGAGAGAGAGAGAGAGAGAGAGAGAGAGAGAGAGAGAGAGAGAGAATGAATAACATGAATGAAATGGCAACCACCGAATCGTCGAAAATGTTTGGATTTTACAGCTCGCGTCACATTAACTTCAACGAGAACATTGAGAAAAATCTACAATGGGCCGCGTATCATTAGCATTCCTTGTGCGTTTCAAACGATACGCAACAATTGCTTTTATTGTCAATTGATAAAAACGCAAAGATAACTTCATTCCATTTTTACAAACACGCATTTGTATTCTGTACATAATATAAATGTGGGTAATTGATCCAGTCACTGTATGACTTGCATTTACGTGGTACTGGCCTCATCCTTACATTTCAATTAAATTATTCCCTCGCAATAAGCAACCCAGCGCTCCCCATTTTCCCATAATTTAATATTTCATGTAACACTTCAAAAAATGTCTCGAGGATTTTATATTCTACATGCAAATTATTATCAGATGTGTCGCTGCTCTTCGACAGCCCCGTGAACCGGCTCACGGCCGTTGTCATTTAGGTTCTATACATATCAGTGTTACATCCTAATTGAGTACTCGTTGCTCGAGCGTTTGGCCGGATCGAATAATTTGAAGTTGATCCTGTCTTATGACGCGCTGCGCTCTAGGAAATATTCAGCCTATAACGCTACGGAATAATCGTACTGGACATCATTGGAGTATATGGCTTCAACAAATCTAATCAGCGGATACGTTGGTTAATGTTCAATGCTCTCGTATCTTTTTGTTGGCACTCATATGTTACGATAATTTATACGAACCATCCTTATTATTACTATTATTATTAACGTTATTATTATTACTATTATTCTGATTTTTCTTTTTTGAATGATGAGATACTTTTTTATCGTCGTTCGTCAAGTGTGGTTGAGTTATAAACATGTGTTATCGTTCCATTGTCACTGTAGGATTTAGTATTCCTAAACACCATAGGTTGACATTACATTTCCCGCTATATTCTGAGCAGTACCACCGAGGTAAACTGTGCCAATATCACAATCTCTTCCAGAGTCCTGCAGTATACGATATACATATACATAGACGAATGAAGGTAGGATATATGTAGGTAAAATAGAGGATGGCCCAGAAAGTTCACACTTTAATGATGAAAACCAGACCAGCGGGCATTTACGTGTACATGAAACTACCTAATCGTCGAGGGAAATACCTCTCGGTTGGCCAGATGAATATGGGCGGTGATAAATTGGCATGCCCAGAGACATACCGTACATGTTACTAGTGCTATACATACTATACAATACGTTATATCCTAGATTAGCAAAAGGACGTACTACCATTTCAACTTTATTCGTTAATTAGTTTGGATTAGATCCATTTGTTTGTTAAAAGGTGAGGTATATGTATATATGTATATATGCGTGTGCAATATATAATTTATAGCGACAAATAGTTTTAAAGTCATGCCGGAAAATCGGGACTGAAACTATTGAAATGTACGGCTGAGAATTGCTGCTGTATATTCCACAGTCAGTGTGACGTTTTCTCGATGAAATTATTATACGCTTTCGATGATGCCAAAATTATTAGATACTAATGCTTGATGGAAACTTCGCGTACTCATACGTCATTGCACTCCTGCTCTCTTTTGGTCTCTTTATATTTCGAAAGCGGTATAATACAGCTTTGTACTGATGTAGTTAGTACGTTAGTACAAAGCTTTGTGAAAGCTTTGCAAATCTAAGTAAAAGCTGAGTAAAAGCTTCGCTGAAAGCAGCAAAGCTGTACTAATGTACAGCTATACGTTAACGTAGTTAATAAACAGCTTATTCGTACTAACTTCCTTAGTACAAAGCTGTATTGGTATAATTATAACTCCTGTATGTTACAACTCCGAAACTAAGCGGTCAAGATTAGAGAGATATTCCCAAAAACTCTGTGATGTATCCATTCATAATTGAGAGCTAAAAGGTAAAGGTCTTAAGAACAGTTACAAAATTATCGCAAAAAATGTTCAATGTTCTAGTGGTGTACTTAAAAAATCCATGTAAAATTGGCTTTTAGAAAAAACTAAAGTTTCACTTACTACAGTTTCAAGATATTTCTTAAAACAAGACCGACGGTATAAATAATTTAATGCTTCGATTTATCCTGGTAAAATAATAAAAATCCTCGATTATTTGGTTTTTTAAAGATTTTTTTTTATCTCCAAGAGCTTTATAATAATTGCAATTTGATAGCAAATAACGGCAAAAAAGCAAATCGCTTAAACATGACTTTCACGATATTATTGTTGAAATAATATCAGAACTTCTTACAGTTTTTGTATTTATAAATACATCATGTAAAAAATTCCGACGATCTGACCTACTATAATCGGTGCGTGTTATATTTGAGTTTTCATGACTCACCAGAAATTCACCGCTGCCGAGACTTTGCTGTGAGCCGCTGTTTGATGTGCCAGCCAGATCAGCGACGATCGATGTTGAAAAACTACGTCTTGTCTGATGATGACAACGATGCTGCGATACACGCTGCTGCGTCGCATAATTCGAAACATTTATCTCGTTGATTCTCGACGTCCATATTTCCTGTTCGTGTTGCGGTGATTGCTGACTTATCGTTCGATGTTTCGTGAATCGTGAGATTTTCTCGGTCTTAACCCAATCGTGATTCGGACGTGGCTGCCGTATTATCGTTTGTAGTGATTTCATTGCGTTGAACCGCGAAAAGCCATCCTCCATTGCCGCCGCCCATAAATGATCAGGAAGATCTGCTGACCTTTGTGTTTCGACCGATTGGTGCTCAGATGACGAGCCCAGACCTGATGTCGTTGGCGTTGTTGGATAATACTTTCTATAGCTGTCTTTTGATTCATCTGCATCGGTACTCGGATAAAAATCACCATCCCGTGATTCGAGTGAACGATTATTCTCGTGAAGATTAATGGACGAACCGATTTCTGTCGATGCAGTTGAGGTACGGAAATATTTTCTCTCGCTCGCGGATGTCCATATCTCGTCGTTCATTGATGAACCGATCCCCGTCGAGGTAGTCGGTGTTCTGTTTCAGGGATGCACACATTTCGTCAGAGGATCATGAGGCCTTAAACGACAATTGCTTGGCATTTGCTTCATTCTTTCAATGAAATGACGTATCAAAACGTGGATTTCGTATGGAAGCTGTGAAAACTTTATTTTCGATAGAAAATTGTAACATTGACTCTAGTTTCTTATTTAACAGGAATGACATAACAGCCCAACCGATTTACTCCGCCAAAAATGTAATTTTACTGATATCAGATGTTTTTTATCTCGAGAAGAATTATCTTGCCAATGATAAATATGTCTGGTGGTTTTGTTAAGTGCACCGTAAACTAAATGAATATACAAGAATAACCTACATAATGTGATGTAAAATGAAAATGCAAGAATGAGAATAGCTGCGCCTATTTTCTTTGTCCATCCATTGATCATGATGAATTTAAATTTTATTATAATTGACAAAGTTAATTTCCCATTAGAAGGAAATTTGTTGCATTTGTAATTAAATTTTTACAATTTCACACCTACATTTATCCAGTCGTTAATCAATCATTACATAACAAAAACCGTTAGTGAAATAACATAGTCACGTTACGATATTACTTCTTCATCATATATTCCATTTTTTACATCGCTGGCTTTGGCTTGAATACCAGTTTTCACATTATTGGCTTGAAATCTCATAAGCATAATTATTTATCGTCGACATCGAGTTAGTTTATTAGGTTGTTGATTGTTGAAAAATCGACCTCCCGGAACTTTAAGAAGGTTCTAATGAATATCGTTTTACGCCAATCGACGAGAACATTTAAGGCCGTTACAAATTTTTTCAAAACATTCTTTCCAATATGTGATGAAACTTTGTCAACGTTAAATAATATATTTTCCTAGTTTTACGTTAACACTCAACTACCTGTAACCATAATTTCTGTCGCGCCGTGAATCTTCGGCATTGATACTGTGGGTTTGATTGCCGCTAGTGTTGTTCGAGAGGGTTCGTTGATTTGCGTAAGAGCATCTTTGTGGGAAACCCATACCCTCGTCGAGACCAGCAGCCCACAGTGATTCAAGGGGTAAATCTTCGACCGCTGCGGATGATGCAGTTGTTCCTCTCGAGCCGTGACCAGCCACTGTGCTATTGCCGTGTTTCCCTCCCGTCGTGGAGGGGCACACTCTGCCAGCACCTTGGAGGACGCAGCACATTCTCGTGCTACTCGTGCCCCCGTCACCCTCCAACGACCCCCTTAAACCGGCGCTTTGAAGGCAACCTATCGTGAGGCTTTGAGGTTCGCTTCTCGCGACCTCTGAACTTGCTGCTCGGGGAGTCGCGACACCTCGCGCCAACCCCGAACCCACCACGAGCCTACCACTTCGTGCTGATTTTTTTATGAAATCCAATATCTCCTTCCCACGACCTTATTGTTGTGAAATATCAACAGATTCATTCCTCAAATATTATTCGAAATCCAGCGATAACGTTTAGTAAATGTATTTCATTCGCAAACAAAGGATCGTGTAAAATTCGTGACTGTTTCTAGTCAGACATTCTTGTATCACTTGTAATTCAGATTGCAGCAATTTTCGGAATATTACACAATGCAATTCGATTCCGTAGATCAGCCAATTCACGTTACAGCTACGAACAATATGATTTTACGAAAGAATAGACTAGCAACAGCTATAGTATTATTATATTTCAAGTCCAAGAGTGAACACGACATTTGAACTTTGCTAAATGTATGCTACACCTCTAAACCAGCTCTCGACAATCGCTCCTCCAATTGATCGGCAACGCGCATAAGTAGGAAACGGCGTAATTCTTGAATTTCAAGTTTAATGATTAAGTTTTGTAAAAACGTCGACTTTAGGGTGGATCGCCATCTTCAGGTATTCTTATGCCGTTTCGTCAAGTACGCTTTATTTCCCACAGAACTTTAAATCATATTTTTTTCACCACCAGAGCGATACCCAAAACCACTTAAAATCTGCCACTGAATCTCACGGCATACAAGCGAGCACCCTTGATGCACTTGATTTCACTACTTAAACTCCCCCTTTCCTTTGCCGATGACGACGCTCCACTGATGATTACTGCAGAAGGGGGGTCGTTTTGTTTTCTATTTTCCGACCCCAACGAAAGGACGAATTCGTCCGTGGATTGTCTTGTTTGCTTGGTGCCATCTCGACGACTTCGTGGATGTTATCTGCCACATTGAAGAATGAAAGTTTTCTAAATATCGTCAATTCTCTACGAGATATTATTGCTGCTAGGTTTGCGATTTAATATATCTGCCATTCATAACATTTGTACATAGATTACGGCAATTGTGGAAGGGACCAGTTTGAGCAAAGAAAAAATATCAACGTTGTTCATCGCAACTCAAATTTGAGTTTAAATTATTTCTCCCGGAGTTTCGCCTGTCATGCCTGTTCATGGTGAACTAATCGACAGTTCGATACGGAAAATGAATTTTATGCAGAGCTTGCTATGCGCGGAAAAAGAAAATCTGACGTGTTTTAATCATTACTGGAAAGATAAAATTAAAAAATCCCCAACAGATAAAACATTCATCCGGGGCAGTGTAATTTTTTTTTATATTGGTCATTGGGACTATGTTGACACTCCGTCGAATAATTGAACGAACACGTTTTTTATTTATTTTTTATTTCAGCGACTACATTGATGTTGTTGAGAGGATTCTCTGTGATAATTTGAGAACTTCCTAATACCCGACAATACCAATAAAATTCTGGTTTTGTGTGTGCAAAAGTTTTCAGAGTATCTTTTTATTCATCGTCATGTGTAGAACGTGAGTCCGATTCATGCACTGCCGTTTGGCATTATTTTTGAGCTGTTCCCTCTACTTAGCGTATACAGCGTTTTCTGTGACCCGAAAAATTGATCTTAATAAAAAATAAAACAGATGAAATACAGCATAAATATGCAGTAAAATAGCGGAATTCTTTACGACACTTTATGCATTCAATTCTTTGTGTAATTTGAGCGACAACGTTGTCCTTTTTAAGAAGATTCTATGATCACATAGAAGCTTCTCAATGCACGATAATGTCGTTGCCGAAATTCATATTTTACAGGTGTAAAAATGTTCGATCCACTTTTTAAATTTACCACCATGTGTGCAGAATGTTAGTTCGATTTATACACTGTTTCCCATTTTTCGAGGCTATTCTCTCTATTTACCACATAACACTTGTCATGGCACGAAAAATTGACATTGATAAAAAATAGACCGAGTGAAATGCAGCAAAAATGCAGTGCAGATAGTGGATACGCGGAAAAAAGTTCGGGTTGCATGACGACAGCTATATCGATTTATCATTTTGTTCTAACCTGGCCATAGCCAAACCTATCCTCTCCAGTTCTGTTTCATGCACTTTGGTACGTTTTTTATTTCATTTGGTGTATACTGTTACCTGCGAACACCACGATCCCGTCGGTAGAAAAAAAGATTAAAAACCAAGCAACTCTGAAGTAAACTATGAATAAATCGGTAAAGAATTTCTTATTGCTTGTAGAAAATCATTCCACATAAATGAAGGTAATGTCACATTTTTATGCCCTGATGACAATGACCTCACTTAGAAAAAAAACCCGGGTCTCGAGGTTTGCAGCTCATTGCAAGCTCTTAAATACTGCACCCAATCTTCTCTCCGATATTTAGTCTTACGTCGATTCTTGTTACAATTCTGCTAAAATTAAGGATGATTAATTAGTATATTTTCTAACGATTGTACCGTACGTATCTCAGTTTTTATATGGAGGTTAAAAACTGAACAAAATTACATTGTTTCGAGAACATTTTTTGTCATCGTGCAATTTTTTCTATGAAAAACAAAAAAATATCATGCATATACACCTACAATTTTTCATCCAATGACTCGATTTTCATGCGAAAGATAGATTTATGTGTAAATTTTTAAAAGTCATATATCGTTATGACTCATTTCTGTGACCTTTAATAGTCCAGCCTGTCTGTTAATTGTAATGGAAATTTTATTTCTGTTTTGTTTTTGTATCCAGATTCACAGTTAAATCATCCCTGCACATAGATAGGCATGGGTATGTTCCACTTTGTATCTTCTGATACGCGAAAATTTTGTGATGTTGGGTTATGCTAACGTTAAGACCTATACCATACTGACTTCCAACTTCTCTCTTCATGGCGTACGTCTGTTAAATATTTATAAAACGTTGGTGGTTTATAAGGGAAGCTCAAGGGTGAGTCTGAATAGAAAGAGCTATGCTTTCGCGAAACACCATATGCCTCCTGGCTTTTACGCTGATGGGTGCAGTCAGAAGGATGGATGGAACATAGCACACGATGCAACCCCGACGACATATATATATTGCTATAGCGTAACGCTGTAAAACCATGATTTCCATTTAATGCGCCACATGAATATATTGCTTGCGATTTTTTATAGTGTTTTCCTGCAAGCTTTGATGGCTCTCCGAGGCAAAACTATCATACATGAAAAAGAAAAATGGTAATCCAGCTCTTTGTCAAAATTGTTACACGCTTGTTCAATTTCTTCGATATAACAGTTACAATATTTTCATAGTTTCGTTATAAGTAATCATTAATTACATTATTTCTCCAATGTAATGATATTGATTCCTGTTATCATTTTAATAATTCCCTAGTTCATAAATACGTGTCATTATGAAATATGACTCGCGATTTACAACAATTGAGGTTGACTTGACTTGAGGTTGTTCGGTATATGCACTAACGATGGTAACCAACGATAAAATCTTCAATGCCATTTTTGTACAATTTCCTATACGGAAAAAAATGTTTTGATGGTGCATATATCAGATATTTAAACGAAACAGAATTACGGTACTGCACATTTTTTTCCTATGTTATTTAGATTGCTAATTATTGTTTTTTTGTACGGCAGAAAGCTGCAGGACATTCACATTTACAGCGAAGAACCACTGAACCGTGGTAATTAAACGTAGAAATTTATGTAGAATGCTGCAGTATATGACCCACATAGTCCGGCGAACAATGGAATTTTAGTTATTGGATTTTTTTCGTGCCTCTCAGCTTTTCATTGATATAGCAATCCCGTTTGTTCTCGTTTTAAACAAACCTCATACTTCACGGACGCTCCAAAAAATATTATCCTGTACGTGGAAAAAGGAACGCGAATTTCAATACATTATGGCGCACTATGAAAATTGGAAATAACATTTCAATGGATATCGAATTTCATATGATTCAGCGTATATCCAAAAGCAATTGCGTCCAGTAGAATTCGTACGCATCTGTGGCGTCCTATCGTCTTGTGAAACTATGCACTACAGATTTGCCTTTTCTTTCTCATTCAATACACGAAGGTTATAATGCTTTCAAAACGAGCACAGTAATTCGCAATGAACAAAACTGCAAATGAGTTCTGCATTTACCGGCAAAATTCAACTTTATTTGAGCGCACACATTGAATTACAGCGCTCATTGAAAGCTTCATTGCGTGTCATTGATTTTTTAAACGTATTCTATGCCAGCATTAATCGTTTTATTGTAAACTCGTATTCGAAAGAGCCCTCTCAAAACGGATTCATTTCGACAGATTGCCCAATTTTCGTCCACTTTGCAGATTCCGTGCGATCGATGTGCGTAAAGGCCATCATATTTTCGCCATTTGTAGCAGTGAAGAGCGTCGAGAGTTTTACATAAACGCGAGAGAACGGAAGGGAGAGAAAGATAAAGAGAGAAATACAGAAATTGAAAGAGAGAAAGGGAGCAAGAAAGAGTATGAGGACGAAATTCAATTTACACCTGGCAGTTAAACCATGCATTCGTGGAGAACTCTCGTTTCAATTTGTCTGGTGTGTATGGTAATTGTGTGCCGGTTGGGTATAGCCATCAGGGATGTTTCTCGACCTGCAGAAACAAACGGGCGTAAACACATCGCTCCTGTACACGAGTCAAACGTCATGGAGTACGAACTTTCGAGCTGACAGTGCGATCCATGTGCAGAAAAATCTACAGATATAAATCTATCGCGCCTTCTTTTTCCAGTGTCAAACGCCCCATGAGGTTCAGGGAAGTTTAGGGGCGTTTGTGGTTCAACGGTAACGAAATGGAAACGATCGTAATCATTTTTATTCCAGCGATTTTCGTTCGAATTTTTTTTTCCTACAAGGAAGCGATTGATATATCGTAGCAATTTTCTTTTTATCGATAACGCGGCAACTCTGCATCGCAAGAACTTTCGTTAATCTCAGAATATCGACAGCAGTTTGGCTCAAATGGGTTCATTTCATCTTCCGTCTTTTTTGTTTTAATGAATATCAATGATGTGCGTATTTTATTCGATGTGTTCTTTTTTTCACATTTCATTCATTCATTCTCAATGATTTTTCGGACCGTTTAAATTGTTTCAGTGGGAATTCCACAATTTTTCCTGTCCTATTTCGAAAGGCAACGTAAATTGCGTCATTCTTCTAAATATCTTTTTGTTAAATATACGACTTGACTAAAAAACAAACATCCATATAACCATTGGAGGAGCGTTTCTGCGACCGTCCTCACGTAAAATACATTCTGGGGCGATATAAGGATATGAGGGCCAGACCTTCCCATGTTGTTTACAATAAACGGACGTAAAAACAATCTCCCATGCGCAAAAAAAAATACAAAGTAACTTTCGACAGTACATTTGGATGTATATATGTGTGTAGAATGAGTAGAATGGCTTCTACATTAAAACCTTCTCTTTCTCGTTGATTTTCCATCAACGATTAGAAATTGAAAAAAGTATCAAACGCATCACTATGAAACGAGAGAGGTTCGCGTATATGTGCCAGAAATTTGATGCAGGTGTATTATATATTGAACTTTGAATGGCTTGGTACAACATTGGACGTGATATCTGTTAAATTGTATGAGATTTTTCGAAAAAAATACGTCAGAACAGAGATAATAAAGAAATCCTTTTGATAACATTTTCTAATTGAAATGGATGGAAAAATAAACGGATGGGTCAGAAATCCCTTTCCGTCCGTTTTTTTAAATTAAAATGTCATGCACAATATAAAGTCGAATGAAAAATATGCTGAACTAAAAATAAGGAAAATATAAACATAGAAAAAACAGCAAAATAATTTACTACATGCGATGAAGAAAACTGGACAATTAAATGAATACATGACACATGATAGCCAATAAACGCTTCAAAAATTGTGCAATAAGTTTCAATCCAGAATGGAAAATCATCATGGAATTGGTACCTGGGGACAAGTTGTTAAATAGTGGACGAAATAGCCATACATATATAAAGTTCAATTACTTCAAAGTCTTTTCGAATTACTATCGACTCGCGTTACTGTTCACTCGAATACTCTTAACATTCGATTACTGTTGACAGAACTCCTTCCATACTGTTAATTTCCCCTATCCCCAAGCTAAGTGAAATAATTCCGGATAGCGTCACCCAGTTGATATCGCATGAATAAGTATTTACTGTTGTTTGTCAATAGAACTGAAGACGCTACATGACGCAGGCTCTTTGAAAATTGCCATACGGTGCAGGCTGCGCACACGAATTCGACGGAGTGGGAATGAGGGGAATGTTAATATTGAGGGACCTCTTTCCCGACGTGTTAACAGTAACGCGAGTCGACCGTACTTGACATCGGGACGCTACCGCATGTTTCTACATTTTGTTACGGACGTTGATTGTGATTACAAACTTTTTTCTAAATGGAATGCAAATCTGATAATATAATCCAGTCGAAGGCAAAAATATTTGTACTTAAAAACGTATCTGAGACATTTTTTCAATTTACAAAAGTCGTTGGAGAATACTTTTTTGAGTTTTGTCTTCAACCCTTATGTACATACCCAACTTTTACCACGTTACTTTAAACACTCAGCTGGCTGGGTGCTCACTACTAGATTTTCTTAATTCCTGACTTTGAATATTACCGCAATCATTTGGAAACAATTTACTTCATTGCATAAACATCAATAGAAACTATGTAAGTCATTTCAATGATCCCCGGTCCGTTACAGCTTTCATGAAAAGAAATAGAAGTAGGGTCTCCGAGCACTGCACAGGTTGCGCGTAGTCAGTTTTGCCAAAATATCAGTAGTGAGGATATTAGCGTGACCTCGCTAATTTGCCTTGAAGATTATTGTAATTGTTTATTCATCAACCCCTGTTACCTCAATGAAATATTCATCAGGAATAATAATTCTTGAGTCACAATATCATGTTTCATCTAGAGGGTACCCAGGTACCTGGGTGTACCCGCTAAGCATATGTACTTCAACGGCATTTAGTGTGGATTTTAAAAATTTGGAAAAGTTTACCAGTGTGTTTTTAGCTTCGCACAGAAAATATATAAACTCGCAAAGTCTTAATACTAAGATCAATAGATAATATCCTCCAAGTGCATACATTAATACATTTTACCACAAATGGATTGCTTGCACATTATTTTGTTAGAAAATCAGTATAAAACATTAATTTGCTTAAAGAACAAAGGTAACCGAAATAGCATAATGGAAAAGAAAGAGCGACATCACAATTTAATCACATAAATATTGCCGTACCAAGTGGTGAAATGTTAAAAATGAATTTATGAAATCTCATTAATTTTTAAATTCACAAACACTTTTCGATGCAGAGTGCGAATATTTTATATTTGTAAATTATAATGCCGTGTGCAGTGGATAACATATTCGTTATTGATTGAACCTGGAACATTCGTGTCGAACAAAATTATGGTCGTATGAATAATTGGTGAAGAGGAAAATCGAATTATAAAATAGTGATACCCTGAGGCTATGAACCATTATATACAGGGTGACATGTTAAGGGTGGCCACCCCCTTTTATTTCGCCCCCCGTAAAGTTAATCGGATGGGTCGCAGGTGATTTTTGAAGGAAATTTTCTGAACTTTCCGATAGAAAATACGGCGTTCATCGGAAAATGATAGGTTTTGCTGTACAAAAGTGACCACTACGAAAATAATGTGAAAACATATTTTTTTCTGATAGGAATAAAATAGACTTTATTCCGAATACGGGACACATGCGAAAATTTTTTTTTGAGTATCGCATCATTAAGAAAAGTTATGTCAAAATTGGGTGTTATAATACCAATTCAAACTTATCTGAACGCAACGATGGAATCGAATGAACAGGGCTGTAGTGTTTTGTCTCAAAGTCGGTTTGTCTTTTGCGCTCAAGTTCATTCTCCCAATGTTAATTTTGTATCTGTCAGTGTGAAATGCCAAAAAGGTTATTTAAAAAATGTCAGGTTATTGAAAAATATGTCGTCAACAAGCAGACGACGCAGCAAATCACTCTCGTACCGCTGGTTCAATTCCGTTGTTTCGTTCAGTCAAATTCAAATTTATTCGATAACGCACATTTTTGATATAACTTTTCTGAATGATGCAATACTCAAAAAAAAAATTTCGCGTGTGTCCCGTATTCGGACTAAAGTCTACAACGCCGTATTTTTTATCGAAAAGTTCAGAAAATTTCCTTCAAAAATCATCCGTGACCCGTCCGATTATCTTTACGGGGGGCGAAATAAAAGGGGGTGGCCACCCTTAACATGTCACCCTGTATACAATTTTCATGTTTTATAAATTCTTATGAACATACAGACATATTATATTTACCCTTGCGTTAGGATGATGGTGCAGCATGGCAACCTCGCATAAATAGTCGATTTAATACATGAACAAGTATATTGATAAGAGCGATAATAAAAGAGAGAGTGAATGAAAATGTCAGAATTATAAATATATGGTTCAAATTTAAATCAAAGAGCATAAAATCAGGAGAATTGTAGTCTTTATCTTTTTTTCGTGTACACACACCTCTTTTGGCATTTAACCATGGATAAGTGCGCATAGTATATAACGTACGGAAAGCTTTTGCGATAAATTAGGTTTGGGTACTGTCACGGTATATTATGGTCGCGTCAGAGGAACCTTCGATTTTGAGTTTCAAAGGGTATGTATATGTATGTATACATATATGTATGTACATGTGTTATATTATATATATATGCATGCGCGAATGTTGTGGAAGGACCGCTTGTATCCTATACTCCGTTTATGTTTTTCACTGTAAAATATGTCTCTGTGAATGGTGATTAGCCGAGAGTTTTTCCTATTCTGACTTCCCAACTCATGCAACTCGTTGAGTATTATTGGTGGTGATGGGGATAAAGAAAAAAAACTCATGGAGGGCGTACACATGCACTGCAGACTGAGTGTTCGCGTCTCAAAAAGATATAATCTGAGGAATAAAAAGCCGCAGAAGTACCAAAACGTGTGTAAAAACACGTGAGACAATTGTAATTTTATCTGGTCCATCGACAAAATAATGGAGCTTTCCAAGTCATATATCAATGTTTAATTCAAAAAAAGAAAAATTGAACATAGAAATCGGATTAGAAAAATTATGTAAGAGAAAAAAAGATGATTTTGAAGTTTGCATCGCTGGAATCCAACGAATTTTATTTTTTGTCGTCGATATTTTATGATTTGCTAAATATTTTGACGCAATTTTTTAAAACTATGACACTTTTGAAAAAAAGAAAAGAAATATAAAGACAATTCAGGAAAATTGAATGTTAAGAATCATATAAAAAATCAGATAACTACGCAATCCCTGGCTCGCAGAGACGATCTTTAACCCGCCATGTATCTATAATTAAATTTAAGAACATCCTAGTATTACATTTTTCAGCTCAAATAATTTTTCTCATTCAACATTGTTTTCAAGTTATGTTGTCCTTTATGCAATCACCATTTGTTGATCATATGATCGTTATGGTACATGATGATGCGAGAGACGCTTCTAATATTATTGCAAAATATGTACATAGAAAAATATTACGAACAGAATGTATGGAAATGTCAAAAAGCTGTTGGCCAGCGTGTAGAGAGTTGCGGTATTCGAGAGGCGGTGTACCAGCAGGAATTTATCTTGAGTTGTTACCTCGACTCTTAATAAAAATAACATTTGTGAAGCTGTACAATTATGGATGAAACAATAGAGCATTTTTTTGTCTTTAATAGGTCCGACTTCTTTTTCATTACAAACATCGTTGACTTTTGCTATAAATTCAACTTTCGCTAATGCCATCTGCGTTAGTACTGTTTGACTAATTAGTATTATTCTATCACCGAGAGTGGATACAGACAAAGATAAATGTTATTCTATTATTCGAGGGTGAATAAATCTTATGATCCAAGCGACGAGATACTAATATAAAGGTGGAAAACTCGGTGGGTATGACGAAAGCCACGTGTGACTCGTTCGTATTATCCATCTGTTAATAAAAGGATGGTTTATACACAGAAGCATACATATGTATAACATTTCGTGAGAAAATATACTTTGTTTTATACGTGGGGTGGAAACAATAAATAATCGTGAAAATCCGCTTGTTCAAAATCGGGTGTTTCCTCGTCGGCAGAGCCATCTGCATTTCGCGTAATCCGGCGATAAAAGACAAGCACAAAAATTGCCGCGATCTCATGCACCGCAGCGTTATGAAAAATAAAAAAAAAACGTAAAATAAAAATTCTACAGTCCCGTTATATTTCATGTAGCGAAAAGGCAAAAGGACGAGTAAGCTGAGGGAGATGAGAAGGGCAAGTTGTGAGGGTGCGACAAAGAACACAACGGGGAAAAGCTCTGGCAAAAGAGAAAACTTCGGTCCGGTATATCTGAAAGGATTTCCGTGATCTCTATCTTTTCCAAACATCAGTGCACGATTCGACATAGTGAAAAAAAACTGTTGAAAATAAAGCGTACATACGAGACAACAATTTCACACGTAGATGCAGAAATTTGAGGTATTCAATGTCGTTAATTGAATTCGTAATATCGTATTTTGAATGAGTATATATATTTCAAAACATTATTTTTGTCATGAATCGAAAATTGGTAAATATTAGTAAAATATTATTAGTGAAAAATTGGTGTACATTGTTCCCAACATCTGTATTTTGATGTGAGATTATTTTGGTTACTCTGCCGACGCTATAATGCAAGATTTTTCTGTCGAACGCCCGACTAGAAATTTTCATAGAGACAACCCTATACGGCATAAGGACCGTTTCAGGTAAATAAGTAGCCTAAATAGGGAATGCCTCTCAAGGTCCTGATAAAGATAGTATTGGAACAACCCTGCGATGTACCCATATACCCATAACACTCTTATAACGTTTTAACCGGGTTATCCCATCTGAGGTTTGGATACGGTAATGATTTAAGGTCCCAACAATGTTTATCTAGGGGTAACCACATGAGTCATAGGTGAACATATAAATCTTATTCTTCGCAATAATGAATAGATATAATTAATATATTACGCACCTAGGGAAGAAAGAAGCACATTCCCGCCCGCGTAGCATTGTCACCCGAGCCTTCGGCTCGGTTTCCGCGGGCGGAAATGTGTTTCTTTCCTTCCGTGGTGCGTATACAGTTTTTCCTCGCACCAGGATGGAAAGCTCGTCGGGGGTCTGGGGCCCCCAGAAAACGGGGTCCAGGGGGCGAAGCCCGGGAGGGGGGGGGGGGGGGTGTAATTATTATGCAATATTTATACTTCTTAATTGCTAAAGTTTTTTTTTATATTACGCATTTTTTTAAAAAACGTTCGATTACTTTATTTTAACAACTTTCTAAACCCGTAATGGATTATTGTTTAACCAATTAATATTAATATTAATGAATAGTAAATCTTTATTCTCAATTATTCTCTTTAATGTTGTTTAAATTTTTTTTAAAAGTAAATATTTAGCAATAATAATTACCAGTAACTTATTCACTCGTTTTCAACATTATTTCATTTTGTTATTTTTATTTTCAAAATACAATTTCATTTGTTATATAAAAGTTTTTCTTTTTTAATTTGTATTTCATTCTGTTGTCTTGTCTTCTGGATTTAAATATTAATAAAAATAAATTATTAACTTAATATTAAAGAAAAATGTTTTTAATTGAAAAAAGATCGGAAGAAAAATTGGCCCACTTTGGAATTTGCGACATTTAACGTAGAATAAATTAACGTTCCTTTAGAAAAAATGAAAAATGAAGATTTGTCAACTTTGAAATAATCAAGGTCTTTCCCGAAAAAATTAAGAAAACTGATAGCATGATTGAAAAATTGTGGTTCCATTGAATGTTGCAACGTAGTTATTTTTCAATAATTAATTCGCAATAATTATTGTCGATAATTGAAATAAGATTGCCAGAGTATGCATAGGCATACTCTGGCTAGCTATAGAGCTAGCATTTTTCTGTTTTTTGCTATTGATAGAAAAAAATATATATCTGTGCATTCGGAATTCTTCGAATATATATCCTTAATCAAATAATAATAATTGAAATTCTGGAAATGTCAAAAAATGAGCTATATGGCGTATGGGGAGTCGCGGTAGCAGTTCGCTCAGTGTCGGTACGGTAAGGCGGTAAATCGAGAGACTCGACAGAGTCTCGGGACAAGTACGTGTCCCGAGGCTCGCCGAGTATCTTTTCCCGAACAAACTACGTTCACGCGCACTGCTGACCTTTTCGCATGAATTTTAGATCGATCTAAAGAATGAAATTAATTTTTGATCACGATTTCATTAGGTAATGTGATAACAATCTGTCGATTGGTTTCGAGAAAATTGCGACCGGACGTCCCATTTTTGTGTTTCATTTATTTCATGATTCCAATGCGTGCCTTTTGACGCTGTGGCGTCAAAACTAAGTCTGTCCGAGATGTCGAGATGTCGCAGGGCGAATTTCCACCGCGTTTAATATTTTACATATTGTATAAAAGAATAATCGAATGAACGAGAGATTCAATAGAAGAGCTCGGTATATAATTCAAAATCTCGAGGCTCGACGAGTATCTTTTCCCGAAAAACTGAGTTTACGTGTATTTCTAACCTCTTCGAACGAACTTATATGGATATTAGGAAAAAACGTCAACTCTTATGAATTTCAAACAGTGAAAAAGTGCTTTTCAGTAAGCCGAAAAACTTTTTGTAAATACAATACACATAAAAAAACTGTGAAAATGTGCATTTGTGATAAATAAATTAATGAAAAACGAAAAACTGATTTTTGGACGATTAGTGTCGAAAAATCATAATACTTGATATGAATATGAATGGAATGTAGATTTAGAAACATGCTGTTGATAAAAGAATATTTGTCAATAAAATGAAATATTCTTTTCAGATGTGTTTTATATTATTTTCTCCAAATTTGTATTATTCGTATTCTTGACCTTTACCATGAGTTTTCAAATAGGTGAAGAGGTGAATTTTCCAGGGACCAAGATTTAAGCTTACTGCTCTTTTATTCAGTTGAATATTTAGATTTATACAAATATTGATGTTGCGGTTCACCGGTAAGTAAGATTACTTAAAAGAATGGAAAAAGTGTAACATATTTCACTCATCGGACACCAGGATTCTACTTTACTGCTTTTTTGTGTTTAGCGGAGTATCTAAGTTTACATGATTATTTGTCACTGTCTATCGGAGACTGAGGGTATTAATACCGATGCACAGAGCATTCATCGGAGACCAAGATTTTGATTTACTGCTCTGTTTTATCTAGTCGGATATCTAGATTTACACAATTGTTGATGTGGCTGTTCATCGAAGAATGAGATTATTGACACTAATGCACAAGGTATCGCATATAATATTCATCGGTGAGAACCATTTTCCCTCCCTTTCCCTTTTTTTAGAATGCCGTATGAAGTATATTAAAAATGCGCCAAGTACTTTTTTTCATGGAGTGGTTTTGCACGTTTTACGAACAGCTTTACTCATGTGGTGTGGTTTTTGCGACTACATGATAAAAATTCATAACTTGGCCAATATAATGATATCAAAGGTTTTTTGTTGTCGCGTCCAGTTTTGCGAGTGATAAAATAATAGAGCAAGCACACGACAAAGTACTTGTCCAATTTTTTTTCCGTCGTAGACGATTTTTGTTGGGATGTACTTGTCTCGAGTCGCCACCGCGACTCTTAATATTGTGTGACCAGGGACGAAACAAGACGATTTCAGACGGGTGTAAAAATGAAATCACACGAGTGACAGTTTCAATATCTAGAGCCAGCCGAAAAGAGGCAATTTTCGACCTATAGTGCAACAAAAAATTTGATTAGTCGATGTTTTGAATGGCATGAATATTGTGAGCCTTATAGAAAACAGATGCAATTCAGGCCGGGATGAAAAGAAGTCAGAAACTGAATATTTCCTGCCCTAGGGCAGAAAACGTGGGCGAAAACTGGATGCTTTCTGCCCTACTTTGCATCGGTTTGAAATTCGCTCGTTTTGACTGGCTGAACAGGTATTGAAAGTCGCACTTTCAATGCAGGTGACATGAAAAAAAAATCCTGGCTAAATTTCGTTTGCTTTCTGATGCGAGCGTATGTTTTGTTTTTGCTTGATATTGACAGTTACCAGATTTTGACGGATTAAGTTTCATAAAAAATTAAGGCGTTGCAGCGCAACCGTGCGATCGCGCGTGTAAGCGCGAGCACCCATTCCTAGTTGACTAAAAAATTGAATTAAACACTTCTGTTGGCTGGATGGATGTTAGCTGGTGTTAAAAGAGATTATTTTTTTCCATAATGTATAACAATTTACCATACATCTTTTTCCATTTTAGTTTTTAAAAAATATTATTCATAACGAAAAGTGTAATTTTCCTCACACCTCGATGGAAAGTTCGGTTTTCGCCCCTGTTTTGCGGGACAAAAGTGCCACATTCCCGACCGGCGCAATGTTCAAACGAAATGTGTCAAATTTTCGAAAAGATGACGTCTGCCTTAGCAACGACTTGTTTATGTAATATAGTAGATGTATGAAGATATTCGCGGATACTATGGCAAGCTAAACGCTTGTCAATATACACGAATTCCGAAATTCTAATTAAAGAGTTTCGGCTGGTTGGTTGATAAATAAATAGTGAACACCGAATTGCACTATAGAAATTTATTCACAACGATAAAGGTAAATTAAGTGGACTGTATTAAATTTATGTAGAGTATGAACTATAAGCGGAGTTACACTATAGCGGCGCGGATGTTCTGATTACTGCAAGGCAGTGCGGTTGTTCCCGAGTCGTAACGAAGACTAACAAACTCCCTTTCAAAATATCGCTTCTGAAATTCTTGTGAGGACGATTTAAGGAAGGGGTAAAACGAGATGAAAATGTTCCCTGATAATTCCATTGGTGTGACAATATACAGTGGGGAATGCAAAATTCTTATTGGTGGGAAAGATGGGAAATCCAAAAAATGAGGAATGCAAGAAGGGATGATGAAATACGCGTTCCTGATTGGCGACGATAGGAAAAAACCCAGGAATAGTGAGAGGACTGTTCGAGAGTGAAAAAATGAAATTAGGTAGGCTGGAAGGGAAAATACCTATGCGACCGCGTGGGTGAATTGGCCAATTGGTTTATGACCGTATAGATTGACCCAAGAAAAAGTGTTTAACCGTGTCTTAATCCCTGGTGGAAAATCCGACGTGCTATCGTGTCCGTAATAAAGAATTAAGACTATTCTATAAGCATACAAAATAATTTCGAGCGATTGAATGGTTAGCACGAATAAAGAAATTTTTCCCAAGCACAGTATTCACAAATAAATGTACACCCTAATGTTAAAATACATAAAAAAAGACTTATTGTTCGACCGATGCACAAATGCTTGCCAGATGAACGTTTCAAATAAGAAATAAAAACATTAAACGATTAAACAGTGCGAGACGTGACACAAAGCAAGTTTCCGACACAATGTTCGAGTAGCGAAGAATAGGAAAGTAACAAACAAGGACAGAAATTCTCAATATGATTATAACCAAAATATTGCTAAGATATTGAATCATAGTTAAGATTATAGCGAGACTCGTACGAACATATACAGCTAAACATTCTCCCCCCGTTGCGAGAGTGCACGCGAGCAATAAACAACGTATTACGAAATCAAGTTGAGGTAGGTCGCCATCGGATTAAGGATGATCCCTATGGTTAATGAACTGAATACATTAGATAAACCATGAATATTACATTGAGATCATGATAATAACGTGAATAATAGATAGTTCGATAAGACGTAGACAATCGGAATGTCATCGCTTGGTGGTGACAGTGAGCGGAAATCATTCATTGTGCGTTGTGTCGCGAGAGTGGTCGATTGGCAAAGGAACCACGGCCTTGACGCTGCGTTTAAAGATGCCCGATTTGGCACGAACCGTAACGGTTCTGATGATTCCGTCTTCTCCTGGGTGAACTTCGGTCACGCGACCGAGAGGCCAGCATAGCGAAGGCATATTCTCCTCCCGTAGAAGAACCATACTATCCTTCTTGATGTTGTGTTCCCCCTTGTTTCATTTTGATCTGCGGGTTAATTCGTTAAGATATTCTCGTTTCCAACGAGCCCAAAAATCTTCCTTGATCTTCTGGAGATGTTGCCAGACAGATAAACGATTGACTGGTACAGGACTGTAGTTATGGTCGCGTAAGCTTGTCAATGATTCGCCGATAAGAAAATGACCAGGAGTTAAAACAGTGAGGTCATTGGGATCGTTGGAGATAGGAGTCAAGGGACGAGAATTCAATATAGCTTCAATTTCTGTCACCAATGTATTAAATTCTTCAAAAGTGAATAGAAGATCAACACCTGCTACCTTAACCAAGTGTCGTTTGAACGATTTAACTGCAGCTTCCCAAAGCCCTCCAAAATGTGGTGATCGAGGTGGTGAGAAACGCCACTCGATCGACTTGTTCGATAAATATTCTTGAATTTTTCGCTGGCAATCCTCAGTTTTCAAAAGTGTCATTAACTCTCGTAAAGAGTTGTTGGCGCCTACAAAGTTCGTACCGTTGTCCGAATATATATGTGAACAGAAGCCGCGTCTAGCAATAAATCTCCTGAGTGTTGCTATGAAAGATTCTGTGGTCAGATCACTTACTATCTCTAAATGAACAGCCTTGACGGCGAGACATACGAAAACTGCCACGTAGACCTTGATTCTCTTCTGATTCCTATATTTTTTCTCCTTTATTACAAATGGACCACAATAATCAATGCCGACGTGCGTAAATGGGCGTGATTCATTTACTCTCGCGGATGGAAGATCTCCCATGATATACTCCGCTGAAGGTGGCTTGGTTCTGCAGCATCTTACGCAACCCTTAATCACTTTCCACACTTGACTCCTGCCGTCTACTGGCCAATATCGCTGACGAAGTGCATATAGAGTGCCTTGTGTTCCTACATGATGATTCATTTCATGTTCTCGTCTAATCAGAAGCGTCGTGATATGATGGTTCTTTGGAAGAATGATAGGGTGTCGTTGCTCGAATGGCATGAATGCGTTCTTCAATCTTCCTCCGACTCGCAGCAAGCCATTCTTGTCGAGGAAAGGCCTTAATTGCAGCAATTTGGAGTGTGCTTGTAATGTTTTCCTCTTTTTGATGTCGTTTATGATTGTTGGAAATGCGTCTGCTTGTGTCATGCGGAGAATTGTTTGGTGTGCCCTTCGCATTTCACTGATGGTCAACAGTTTTTCCTTACCTTGTCTCCCACGGAACCGATAACAATAACTGATGATTCTGACGAGTTTTCCATATGACGAATAACGCGCTAGCAAATCGGCGGAAAAATTGTCTTCATCACATGTAGAATTTGTCAGCAAACATAGCTCCTTCCTTAACTCTGGCAAATCTTCAATCGTACCGATTATTCCTTGAGGCCAAGTGATTTCCTCATGTAACCACGTGGGTCCTGAACGCCAGAGCTCTGAGTCCAATAATTCAATTGGTTTAAGACCTCGTGATAATAAGTCAGCGGGATTCTCGTGCGTTCGCACATGCCTCCACTGATTTACATCAGTGTTTCCTTGGATATCTGCCACCCGGTTAGCTACAAAGGTTTTGAGCCTCTTCGGAGACGTTTTTATCCAATGCAACACTATCATCGAGTCAGTCCAAAAGTAGACATTATCAATGCGTGATAAAGCGTGCTTGACCGTGTTATACAGAGATGTCAGCAAAACTGCTGCACACAGTTCTAATCTCGGGATACTCACGGTTTTCAGAGGAGCGACTCTTGTTTTAGCCGTCAATAATTCTGTCGTTATTTGGCCATCATCTGAAATGCTTCTTAAATAGAAGCATGCTCCATAGGCCTTCTCACTTGCGTCAGAGAAACCGTGAAGCTCGATGCGTTGCGCGCGTGGCATGACTGCATGCCGATTGAACGACACGTTGTTAAGGACGGACAAACCCTCATAATATGAGATCCACTCTGAATGTGCGGCCTGCGGAAGAGATTCATCCCAGTCTAATTTTAATGCCCAAAGTTGTTGCATCAGAATCTTTGCTGTAATGATTACAGGAGCCAAAAGTCCAAGCGGATCAAATATGCGTGCTGTCTCAGATAAGATATGTCTCTTCGTGATCCCCTTGGTTTGCAAGTTAAGCCTGACGGTGTAAATGATTTTGTCATTTCGTGGATCCCAGTGAACGCCGAGTGTCTTGATTGTCGCTGATTCGTCTGTTTGCAACTGCAGATTTATGCTACTCGACGGTAAGTCTGCGAATAGTGCTGGATCATTCGAAGCCCATTGCCTAATATGTAAACCAGCGCGTTTGAGAACTCCCGTTAATTGATCTCTTATGATTGTCGCTTCTTCTCGTGTTTCTGCTCCTGTAAGAGCATCATCGACGTACAAATCCTCTCTTAGAATGCGAGAAGCAACAGGATAATTTTCAGCCTCATCAAATGAGAGCTGATGCAATGATCGAATTGCGAGGAACGGTGCTGCGCTGAGACCGAAAGTCAACGTGTTTAATTCATAAGTCTGTGTTTCCCCATTAGAATTTTTCCATAAAATTCGTTGATACCGCCGGTCTTCTGGGCGTATACAAAATTGCCTGTACATTTTCTCAATGTCAGCGGTGATGACGATGGTGTGCATTCTGAATCGTAGCAGTAAGGTGAACAAATCTGATTGTGCGGTGCGGCCTACCATTAGCGTATCATTCAGAGAAATGCCGGATGTGGTTTTTGCTGAGCCATCGAAAACCACTCGTACCTTGGTAGTGAGGCTATCCTTCTTCATTACGGCGTGATGCGGTAAATAATACCCTGGGGTTAATTCCTCGTTCTTAGAGATGGCGGTCATGTGTCCCAGAGCGATATATTCTTCTAATACGCTGCTATATTGTTGCTTCAATGCGGTGTCGGCTTCAAGTCGCCTTTCTAAACCCTGCAAGCGTTTTAGTGCGAGGTGTTTTGAGTCACCCAATTGACTCACCCTTTCGTTGAATGGCAATGCCAGAATATATCGCCCATCCCCCGTGCGGTTAAAATGAGAGCGGAAATGCGCCTCGCATGCGGTTTCTTCCTGAGAAAGATGTAGCTGCGCTGGACCATCTTCCAGATCCCAGAACTTCGATAAATCAATATCTCCGTTGTGCAGCACCATACATTTGCGTGTCATCATCGGACGAGAACCTCCCCCCAATGGGAAGCTCCCCCCGATGATCCATCCCAACAAAGTTTTTTGGAAACAAAGCTCCGTGTTTGTTTCGATGTCCGTTAGTTTTTTCTGTCCAATGCACAATATGGACAGAGCGGTTTCAACATCCAGTAGCAGATCCACTGGTGCCGGGCGGTAAAATTCGGCGTCAGCCAGCGTCAAATTTTTCGGTATCCTTATCCTGTTGCGGTCGAGCGGTTCACCTGGGACGCGGTTCGCGATTTGACTCACGATTTCAAAGTTGAGAGTCTTCTCGTAATTTGTCCATCTAGATTTCAATTTTGCGGTTATACTACCCCTTGACTTCGTTATTAGATTATCGAGAGCTCCGATCGAAGTGATTTCTTCCTTGATAGGAAGTCCCAAAGAATTGGCAAGTCGTTGCGTCATAAAGTTGGACGTAGCGCAAGTGTCGATCAAGGATCGAGCGGAAATCCAGTTGCCCCTAATTCCTTCGAGGTTTACGACAGCAGTGACCATGATTTTGCTGCTGTTAGCGTTCGCGACTAGTGTCGTAACCTCTTCCCTGCCAATCGTTGAGCTCTCACCCTCGAGTCATTGTGCTTCGACTGCTGACCCTTCAGCCGCGACCTGACCCGAGATACCTGGGTTGACCGGGCTAGACTCGGTCACTTGTTTATGAAGCAGCGTGTGATGCCTCTTGTTGCATTTTGCGCAATTTCTAGTTGATTTGCAATGTTTCAACATGTGTCCGCCGCTGAGACAATTGAAGCACAGTTTACAGGATGTTGCTAATTTATCTCTTTCGCTCGCGGTCATTCCCTTGAACTTATCGCACTGGTACAACGAATGCGATTCAGCACACGACGGGCAAGCAGCCGTTGTTGTAGTGACGAAGCTGTGTGCATGCGTTGATCTTGCCGATTTTGTCACCTTAGCAGTTTCGGTTGCGTGTGAACTCATCGGTACATCAGCACAATTTGCCCGTTTTTCCAAAAATTCTAAAAGCCCCTTTAACGTCGGTAATGACTCCTTTGACATGCTGATTTGCCAAGCGTTTGCTGTTGTCAAGCTCACCTTCGTCATGATAACTCTAGTCAGAGGAACATCCCACTGATCTATGGCCATTCCTAAACTTTCCAGAGATCGTACGTGTTGCGTGACCTTGTCTAACATTGCACGAATGGCTGATGGCGAATCCCTCTGCAACCGTGGGTACGCGAGAATTTCATCCCAGTGACGCCACAAGGTTATCCTGGTGCATGCGAATCTAGCCTTGAGTAATCGCCACGCATGTTCGTAATTTTCGTCCCTCGTCTCTAAAGCTTCAATAAGACTAGCAGCAGTTCCCGAAAGTGTCATTTGCAAGTATTGTAATTTACATGCAGGCGTTAGATCTTCCCGTTGGTCGATTAATGCAGAAAAACTGTTGTGGAAACTGTTCCATTTCTCCTGAGTTCCGTCAAATTTGGGTAGATTTATTCGCGGTAATTCGATGCTATTGTAATTAGGACCAAGACGTGAAACCAGGGGTTGTCGTACGCTCGTGTTTACCGACATCGAAGCGAGATACTCTTTAGCTTCAGCTGTAGCCTTATAAAACTCCTCGTAAAATTTCTCGCGATGTGAGACCTCCGTTTCATCTAACTCTTCCAATTGATCTTGTATTGATTCAAATCTTGAAAATCTTTGCGTCGTTCCATCGAGCATTGTTTGAAGGTGATAAGCGTTTCTCCCTTCTTCATTATCCCTCCATCGTCTCAACGTATTTTCTAACATCGTAATGCCCCCTTGAATAGCTCCCCGTTGACGACGCAAGCCTTGAATTGTAGCCATTTTTTGGGACGGAAGGAAGTGAATCGGCGAAATAAGTTATGACAAGCTTACCCCCTTGATGTTCAGTCCTTATGATGTTTGCAAGCAATCGCTCGTGGCCTGGTGATATGACGATGATCCTGTCTCGATTGATGGCGAAGTGTCACTTGTCCAACACCTTGGTAGATATCTTCCTTGTGATCCGCGTTAATATTCACTAACACTATCTCTAAGTCAGAGTCACACACTGATCAAGTTCGAATGAGTTCAAAGAATTTTGATTGCAGATCCGGCTCGAAGGACCATGAAGAAATTCGCGGATACTATGGCAAGCTAAACGCTTGTCAATATACACGAATTCCGAAATTCTAATTAAAGAGTTTCGGCTGGTTGGTTGATAAATAAATAGTGAACACCGAATTGCACTATAGAAATTTATTCACAACGATAAAGGTAAATTAAGTGGACTGTATTAAATTTATGTAGAGTATGAACTATAAGCGGAGTTACACTATAGCGGCGCGGATGTTCTGATTACTGCAAGGCAGTGCGGTTGTTCCCGAGTCGTAACGAAGACTAACAAACTCCCTTTCAAAATATCGCTTCTGAAATTCTTGTGAGGACGATTTAAGGAAGGGGTAAAACGAGATGAAAATGTTCCCTGATAATTCCATTGGTGTGACAATATACAGTGGGGAATGCAAAATTCTTATTGGTGGGAAAGATGGGAAATCCAAAAAATGAGGAATGCGAGAAGGGATGATGAAATACGCGTTCCTGATTGGCGACGATAGGAAAAAACCCAGGAATAATGAGAGGACTGTTCGAGAGTGAAAAAATGAAATTAGGTAGGCTGGAAGGGAAAATACCTATGCGACCGCGTGGGTGAATTGGCCAATTGGTTTATGACCGTATAGATTGACCCAAGAAAAAGTGTTTAACCGTGTCTTAATCCCTGGTGGAAAATCCGACGTGCTATCGTGTCCGTAATAAAAAATTAAGACTATTCTATAAGCATACAAAATAATTTCGAGCGATTGAATGGTTAGCACGAATAAAGAAATTTTTCCCAAGCACAGTATTCACAAATAAATGTACACCCTAATGTTAAAATACATAAAGAAAGACTTATTGTTCGACCGATGTACAAATGCTTGCCAGATGAACGTTTCAAATAAGAAATAAAAACATTAAACGATTAAACAGTGCGAGACGTGACACAAAGCAAGTTTCCGACACAATGTTCGAGTAGCGAAGAATAGGAAAGTAACAAACAAGGACAGAAATTCTCAATATGATTATAACCAAAATATTGCTAAGATATTGAATCATAGTTAAGATTATAGCGAGGCTCGTACGAACATATACAGCTAAACAATGTATCTGTGAGCCCTTTACAACCGCGAAAAAGTTTAATGAGAGACAAACGAAGTTGAATACAAATTTTTTTTAATAAAATTTTTGTATGTTATACACAATTATATTTTAGCAATAAAAATTCGAAAAAAAAAGTTGAAATTAAATAAATTATATTATTTATTGATCACGCAATCGATGTGATAATGAATTATAATGAATTTATATGATATTGAAATTGATAATAAAATGAAGAATAGAAAAAAGAATTTTCGTTTCATTCCGGGGCTCGGTATATTCAAATTATTATTTATTTTTATTAATATTTAAATCCAGAAGACGAGACAACAGAATTAAATACAAATTAAAAAAGAAAAACTTTCATATAACAAATGAAATTGTATTTTGCCAATAAAAATAACAGAATGAAATAATGTTTAAAACGAGTGAATAAGTTACTGGTAATTATTGTTGCTAAATATTTACTTTTAAAAAAAATTTTAACAACACTAAAGAGAATAATTAAAGCGACATAAGATTTACTATTCATTAATATTGATATTGATTGGTTAAACAATAATCAACCACGGGTTTAGAAAGTTGTTAAAATAAAGCAATCGAACGTTTTTTAAAAAAATGCGTAATATAAAAAAAAATTTAACAATTAAGAAGAATAAATATTGTTTAATAATTTTAAAAGTTAGTTTTTATTAGGGGGGGCTCCGCCCCCAACCCCCGCCGGGGGCTTCGCCCCCTGGACGCCGTTTCCTGGGGGCCTCCGCCCCCCGACCCCCGCCAGGGGCTTCGCCCTCTGGACCCCTTCTTCTGGGGGGCTCCGCCCCCAGACCCCTGACGAGCTTTCCATCCTGGTGCGAGGAAAAACAGTATACGCACCACGGGAGGAAAGAAGCACATTCCCGCCCTCGTAGCATTGTCACCCTCGCCTTCGGCTCGGCAACCCGAGCCGAAGGCGAGGTCCTCATATTTAACATTCCATATGTCGATATGGAATGTTAAATATGAGGGCGCTATTGCCTCATTTTATTTCACATTGGTATCACGCTATTATTTCAAATCTCCATCGTCATCAATTCATATATAAAGAAAAATGATACACATATTCTTAATAATAACGAAAATTCACTGTCAATTTGTTATTGATGATGAAAGGAACAAAAAATCCATTGATTTCATTGAGTTATAAACGAACAAGTTGAACGTGAACCGACTTAAACGATTTCTTTGGGATCACCAGCTCTCTGCTTCGAAAGGACCAACTGTATCGGCATGGATTTTTTCAAGTATATCCCCGGGTTTTGGGCAAATGTGATTCTGTCACTGAATCGAATTTTGGTGCAGAATGCAAAGGGGGGGGGGGGTGAAGATGGTCAATGGATAGATGGTTGAACCATCCGAAGGAAATAATTGGACAAAATATAACTTTCGGCAAGGCAAAATTTTGAAAAAAATGCAACCTCTTTTTTTTCGCTAACATTAGTGATCAAAGTCGATAGATTTACCCTTGCAATTTGTAGTCTTAACTGGAACATTAGCATCTAACGATTGCTAATTTGCCAAAGGCCAATTAAAGTTTTAACGATATCAGTTTCTCGTTCTCTATAAGATTGTACGATACAAGCCGACCAACGTATATACAATAGAGGAAAGGATGTCTGCTTTACTTACGCCGTATACGTTGCATGTAATGTCTGCCAATCGGGAAAAAGTAGAGTTTATACGCTCCTAGCTAGGCTATACGTTGCAGTTTCATCTTTCATGTATATATGTGCTAGATAAGATTAACCTATACACTATTAATTTTTTTACGTCACATTGGTATTTCGGTATTATTCCCGTAATATGAAAGATGTTATTCGAATTGCGGCGGAGATCGGATTAAAAATCCATTGGATTACCGCATTTGATAATAAGCAATTTTTATGTATTTCGGATCAAAGACATTTTCAATAATGGTGATTATTATTAATAACAATGATTATTAGTATGCGCAATTGAAGTAGAGGATACTTTTGTAACTGAAAACAAGATATTACGTTTTTCGAGATTGCGTGCCTCATTCCTCCTGAATGACTTTTAATATTTCTTTTTTTTCATTTCTGGTATTTGACTTTTATCGTTGAAACGCGACTGCTTGCACCACAAATTTTTACACACAGAGACATTAAATGAAAGTTATTACTAACATAAAATGTTTCGCTGCTATCGATAGGGAAAGCTTTTTGTCGACCTGAAATGACAGGTCACTTGTTGCCGACAAGTTTAATCAAACTTAGTAGGTTTCTGTTCGTAATTGACTTAATTGTTACTGGTATTTATCTCGACGCTATGAAATAATTTAACAACGAATTCAGCCTGATTCGGCACCTTATGAATTTAAATACTCGGGTTCATGAAATAACAACGAAAATACAGGTGCACTGGTATGTATACTTGTATGCCTACTGTTTACAACGGTGCTGTGTAACGTAATAATACACATTGGATGAAAACTTGTACGTGCTTTGGAACGTTCAAATATCAGATGATATGTGTGAATGTTATCGAATTAAAATAGCAATGTTGTAAAGTAGCATCGACAAATTTAGCAGCTCGTAATCGAAACACAGTGTATTCAATTTATAACATACGCTCAGAACACGTTCTCCGCTAATAACTACGTCTAACCAATTTGATCAGTGAACAATATATGAGTTGATTAATATCGTCGTGATCTTTGGTCTCGTTCAGAGACAATTTGAACTTTTTTTTTATAGTTGGATTTCAATACTGCTGAGTAAAAAAACAGTAAGATTGATCAATTAATTCAATCATAGTTGAGCATTAGGAATTCCGCGCTGTGTATTGAACAATGCTCGAATTTCATGTATGCATAGCATATATATTATACTCTCGAGATAATATGAGCTTCTTAAGCATCTCTAATGGGAGACGAAATCAAGAACGATTTATCAATAAACTACAGTCAAGTCGATGAGGATATTGCATCCGCATGAGCTCTTCTCTTATAGCAATTGGTACTTTATTTCTGTCTTTTTCTTGTACACTCACAATCAGCTCCTTTCTTCCAATGCTCATTCCCTGTATTACAAAACCTATCTGGAGTGCGGACCAGCTTGTATCGTGATTTTCTCGTTACCGTGTGCTGCAATGCTTGCAGGATTAAACGTAACGAAAATTGCAGCTTGAGGCGAGGAATTGCATCCGGTAATTTGCAGGCGCTCGAGAGTCACAGTAGCCACGGTAAAAAGAAATCATATATGCGGTGCAGATATGATACGACGTTGAAGACGGGAAAACCGCTTCGAAAGTTCGCCGGATGTTTGCATGGGATTTTTTACTTATATACTGTTTCACTGAAAATTGCTTCGTGTTGTGAATTTTCATGATTTCCATAATCATTGCAAATAAAAATAACATATCTGAAAGTTTCCCGATTAATTTCCATAAAAACTAAATGTTTATACTTTCGGTTAAAAGTTTAATAAAAGTTAAAAGTTTAAATATTTTGTTTGGTAATTAAAAGGAAAAAAAATATGTGACATTTATGGTAAAGTACGATTTGTACAATTTGAAAAATGCCAATAAAAACTCGTATCTCAAACGATACTTCTGGAGCTCAGAGTTTAAAGTAGTTTCTTGGTGTTTTTTCTCCATGCTCCTCTCTGTGTCCGGTGTTGTGTTGCTCCTGCTGTTTCCGAATGTGGATCGTACACTCGGAGAACATCAGGAGATCACATGGTATAAAAGCATATAAGCGATATCCGTACAAGGAATATAACATGTAACGGCGGGAGCAGCATCAGCAACCAGAATTACTTGGCGAGAGATAACGAGAGAACGATCGAGAAACTAACGACGTTGAATGCTGTCTACATGTTACCTCAACAATCCCATGTGTTTGGTCCCATACCTTCGCACTGATCATTTCTCGCTAACGAAACGCTCACGACTAAATACTACAATTATCGACTAGCGCGCCATGTGGTTGAAAAAGCAATACAATCCAATGATATATTCTTTGTGATAGATGTTGAATTTCTAAAAAGCATCGGTATAGTAAAGTGGATGAAAGATCACTGTTCATTAGTGCTTTTTTTCTAAAGTACGATTTTACAATATATTAACCTCTGCTTGACACATTCACTCAAAAAAAGGAACGGTAAATTCAACGAAATATGAATCAATTCAACCTAATTTCGCGGTCTCGGGTGACGAAACAAATATGTAGTTGATTTAAACGATTAATTACGTTGTATTGAAAGTATAAGTTCTGTCATGATAAGCTAATCTTGATTTGGTTGAACGAAATTTAGAGTAGACGCAACCGAATATCGAGTTTTCCTGATTTTATGGATTACTTCATTTGATCGCACGTTAATTTCCAGTACACAAATTGGTGAGTTAAATCAACGACACATGCAGTTAATTCAATTGAATATCAAGCACGTATTAAATATATATGAGTATTGTGACGTTGCGTCACAGGTCGCCCCGACCTGCCCCTCGTAAGTCCACCACGCACGTCCCCCCATTCCCTTCCCTCGCGTTATGTCCCCTTCGTGATCCCCGTATACCGCTTTGATTAGTTTAAGTCGTCCAAAAATGTCGCGAAATTCAAGAAATGTGAATAGGTTTAGTTACATTTAAGTTCCGCAATTATATCGCCGTTAATGCCGCCCAAAACAGCACCAAAAGCGTCGTTCTTGCTCCCCCCCCCCCCCCCCCCCCCAGCGCAGCATCAACGGTGGACCCCAACACCCGACAAGATCACCGCCCGGAGAGAGGAGCTATCCCGTCACCGCCACCCTGGGGGTGCATCATTATTTACGCGGAGGAGGAAGTCGCCTCCCCGCAAGAATCACCATCGCCAACACGGAGAAGGCCCCACTCCCCGTGGATCACGTGAATTGGGAAAATCGAGCAGCCGCCACCACCGTCTCTGGCTTGCAGTCCCCAAAAATTACCGACTCCAAATGCATCGACCCCCGGGGAGGATTATCAATCGACACCTCATCTCCGCAGTCTGAATTACCATGGATCAGCTCGATCAGGAGTCACCGTGCTGCCATCCCTCTCCCATCCCAAGTATCACTTATTAGAAATTTCTCCCAGTCTGCGTATTGGCCCCCCGAAAATCTCTCCCACTTTCCCTCAATTTTTGCGAAGAACCCGGAAGCAAGTGACGAGCTCGTCACTTGCGAGCGAGGCGTCGGAGCGTAGAGTAGCGAATAATCCCCGTGCGTTTTCTTTTTTTTTGTATTGCGATCCCCCTTTGCGTAGTTCCCTTTTATTAAGTTCTTTTTGAGTGTGAGTGAGTGAGTGAGAGCTGCGCGAAAGTATTGTAAAGAGTGAAGGATTGAGAGTAAACAGTGCGAGACGGAAATTGCGAGTGAAGAGGAAAAGAATTTGCGAATAGAGGAGGATAGAGAAGGAGATCGAGGAAAGGAATTGAGAAGAAGAGAGGAGATTTTTCGAGACCGTAAAGCGTGAGTTCTTTTTCTCTTCTATACCGGTCCGATCATTTTCTTATTATTTGCGAAACTGCGAAACTGCGAAACTGCGAAACTGCGAAACTGCGTGCGCGAGCGGCCACGTGGTCACGTTCTTACGATTTTTCGCGAGTTCCCTTGCGTATTGTGCGTGGTGCTTTCCCTGCGTTCCCTATTCTCCCCCTCGCCCCCTTTGTGACCTTTCCCTTCCCTGTCTTCCCACCCCCGTCGTTATTTCGCGTTCAAGAGCCTTGTTTTTCTGTCGTATTTTCTCTTTTTATTAATTATTGCGTCGATAGCACGTTTTTTTTCTTTTCGCATTCGTTTGACTCGGCGGTCAAGAGTAAGAGGCGTAATAGCGTTCGGGAACCTCCCCCCTGAGATCCCCCTTTCCCCCCGTCACCCCTTCGCGTAGTTAATAGTACTTTTTTTTTCCATTATTATCTCTTTTCCTCCTTATTTCATTGAATCAGCGATCGTTGCGAGTTCGGCGTAAAACTCGCTGGCACCCACAAACTTGTTTTTTTTTCTCAATAATATAGAATATATTTCGTTTTTTCTTTACTCGTTTTCTTTTATTTTTCTTATTTTTCGATTCTCGTTCCCTGTATTGTTTCGCCTTCCCCCGAAAAAGGCGTCACAGTATATCAATTTGTATTTATAAATAGACATGTATACATATTTATGTACAAATGTATATATTCACATATATAAATATTGAGACAGGATATCTTTTCACGCTCTCACTTGGCGAGAAAATCCCTTCACCTACCGCGGCCTGGGTCAACGGCTGGTAGGGCTCTTGGCAAATTTTACAATCATTAAATTTCTCGTTAACAAAACAATTGTTGGGCGCCAGATAGTTTAGAGATACTATCAGATCTATCTGCTATTATTACTTTCAAAACTTACATGAGACACGTCCACAGGGGGGAACAGTTGGGGACCCAAAGCGCAGAGATCAAAAGCAAGCGTGTTCCAGCAAGAAATACAATTTATTCAGAACTTACGTGTTTGCTGACAAATTCTAATGATACCTTCCGGCGAACACCAATCGCTCTCTTTACGAATATCGCTTGACGACGGTTCGACGCCTCGCAGTCGGCGCGAATCGACGATTTTGACAAATTCTCGCTTTACACAAATTCTCACAATAACTGCTCGAAGGCAGAGAACGGCACAGTACGAATACGAACGACAGGCAAAAGGGGTCTTTCCTTTTAGACGACAGAACAAGGAGTCCTTAATTGTTCGTCTTGCGCGCTACGCTGACCCCCTGGGCCACATCCCCTCTCCTAGGACCCTATGGCCTATTGGTCAAATGGTAAAGCGTTCGCGCGACGGCCCTCGGCCTCTGCGGGCGCACGCGGTAATACAATATCTGGATCGCCGGTCGATAATTAACGATTATGTAAATACCTCAAATACCGACGGACGCTCTCAGCGCTGCAAAACGCAGGCGAGTCAACGCGTCGAGGGTACATCCTTACTATCCGGTCACAATATACACTGAAAAAAAGGATTGGTAAATTCATTTTAATATTGTTCAAATCAACCAAATTTCGCGGTCACGGGTGGCGAAACAAATATGTAGTTGATTTAAACAAATAATTACGTTGAATTGAAAGTATGAATTCTGTTATGACAACCAAATCGTGATTTGGTTTAACCAAATTTTCAGTAGACCCAACCAAATATACAGTTTTTCTGATCCTGTGGATTACTTAATTTGATCGTATGTTAATTTGCAGAACACAAATTACTGAAATAAATTGACCATACATATGCTGAAATTTAATTCAATTTTATTATCAAGCTACGTATTAATTATATATGAGTATATAAATATTTACTTTTTAACAGTGAAGTAAACATATATTTATATACAAATATATATTTTTCATATATATAAATATATGTATGTTAAAAGGTTGCTATTAGAACAATTTGACTATCGTATTGTACATTGTCGGGACACTTGGTGTCTAGGAGGACAGTCCTCACAATATTTTATTACTTAAGAATAATGTGAGGACATGTCCTGACAGCGACCGATTTCAAAAGAAAACTTATTTTTCGAACATTCGTTGCATACCAGGGCGGTCCTGACAAACATTTGCGAAAAGAGTGCTATCAGGACTTTTAATAGTATTCTCATTGTCATTCTAAATTATGACAGTGATATTATGGATAACATTTTGTGGATGGTACAAAATGTGTGAAGAAAATGTTACCGTGTGCGAGTTCAAAAATATAACAAATCTATATAACGATTATGCCATTATATTTATTCTGAGTAACTTTTTTTCTACAGTTCTCACAACAACCGGTCTGCAGAAAAAAGTTAAATGGCTAAAAGAGTCCAGTCTTTATAAGTATCGCTATATAAAAAAAAAATCTCTGAAAAGTTCTAATAACCACCGATAGGTTTCTTCTAGCTTTTGATTTATTGCTGCTACGTTGCGTTATTTATGATATAGCTTTGTGGCCATAATTTTGTGAAAAATGATGAATTATCTCGTAAAGACAATGAAATTGTTGATGTAGGCTAATATGGCAGAGTAAGAGTAAGAGGATCCGAAACTTGTTGCTAAATTTTCATGATGTCTAACTTTATATTGCAGTTGTACCGTAGTCAGTCGTTAATAATTTCCATTAGTTTACAATCAGCCCATGTCAAATTTAATTTGCTTATTTCTACGATATCGTTATAACAGCGAATAACTGAGACATTACTATAAGTGTTCTTTCTCATAAGGAAGTTATTACGCACGATTATTATTATGTACGTGTGCGTGTACGACGTACGACAGAGCATATTTTCAGACAAGGTGCATCAGAATCACAGGTGATAATTGTTCGGTAAGTGAATTTTGGACAGTATTGATTTTAATTGATTGTTTGTTTGTTTTAAGGATAAGGATAACCCTCGGTAAATTGGAAAACACAACCTAAGTAAAATCATTGGGAAGGAATTTTTAGTTTTCATTCTATTGCGTATGAAATACCAATCCGAGTAGTGATCCGAATACTTTTAGAACATTGGTTTTCGTAAGATCTTTTTTTAACCTATATTTTATGAGCAAGTTATTCAGCTACATTTTTTTATAACGAACGTTGTCAGGACAGTGGTGTCCTTATAAACACCGACATATCGAAAACCCAACCCAAACAAAATCAGTGGCAAATGTATTTTTTATTTTCCTTCTATTACGTATGAAGAACCCATCCGAATGTTCATCGGAATACAAGTAGAGAATTAATTCTTGTAAGACCTTTTACGACTTACTTTTTATAAGCAAGTCATTGAGCCATATTTTTCATTTGCGTCATTGGCTGTCGTATGGACTTTGCGTGATTCCGTTTTCGAATGTGTTTAGATATTAACAAATTGTACAAATAAAATTCTGAGAATATTCAGATCTATTTTCGATTCATGTTAAAATATTTCGTTAATATTTTTAATCTGTCGGTGTTTTGCCACAGTTATGAACACGACTCATAGTGCAGCCAGATATGCGAAAATGAAACATAGCTTTAGTATTCTCGAGCTCGTATTTCCGAAAAAAAACATTTTTGACGTTATGTCAAATTGATTGGTGAAATGATCGGTGTGACGGAGCAAATTTTCAGATAACTTTCAGCAGAATCGCCGCTCAAAGTCGTTAGGATAATTGCGTTTTCGGCACATTTAATTTATATTGGTCGTTATCAGGACAGTGGTGTCCTTATAAACACCAACAAATCGGAAAACCCAACCCAAACAAAATCAGTGGCAAATGAATTTTTTATTTTCCTTCTATTACGTATGAAGTACCCATCCAAATGTTCAGCGGAATACTGTTAGAGAATTAATTCTTGTAAGACCTTTTACAACTTATTCTTTATAACCAAGTCATTGAGCCATATTTTTCATTTGCGTCATTGACTGTTGTATGTACTTTGCGCGATTCCATTTTCGATTGTGTTTAGGTATCAACAAATTGTACAAATAAAATTCTGAAAATATTCAGATCTATTTTCTATTCATGTTAAAATATTTCGTCAATATTTTTAAACTGTCGGCCACATTTCCTAAAAGTTACCTAGAGTCACGTTATCTAGTTTACATAACTATCAGATGAAGTATGACAATTTTCATTCGTGTTTTGCGACAGTTATGAACACGACTCGTAATGCAGCCAGATATGCAAAAACAAATCTAGTTTATTTAGTATTTTCAAGCATGTATTCTCGACAAAAAGAGACAATTTCGGCGTTATGTCGAATTGTCTTTTTTTATATGGAACATGTAAAAAACAAATGATTGGTGTGACGGAGTAAATTTTCAGAGATCTTTCATGAGAATCTCCGCTAAAAATCGTTTGGGTGATTGGGTTCCGGCAGTTTCAATTCACATTGGTCGTTGTCAGGACAGTGATGTCCTTATGACCACCGGCAAGCGGAAAAAACCCATACAAAATCACTGAGAAATTACTTTTTCATTTTCATGCTATTACATATAAAGACCTATCTAAGTGTTCATCGGAATACTGTTAGAGAATTAATCGTTGTAAGATATTTTTTCAACTTATTCTTCATAAGCAAACTGTATTTCATATTTATATTTATCAATTGCGTCATTGGCTGCCGTATGAACTTTATGCGATTCCGTTTTCGATTTTGTTAGGTATTCGCAAATTGCACACATAAAATTGTGAAAATATTCCTCGCATTTCGCTGAAAATGTAGTATTGATTCACATTCTGAGATGAAAAATCAATTAATTTTACTGGTGAGAATAGTTTTTAAATATTTTATGTGATATATTTTATTAAAGAGGAAAAAATTATTGAAAAATCGAGGTGCCATAACGGTGTTCCCATGTTGCACAGACTGAATTTTTCATAAATTTAAAACAATGACGAGTATTTTTAAGCAATTTTCCTAAATTGAATAATGAAACGTTGTAAATTCCAATCAACAACCTTTTGCATATAAATATATTCACCAAATAATTAAAGAATGTGTTTATTAGCCAATAAATAAAATAAAAAACTCATTATCGTTTTCTTATTTTGATTGTTTGTCCAGAAAATGTTGATTTTGCATGTAAAAATGTTTATGAGGTTGTAAAAGTTTTGTATGATTCATACAAAAACAATGTGTTCGTTATTAATAAGCATGTATTACAGCATAAAGTAACTGAGATGATGAAATCTGAGTATGGCAAAACTTTAACGTGACGTTATACATTATGCAAATGTATAAACATTTTTTGGATGGTTTTATTATTGCGAAATGGGGGGGGGGGGGGGGTGCAGGTAAGTCAGCAATTTAATTATCTTCAGAAGCCATTTTTCAGAAAATCATTACCATATCATCTAAATTACAACTGAAGCAAGGGAGCAGCTACAAATCGAAAGTTGGTGGTTATCAGGACTATTTTAGAGGATTTTTCGTAAAATGGTAGTTATCAGGACTTTCGTAGGCTGTATTTTACAGAATAGTCTTTATGAGGATTCCTTTAACATTTTTTTTGTATAGGATGATTCTCGTAATTGATGAATAAAAAAATACTCAAAAAAACATAATGGCATGAACGTTACATAGATTTTTTATGCCTCTGAACTATCAAAAGTGGAAGAACTGCAAAAGTCCTATTAACAACCACTACCTTCCTGTACAATTGATTTTTTGAAAATTTTCCGATTTTAGAGGAAAATTTGTAGTTTTCGCAAATGTGCAACCAACATTTTTTTTCGTTGTGTGATTCCGTGTCATCGGAGTATGTATAATTTTGATGACATCTTTAGGCATTTAGAAATTCTTTTTTTAATTCAAAACACTACATTGTTGCTGGACCGTTATAAGAATCACGTCGTTGGCTCTTTGTTGAGCTCATTCGTCCTTTGGACAGCACAACGTCAGCATATCGGTAAAAATGTTTTTTCTTGTCGAATTTGACGACGGGATAAAGTACGTTTGCACGGAAAAAAAGTTGAGTTCCCGATGCGGAAAGAGTTGTATAGTGAAGTACCGGAATGGAGGTCGATATCCGGCGCAGATTATTGCACAAAATGGTAATTATTAACAATTTTACATTTTTTCTCTGTAGTGAACACAAAAAGCCTTTGTCTGCTGTCCTTGTAAGCATCAATATGTGCAACTGGAAGTTCCTTTTTCAATTCTCTACCAAAGTTCTCCATCATCTCAAATGCCGAAGTTGCCTAGTATTTTGGATGATGAATATTTGCTGTATACCGCTCCTTCCATATTTCAATATTGAAAATAAAATCATAATCGCCGATTTTTTCTGATTTTTAACGGACATGAAAATTGATGAATCATAAATCTTTTTTTTTCAAATTTTTCGACAGATTGTATGGAAAATATTATTGTTCAAAAAATCGTATTACTAATACAATCCTCTGATGTCCTCAGTTGTGAGGACTAACAGTCCTCACAACTACCTTTATTGATATTCCAATCGGTCCTCACAACTACCTTTATTGATATTCCAATCGGTCCTCACAACTACCTTTATTGATATAAAGTTGTGAGGACCGATTGGAATAAAGTTTTATAGTACAAATAAACAATTTTCACACAGGGAGAAGAATTCTCATTAATTAACTACCTATTTCTCTCTTTGCATTCATGATCGAAGTCCCTCAAAATGTAAAACCTGAAATTTTGAAGACTTTTTTCCAGAAAGGATCAGTTTGTTACTATCAATGCAAAAAACCTTTGTTCGTGCTGTCCTTGCAAACATCAATATGCCCATTTTCGCGTTCCTTATTCAATTCTCCAGCATCTTAAATGGCGAAGTTGCCTTTTTTTTGGTTGATAAAATATTTGTCCAGTATTATCCCTTCTATATTTCAATATTGAAAATAAAATCAGAACCTCCAATTTTTTTCTGATTTCCAACCGATATGAAAATTGTTGAATCATAAAATTTTTTTTTGGGAATTTTCCGATAGGTTCGGTTAAAAAGAATTATATTACCGTTCAAAAAAATCGTATTACTGATATAATAACAGGGAAGAAAGTTCGTGAAAATTAGTGTGTGAGAACTGTTCATTTGTCCTATAAAAATTCGTTTTAATCGGTCCTCACAACTACCATTATATCTGCGTGAAGAATTCTCATTTAACTGCTGATTTCCCTCTTTTCGTTCATGATCGAAATCCTTCAAATGTTAAGATTCAAGATTTCGAAGATGTTTATTTCCAGAAAGAACCTGTTTTTTACATACACACAGCATGTTTTTTTATTATTTGAAAATACGCGTCATCCGGACAATGCCGTGTTTCTATAGGCCAATTTTTTTCATCAATAATCCACCAGATGAAGGACGTATTCTTGAACGCGAGATGAAGAAGCAGAGTCAATTGCCGCCCTCTGAAGAGAACGAAAACGTCCTCCAATACGCCGATCAAAACGTCTTCCAAAATACGGATGAGAATGCTCTCCAAAACGATAGTACTGTCTCATCTGATCTCGTACGCTGCAATTCTCTATCGGAATTCGACGTATCCAAGAACAACGAATCATCGTCATCCACATCGCTATTCTCAGAGTCATTCGTGAATACTTCTACATTTAAGCAACTATTAAACGAAGTTGTCCCAGCGCATATGTCCGATTCGTCTTCGGTTGGTGTTTCTACGCTTATTATCGACTCGACGAATACATCCACGGATGCAGAGATAGATTTTAATGTATCTGTCGGCCAAGATGGTTTTTACGGAGCGATTAACGAAATAGTGGTTTTTAGTACACCCAATGAAGAGAATAAATCAGGTAACTCTTTTCATCGAGATTTCCGCTGATGAAAGTATTTGATATTTTACTTTATTTAATCTATTTTTTCTGTGCTACAGGTGAAGCACAATGTCAGGCTGACGACTCGAGTATCTCAACGAAAAATGGAACATTCACCATTCCAATGGCGAGTTTGTATGAGTCCAATATTGATGAACCTCCTTTAGAACGTCAAGTAGAAGACGTTATGGATATGCCGAATCCAAATGAGACGCACACCATTTCCGAGACGGATGTATCGAAACCTGCAGACCTACATGAAAGATTTGACCTTCCTGTAGAAAAGGGAGTAGAATCGTCAGATATTTTAAGCCCTCGACAGATTTTAAACGAAGGTAGTCATTAAAAATATGATTGAGAAGAAAAGTATTGTTTCCTATAGAACGGAAAATTAGACTTATGACAAATCTTCTCTATATTTCTTTATATAGATTCAAATGACAACACGAGTGATGAAGATTATCAGCCATCACAACATGATTCTGATGAGAGCAATAGTGAGGTAGATAATACGAGTATCGAGAAAAAAAAAAAAGTATATCGAAAAGATACAAATTCTTCTCTCGAAATTTCGTTGACCGCAAACACTCCCGGAAAATCAACTCGCGACGATGGCGATATGTACGTACAATCAGCAGCATCGGAGAAAAAGACAGAGGGAAGAAAATTATATTGCATGTATTGCGGCAAAATGCAGTCGAAATTCGCGCGACATTTACAAAATGTTCATAAGGATATCGAAGCGGTCAAAAAATTTTCGGATTTACCCAAACGAAATCCCGAGCGCGCCAAGATCATCGAAAATATTCGAAAAAAATGTATGTTTGAATTTAATACAAACAATACAATTAACGACGGTGAGCTAATGGTTTGCCGACGTCCAAGCGCCCAAAAACCCCGTTCTGCAACGCACTACAAAGTGTGCCAAAATTGCAAAGGCTTTTTTTCTAAAAGCAATATTCGGCATCACGCTAAACGATGTTTTTCTTACGACGGAAAAAAAAAATCGTACGTTGATGACGAGCGGTCGCAAGATTCTCGGCAGAATTCACGAGGAAGCATCAGCAATATTACGCCGTGACGTTTTCCCTATTTTACGAGAGGATAACGTCGTTCGCTTAATTCGATATGATCGTCTGGTCATCCTTTATGGTAACAAGCTGTGCGCAAAATATGGAAGCTTGCAACACCAGCACGATATGATAAGAGCTCATCTTCGTCTTCTTGGTCGGTTTTTGCGTGCAATTAAAGACCTGAACGATGACATCACAGATTTCGCATCCGTATATCAGCCAAGAATGTACGACGATGCAATTTCAGCTATTAATGCGATCGCTGGATATAACACGGAAACTAAAATCTATGCGTCACCATCGACCGCATATTTGATTGGCTGCCTATTGAAAAAAGTAGCAAATTTTTTCATTTTCGATTGCATCAAACGAGAAGATACACTGCGAAAACAACGAGTCGAAGATTTTTTAAAATTACTCAACGAGGACATCGGCATATCGGTCAACAACGTAGTGACGGAGACCCAAACACTGCAAAAGCGACGAAAAAAAGTTGAATTGCCATCGATGGACGACATACGAAAAATGCATGATTTCCTCAACGCAAAAAGAAAAGCCGCATTATCTGCTTTAGAGCACGAATTCGAAGCGGGAGCATGGCGCGAACTCGCCGAGATAACTCTCATTATGATACAAATATTTAATCGTCGCAGAGCCGGAGAAATCGAGAGAGTATCTATCGAAGATTATCGAAATTACGAATGCGTTCGTGATGAGGAGTTACAAAATTTGTCCGCAGAAATGCGAGAAATCGCGAAACGATATGTTCGGTTCACAATTCGAGGAAAATTGAAGCGAACGGTGCCGGTCATACTATCTGCGGATTTGCGTACGAGTATCGACAAGATTTTGAAATTTAGAGGCAATGCTGGCGTGAAAGAAAAAAATCCTTTCATTTTTGGCATCCCGAGTAACGATAAATCGCGACAGAAATATTTGCGAGCGTGTTTTTTAATGAAACGATTTGCCGAGGAGTCGGGAGTCCAGTTTCCTCACAAAATGAGAGGAACTACATTACGCAAGCATATCGCGACCGCCTGCATTCAGATGAATCTGTCGGATACTGAAGTGGCCGATTTCGCAGATTTCATGGGACACGCGGAAAAAGTTCATCGTCGAGATTATCGTCAGACGCTTGTATGTCGCGAAATTACGCAAGTTACCAGAATCCTCGAATTACCGGAACAACAAAACGATATTAACAGCGAGAGTGAAAGTAACACTAGTTCAGGTGACGTTTTTATGGTAAAATATTCGAAATATTTCCAGGGCAATGTTTTCGTTCTCGTGCAATAAATATTACTATTATACACTCAGATGATCCTATTCCTCCCGACACGAACAAGCGAAACAGAAAAATTCCGTCGAAGAAGCGTTGTACGAAACCACGTGACGAAGAGCCGATTAGTGACGGTGAATCAAGGAGTATACCGCAGAAACGAATGAAAAAAAAATCGAGTATGTCGTGTAATATTGCTACCTTATTTTCTACATCATTTTTACCAATTTTACATATTTATACATGATAAACGATATAACTCATTTCAGCATCACCTTGTGCTCCAATCCGTACAAAGAAACGTTGGAGCACCGAAAAAAAAGAAATCGCATTTAAACTATTCGGAACGTATATAAATTCTGGAGTATACCCCTCACTAAAAAAAATCCAAATGGAATGCGATAAGTATGCGATACTCCGAGGCCAAAAGCCGTGCGTCATAAAAGCCTGGATTTCAAATGAAATCAAAAAAAGAGCCAAGCGAGGCTAGCATCATCTCTATGGAGCTAAACGGTTTAGCTTTTTTCGTCTGTATTTGTTTTGCTGTGATGTGTTGTTTATAAAAGATTTTTGGTGTTCAAAATGAAACTGAAAGTTTCTTTCCAAATAAAACAAAGTACGATTTTTTATTCATCATGTCTGATTTTCCGTTCTTTTTCGTTCGCTGTTCTTCCTTCCAATACCCGTTTATCGCCGTTCCTTCACGTTGATTTTTTTGTCTGTTGAAATATTTGAATTTACATAATAAAAATATGTATTGCGTATAATGGGTTGGTGAATCGACTTTCTAAAAAAATATATTTCCTACAATTGTCAATTGAATGGTCCTGCTAACTACCGAACATACTATAAAAATGTCCTTATATCCCCCTTATAATCAGTTGAATCGGTCCTAATAAGTACCGATAATATGATAAAAAGATCCTCAAATGGACCATTTGTTCGAAGTCCCATCAAATACCATTACGAACCATTTCGTCTGTGTCCACTCGAATAATGGACGAATATTCAATTTAATGGTAGAATAATTTTAAATCACATTACTGTTACGGTTTGCAATAATCATATATATAGGTAAGAAAAAGTCCTGATAGCCGCCTTTTGACATACATATATATATGTATAGCGTATCCGCTATGAAGCAGAACCCGCTTTTTGGCCACCCTCCGAACGAGAGACCGTTCGGTTTTCGAGCAAGCGCATCGGACGTCAAATCCGGTATATAAAAATCGTCCTCAAATTGAGAACGATAATAATCGTTGCTATGTTTCTATATATGTTTTCCCTGGCTCGAGGTCGCTTGGGAGCGAAACGGTGGCCATGCGCCGCACTGCGGCCAATGCACGAACTTCTCGCAGCTATCGCAATCATGAATTGAACCAACTAATTTTAAAGAGTATATTCAAACAAATGTTGAATAGAGCTCAACGCATAATTTACTCAAACTAACGACGAGAATCATTCTAATGTATATCGTTTGATTAGATTTGTTGAACTAAATAATTGTTACTAATTATTTTGTTGAAACAACCATTACACGTCAAATGATAGTCATACTGAACTTTTCGTACAGTACCTCAATTTCCATTTCGCCACGTGTCAGGAGTAATTATCTTAAAAATAATTCTAATATAAAAACACATTATATCGTTTTTTTTTTCAAACAGGCCATAGCTGATGACTAAGTTCAATTTGAAAAAATATGTAGTTAATGGAAACAAAATATAGTCAAATTTACCAAATGTGCTACTAACCAAATAGCACGGTTGAAATAGCTAAATCGATTTAGTCGATCTAACCATTCTGCGATTGATTCAACCAAAATATGATCCATTCTATCAAATTTTGGTTGACCAAATTTGTAAGGCTGAATTTACGAAACCTTTTTTTCAGTGTATGCATAGTAAAGTCGCTATGAGCAGAACCCACTTGAACCCCCTCCGAACGAGACACTATTGTTTTTTTGGTTTTAATTGCATTTTGCTCTAATCATATATGTATATCATATAGTTTCCCTACGTGCGCGTTTGATGATCCCTTTTCTGTCTGTCTACTCGAGTCGTAACTATAATAACGGAACATGCAACAGAACTAGTATATGGAATATATGTACTCTGGAGATTTCGTGATCATGGTCACATCTAGGATGTTGTATCTCATCCGCTTGTGTCATTTAGCGCAGTAGCCATGTTCGAGAGTTTAAAAATTGGTTTTTCTTTGACACGTCTTTTCGATGGCGAGCCCTCTGGCATTATTGAATTACTTCGAGTACATAAACAACATAGGGATGCAAGTTGATGAGATGCAAGACGTGGATTACAAGATTCTCCGTATAACGTGAAAATAAGTAGGAACATCTGCGTGTGCATGATTCGTCTCGCCTATACAATCAACAACTCTAGTATACATTCTTTCGCAATAAAATACGCGAATGGTTCTTATCTGAAGCTGAAGCTATTCATTAGCGGTGTAATTGCGTCTGTACAACATTTTATTACACTTCGGGGAAAAAATACCAAGGTGTCTGACGTCGTAGCTAATGCCGGTGTACTAATATTTATTACAAAGTTATGAATCAGACAATTATTACATTACAAAAGGCATGTTAACATTTCGATACTGATAGCTTCTATTGTCTTGTGAAAGAATGCCTTGAAACCGTATTATGACGGTGTTGATTGTTCCTATAATTGTGTTCTGATAACAGCGAAAAAAAGTTGACGAATTAACATTTTTCATTGTTTTAGTCCCATCGCGTAATCAGAAATATTAGAAGGATAATCACAAACAGTCGCAGTGATTTAAAAGGAAAGTCGGCGGGATTAGAGCTTCATGGTGTATTATATTTTTATCCGCCGAAGTATTGCAAAATTTAGGGATAAGAGAAAGGCGAGGATGAGGATGGAAAAAAGAACAAGATTACCAATGGATCCCGAGGCACAGAAATGGGACGAATACTTCACTGATCGGAAAACGATTACACCTATTGACCATCCTTATACATAGTATACACATACCTCAAAGTGTTCCTGGCGGTGCATGAAGGGAGGGTGAGCGGAAAAGAGAAGCTGTAAATGGAAGCGTACTATACTGATGCAACGTTGCCCCGAAGTACACAAACTATCAACCACCCTGATATTAGGTTTCTCTTTTGCAGCCGATATTAACGCGTCATTGATTTCGAGAATGTGCTACCAAGAGCGAAGAAAAACTCCAACTCTACCATGATTGCAAATGCGGACATTGCACAGTTGAAAGGCGATCAAAATACAGTGCGACCTCCCAATAAGAAACCAAAAGCCCCCAAGGGGAAGAGTTTTTCGTATACTATATGGCATACCCCCACCAGGCGCGCGCTCCGCATTTCGCATGCGGACCTCTCAACAAGAAACACGCTCACAGATGCACACGCACATATTCACGTCCGCACGCACACATCAATTTACACTACACCGTTCACTCTATTTTGCCCGAATAATCCCTCCCAGGCTGGTTTCTTATTGAGAGGTTCTGCACACGAAATTCTCGAGCTCGGAATTCGAGTCAGAGTGGGGGAAGCACTCGAGTGAGAAACTGGGAAAAGTTTCTCATTGCCGGGTTTCTTATTGAGAGGTCGCACTGTAGATAGTATACTGATATCAATCCCATTGAGACAATTCGATTGTGAAAATCTTCGGGAGGTGAGATTAACCATGTAAAATTCAAAGACAATTTTATTTTCTTATGTACATTTGTATGAGTTTTAATCGATGTTTCTGCACTGGTATGACAAATGCGAAAGTAATGGTGTGTGTTTGTTTTACTTTTTTACGACTAAACTATCAAATGGATATTGACGAAATTTGGCCACCTTATGAAAAATATTTTCTCCATTGATACATTCCGGATTCCCTATTCAAAAGTTTATACGTATACTTTTATACTTGCGAGAGTTATTTTATTTCTGTTAGATTTGGTTAGATATTTTTTTTTATAACAAATCATTGGTTCACTTTGGATTATTAAGTTACATATTCAGTTTTGAATACGTTTTCGGGCGATAAACCTTTATCGTGTAAATATTTGAATAATATCGTTAGCATAATATTTGTTGTCTGCTTTGATATGCGGCGTGAACGCAAGTCAGGCCAGATAAAAATAATAGAAAAATTCTGCGCGAATGAAGTCGCGATTAACAACTAGTATTACATAAATATATGTATTACATTATATTATATGGTGTAAGTAATATTTTGGACAACCATAGAGGTATTTCCAGTATTCAAAAGGTTTAAATGATTCATTAATCTATTATTAACGTCGCAGCAACCCTGTGTGGACCCTAAAACGCTGCTCTAGAGCAGAAAATATTCAGTTTCTGACATCATTTCATCCCGGCCTGAATTGCATTTGTTTTTTTATAAGGTTTACAATATTTGTGCCATTCAAAAAATCGACTAGTCTAATTTTCTGTTGCGCTATCGTTCGAAAATTGTCTTGTTTCGACTGGCTCCAGACATTAAAATTTTCAGTTTTATTACAAATGATATGAAAAGTATAGTGTGTGGCACGGGACGAAACACGATTTCAGACTCGTGTGATGTCAGGTCTCGTCTTGTTTCGTCCCTAGTCACACTATATATATACGATTACGCCAATTTTCACGTTAAGACACTTTTTGTACCCCTCACAATGGATCACAGCTTAAAGATAATGTCGTCCATCGAAAGAACCAGCGATCTGTCCTATACGATGTGATTATTTGTGCTGTAGATGTGCTTTTGCATGCTGCAGATTGTGCTCTTGCGTTAATGAGTTAATAAGGATCGACCATAGCCCGTGTATACCGGAGCGTAAGAAAATTAACAACATGGAGACACTAATGAATTGATTCAGTTGTAGAGTCCTTGGAAACAGAGTGAAACGCATCAGATAGAATCTTCAATCGAATATTCAACGCACAACAGTTCAATTTCCTTGCCGTTTGTCGCAATGGATTTTAGATCAACCGCATCAATTCAACTATATACATACATAAATCCTATGGTGCAAGTATACCTAAATGTATGGTTACAGCGGAAGGGGAAACTGGTCTCAAACACATTCAGAACATGTTCCCACTCATGTACATAGTACGATCTTCTACAAGTAAAGGCTGGAAGCATGACATAGCTCTATAGCATTATCTGTCTCATTCGCGTTCGGCCGGTGATTACGATTTCGAAGCGTAGCGTTCAATCGGAATGAGAGTGAGGGAAGGAGACTTGGAGGAGAGAGGAAAATCGCCATTGAAAGCTATTACTACGAGAATTCAACACGCAGTGATCAATCCTAATATCAATTCATCTCGGGAACATGGGCGGATTGCACGTCCGCTTCATTATATCGATTGATGAAAGCAGTATATCTGCTTTCTATAAAAATGTTCGGACAATCCAACACCACATAGGTATGAACTTTTGATTGCACCGGCGTTTATTCCTTTTTTATTTGAATCTCTCGTGTAAAAAGACTTATTTCGCCGTTTTTATTACAGTTCAGTATAGCTCTGTAAATGTCCTACTAATTCTGTGAAAAAATTTAGCTTTTTAATGGAACTTTTACATCCCACGTTCGACTTTTCTACGGAGAAATTTTCAGTCTCTCTTGTATTTTTTCTCGAAAATCCGGATCTCTCAGGATACTCACTTGTCTGCCGGTATATATGCTGTGAGCTTATGCGTCATCGCCCAAAGGATTAGGCTAAGCTACGCTCGATCGTTCTTCCGACGACCCCGGACAAAAAGTACCATCCGGCGAAATCTTTCATGACGCGGTGGTTTATTTCTTGGCTACCTACACAAATATGCGCGTGTATATACACGCCCGTGCACGAAATATCTTTTTTTACCGGCTCGAAAAAAACTTTTGCGAGATCTCCACAATCAGGGTGCTTCTCTGAGTCTGTTATTTTCGAACTTTTGATATCGCGAATGTAATTTACGACTGTGACTACCTCATATTTTCGAAACTTTCTACATTGTTGGATGTTGAATTTGGAAGGTTTAAAGTTGTTGTACACCTGTTATCTGACGCAAGGGTGTTTATAAAAGGGTGTTTTGAAAAACAAGAAGTAATTTCATACCAAAAGGAATTGCTAATTTTGTTTGTTTTACCCAAGTTGCAAAATTGATCATGTATGTTATTAACGAAGTTTCCACGTACTCAAACAAATTCTAGGTCAATCACAGACTTAGCTCAATGGAAAATTCCACTTCCTATTGAAATAACCTGGATATACATATATAATATCTTCTGTCTTTGTCCGCAAGATTTTTTTATGATCGATAAGTCACTTTTGAAGTACGTAAAATTTTTTACAAAAAATTCCTGAACGCCATACATGCACCATGGATGTTTTGCGAATTGAAGAGCTCTTAAGAAGTACGTAAATAAAATTTTGATTAAAAGCGATTGTAGACGGAATAAAATGTATCATTAGATCTTATTTATAAGTAGTTATAAGACATCGTGATCAACGGTATAACGTGAAGTCCCTTATTTAAATCTAAATTTAAATAAAAAATTAACTGCGATTACAAAATAACAAACTCAAGTAAGTTGATAATAACCAACAATTTTTGTTGGTATTTACGATTCCCCATCTTTTCCCTTTTTTGTGATTTTTTTTTCCATTTTACCATAAGGCGATATGTACGCAAAAACTATAAATCCGATCGGTTTAAAATTTATTGTGAGTATTTAGTGACATAGCACGGAGGCACTGACGATTTTAGAATTTCGAAATATTACAAAAAAATTTTTTTGCCGATTCGAAAAAAATTTCAAAGTTTCGAAATTTTAAAATCGTCAGTCCTTCCGTGCTATATCAGTAAATACACACAACAAATTTCAAACTGACCCGATTTACAGATTTCGCCTGGGAATGTTTCTAAATTTCGATGGGTATCACTTATCGCCTTAAAACTCTTCTAATGTGCGCATGGGGCCGTTTTACATTCCCCTACTGTATCGACTTTATACGAGGGCACTGAAAAATTGCGGAAAACTCGTGCCGATACAGACCGCTCTTTCGACAGAGGTGGGTGGAGCCCAGAACAGTGCCCGGCTGAGCGGTTACCCTTTCCAGTGCTGTCCGGGCTTAACTGCTGAATATTATCATTTATAGTTTTATATAATTAATGAGAGGATAGAAAATATGTACGTACATAGCGTTTTTTTAATGTTCCCAATTTTAGTCAGTTTTTCGCGCGTTTTTTTAAAATGACTATTGTTCACGCTCTGCATAACTCTAAATACGTGAAATACGTAAAAATAAATCGTGAAATTTATTATTTACAAACGAAATTCGCGGATAAAGGAATTGATGTTGAATGGAAACATTCTTTCCGAAAATTATTTGAATGGGAATTTGACTTTTCTGACGAGCCAAAAATGTTTCTCGTATATAATGTATGTATTATGAGTTTATTGACTTCGGCAAAAGAAAAAAGTGCTGACTTGAAGAGTCACCCTAATGTATATGTATACATCCAGCATGACCATATGTATACATGTCTAACTAAATCGAAAAAGTGTAAACTCAGTTAGGTAAAGATTTTGTGGAACGTCGAAGTTCCCAATGAGATCTCGACGTTTTTCCGGTGAGCTTAATAGACGTCGCTTTTGAAGGAGCCTCGTTTGCCTCGCCTCCGACCCATATGCGCGCCCCACAGATCTCTGAGATCACACCATAAGTCTGTGAAAACATTTTTTATCCTGCTTTTTCACACCAGGAACTAAAAAACCTTACCATGACTCTAATTAGCCAAAGATAGCGAGCAAAAAGCGTCGTTAGCGGGCTGTACATATCCTGCTCTTTGGAACGTTCATTCCGATTATACATGTATACATTTTTTGTTATGATTTTTAATCGCGTCCTCTCTCTTTTCCAACTCGACCATGCAGACATCATTTCCCTTACTCGTATAAAGATTTTTTTTTAAAATAAATATTCTGCAATGAAAAAAATGTAATTATCATAACGAAAATTAATTGAATATCAATAATTGGCAAACGAAAACATCTAATTGTAACGCAATTTACATTGCGCGAATATCATTTCGTCTATAAATATATCGTGTTTCTTGAATTTTCATTTCAAGTCAGCATTCCATGGGGTGGACGATAAAATCTTTATACGATTATGTAAAATTTATCTGCGCAGGAATGCGTCGCGTGTCGGATTGCGGAAAATCCAGCGTAAGATATTTGAATCGGAGCGTAAGTTTCTTTTGTACCAGAAGGATTTCTATGTTATGGAGAACTTAGCATCACTCTCGTGTACCCGAAGACTACGAAACCGACAAAACGAGTACGTTTTCATCGTTCCTTTTCAACCCCTCACACTCGCGGAACTTAAAACTCCCTTTCACATCTTCGGTATGTATAGATACTCAAGCTTACGCAAGCAAATACTAAGAAACTTATTCCTTGTTCTCGTTCTTCCTTCGCAAGTTTTAGTGCCCTGGATAGATTTGAAGAAAATCGAATGCGAGAAGAGAAACTGACGACGAAAGTCCTTTACGTTTAGCTCGCTTAGAATCTTGCGGATTCAACGATTTTGCCAGTGGCAAGTTTCGAAACCATTAACATATATCCGCTTTTGGTGCCAAATTTCGAGTTGCTTCACTTTATCTTAACAATTTGCCAAACTTCGCGTGTATGTTGTCTGTAATTGTAACTTACAAATGCAAATAAGCTTATAATAAGGATGTAAAAAAGACTGCTGAAATCTTAAATTATAAAAGAAAAACAGAATTTAATTAACACTTGGCTCGTTGGCTGTTAACATTTCAATATAGCACTTTTTATTTACGGTAGTCACGATATATTTCAGAACCAAAGATTACATTATAGTCCAAGATTTTTAGCACCAAAATGGGCTTGGCAAAGCAAAAAATCTTGATAATTGATTTTTTGATTGGATTATGTCAGAGGGTGTCCCCTAAGTATAAAACCAAATTTGTGACGTCTCAAACCGCGAGCGTTAGCCACCATCTTGAAAAACGCCGTTTTGCTAATATCTCGGAAACGGCCAGTTTTACGAGATAAACTGTAGAGGCCTTTTTTGTAGTGGATAAAATTCCCCATCTTTTTTATTTAAAACTTTTGTTTGGATTGTTAATATTTGTCGAGATATTGTTGATTGAAAAAACCAAATTTTGGTTTTCGTTATATATCTCGATAATTTTTGGGAATAAAAAAAAAAATGTAGAATTCAAAGTTGTAGAACATGAAATTTTCTATAATTTTTGTATAAAACTTTTTTCCGTAAAACTAATAGTTGCTAAGTTCTAACGCAATAAACGATGCCGGCCGCCGTCTTGAAAAACGCCTCTTTGCAAGTATCTCGTAAACGGCGAGTTTTACGTTTAAAATTGTAAGAACTTTGTTTGTAGAGGACAAAATTTCCTATCTTTTTTCACTGAAAACTTTTTTCAGTATTGTTAATATTTGTCGAGATATTGTTGATTAAAAAAACCAAATTTTTGTTTTCGGAATATACCTCGATAGTTTTTGAAAATATGAAAAAGAATATAAGAATTAAAGTTGTAGAGCAAGAAATTTACTACAATAGTTGTATGAAACTTTTTTTCGTAAAGTTAATAGTTGCTAAGTTCTAGCGCAATGAAAGTTGCCGGCAGGTAAAGAAAAACAGCGATTCGTGGTGATACGTTACTGTCGCATGCCAAAGAAATGTAATCTTTACTTGCCGGCATCTTTCATTGCGCTAGAACTCAGCAATTTTCATCTTACAAAAAAAAGTTTCATACAACAATTGTAGTAAATTTCATGCTCTACGACTTTAATTATTACGTTTTCCATATTTTCAAAAACTATCGAGATATATTCCGAAAAGAAAAACGTGGTTTTATTTATTCAATAATATCTCGACAAATATTAACAATACAGAAAAAAGTTTGAATAAAAAAAAATTGAAAATTTTGTCCTCTACACAAAAAGTTCTGGGAATTTTTAACGTAAAACTCGCCGTTTCCGAGATACTTGCAAAGAGGCTTTTTTCAAGATAACGGCGGGCATCTTTCATAGCGATAGAACTCAGCAAGTATTGATTTCGCAAAAAAAAGTTTCATACAACGATTGTAGAAAATTTCATGCTCTACGATTTTGATAATTACGATTTTTTTCATATTTTCAAAAACTATCGAGGTATATTCCAAACACAAAAATTTGGTTTTTTTAATCAACAATATCTCGACAAATATTAACAATACTGAAAAAAGTTTTCAGTGAAAAAAGATAGAAAATTTTGTCCTCTACAAACAAAGTTCCTACCATTTTAAACGTAAAACTCACCGTTTACGAGATACTTGCAAAGAGGCGTTTTTCAAGACGGCGGCCGGCATCTTTCATTGCGTTAGAACTTAGCAACTATTAGTTTTACGGAAAAAAGTTTTATACAAAAATTGTAGAAAATTTTATGTTCTACAACTTTGAATTCTATATTTATTTCATATTTCCAAAAATTATCGAGATATATAACGAAAACAAAAATTTGGTTTTTTCAACCAACAATATCTCGACAAGTATTAACAATACAAAAAAAAATTTCAAATAAAAAAGATGGGGAACTTTATCCACTACAAAAAAGGCCTCTACAATTTTTCTCGTGAAACTCGGCGTTTCCGAGATATTAGCAAAAAGGCGTTTTTCAAGATGGCGGCTAACGCTCGCGATTTGAGACGTCACAAATTTGGTTTTATACTTAGGGGACACCCTCTGACATAATCCAATCGAAAAATCAATTATCAAGATTTTTTGCTTTGGAAAAATCTAAAAATCTTGGACTATTAGCCGTATAAATGTTTGCAAACTTGCGAACTTCAATGTACCGATGTATTTTCCTGCCTTCGGCGAGAAAGCTCGATAGCAGTGTCTGATGCATGGAATATCTAAGGAAAAAAATAGAGAAAAAGAATGATATAACACTGAAAAAGACGAAAGTTTTCAAACAAACTTTGCATCCCAGTGTGCGTTATTGTAAAACACATGAGAGATAGAAGAAGCGCGAAGTTCTCTCAAGTCTGGAGTCTCGAAGGCGGATTAAAAGCGGCCAAGTTTTCATGTATGTAAGTGATTGCGAGAACATATTTGTGCAAAACACTGCGACAATATTAATAAATAAACAGTATTATAGGTATTAGAAATCGCAACGAGATTACAGAATATTGCTATACTTTTGTATGTTTTTTTTTTCAAATACGATTGTATGTTCGTTTCCCGAAATCTCGAATTCTCGAGTGTCAAAATTTTTCCTTAAACACACGAAAAAACTTCAAAACTAATAAATCGAGAATTATTATCGAAAATAATGATCATTAATCAGTATGGTTTCATAAAAGTGGTCTATGTATCTTTGAAACGTGGAAACAAAAATGTCTCGAAAATCTTGAGTGCTCAAAGCGGCGACGAAAAAGAAAGACCTTAACCCTTCGAGTGCATACTTGCGCCACCGATCGATAAGTGCATACTGGGTCATTTTGACACAAGGCGTTTTTCGAGTCGCTGTACCTCGGTAAATATTCGATTTTTGTTTTTGTCTCCAAAGACTTTTTTGAGGTAAAATATCCCTATTTAAAGGCCCTGAACTTTTTTTTGGACGAAAACGAAAAGTTAATGCCAAAATATTTGTTCAAAGTGGAGCCCTCGTTCTACGGTATAATGCTAACATCGAAAACATGGTGTCATAATGACACCGTATGCACTCGAAGAGTTAAATACATGTGACAAATTTGTGTGAATTTTATAGACATGTGAATGACTAGAAAATTGCTTAAAAATTAAGAAAGTCAAAGTATATAACAAATTTGTCTTTGAGATTTCTTGTTCGAATAAAACAGACCTAAGTAAAAGACAAAATAAAATACCTTAAATGGATTAGATGGACCTCATAGATGGATGGAAATTAGATGGATATCGAAAAAGTGCTCGGGAATGAGGAACGTTAAATTAAACCGTTATTTAGTATTTCTTCTCTAATAAAAATATAATTTCTTCGAATCTATATACGGCGAGATCCTTAGGTGGAAAGTTTTGTTATTTTCCTCGCGTAATGATCGCAAGATGGGGGTCATATATATATATATATGTATACACACACACACGCACAATGAGCACTATGACTTTTTTGCCCTTTTCTTCTGTGTTACCGCTGACTCGAATAGCACGACTAACGAGATCCGCTAAGCTTTCATAGCCTCGTTAAAGCTCTTCCCATTCAATCCTCTCACCAGAATGACTATTCAATGCTGTGCAATAGATATAATGCACTAGATTTCGTTTTGAGTATATTTTACAGATATATACGAATCCTTTAACATAATAATTATATATATGGGGTGGTCCACGCCAAAACGGCCACTTCTGAACCCGATCCCTTTCGATTTAGCTGAAGGTTTTTTTATCCCTTTTCTACCCTTTGAAAACCGTTTCTCAGAATTTTTCACATTTGTTCACCCACTCAAGAAAAAATTCACGGATTTTTGAATAAAATGGCGCTTTTTTCTTTTAAATATCCATAACTTTTTCAAAATTTGACTTATTAAGGCATTTTTTAATAAATTTATCAATTATTTCAAATGTATTTTGTCAACAAAAATACAAAAAAATTCTTTAAATTATCTTCATCGTTATTTTTTAGATTTTTGGAAAAAATACAAAATTTCTCGATGATTACCATTTTCGATTTTTTTGTTATTATATCAAACGTGAACTTTTTCTAGAAATCCGCAAATTTCTTTAGATTGGTGTTTTTTCGATATCTATTTTCTTTTCAATTCAAAAAAACAATTTTTTTTACTGGCCTTATTTTTTATAACACCATTCTGACATTTCAATGTCAAAAAAAAAAATATTCGAAGCTTCTTTTTATCTTTTATCTTAATTTTTCGAAAAAAAAAAAGTTCGATGATTACCATTTTACATTGTTGTTTTCATTTTTTTTTTGAGTTTCGAAGTTTTCTAAGGACTCAACCATTTTCAGAATGGTGTTATGAAAAATAAGGGTAGTAAAAAAAATTTTTTTTTTTCAAAAAAAAAAATAGAAATAAAAAAAACACCACTGTGAAGAAATTTGAGGATTTGCAGAAAATGTTAAAGTTTGATGTAATATAAGAAAAGTCAAAAATGATAATCATCGAGAAATTTTTTTTTTTTTTCAATAATCTAAAAAATAACGATGAAGAGAGGTTCAAATAATTTTTTTGAATTTTTTTTCAACAAGTACATTTAAAAATAAATATTTAAAAAAAAGAACGTCTTTATAAGTCAAATTTTGAAAAAGTTACGGATATTTGAAAGGAAAAAAAACCATTTTTTCCAAATCTTAGAAACGTTTTTTAAAAGGTAGAAAAGGATAAAAAACTTTCAGCCAAATCGAAAGGGGTCCGGTTCAAAAGTAGTCGATTTGGCATGTCCCATCATATATTCAAATAAATGGCCAGATCCACATTATCTTTCGATAAAACATTGCAAGGTTGGATCAGTGACTTAGTTGGTGAAATTTCTTTTTTATATGAGAGGAGATTCTAAAACGGGTTCCCGAACGGGGGAACCCGTTCGGATCAAATTTGGATTCAGGAGAATTTCTTGAATCGTTTTTGGATGAATAAATAGCGATTTTATTACCACATTTAAAAATGAATGAGGTTGTAACGTTATTACAATGAATGAGATAGTCGCCGGCAATATAGGGTAAAGTACCCAGTCCTGGCCCAGAATCACTAGTCGGCCTTTTTAAAATTTTCGATGCGTGCAAAGAGCGTTTGACACTAGTGTTCACACTCTTCGCACGCATCGCAAAATCGAAAAAGGCCGACTAATTAGTACAGTACCGGGACTGGGTACTTTACCCTATATTGACTTTAAATAACAGGTCAATTTTTTTTTGCCACTCCCAAAAGTCAACAGTAGTCATTTTCCGACAAAAAATGAGTAATGTTTGTTCTTCTGAATAAAGGAAAACTAGAAGATATTTGTTTATTTACATAACAACGCATGATAATTGCAACATACTGGAAATAATATATTGGAGTCTTCCTGCTTGTCAATCCCAACTGCTTTTTGAAATTACGAGGGACCAAAAAACTATAACCGTCCGCAGTCCTCGACCGAGCTGGATACTTTCTATTTTTTACCCAATGTTTCCTTGTCCCAGAGTTTAGACAGCGTGATCGTGCTTGGGAACGTTGTCTGGCCGCGAGGACTGGGAACAGCGAGTTTCAAGAGAGTGATGATGCCGCTGACGTGCGGATATGGAGGCGTAGAAACGTTGGGAAAAAAACCATAAGAGCTATCTCCAATTCTCAGTTTCTTCTATCCAAAACTCGATTTATTCATGCCATATTCATATCGTTTAGCAATAAACCAGCCCAAATTCACGTATGTATAAAAAAAAGAAACTTCATTGTTGAACAAACACGGGAAAATAGTTTTGTCATTATGCTGAATTTTATAACGAATTGCCCTTAAAACGTAGTGTAAATATAAAAAATAAAAAATAAATGTATAAAAAACATTGCCAACAATTCAAAATTAATATGTGAATCATTTCACATAACGAATCGTTAAAATAGTCCATCAAATATATTCTTTAGGTACATTCCCTTTTAGGGTATTGCGAACGTTAAGGCGAATGCTGTCTAGGATAGATAAATAGGATATGAGAGTGCAGAGTTTTCAAAGTCGTTTTTGTGCTAGTTGCATGCCGATTTGAAATTTCTTTTTGCAAAATCAACTTCAGACATTTCATACAAATGTTCTACTCGCAACCTCGTGCGTGTGTCATTATTACATTGTTTAACTGATCAAATTTGTGTTTGCTTGGCGTCGTATAAAAAAGCACAAAGGATATCAATACGGAGAAGAAATGTCACGAGAAAATATACTGAAAAAAATCTCACTTGATATTTCAAGACAGAAGAATAGATTGTTATAAAAGAATATCTAATCTAACAAAACAAAACGAAGTAACGGTTTGTTATAAAAGTGCGTATAGGTGGAAAAAAATATAATAGGTGCTAAAAATTTCGATGAAAAGAAAGAATTTTCATGAAGCATCCCATGTTCGTTTTTCAGATACAAGCTATCTTCCTGCTAAATTTCATCCATATTATATTCGTTCGGCGATTGAGTCGTGAAGCGTTAACAAACGGGCAGCGTTATATTCGCATTTTTAATATAACATTCTCGAATAAAAAAAAAATCAAACGTATTGCGCATGGTAAAAAAAAAGAAGTTCTATGCACGCCAAGTTTGATTTGCTTTTTTTTTTGAAAATGTTACTTTTATTTTTCATAATATTTGAAAAAAGTACTTTTTAAAAGAAATCTACTATTTTAATTACTTGGTGAATATTTTTTACTTTTCAAAGTTTTAAATGTGGATTTCACTCCTTTTTGTAGGAAACCACCGTATTCAATCGTATGAGACAAAATGTAAAAAAAACTAAAAAAAAAATTCTTTAAAACTTATCGATGATATTTTACCGAAATAAGCTGTCTACTTATTCTCAAAACCTCTTGTGACTAAAGAATTTTTATGCGAAAATTTCATCGTTCGGGTTCTCTCTCATTCACTTTGAAGACGATTTTGAAAAAGATTTTGAGATCGGAAGATGTTAGAAGACTTTGACATTCAGCACTGACGTTTCGATTTTTTGGTGCGTTGCCTACTTCGCGTCGCTTGTGTAAAAAGGATACGTGACGAATGTGATATATATATGTATCATTGTGAAATTTAGTAGAGAAAAAATCAGTTCAAAATTATGAATTTGCACATATCGGCTGAACAGATCATGTTTTAACTAGGCTCAATGGAAAAAAAAATCATATTGAATGGGTAAAATGTCATAAAATTTTCGATTAGGGGAACGATTTCGGAGGTATACGTGATTTGAATTCTTGTTTGACAGCTGGAAGCCCATTTTCCTGTATAATATCCGTGGCAGGTCTCTGACGTCAGGTCACACATGTTTTTCATTACTTGGTGTCGAGACGCTGCCGCGTGTCTAGATTCATGTTAAACGAAAGTTTCAATTGTTCCACGTTACTATTTGGGACAAACCAATGAATAATTCTGGGTTGGTCGGTTTCGATGAACGTTGATTTTACACTTTCCAAAATATTACGTAGTCTTTAGCGCTTGACGGGTATTTGAACTAATCGAAAGCTGTACTTGTGATTGTGCCCCATTTTTTATAGAACTTGATGTTATTGTAGGTGATTGCATGAATAATTTTTTAAAAACACGCGAAGTTGAAAGATATTTTCGTTGCAATGCGAATTTTGTTATAACTTCTTTCTCGAATGAACCTTTGAACACCGAGCTACAATTTGAACATTTGTGCACAAAGGTGTGAAATAATAATATTCTTAATTGCTTAAAAACGTTGCTCTCTTTTACGTATTTTGGTATGAATTTCACACATTTGGCTTACACAGCGAAGTGGCAAAAAACTCAATCATTTTCTTAGGGTGAAATAGGGATGAATTTAAAAAAAACCGCATGAAAGCTATTTTCTGCCAAACGAGAGAATTTTTGAAGTAAGAAAACAAAATTTTTTAGCAATTACAAATATTTTTTCATGCGCATTTGTTTACGAATGTTTTTATTTCATTCCGACTTTCAAGTTAAAATCCTGTTTCTAACCTTGAGGACGGGTCGTAGCCCAAAAATAGTCCCATAAATCGGAATGTCCCATGTGATTTTATTATTATTCAGGGATGACATTTTGTTTCTGCTATAGAGTGCAGAAGTCAATGTTTCTTCCTATCCCATCATATCTTTTCCTAAAATAAACGCATGAATTTTTAGCCACTAGAGAAGTTTTGTGTATGTTCGTGCACGATACGAATCTCGGTTCTTTTGCCATTTTTGGCTGAGAAAATTGTATGAAGCTCAAACCTTTATTAGAACATCAGCGCTTTGAATCTTTATTAAAAATTAAAATGCAAGCAAACACATTTAATTTGTCGACCAGGAGTAAAAGTTCATCTTATTTTTCTTTTCCAAACTAAATAGATCTTGTTGAAATGTGAATGATACTCCAGAATAATATGGATTATTGTGAAAACAAATTTTTCATTCCACACGATACTTACCTATACTATAAAACAAGTGATGAAAGAGAATAATACGAGATGTTTCGAATAAAGTGTGTCCATTTGAGCTTTAGCAGACTCTTGAGACGAATGAAACGATCTTTTTTGTCCTGGCATGCTACATACCAAACTCTCAGACTCACTATTTTTTCCTCTTTCTTCTCGTTACCAGTTTTTCCCTTGCTACCCTTTTTATTTCTCGACGCGTATCACCCGTGTGTAAACAATACAGAATGCTGCGCTTGGGAATAAAAGCCTGCGCTGTTTGCTCTGACCGAGAAAGGTCAGACAGCTTGAGAAAAAAGCACATAATTGGCAAAAAAGTGTTGGCTTCGTGGAAAGGATTATTATCAAGATTGTTACCAATTTCTATTCTATAAAAATACTGGAAAATTATACGTTAAGATTTCATCAAACCTGGTTATAGTTTTTTCAAAGTTAAATTTATAAGTTTCTGATACTTCTTGCACGATCGTCACCGAGGGCAATGGGTGAGCCGTCGGTTCGCAGTTCGGACAGTTATACCACTAAGCCACATATTAGGCACGGACAGTGCTAGGATGGGTGGCCGTTTAACCATGCGTCGGTTGGTGCATTCAATCGCTGCGCGGGATGTCATTTTTCCGCAGCCTGATGATTTCTACGGTAGCCACGAAACTCTGAGAGCCGACTGTACCGACACGAGTTTTCTGCAGATTTTCCGTGCCCTCGTGCAAATGCGATACTGTCATGGGAAGTAAAGAGGCTGCAGATGCACAGTAGGGGAAGGGGGATGAAAAAGGAAAACAAATGAGATGAAGTAAGAAATGAAGGGAGTTGCATAAAAAACCCATACGAATATGCGGAACGGGAAAATAGGCCTGTCCCAAAAGGGTCGAAGGATCTCTGAAGGAGTGGTACATCTCGAAATTCTGGATCGAAAAGTCCTCAGCGGTTTTTCGATCCGATGCATCCCTGATGAGTTATTAATAATTAATGACAGCCAATAATACACGTGGGCGGGGTGGCGCGTAGTGGTGTGCGTGTGACGGTGTGCCCGGCCGCACCACGAGAGGCAGGGCTACGCCGCGCGACGTGGACGTGTGTGTAGCATGGGTATGAGGGCCCAAGCAAGGCAGCACCACAGCAAGCGTTAATTGTATTACAAGAGGACGCGAAAACAATAAGTAGCGCGCCGCCATGAAACATTTTTATATGAAATGGATGATAAATGAATGAAATGAATTCATGTGAAATTGTAAATCCTTAATGGAAAGCGAAATCTCTACTGAACAAGTTTAAATTCCATTAATTTATTTACTTAAACTAAAAATGAACATCAGCTTGGCGTTTTCTCATACGATTTTTTTTTCATTGTTCATTGAAAAACAAAAAAAAATTATACGCATTAATGGTCGAATGTTACGCATGCTAATTAATTTATTTACATGATTGTCCGACTAAGTTAATTGATGAGTGATATAATTAACTCCATGAATGACTCTTTCTCCTTACTTTTCGAACGAATCATCTCGCAATAATTGAATTTCAGGTGTTTTTCAAGAGGCAAATAGCGAATATCCTGAGAGGTAAAGATTTTCAAAACTCTCGACACGGAGAAATAGAAATTTGAACATTTCAGTCTGTGAATATTTCACAGGATGTATTTAGTTTCAACAAATCACAATTTGCAGACATTTTTAGGGTTGAGGAGAGGATAAAATCCTCTCAAAAATTCAAGCGTCCCTTCGAACGGTGAGTATGTACATGTAAAAAATGTTACATATATATTTTTATAACTTTCGAATCCTTCTATTGTTATTAATTCTATTTAAATTCACAACAATCGTTGGAAAAAGAATTATTCTAATAATTTTTGAAACACTGCTATAAATGTTAGACATTTCTCAATTTTTAGTTTTACAATTTTAGCAGTTTGTGTTAATTTTTTCTTTTTGTTTTTACATAATAATTTTTTTTTTCAACGATTGTTGTGAATTTAAATAGAAATATGAACACAATTTTGTTTGCCGTGCACATGTTTTTGAAGCATTATGTATTTCGAAGAATTCAAAAGTTATAAAAATACACCCGATACCTCCGATGATCCCGAAGAATAATAACGACGAGATGTTGTGTTCAAATTTTTGTGCTGACGTTTTTTGTGTTGTATTTGTAACATTTTTTACATGTACATACTCACCGTTCGAAGGGATGCTTGAATTTTTAAAGAGAGGATATTATCCTCTCCTCAACCCTAAAAATGTCTGCAAATTATGATTTGTTGAAACTAAATACATTCTGTGAAATATTCACTGACTGAAATGTTCAAATTTCTATTTCTCCGTGTCGCGAGTTTTGTAAATCTTTACCTCTCAGGATATTCGCTATTCGCCTCTTGAAAAACACCTAAAATTCAATTATTTCGAGATGATTCGTTCGAAAAGTAAGGAAAAAGAGTCATTTATCGAGTTGATTATCTCACTCATCAATTAACTTAGTCGGACAATCATGTAAATAAATTAAGTAGCATGCGTAAAATTCGACCATTAATGCGTATAATTTTTTTTGTTTTTCAATGAACAATGAAAAAATATCGGTGCGGCCGTGAACACCGTCACACGCACATCACTATGCGCCGCCCAGCCCACGCGTATTATTGGCTGTCATTAATTATTAATAACTCATCAGGGGTGCATCGGATCGAAAAACCGCTGAGGACTTGTCGATCCAGAATTTCGAGATCTACCACCTCTTCAGAGATCCTTCGACCCTTTTGGGACAGGCTATATATTATACATGTATTCCTTGTAGGTGTACTGGTTCTTTTTTACTTATGACTCGGTTTTTAAGTGAACCTTACTTCCACTATGTGAGAAAGGATAAAAAGATTAATACATCTGCCAGAATAAAACGTTACAATGAACATTAGGTTAAGCTTTACTTATAGATTTTACTTAACTCAGACACATTTGTGTTATTTTCGCATTAAATATTGAACGAAGATTATCTGGCAACTTTTCCTATTTTTCTAATCGTTTTTTGTTCGCGTGAACTGTTATCGTGGATTACCATCGCCGATACGCCAAGCTCTTGTGCTTTTTTCTCCTGGCGATGAGGGGATCCGGGAGGTCACGAAGAGTCCTAGAAATAGCCTGGATGGTAATACTGGTGCGAAGATAAGATAGGAAAAGCGAATGCAGCAGCAAGAGCAAATAAGTACGATTGGGCAGGCAAAATCGTTCAGCGAAAGTTTTATACGTTGGCCAATCTCCTTTCTAATTGAATTTCTCCAAGTAAATGCAGATCAAGGGATCGAGAGAAAAACTTGATATAAGAAGAAGTGCTTATGAACCGTCTTGGAAGGACTTTTCATTATCAGGTAAGCCAGAAAAAAGTACCATTCGGTCGTTGCAAACATTCAAACAATGCACAGAACAAAAAGACCGATCGACGGATTGGGCACTGGATAATTAAAATTGCTTATTTGACGAACTATAGAATTTAAATTCATATCCATAATTTTATTTTATTCTGAGTGAAACAATGTTGGTAAAAAATGTCTTTTCGCACAAGGCGATAATTAATCCTTTAGCAATCAGCAATACTGCTGCAATGAAATTGGCGCGGAAAAGTTTCAAATCCAAAATTGATTATTTAAATACTCAAATATCGCAACGTGATGTAACATGTGTTTTCGGTTCAATAAAAGTAAACGATTTTTTCGTGTTTGAGAATACCGTTAGAAACGATTCAATTTCGATTTGATGGAGACTCTATAATCTATAATCTTAAACGAACTGACCGATCATTCTGACAGGCATACAACGACTAAAAAATGGTCAATGTTAAATAGAGTTAATGTTAATTTGAGAGTTGCGTGGATATCTCATAGAAATTTTTATTAAGTATTTTACTTTACGTTGGAAGAGAAAACGATTTCACTACTCTTAAGGTAGTTCGGAAGAAATAATTCAGAAATTGACTGACGTCTAACCTCCTATTTTTGTTAGAAAGAGATAGTATGGTATTAACTACGCTTAAATAAAAAAAACCTAAGCCACTCCACCGTACCATTTCCGAAATATGGACGTTGAAAGTTGTCTTAAAATACACGCATTTATACGTAACGTCTGAAAAATTTACCGGAAATGATAACTGTATGTAAAATTTAGTCGTCTGAGCCCAAAAAAAAAATTCTTTTTCGAATCTTGGATTCATACGGAATTCACCTACAAAAATTGCCTCTCTCTAAACGGTGATCGGAGTGCAGGGTAACCATGTACAACATTTCTTTGAAATTGAACATTGAACATCATTTCAACATTGAAATTTCTTGCACTCACTTTTTTCACTTCGTTTTCACTTTACTCGATCATTATATTCTTTCAAAGCACTTTAACTTTTATTTAATTGGTCAATCCGAGATTATTTCGCGAAACAACCGTTTACCCGTAATCGATTCATGTTTTGGCATTTGCGTTGAGTCGGTGATAGATGATATTTGAATTATTCTAATGTAAGGTTATGAATCGTTGCCAACTGCTTAAAACATGAACTCACTAGTAAAGTTAATAATGATCAACTGAATGGTCAATGATACATGTCGACTGTAATTATTTATGAAATTTATCATTAATTTTTATTCTAATGGGTACGAAAATATCGCTACTTTTTTATGAAATTAAATTCTAGGTATTTTAAACATTGGAAAGAAAAAAAAATGAATTGAAGCTGTCATCTTGTTTTCCGGTTTTTCTTTCAAACTACCTTAATATCACACAATTCTAATGAGACATGTAAATCATAAAAATATCGATGCATCACGTTTGTCTGCAAAATTTACGTTCCCAATACCGATAAAATAGGGAGTTGACTTGTAGGTCTTTGACAGTGCCTTTAGGCATTATTATCTAGATGCGAGTAGAATCTCATTCGCATGGTACTGGAGAAGTACAAAAAATGAGATAGGAAAACAGAGAAAATGTTAGAGAAGATTCGTCAGCCTGCAAAGAGAACAGCTGTGCAATACTGCGAGCTTCTTGCATACGAATGATAAAGTGAAATAATACTCAAATACGTATGCGAAATACACTAGCGGGGGGAAGAGGAAATACATTTTACCCTAGTTAATTTTACCAGTCTTCGTTCTTTTCTGTTTTCAACTTTTCTGTTCCTTCTCATTCTCTATACCTTGCTCTTTTGCTTCTCAATATCTGTTCAGTTAGCTTTATCGTATGTCTTGGATCCCCGATGATACCTCGAGGGCAATCTTTATAGAGAAAAAAATTTTCACTTCTTTATCCCGTTCAATGATGTTGGACAAATACTTATTTTTTGGCATTGTCGACTATCTTTTGACGTATTTTGTGGCGAACATTGAAATATATCTGAGCCAATGTGATTTATACTCATATACTGAATGCAAATGAAAAATGTTGATTTTGTTCTGTAGAATAAGTTTTTTATAAAATCGTGAAATATGTGAAACCTAAATAAGCAGCGATTTTTTCACTGCTTTTCAATCACAATATATACCATTGATAAACATGAAGTACTGGTATTGGCTTCAGTGTACTGACAGACATCAAAATTATATTATTTCTTAAAAAATAACAAAAATATTTGCCTCAAAGATTAACTTGTGTCAATTATCACTCAATTACTAAAATATTTACCATTTTTATTAACTCTTCGTGGTCACATGTTCTAAAAGTTCGACGCTGGTTACACGGTGACACATTGACCCCAGCCATGTTTAAACGATTGCCACGTTGCCAGTATCGTTCCAAACAACTTATACAAATTCAGGACTTTAGTTTAAACCCTTGAGAATGAGAATATCGTGGGAATTTTTTTTTTTATTTTCAAAATGGCAAAAAAAATCAGGATGGAGGAAATGCGCCAAAAATACAATTTCTTACTGAAAAAATCATGGAGTCATTTTGACCTCGAGTGACCACGAATGGTTTAATGATATTCGTTGATATAGTTCGTTGAAATATTTTAGCCAAAACGATGCACCTGATGGATTCGAAAACTTTAGAGAATAGCTTGGGCATTCCTTGCGAATTGAATTAGAATTTTCTCTTGATTTTTATCCGCCCCGATGGATTGTCATTATTTTTAATGCCCACTAGTTGGTAAAAAGCTAAAAAAAATGAACCCTCGGTATAGGTGAGACCAGGGTCGGATGGAACTCGAAGCTGCTAAAAAAAATTTGTATGACCTGTACATCAGAGATCTACCACGGATATTATACAAGAAAATGGGCTTCCAGCTGTCAAACAAGAATTTAAATCACGTACATTTCCGCAACCGTTCCCCTAATCAAAAATTCAATGACATTTTGCCGATTTAATATGATTTTTTTCTTTCCACTGAACCTAGTTAAAGCACGATTTGTTCAGCCAATATATGCAAACTCATAATTTTCAGCAGCTGATTTTTTGTCTACTAAATTTCAGAATGACATAGGTGACATGTTAAGGGTGGCCACCCCTTTTTATTTCGCCCCCCGTAAAGATAATCGGACGGGTCGCCGGTAACTTTTCAAGGAAATTTTTCGAACTTTTCGATAAACAATAAGGCGTTCATCGGAAAATAATAGATTTTGCATCACAAAAATGGCCACTACGAAAATAATGTAAAAACACATTTTTTTCTCATACGAATAAGGTAGACTTTATTCTGAATACGGGACATACGCGAAAATTTCTTTTTGAGCATCGCATCATTGAAAAAAGTTAGATAAAAAATGCGTGTTATAATACCAATTTAAACTTATCTGAACGAAACGATGGAATCGAATGAACAGGGCTGCGTAGTCTGTCAGTGTTACTCCCCCAATGTTAATTTTGTAGCTGTCAGTGTGAAATGCCAAAAAGGTTATTCAAGAAATGTCAGGTTATTGAAAAATATATCGTCAACAAGCAGACGACGCAGCAAATCACTCTCGTACCGCTCGTTCAATTCCGTCGTTTCATTCAGTCAAATTCAAATTTATTCGATAACACGCATTTTTGATATAACTTTTCTCAATGATGCGATACTCAAAAAAGAAATTTCGCGAGTGTCCCGTATTCGGAATAAAGTCTACTTTATTCCCATACGGAAAAAATGTGTTTCCACATTATTTTCGTCGTGGCCACTTTTGAGCTGCAAAACCTATCATTTTGCGATGAACGCCGTATTTTTTATCGAAAAGTTCAGATAATTTCCTTCAAAAATCACCGACGACCCGTTCGATTATCTTTACGGAGGGCGAAATAAAAGGGGGTGGCCACCCTTAACATGTCATCCCACATTCGTCACATATCCTTTTAACACACGCGATGCGAAGTAGGCAACTCACCGAAAAATGAAAACGTCAGTGCTGAATGTCAAAGTCTCCAAATTTTTTCCGATGTAAAGTCTAAACGTCTTCCGATTGCGAGTAACTTGGAGAGATAAAAGAGGGAAAAATTGGTGAGTGAAAAAAAACCCCAACGATGAGATTTTCGCACAAAAGTTCTTTAGACAACAGTTTTGAGAACAATTAGATCGACAACTTTTTTTGATAAAAATTCTGTAGATAGAGGTTGAAAAAACACTCTGCCGACAAGATTTTGTAATGAAAGTTCCAACGACATAAGTTTGAAGAAATTCGTTTTTTTAGTTTTTTTAATATTTTGTCTCATATAATTAAGTTTGGCGGTTTTCTACAAAAACAAGTGAAATCCACATTTAAAATTTTCAAAAGTAAAAATGTACACCAAGTAATTAAAAGAGTAGCTTCTTTAAAAAATTTTTTTTTTTGTAATTTCTTTTTTTTTTTGGAAAATATTACTTTTATTTTTCCCACTATTAGAAAAAAAAACGTTTTGAGGAAAACTGCTTTTTTAATTACTCGGTGTACATTTGTAACTTATTTACATAATTCAGGAAATTCAAATAAAAATGGTACACCACTACAATGAAGATTGAACGAACAATTTTTTTCAATGAAAACGTATTGTGAAAACTCATAAAGCTAGGTTATGAAAAAAAAATGTCAAAGGATTTTAGAATTCAGGCGATGTGAACTGATTTTTTATTAGACTAAGCTCGTAGCTTTTGATTACGATATGTGTATATTTTTCCAACAAACGAAACAGAGCAAAAAAAATTATACATATGTGAACATACCACTGCTGAGAATTCATGCCCCTTTAGAACGAAGAAAGAAAGGTGGAAGAAAGCGTATTACAGAGTTTGTCGATATTCGTGAATGCACGAATGCACGGCATTTATCGGGAAAATACAGCAACTTGGTTGCACCCTGGCGTTCTTTCATATATATATCCTATTATAAATACGATTCAAGGAACTTTGAGAAGCAATCGAGAAAATCGTGAAGAGTTAAGGAGTTATGACGCCAAAGTAAAATTGCCGTTTCATTTTAGCTAAAAAATAAGAGGCGTTAATATTTTTGTAAAAACAACCACGAAAATAACGACACTCAAAGTGCAGAGAAATATGAGTCGTTCGGAACGCGTCCGTGAGAAAAACATCAAATTTAATTCAATTTTGATCGATATTTTGAATTAAAAATTGATCACATCGCCTCAAAATAGTAATTGTGTTATTAAATTTGCTATTAGCACAAAGTATTAATCGTCAACTGTTTTAACGATTTCATATAAAAGAGTTATTATAAAGAGACCGAGATAAACTTAATTGTTATTCCGGCGTGACAAAGCTGTTTTCGAATAAAGTAAATTACGTTGCGAAAACGTTTATCAAAAGTTTGTCTCTTTCGTTAACTTGAGGCTATCGACTGGAGCATTTTTCTTCAATACGCTCTGCCGTCAGCCACGATTACAATCGTGGGCTGACGTGTCTAAATAGATAATTTATTCCAAGCGAGCAGCAATTTTAGCAGTTCAGTCTCATAGGAAATTCATATATCTGTATATTTGTAGATACATTGTAGGGAACATTACGCTCGGACGCAAAACTTTTAATTTCCTGTCAAAACCAGAAGGAACCATACAGAAACAGGTCATCCGGTGTAGTGTTTCTGTGTGCTTGTTCAAGGGGTGTATTAGATATACAGATGGTACGATCATGCGCACGTTACAAGGGCTTCAACATGTCATCAACCAAGAACTTTTCTTACAGCGTCGATAGTCTTTACATCAGATCTTGTCAGAGCGAATCGCCCTTCTGAAAACCTCCGAAAGTCGCATACACTTTAATCTAATAATCAGAGACTTTATAAAAAGGCTATAAAAGTTAAATATTCACAATTCGGGTATCCAATATTGAAAAATTCATAGTTACGTTTTTCCAGATCGAAAAATTATCGATTTTTTGTTCGAGGTTTTTGGATACAAAACCTGAACAGTTTTCGTATTCATAATAAAAGCCGGGAGTACTCGTTCAAAGCAAATTCATTCTGCTTGGAAAATGTAAAAAAAATCATATAATGATCGGAAAGGAAAGGGAACATATGGTGCATTTAGAAAAATTATGATTCTAGACATCGTTTTAAGGATCAACATCGCAATCATTGGAGTTTCAATAAAGCTCTTGATAAAATTGACTTGCTTGAATATTCAAGGTAGATTGCTTCGAAGGCTTTTTTCGCTAAATTTGTGATGCAATACAGCCCTTAGATCGAAACTACTAATTTTTAATCGACTCATGAAACTTCCAAAGATGTGCGACAAACCCGAAAAGGTTTATAATTAATGTACTCCACGGCTACACGAAGGTAAATAATCCATTTTGTTTTGTCAGACGAAAGCAATATTCCAAGACTTGAAAACGATCGTACTTACCATAGAGGCTGCACAAATGTAAGCGTGTGTATTATTTATAATTTTATTTACGACGCAATGCGGGTTGCGCTGAATCGAATAACACAAAAAAAGTGATAATTTTCTACTACTATGTTAAGAATGATTAAAGATGACGAAGGGGTAAAACCTTTTTATTTCGTTTTTAAAAAAAAATGCTATATATCAGCAAATAACTTTGTGAAAAGATTGAAATTCATTTTACCGAAATCATTTAATTTAAATATATAAAGAAAATTATAAATTTCTTTGAGTAAGATATACATATAGTGTTATTGAACGCTGTATTTTAGTTCAAGTTCTACTGAACGTATGTGAAAATTTTGTTATAAAAATGCAGAGCTCCGTATGATGCGGTACCGTAAATAACATAATTTGTTTTATCACTAAAAACAGTATTAAAAAAGGATTAACCTTAAAATGGTTTTTTTTAAATGTATATAACCATGTACAAACCCATACTGTCGAATGGCATATGTATGTGTTTTTGTGTACCGAAGAGAAATGTGAGGTAAACTTACCATACGGGATTTGCTTTAATCCAGAAATTTATTGGAGTAGTATTACCAGTTTACACCCGTTAAACTGTGCTTGCGTTACAGTACACGAAATCATTGGCCTCGTCCCAAATTCAAATTCATCGAGCATATATATCTATACAGGGTGTCCCAAAACTCGATGTTAATAATCTAAAATTAGATGCTGTATGAAATTCCGTGTCGAAATATATTCCTGCATTTTTTTTTCTGCGACCAAAACCTAATGAGTTATTAATTATCAAAGCCTGCACCAGGGGGGCGCGCGCGCGCGTCCTCCTCTAGTGAGAGCCGGGCGAGCGCATGCGTCCTATTTGTCCGACTTTATTAATTAACAACTTAACGGAAATTCGTCAGATCGAAAAGTGTTTGTAACGACTTTTGTAGCATCCTTAATTAAATTATCGGCATCCAGTTTTCGGACACCCTGTATATTATTTCCTAATGCTGCGTAAAACATGTTCTGCATCACATATTGACATTCTATACCGAACAAATTGGCTTTTATCAACGCAACTTGAAATAAAATGTAAAAGTCTAATAATGTAATGTAAATATCTAATAATTCAAATTTCCAATGAGCCACAAAGAGCTGTAAAGTAATATAATACGTCATTTCCTTACGATATTGAAAAAAAAATTATATCTGTTAAGTGCATTTATAGTAAAAAATAGGGTGCGCGTTATAGGCTGTTGTTGAAACTTTCAATCCACTGTGAATGGAGTGATGTCGTATGCTTCGCCGGTGGCAATTGCTTCGTTGTACTCTCTTTTTCGTATGAATTTGCGAATAATGATTACTTGGCAATATAGAAACGTGTAACCCGTACTATTCAACAAATTAAGGGATGGTGGTGTATTGCCGCTAGTTTGTGCACCAACAGTGACGTCGCTTTACCCGAAAATCCACGAACATCTATACGCATTTATAGTCGTTTGTATGGTGCCATATAACCATACGAATAGAACGTTTGGTATGTAATACTCTCTCGGTTTCTATGTAGATAAACCGGAGGTAGAGGACATTTCACGATTTCGCGTGTTCGCGGTGTTTACGCATATGTCGCGTGCCACAATACACATGTATATCAAAAGCGACGACTCTTCGACTCTTAACCCAGCATTCAGCCTCGGTTTCAAAACACATATGGAGCTTTCCGCAAACACGAACGTTTCACGAAAGTTTTATTGAATCAACGACGAACGTACAAAAGTTCTTCGTTTTAGGTTTGTTCATTCTCTATATATACGGTCTTTTCTCTCCTACTCATGTGGACAATTGTTGCAGAAGCTGAATTACTGAAGATCCTTGATAGGCTAATAGGTCTGGATTGCTGCTGCACATTCATTTTACAATGATATATATTTGACTTCAATTGTAAACTTTAATTAACTTTAATTTCGTTACCCTTCTGGTTAAAATTTGCTCGGTGAGGAAGTTTGAGGACAATTGATTCGCGCGATTTGAGTGTTGCTTTCAAGATTTTTGGTGCCATGCCCAAAAATCCCATACCCAAACCTCTATCCAATCATTATCGGCGTTCATCTTGGTCATCCTCCAGTGTGGAACATTCTTAAGTAGTTATACTCTTTATAAGTAGACGATTTATTAAGTGTGGTTTCATTTACGATTGCGTTAGACAAACTCTGTTTTTTATAAAAACTCTTCGTGAGACGTTGAAGGAATCTGGTATATGAGTGACAGTTAAGAATCGAGACATTATCGCATTTTAAGTTATCTATACCATCTGAATGTCCCAGTGGGGTACCTTGCCGCTACTTTTTATCTGTGCCATCTAAGCCGGGTATATAGACAAGTGCATTCTAGAAATAGGCATATCACTATATCGATGCCGAAAAAAATATAACGATATAATAATATCATTAGAGACTGTGCGTGCCGAGACAGCCCGATAGCAATCGGTAATAATAATTAAATACGAGCTTGAGACTTTTTCTCTAACTTTTCTGAAATGTGATTAGAAATCCAATTTTGCACTATAAACTGCGAATGATTCGACTTAAGTTCAGCTGCTGGATTCGTATCAGCGCTTAATGGAAGTTATATTTATAAATGAAAATCAAATTCGTTTCATTGAATTTTCAGAACGTTTTAGGCTCTAAAAGGTTAAAGTGGCGTACTGGGAAAGTTCCGGATAGTTGGATACCAATATCGGGACCAACGGCATAATAATAGCCAAATGTATAGTAGAGTAACAGCCCGACACCAACCAAGTTCGTCTACGACGATCTCATCTGAAAGTATCAAAAGGCGCAAAGAGATTCTGATGACATTGTTAACTCAATCGGTCATCGATAAGAGAACCACGGTCACTATATATACGGAATCGGAAAATATGAGCCACGTTACATTTCGCCAAATCCTCATTCATACACACGCACGCCAGTAGAGTCCAAGATTAACTGGTACAAATCACTCGGATACATCCTGCCAATCTTTTGACTCTCGTATTTCATAAATCTTCTGCCAACCTCAACCGTACAAAGGTAATCAAGTATCGGATGACGTTGACGACAATAGTTCCGCGCGGGTAGATTATATTTCTAGGGTTACATTCTCATAAGCAGTTTATCTCAGTTTTCCTGTTTTTAATAATCACGATTTTCGAGTTTTGTATAATTGGACAAGTACCACGAACAATTTTCATTACCTGCTCACTCTCCTCGGTACTTTTGTACTGTTATACTCAAGATTATTTTTAAGATATTTCCTTAAAATTCTGATCGATATTTAATCGATTGTACAAAATAAAATCCCTTCTTTTATTAATTTCATGTTACGCGCGTGGAGTTACGCTTACTGCGAGAATAATTGATATTTAAGTATGCTTGAAGGAACGATTAACACATGAACAAATACTCTCTGCTCCCTCTGCCTCTATGGCAAAAGCGTCGATGTATTGCGAGCTTCATGCCTTTTGATTAATCAATTATTTCTCACCTGGAGTGCAACACGGGTTGGGCACTTTCGAGCTTATATCAAATTTATAATTTTAGCGAAATTTTTCAAATTGTGAAGCCCCGATTTAGGATATACAAGGTTCAAATAAACTTTCTATGACCCAAATAATTTGAATTTCACGTGGAGAAAATGAAAACGAAAATTAGAAAGTGTTTTGGAAATTATTATTCCAAATTATTTTCCAACGGTGGAAATATTTTTCAAATGAAAAACTAATATAAATTTGGACATATCGATATTTTTTTGGAGTTGATGTTGAAAGTTGAATGATATGTTCCATGGTAAACGGAACGAACAGCCTTTTTATTATTATTCCTCAGAATACATTCGTAAAAAAGATGAGAAGGGTACAACACCTGCGTATCATTGAGCTATTCCGATGTTTCAAAAGGCGTAGGCATAAGTCCACTATAATGTTCTCGCGAATGTATTCGACGTTATCCCATTCAACACGTTTGATTGTTGGCTTTCACTGATATCTAAAAATCGCATTGATAATTTCATCAATACTTGAATCAGTTCGATATTATTGTAATCATAATTACGTAGTTGTAGATGTATCGAAATCGGTCTATATAAATATTTTCGTACTTCAGGGTTGTGGCAAACAGCTCTTCCCTTCTCTCTTTTGTTCTCTTCGTTAATGGATCTTTGACATGAAATTATGTGAATGTTTAATAATTATCACATGTAAGCTCCTCAGAATTTTGATATATAAATTTTCAATTATCATGCGAGCGTACCATTGGATATGGATAATAATTTCAATATTGCGCCTCGTTTAATTACCAATCGGTTCCCTCACAGGAAGGGATTCCACTAATTCGATACGTTATTCAGATGAATATTCGAAGCCAACGAAGCCAAGTTTTTGTCACCCTATATTCCAAGAAAAAATGCAACTTATTAGCAAAAAAAGGACAATTATAATGCGTTTATTCAGGAGGACTAATTTCGTTCAATAAATTCAAAATTTGTATCATTCGACCTCAAAACGACATTTTTTGTCATATCCGTGTCATACAATAGAAGATAACAATGTGAAATTATTCAGATTGAAAAATACAGAATCTTATTGTGAAGCGTCCACATTATTAGTGTTTAACAAACAAACAATCTTACCTAACAACTAGCATAGAACTGACCTAATAAGTGTAGTTCTATGCTAATTATATGACGCACGTTTTCCGAGATAATCAACTACGTAGCGTCGCCACTTCATACCAATGTCGCTACAAATTTGTAGTCTTATAAGTACAAAAGAGCCTGGACCTGTTTTCCATCCTGGAAATGTGTCACGCTTCCTTCTTCGAAACCTTGCTGTCGCAATTAATTCATTCGGTCAAATGGAAACTTTGAGTTGAGGAAAGTGACAAGGAGGCGTTGATCACCTCCGAAGAAACGCTCCAGACAATTATAATTCAACTTCACTTCATAAGCTTTGTATATCTGGCGGTGCACCTTTCACTAAAGTGTCAGTTGGCTAGGACATTATTAGTGTGATTAATAATACTCTTTGTATAGATCGTTGGACTTCTTGCAAATCATTAGCCACTTCCTCAGTGCAAAGTCACATTGTTTCTACGATGACTCGGACAAGAATGGCAATAAGAGATCGGATAATTTTGCGACTAAATTACGATTGACAGGTTTCCACGTCGGACCATGTTATGTTATTTGAATTAGCCTGGAGGTGAACCATCTTCGAAATTAATATCGATTGATATTAGTTTTTCGTTATATGTAACATCTGTAAGACCATTGAAAAGAGTAGCAAAGCTTAAAAATTATTATAAGGCATCAGTGATGACGTGAAAGAATCGACAATGAAGGCCTCTGGATTTTTACACCACACGAAACATAAGTTTCACACGTTGCATTCACTCGAGTATCAAATAAGTCAATTTGAGGTCTTCCAAAATACGCCAATATTTTTTCAACCGCTGGATCCGATAATTCAAATGTGGTATTCGGTTTTTGCCTAACTAATTCTGCGTCAATACAATAATCCTAGAATTGCTTACATCAGTCGCATGGATAGGGTTCAATTTGAAAATTTTAATCAATTTTCCAGACAAATATGGGAGTGGTGTGATATGAGAAATAGTATTTGGTTTTTCATATATCGCTTATTCAGTAAATTCTAAAGCGATTAAATTAAGGAGACCAATTTTATGGTCGATAATTTATCAACTATATTTTGAACGTCTGACATCCAGTATCTTCAATTTTACTTTGCTTTCTCGATTAAAGTGTTGATAATTTTTGGATGCAGAGATCTTTCTTTGAAATAATTATTCTTCCGTGAATGAAATAGGCAAGATTTTTATGCTTTCTATGTATATGAAAGAAATAACATAAACACCGTGTTTATCCTGTCTATAAGAAACAGACGCAACACACTGACAAAACAATTGACTTTTCAAAGCAGATTTTACGTAATTATAGCATGTGCGGATTACCGTTAAAAAGGAAACATGCGACAGGAACATGCGTATGCGATTTTAATAAGATAGTTGTTGAAAAAGTAAAAGATAATCGCTCATTGCCATGTCACACACAGAAAATAAATGACGGAAACTCTTGTATCCTCGGTTTTCGCAATGCCTGGGTGCACACATCAACAAAAAAGATCATAGCTGACCTTTCGCAGTCTGCGACAAACCTAGTCACAGGTCATCAAAAATGTTTTCGGCAAGGTACGTGAACGCGATTGCCACCTTCGTTTTTTTGGCAATTTCTTTCTGAGTTCAGAGGTCCGCCGGTGAAACGCTGTCTCATGTTTACTGCGGTATTCTCTGGTATTTCCTTTGGGTCGAATGACACCCGTAAAGGCCACGCCCGCATAGTTATACCCACCCCTAAAAGTATGTTGCTTTCGTGAGTTTTTTTCTGAATTTTTCTCACTTCCTGACGTGTCTCGAAAATTTCCTAACTATAAGTAAAAAGGGTTGGAGGGAGAGTAGAGCAAAAAGAGATTATATAGAGAACACCCGCATAAATTACTTGCTTGGATACAGCTAAAAAGAGAACCATGTCCCAAGAGTCCTTAAACTCAACTCTAGCTTCTCTCGGGATGTCTAGACGTCGGGACAACGTGAAAAGTTAAGGTACACAGTAAACTTGTAGGGAAAAGTAGAGGACTAGCTATTTTCTTTTATCCCTTTCAATTTACGTGATTTCGCATATGAATGTACATTTTATCATGATTTTCACGTACATCAGAATTGCCTATTTTGGAAACTACGATCGTGACGAATGTTTGGTTGATACTGATGATCACTCCGGATCAATCAGGTACCGGAGTATTGAGCTAACAGTAAAATAATGATTTATTGGCGTTGTTATTTCAACGAAATTACACAAAATTATTGTGATTTACGTTTATCAGATATGAGAAAACTGTCCTAAAATAATTTAAATAACATTGATTGATCTGAACGTACTTTGGATAAACTTTTATGCTCTAACAAGTGATAACCGACTCGAAAGGCCGATATATGGCTATGGCACCCTATTATGGAGTTCACTTTACTCGAAAAAGTCTAAAACCTTACATACTCACGCACTTACACTGACCCACCGAGAAGTTTTATTTAAATTTTCCAGCATTGCACTCCCAGGCAGTGATCAATTTTTTGAGAAAAAATGTCATTGTACACTGAACGAGGCAGTAACCAGAGCGATTTAGCGAAAATCAATGTCCATGTAATAAGTCCAGAGGGATTTTATGTGACACTATAACTCTAATCGGATTGGCGAATGGATATAACATAAGCGCCGGAATCATAACTGGAGAAAGTTGTGCGCGAGGGTTGAAATGCATACCCTAGTGGATTTCAAGGCCTGCTAAGTTTATAACTATCCCGAGAGTAAAATTAACACTTGGTTCGAAGCAGCTCAAAAGTGCGATGTTGTAAAACCAAATTAAATAAAACAAATATTTATAATCCACAGAAAAGTGAAAGTCTCGAAAAGGATAAGTCAGAGTGGATCTTTTCAATTATTCGGTGGTATAACTGTATCGTGTTTTTTTGTCTCAGCATCTGTCCTTCGAATTGTTGGTACTGAAGATTTTTTCATGTGATCGCAAACCCAGCATCAAATATTCTCGATTTAATAGAAACAATAGTGAATACTTACAATTTTTCGATATTCGAGGAGCCCGAAATAAAGTTTTGGCAACGATTCAACTACCGATAAAGAAAGATCGTACAAAATATTGTATTACTTTTTGCGTTTGAAAATATCTCGAAACATTCGTTGCACATTCACAGTAGAATACCATCCATTTCATTAATTGCTACAGGTTGATTAATCAAGTTTTCTTTTCCAATGTAGATGCATGGTCGTGGTTCTTCTATGTCGTAACTTGACTAGCAATTTTCCAGTTTAATCAACTGGTGCTTGCAGTTTATATTGGTTTTTGTTTAGTCGGCGCGTAACCGTATAATTATGTGGTCTGCAAAAGTGAGAGGAAAACAAATTGGTGATCGACAGAAGCGTCACACCATCCTTTGTATTCCTTTGCTGCATGCATCTCTTTTTTGCAGCGGAACAAAGCATGTATTTAAACAACCAATAAACAGTTTTGTTGTAGATCAATCGAGCACTTGGTTGCGACATCAAATTAATAGACAAGCTCGTACATTCTGTATTTTTCCTTTTAAATTTCGCCCCGCCTATCAAGTGAACCTTTTTACGGTCATGTCTTTCTTGGAAGGACTCAACTCGACCTCTTCATAATCAAATTTAATCTTCAAACGTATGAATATGCACATATTAATTCTCACTACATCTTCCGGAAAAGGGTGAGAAATTTGTTTTATTCTATTTCTCTAATGCTATCTCGGTATTGTTTATCCCACAAGTATTCAACGATGTTCACTCGCCGGCAGATGACACATGAAGTGTTGAAAGTCGCATGGCACGAAATACATTACACATGGTGACTGTAAATGGCCGATCATGAAATTTATTTTTTAATGCCCGAATGCCGCGCGGATTGAATTAATTGATTATAGAAATTGTCCCGTTAAATTGCGACGCATTGGCTTGACAGGAGAGTATAAGAATCCGAGATTAAGGGTCTTTTTGTTGTACGTGGTCAGTACAACGTCAACGGACGCACTGAGACCAACAGCCCCACCCGCAACTCGAAAGTCGACGCCAGGCGTCGCGAGATTCATCCCCATCGGTTGCCCGGAGCAACGGGGGTTTTGTGGAGGCGACGCAAGCGTCCCGGAGCCAAAAGCAACTCGCCGCGAGTACGCGCAAGTTGTAGAGACACGTCGCGGCTCATCACCATACGAGCTTCGATATATATGCGTAAACAAACTTATGAAAATACTCCATCGGCTCAACACGACAAAACTATATGCCTAGATACCATTACATTACAATGGCAATGGCACCATTACGATTACAATGGCACGAGTTTGCAACTATAGCTTAGCTAGTCCTTGCTTCGGTGTACATTTGAACTCACGAAGTAATGGTAACACATAGGTATATCGTTGGGTGTGGATAGGTCTTGTGTCCTAGCTTACCAGACCGGTAACCATCCAGTACCACGTTTACGTGTATCCACATATAGCGCCTACTGGGTTGATACGCCTTGTTGTACATGGGAGTTCGACGTCGTCTCAACGACGACGACAACATCACCTAGGTTCTTCCTCAACATATATATACATAGATCCTGTCAAGTAAATGTTAAGCCCTTCCTCTCTCTTCTGGTTTAAACGTCTAGAGGACTTGGTTGTCTTGCTGTCTGCTTCGTCGCGGTAGCATACTGCTCTTGCCCAAGCCGAGGCCTGGCCTTATTGTAACGGAATTAGACGGTGGCACATGCTGCACCTTAATCTTGCACCTGTCTTATGTTAGACGCGCGACAACAGCGCGACAGTCGATTGAAAATCATGCATATTTTTCGGATGAAAGTTGATCTTAATCCAACCAGCATTGCAGTAGTTTGTAAATATCTATATATTGACCTAAAATCTTCACTATATATTTTCGGTAACGGTTGGTGGGTGCTCATAAATATTGGTACATCTTGAAAAATACCTGTGGTGTAATATGAGGTACCGTAGATAACTTTCTCCCCATAAAAAGAAACCTAGTATCATACTTTCTAAATTTGTATGTAACTGACTCTGTCATATGTATTTTATTTACTAACATGTAACAATCCCGGCAAGGCTTCTGACACCGCGTGCAACCACTTACATATGTTGAAAAATCGAGCACGATTATTAACGGGGTTGTAACGCTTCGCACAATTCCCACCTGAAACTGACATGCCACTGTCATCGATATTCCAAAACAGCGAGTTGGAGGGTTTGTGATATCAATGGGAATCTTTTGACTTTAAATTTTCAATATCTTGGAAAAACTTGTTGGAAAACATGTCTCAAACCTCAGAACAAATATTGTATAACGACCGGTCCAGAAAGGAAGCAACTATCCAGAAAGCAACTATCGAATGGGACATATGCATCGACAGCTTCACAATTCATACCCGACGACATATCTAGAGACGCAGCAGCGTCTCGATGTTAAGTAATTCAAAAGAAAATTGTTTGAATTTTTTAATTCGGCCGCGGATATCATTATATACCCAGCGATCCTCCATAGATAAAGAGCCTGACCCAGAATCCAGATAATAGGTTATAGTATACAACACTGTGAATATGCATAATTCATCATATACATATAACGCGATCATAATTAACAGAACTATAAAGACTTCGACCAACTCTCGATACGGACATAATCGTGGCATTAGAAGCCACTCGATTTGAGCAATGGGCTCCGGAATTCAAAGGCTACAGTGCGCTTCGGCTACTACTAACATGGTTCCAGAATCCCACTGCTTACTCCTGGTAGTTGGCAGGACTTGATGATCGATCAGAGATCAGACTAGACGATTTAATTGATTTCAAATTCACGAGTGTGTACAACCGTTCGATTTGCCACTTGTGCACGTATTCCACATACAACAGATATATACATATAAATGCAATTAGGCACTCTCTCGCCGTTCTTTGAATGATGCAGATTCTAGTCCAGGTCATTGTCATTCATCGAAGATCATTATTCACATGATGTCACATTTATCACTGGTGAACAAATTCCTCGCGTGGTTATTCTGGGTACTCGGGCATCGAAATTTCATCTTACCGTATCGGATCTTGTCTTTAACAAAAAACCGATTATTTGAAACGTTTTGTTTATTTCCACTGGTTATCATCAAAGGACTATTATATTTTCAGTTCTTTGTCATAAATTTATAAATAATATGACACAATACGCTTTCGGCAACACGTTAAGACGAGTCCATGTGAAAAGGATTTGAGCATAATCGATTATCAATTTTTCATCCAGTGTATTCATAAGACTATTTCCTACTATCACCTTGAGACCAAAAGTTATAGAGAAGACAGTGCATTAGGTAACCGGAAAGTGAGAGCCAAAGGAAGAGTCGAAGAACGAGGATCTTCCGATTATTGGGGGACTCGTTGTCTTCTTTCAGTGTCTTTTCACAATTCTGTTAAAACGATAAAAAGGCAAGAAAATAAGAATGGTGTTCTGTAGAATACTAGGGGTTAACGTGTTTTGACCTTATCGCTCGCTCAGCAGCGTTGGAAATAAAATAGTAACGAATAAATTCAAGAGGCAGAAAAATAAAACAAGAGAATAGAAAATGGAGGATGCGGACGAGTTAAGATATTTTTTTGTTAAATAGCTTTTTAAAACCTTCTCGGAGGTTTTCCTACTTGTTTTTCTTATCTCTCTCTCTAACCCACCCCATCCTTGGTTTTTGTTCCACGACAATTTACCCCAATTAATATCTCCCGCGAAGCATATTAGAACATTTCCTACACCTCGTCCGGCTGCCAGTAAAACGGGGTAGAATCCGTAGGTCAGCATATACACATAATATATATGTATATATCGTACGTAATATAATATACATGTATAGAGGTGCTGGAATTTTTATTCATTATGTCTTCCCTTCGAGATGCTTATTCGCGCCCTCTTCGCTCTGTACGTTTATGTAGGCTCTTCCACGTTCGCCGTGCACTTCCTTATTCATGACAGCTTTCAACCAAATAGCCGTGCTATAAGTTTTCATTATCGAAAATTCACAGTCTGGCAGAATGGAATGCGGAATAATATTATGCTTGTTAAAATTTGCGGAAATGTTCAATTACCATAATGCTGGTACTTGATAACTGGCGTCTTTGTGCTACATGGATAAAGAATGTTTCCGTCAGCATTCACTCGAAATGAACAAAATATTCCATGTTTTCATTATTGTGATATTATTGTGTCAAATGATTATATTGATTGATGTAACTGAGTAATAAAAAAAATACACAGAAGGATCTTTTTACAATCGCACGAAGCAATGCGGATATAAAGCTACAAGCACTGCTACCAAGAGAGTATATCGCCCTACGCGACGGCCAGTTCACGAGCAGTTTCCATTTTCTTCAAGTTATTCGATTGTATTCAAGGTAGCTATTTCATTGCGTCAAGTAGTTCGAATTAACGCGTTGTTTTTGGCGTTTCACAAGCATTGTCAGACGCGATTGAATGAATCAGAGAATCTCGGCCTGCAAAGACACGTTATTGATATCATTTTTCTCTATCGATCTTACCATTCTTCGAGTATTTTAAAAAGACTGTGACAACTGAAATATCGTTTATCTATCTATCGTTTATCGAATTTGAATGTTAAACGTTTCCAAAGAGTGAAAAGAGGTTGTGAACTATGGGGAATGACAGTGTCACTACTAATTAGACCTCTCGGAACGTGTTTTATCGAATATCTCGGAAACACTGCAAATTATATTCCAACCTTGTAAGAGCGGAAGTTCAAATATGATTTTTTCCTACGCCAGACGAGTTTTTTCACATACATATCTGATTATAGTCTGACTATTCTTCTTTTCGTTCCCTCATCGTCTCTCTCTCTCTCTCTCTCTCTCTACATCTTTTCTCCACTGTGTAGAGGCGAGAAAAACGGTCTTTTTCCGTTCGATAGTCCATGATGAATGAATAAAATATGCTGATTCGTTTGAAGAAAAGATTTTAAACGATGACGAATGGAAATGTTTTGAATGAAGTTGTACACTCGTTCAATAAACTTTCAACCTTTGTTGACCCGGGCCTCTAAACGGCACACTGTTGATGACTAATATTGCTTTGAACAATATTTTCCCATTCTTAAATAATATGATACGGTGGATTCTTTATCGTTCTTTACGAGAGGTATAAATTGTCAGTGCAATTATCCACCTTCCACATGTGAGCATGCACGCGTGAACTATGACACGCGAAGAAAAAAATCGAACAGCAAAAAGAAACCTGTTTCTTTTGCGAGTCAAACGAGACCCGGAGTGGTAAGATATACGTGTGACGAAAAAAGGATGAAGCGTAGACGAGATGAGCTGAAGAAAATGTTCGAAGAGTGAGCAGAGTGAGATGAGAGATGACGAGAGCTTTCAGAATTGAAGTATCGTATAAATGGAAAGTACAAGGCACCGGTGCCCACTTATCTGCCATGGAATATAGTAGTATCACGCAGAGTGTCGTCTCACGCGCACTCAGTGACGACGCGCAAAGAGAAGACTTTCGAAGCGAGTGAGAAGGAGAAAAGGCGCAAAGCCCTTCACAATATCCATTGTTACACTATTTCGTTAGTGGCCCTTTTCATGTACTGTTTTTTGTCGCTCCTTTCAGTGCCACAGTATGCACACTAATGCAAAAGTAGCCCAAAAGTCCATATTAACATTGTAACTGTGAATAGTTATTATCATAGTGTAATGATGATAACAAATTCAATAGCCCAACAATCAAGATAATCGATTTTTATTTAGCTCTTATGCTTTATTTTTTCTCGTGAATTCTTTTATCCTTACAAACATCGATCTTCTCTTTTAACTTCCCTCTCAAGCTTACATCAAGCGCGTACATTTTTTTCGATTTATTCTCACAGCATCTGAAATGAAATTTGTGGTGTAAAACTATATACTCATGGTTCATTCAAATCGATTTCAGATATTTATACGTTGTATGCTCTCTCGCTAAGATATTCTCAGGAGTTTTTGATATACCTATGAAACATACTGGGCATGACGCACCTTAGTAAAATAATAAAAATAACATTAACAATTGACGGAGGGACTGACGATTTTAGAATTTCGAAATTTTGAAAATTTTTTCACTGTACAAAAAAATTTTTTTGAAAAATTAAATACTCACAAAAAATTTCAAATCGATCCGATTTATAGATTTTGCCTGAGAATGTTTCTAAATTTCGATAGGGGAGGGGGTATCCCCCATGGCCTTAAAGGCAGCTTACTCTTTGATGCACAGTGGTCACACGAGCCGTATCGAAATGGTAAAGTGAATGCTCACTTGAAGGAAACATTCGTGGAAAGTCTGGGCAGAGAACATGGACAAGTGGAAATAGTGTATAGTGTGTGGCAGTGTAGTTCGAGTTCTACCTTTTCGTTTCGTTTACGGCAAAGGAATAAGTTGTATATCGAGTTTGTTGAACACTTGTACATAGCAAGGGTGTAGAGTGTAGTTATAGAGTCAAAGCGATCAAGCTGCAGCTACCTTCAGCATCAGTGCCTCGAGTTACATAGGCACTAGGGCAAACCCATCTCTGGTCCGTGTACCACAAACATTTTGTGCTCCAAATTCACACGTATTCTACCAACGTATCTATATGCGACAGCACCACTATGGATACTCCTCCCTGTGGTAATGTTTGCTTTCATCGTTATTGCTGCGAATGAACAATTCGTTTCTAAAAGCATCGCACCCTTATACTTGCGGAGTATACCGGCAAGTTTTTCCATTATAGTTGGCTGGTTTTCGCCTTTTCCCTTTTTCTTTGTACAATACTAGTTCTGTTTCTATTTTGTTTCTAATGGTATTTTTTAAATATTCTTATTAAATAACGCTATTATTTCAATTACGCGGCATATGTGTTTTACTTATATTGATTGGTCACAATGTGTATCACTTCTATTTAGATAAAAATGCAATACATCATACATGGTTTTTTTTCATCATAATGACTTATCGTTTAATCGTAAACTAATTCAATGATGAAATGTAGAACTGTAACGTATAAACATCAATAATTACAGTTGACCTATTTTTAAACGATAATTGAAAAAATGTTAAATTATTAATTGAGTAATCTTAAATAAGGAGACTGAAGTTGAAAAAACGTTCAAATCTTGTTATAGTTGGCAGCGTTAACTGAAAACACGGAACTATCGAAACTAAGTTCTATTAATAAAAAATATAGTCCAAAGCAATGTTCATAATATTTTCAATTTATAAGATAAATAAAAAAAAATCATTTTAGCAGTAATAGCTAATGAAAATATGTGAAGTGAATTATTATTGATGGAACTGTTCACAACTACGAGAGTTATTTGCAGCACGAGTCTGAGGCAAGAGCTATAATTACACGAGTACGAGAGGAAAGTTACACGAAAAGCCGAGGTGAATTCGGCAACTTGATGCGAGACCGTTCGTTGTCGGTGGCACATGTTACTTGACATATTTTTAGTAACAATTGTCTGGAAAATTTGGTTGAAACCTTTATTCATTTCATCTGTCAATAGTTGTCACAGTTTCGTAATTCGTCTCGCATAAATTTGGTAGCAGCGCGTGATATGTTATCACAGTGCGATAGCATTTTTTGTTTCATCGCACTATGCAGTATCGTGAACTTAACTGCACTAGTGCGGTAGGGAGTGGAATTTCTTGCAGTAGTTGAGAGATTGGCCACTTTTCGCACCAAAACAAGAGATCGAAAAACGAACTTCCCAGGCAGGTGTTCCAAAAAACAGTTACGTTAAACGTGGCGAAAAATACGAATGGAATTCCTTCTAATCAAAGTCTCCCTCGTCGATTAAAAATAGTTAAGTTTATACATTTTTTATTCTTTCAATTTTCTGTTTACAGACAAAAATTGTATCACTAATCTTTTTTTTAGTAAAATGCATGATCAAAACTCGATTTCAATATGAGCAACTTGAACTAAGGAGTCCAGATTGCGAGAAAATCCTGGATCGGCTGACTTTTTCTGACTGAAAGTTGATTTGAAAAAACAGTAATATGAAAACTGCTGAATTGAAAAACCAGAATTAACTCTTCACAAGTAAAGAAGCCACTAGTCTTTTGTCTTCCGTTTTAATGACAATCATTTATGATTCGTTTAACCCTTTCAGGTGTGAATTAAATCTGGTGGATGGATTTTCACAAATTTTCGTATATAGAGGTTTCGGGGTCGCTGATTTTTTTCAAAATTCAATGGTTTATAAAATTTGCAAAAATGACTGTAACGTGTCTTACAATTAGATAAAACTAGCCAGGACGCTCAAAAATCGAAACTTTTCATTCCCAGAGCTTTATTTTTTTAAATATACCTTAAAAACAACAGAAAATAGGTGGGACATACATGTCCCAGTATGCCTGTATGGGTAAAGTAGAAAATTGGAACGGTTCTAGAATCGGAGGTACCAGATGCGTTCCTGAAAGTCGCCATCGTCCCATGGTCGCTATATAGTTGAAACTCGTTGTCGTGATGTAGCAACGTTAGCTCATTTTCACGTCATCTCGATACCAATCCCGAACAAGTCTAAACGTTAATATGTCTACCATGAAATACTCGCAGCAGCTCACAAACGCGCGTGAATTAAACGCTCAATGTATGATACACGCAGGTTAGCCTGTTGAAATAGACAATTATTTAGGGATGGGGTCGTGTCTCGTATGTGTTATTGTACAATTCTATGCCGTAGATATTAGTGTACCTAGATGCGCAAAGTGTAGTCGATGCATATAACTCCACTACGCATTGGGGGACACTTGCACATTCAGGCGATGTTTCGGGGAGCTTTTGGAGGATTCGTATAATGATAAATCCATGCATTTGCTCCATTCAATCGTCTGTACACTCAAAGTGACTGCAATACATTGAGACAGATATTGGAGTAAACCGAGCTTTATTCATATCGATCTTATTTAAAAAATACAGTTAAATGGTCTCTTTATATTGGTTGAAATGACAGAAATATCATAAGTAATGTTTGCCAATAGAGAAGTTTGCTGACGACAATCATTAAATATTTTTCGTTATGAGTTGAAGATTAAATGATTTATAATCAAGCTATGCAAAGAAGCAGAACGTAGGACATGCCAAAAATGTTATTTTTCCACGGAACGTGTTTGACACGCCATATTTTGATTGTTTCAGTGATTAGTCAATAATTATAGATAGATGATACAACTATATTATCTTCTCGTACAATGCAATGCTGTCACGTTACCGAGCCAATCTGTTTTCTATAGGAAGACTATGGAAGGCATCTTTTTTCTGAAGGACAACGAAGAGCAAGAGCTAAATAGAAAAACCACTTGATCTTGCTGCTTTCTTCTATGTTCCCTTATCTTCGTTCGGAAAAAGGTGATTTTTATCAAAAGGATCGATTTATCTTTCCGTCGCGGTTTACCAAACGTTCTGCCATGTGTGTCTATATCTATTCATGTTCCTATTTCGCATGGTATCGTATCTTTCGTTCCTCGATCGCGCTGATCCCTGGGGAACACGTTACATTCCATTTTACTGTCACTGCACGGAAAAAAAAGCTCTGTGGAATTTACAGAATCTTATCTGTAAATCGACTTATGTAAAATTTACTAATCCTTAAATGTTATTTTTACATGTTGAAATCTGTAAACCTAAATCTGTGAATTTTACATATTGAGTCTGTAAATTTTACATATCGAGTCTGTAATTATTACAGAATATACTCTGTTATGATTACAGAATTTACTCTGTTATAATTACAGAATTTACTCTGTTGTAATTACAGAAATTCATGTCATTATTACAGATGAACTTCTGTCACTATTACCGAAAATTTAATGTAAAAATCAAGTCCGTAAGTGATGGGAAAAGTGAAATAGGTTCTCATAATAAATGACAGAAAAATGTTTGTGAAAATATGAATGTATGTATTTAACCACTAAACAGAATAAAATGATCACAATTTTCAATAACATTATTAGACAGTAAATAAAACAAATGTCAACAATGTACTGAACAAAATTGATACGCTTATTATAAATTATAAAGCATGACTGGTCGCGATATACCATTGATTAATTTTTTCAATTAATAAACACTGTACCATTTTAGGTATATCATCAATACATGAAATTAAATCGAATTTATCACTGATTTTACATTATAAGCGTGATAATGTTTATCAAAGCTGATAGTTCGTAGGGAGAATATAACTAAAAATAATGTTTTATTTACGAGATAAATGCCATATATTTTTTCGAAAGTGGGACCATCATGACTCATTATGATTATAAAATTAAAAAATTGACTACTAACAGATAGTTATTTTTATTTTTTATTAATCGTTTGTTCTTATGTGAGGAGTTATGCAACAATAGTGATAGAAAATTTTTACAGATATAACATAATTTATCAGTAAACATTTCATAAAATTATGTAAAATGTACAGAAATAATATGTACTGTCTACATAATCCCATCTGTAAAAAATACATATTTTACCTGTAAATTTTACAAACTTTTTTCTGTAAATTCCACAGGCCATTTTTTCCTTGTGCGGTCACACAGGGATTGCGTGAGTGTATAAAAAAACTGAGACAAAAAAGAGAAAAGCAACTGGGAGAAAATGTAGAAATTGTAGGATGTACTGTGGAGCGAATTGAAGAGTTTTCACCCATGGGAAGAAACAAGAAAACGAAAGTATTATATATATATATATATAAGCGTGGATATTACGGTCATCGATATCCCTATGCTGATATGCTTTTATCTCGTGTTCTTCACCTTTTCGCAGCGACCCATATGTATATAAGAAAAATAGCGTACCCATGTACGGAGTGATGAATTGGAACTGAATTACCCTCAACTCGATACACAATGTCGTTATTTCCTATGTGCGTATTTTTTTCTATTTTATTAAAAGGTGGTAGGATTGCAATTGCTGTTGAACTATTAACACTGTTTACTTGGTTACTGCAATATTCAGTTTGAAATTAAAGAAACTTTTATGGAAACGAATTACGATCGTTGCGTTATATTATCGCTGATAGAGACCAGAAAAATTTCATATAATATATATCATGAACTGTTGATAAAATATGGCATTTTAAGGCAGTCCAGAGAAATTGTGATTCGCTACACAGCGAGCCTGGACCAAAAGGAAGTTGCTATAGTCCAGGAGCTGAATACAAAAAATGGTCTTATTTATGACACCGGCCCAGACCGATTATAACCGACGAATTCGTGTAGGGCCGATGTCCCTGATGAAGGCCTGACACTTTCCAACCACAGATTTTGGGAGGCTTTTTTTTGGCACGCGGTCAAAGTTGGCAAAACCATGTTTTTGAGAAACAACGTCGAAACTATTGATTCCAGGAAAAAAAAGTTCAGTAACTATTTGTAGGTATTGGAAAAACAAACAATTTGGTGGGTCGCAAACTGAAATCGGTGGATTAGAACGCTCGCAATAAATTAAAAACTAGCCAAAATGGCCAATTCTATTATACTCCTATATTAATTGAAAAATGCGTGCACAGCCTCTAAAATCCCAGAATATATGCCCCTCGGTACACTGAACAAGTGTGCAAAACCGGAGCTCGATCGGATGAATAGTTTTCGAGCAAAGCTATTTGTTATAAAAAAACCGACCTTTTTCGCGAGGAATTTGCAGAGCCGAAGAATGTCGCAGCGTAATGAAACAAAAACGAAGTTAATCCGAAAGAGTCGGACAATCATGTACACTTTGGAGCAAATCGATTTTTCACAATTAAAGGGGTGAAAAACGACTCCAAAAAGAGGGTACGTTTTTTACTCATAAACAAATGGAATTCCATCGCGAATTTTCAAGTGACAGAGTCAGGACCGGCATTTTCCGAAAGCGGTCGTTTTTCTACGACTTCAGAAAAAAAGAAATCTGCAAAAAGTTAATTAGGGGGAGATAAAAAAATTAGTTTTTAAAAAATTATTGGAATTGTTCTTTTTAACATAGAGAGCTAAAAATTGGACGGCGTACAAATTAAGGCTTATGCTAACTGAAGAAAAATTGGCGGAAAAATCCCATATAAATTTATTGTTCATTACAGCGTTTCATTGAGAGGCCAAATGTGACGCCGCGTTCGGTAGCAGAGTGGAGCGGCCGTCTCTGGCTCGCGCGCGCTCACGCGAAAAGTGAATCCGCGCGTCCAAATTCCAGGAACATGGAATATCTACGGAACTAATTAACTTATCCGGTTGATTTTTTTTTTAATCTGGGCTAACTTTTTCCGCTGATCACGATTTTGTTATTAAAAATTTTGAAAAATTGAAAATTCACCTCCGAATTCAATGATTATTTTTTATATATTTTTTTTACACTAATTTTTACTCGACTTTTGGGTAAAATTGGATTCGAATATCATCGTAATAATGTTCTACAACTACTCTACGAATGAAAATAAAAATCCAATGAAAAATGTTTTGTTATGCAGCACTTGTCATTCCATTATAAGAAAAAATTACCTAATTGAGGCCATTACAACTACAAAAAACACCAAAGGTTCTTAAATTTGAAGAATATTTTTTTTCAATGAAAATTATAAAACGTAATGACAAGTGCTGCAATAACAAAACATTTTTGATTGGATTTTTTTTTTCATACGTAGAGTGGTTGTAGAACATCACAACGATGATATTCGAATCCAATTTCACCCAAAAGTCAAATAAAAATTAGTGTAAAAAAAAAAAATAAAAAATAATCATTGAATTTCGGGATTTTTTCGCCAATTTTTCTTCAGTTAGCATAAGCCTTAATCTGTACGCTGTCCAATTTGTAGCTCTCTATGTTAAAAAAAACAACTGCAATAATTTTTTAAAAACTATTTTTTTTATCTCCCCCTAATTAACTGTTTGCAAATTTTTTTTGTCCAAAGTCGTAGAAAAACGACCGCTTTCGGAAAATGCCGGTCCTGACTCGGTCACTTGAAAATTCGCGATGCAATTCCATTTGTTTATGAGTAAAAAACGTACCCTCTTTTTGGAGGCGTTTTTCACCCCTTTAATTGTGAAAAATCGATTTGCCCTAAAGTGTACATGATTGTACGACTCTTTCGGATTAATTTCGTTTTTGTTTCATTACGCTGCGATATTCTCCGGCTCTGCAAATTCCTCGCGAAAAAGGTCGGTTTTTTTATAACAAATAGCTTTGCTCGAAAACTATTCATCCGATCGAGCTCCGGTTTTGCACACTTGTTCAGTGGACCGAGGGGCATATATTCTGAGATTTTAGAGGCTGTACACGCATTTTTCAATTAATAATGGAGTATAATAGAATTGGCCATTTTGGCTGGTTTTTAATTTATTACGAGCGAACTAATCAACCGATTTCAGTTTGCGACCCGCCAAATTGTTCGTTTTTCTAATACCTACAAACGGTTACATCACTTTATTTTCCTGGAATCAATAGTTTTGACGCTATCTCTCAAAAACATGGTTTTGCCAACTTTGACCGCGTGCCAAAAAAAAGCCTCCCAAAATCTGTGGTTGGAAAATATCAGGCCTTTATCAGGGACATCGGCCCTACACGAATTCGTCGGTTATAATCGATCTGGGCCGGTGTCACGTCAAATGTATTCAGCTCCTGGACTACTAATAGGTTTACTATTTTGTGGAACTAATGGAAAATCCAAGTGGAACTGATTTTGAATACGTGGCAGGTATCAAATGTTGTGTGTATAATAATTGACTCCATCTTAGGAAAAAAGAAATTTCATTTTTCTAATGGAACTTTTTGCGCATGCTTATTAGCTGCGGAATTCCTAATTTATCTAATTAAAGGATCGCGAATAGCGAACTCACTTGATCGGGCTTGAGGCACTTTTTTAGCAGGATCCCAATTTGTCTGAACTTTCATGTGTATAAAGCCATCGGTACCGCAAATTTGGTCTAGATTATCGGAGATTCTACTCCATTATAGCGTTACGCGGCAGTCAGATTATCCTCTCTTCTTCTGACTTCATTTTCGCTCATTCCGTCCAGTAGAGAACCTTTTCCCGGTATTATCTTTCGTCTCATACCCCAGCTTCCATCAAATATCTCATGGGAGAAGCCAGCAGTTATTTATCGTATTGAATTGGAAAGAATTCCTTTCTTTCCATCACCCCTTCAATTTTCTCGATTCATGCATGTTCGCTCGCGAGTGTAAAAGAAAAAGAGGAAAAAAGACATTCTTCGTATACAGAAATGAATCATCAAATTCTGGTGAACGATTTTTCTACAATACATATCCCTTCACGACAATTTAAAAGAATTCAATGCTGGGATACTAATAAGTCTTCTTATTTCATTCGGATGTTCACGCAGTCTGGAAATATACGAGTGAAAATGTTTGTCTCGAGTATTTTATATAGAGTGCACGTTTCATAAAAAAAGGAATTATTTTCATAAAACGTCAATTCGAAATGTCAATACGATAATTACTCAGATATCTTTTGCATTGAAGGTGTGTTAAAATTGATATTGCAACGTGAAAGTTAATACGGAGATACAACTGCAGCTCTCACTTCCTTTCTATTATCCTCATTATCTATTTTGAAATATCTTTCCCTGTTCAAATCTTGCACTGCCACCAAAAGGCGAGCATTCAGTCCTTCGTTTTCCGCTTAACTACTCCAAAAGCTGTCGCAAGACATAAAAAAATGGAGAGGCCCTCGTACTTTTATAGCCGTTCAATCACGTTCAATCTTGACACCCAAACCGGCAATGTACGCGTATAAATATTTGTAGACATTAGAAAATCTTAAAAAAGAAAGTAAAAACTTTTATACTCCATTGCGTTGCGAGTGAAATGAACTTTTTTAAACAACGGACACAGCGAGGAAACTCGAGTAAACCTATTCAAATTTGAGATGTATAAAGATGTCGTTGGAGGTAATATCTCGTGTTAAGGATATTCTTCTGTTATATCGATATAATGCCATCGACTTACAATTTTTACAGCCTATCAATATTTATTTTCTGAAAGCGTGTGCAAAGTTTCAAAGAGATTAGGAGCCTCGTTTTCGAGGTATTAAATATTAAAAATAACGCTATTTAACATGCGTTCTTATGGCCGTACATGAAAAACCGGCTCTAATTGTGTTGTCATTCGCGAACCTGAAATGCTAACACCTAAAAAAAAATACACAACCTAGATTAATATATAAGGAAGCCGTGTGCAAGCGATTACCCTAATTAGGAGCTTTTTTTATCGAGTAATTAAATAAAACATGAAAACAATCTTGAAAATTCTCCAAAAGCAGGCGCGACACGACAACACTACGTCGGGCCACCAGCCTCAGCTCCTACGCGCATACACTACAAACTGGCGCATCGGTTATAGGTTAGAGTAACATACGGAGCACACAGCCTCGAATACTACATCGCGCATGCACGTCACGGGTGCAAACATTGAAAACAAAAAGCAACGTTGCTAACTTTTTCTGTTACAAATCAAAGATGAATAATATGAATATTAATGTTTATAACGAATGCAATGAGTTTGGATATACATCATTAAACTATATTCCAAAAGTGAGACCATTTTTACTTCATAGTGGAGGCCGAAAGCTACTTTCTTAATTATTCATAAATTAGATTTCAAAGTTGGCTATGCTGAGCCTGGCCCGTGTATTAGCATAGGGACCCCCCTCGGACAACTCGTCCCGCAAACTAACAGGAGAACATCCTTAATGAAGCAATGGGAAAAATAATTTTAAGCATGAAAACTGCGCAATTTTATTGATGTAGACAATGTTTAGTTAGTGAATTGCAGGAACGTCATTATAATCGTAAATTGAGATAAGAAAGTCGAAAGTCTGTAATCAGACTGTAATGTTAGTCTGTAAAATTCTTGAATAGAATCAAATTGTACACAGCAAAGTAATTTTCAGATAAAGTACATTTGACAATTTCATTTTTATATCCATATACATGTAGTTTGTTTGATGTACTGAAAAATAAGAAGAACTAGTTCGAATTCAAAAACATTATAAAATTTTAAAGGCAATATTATTATTATCTTTTTGTAATACAACGATTTCAACCTTCTGAGATTTCGGTGCTATTCTGCGGATTGCGGATGAGCACTTTGTTTACTATTATAACAAAATCATAAACTTTTCAAATTTTCTGAGCCGTACTCTAAGAAAAATGTATTGATGCATTGATCGTTTTCCATCCAGTTGTAATCGTTCATTCACGTTATAGCGATTACGCAATTTTTATCAAATACAGCGTTGCCATTTGAAAGTGACAGATGAAAAAAGTCAGATGAATTTCTTGTGCCGTCGGTCGGTAATTCCCCAGTCATGCTGCGCACGTGCCGTCAAGTCATCCGCTAATTAAGTTCTCGCCCAAAGTCACAGCGCTTCGTTATAGTACAACTCTTATAACTTTCAAGCTGCTCCTTATGCGTTTCTTTCGATTTTCTTTTTCTCTCATCATCTCTGAATAAACTTGATGGCAGATGCGCGATCGTAAATTTTCGCTTGCCGCCAAGTTGTGACGTTTAACGCGAAGATTTCTCCGTACAAACGCGAACTTCCAATTGTCAAAAGTGCTGATATCTTCTCAGAGCTTCAGGCATATGTGGAGATGCGCTCAAGAGAACAAAAATCGTATGCTCCAGAGGTTCAGATTTACGTAGTTTGACTGTCAGCGGTCTTATCGTCAGAAACTCGCAGTGGTATTTTGTCTTTTGTCAAGTAATTTTTAAAAAATTGGGTGACCAATCTGCATTCTCTGAAAGATAGAAAGCTGAGATTAGACTGAAAGAAGGAGTGCCATTTCTAGTTTCCGAATTCACTGCGATACTCTCATGTGTTTGAAGAGATTTTAGATATGAATTTTCCCGAGAGATTGAAGTTTGTTATGCAGTAAATAAGGTGGATAAAATTATTACTATTTTATAAAAATTAGTCGCAAGGTTGATTCTTCTTTCTCATTTTTAATTTAATATAATTAATCAACACACCTCATCTGCAGAGACTCAACATGTAGGTACAACAAACATGGTAGCCAAAGGGATGCGCCAAAATGTTTCATACCGGATATATGTAGAGGAATGCTTGTAACGGTATTACAAAAGGAAATTATCATAAAGGTGACTGCTGTTTATCCGATTGAATTTGCTTGCTGTACCCATAATAAGCAGCTTGGTCCATTAATTGACCTTCCGCAAAAGTATACACTCAGTTTGATTTATTAACTGCAATAATAAACCGCCAATTGTAAGCTTAATATTTTTTAAGATAGAGTTGAAGTCCCAAGCATTACTTTTATAGAATTTCCGAAAGCAAAGATCGTGTTTCCTAAAACATCGAATTGGAAGACTCAAGTAATACAGTTGGGTATTTATGGGATAGTGCCAGGATTCCGGAGAGATGCAACTAGGATTCGTGAGGAACTCACCAAAGATGGACGGAGAATTCATGACCCGAAGCAATTAATCACGTTTCCTAAATGATAGACTTTTTATATCAAGCAAAATATCCTTTTTCAATTACCTCTGGTTTATGACGATGAATGGAGATTAATGGTGAACTCATTAAGTGGCATAGTCGTTGTCCATCAGTGACAATAGACCAGACTTGTGCGGAGACAGGAGTATACAGAATCGGAGACGTGAGTCCGGCCCGTCATTTGTCAACGGGGAAAATAAACAATGTCCCAAGTTTCACAGTTTCCCAATTGTCTCGGTCGTGAAAGATACACATTAGACCTGTCCTTAAGAAGGGCAAAATCGAATTTTAATGGTCTTACCCCCCAAATTGGTTCGAAATAATTTTAAAAAAGTGTCAGAATTTTTAAAAAATGTTCCCTCTATATTTACCCACCGCTAGGAAGCCGTACTTTTTTCCCATAAGAAAAGCATTGTTTTTCCGAGATTTACATCTATTTTTTGCCGTTGCCCTAATTATCAGTTAAAAAATCGTAAATTCTCAGATAATGTTGACAGTAATGTTATCTTTTTTTCGGATTTTTTGGAATTCGATACAAGCATTTTTGGGCTAGATCAATCGCATCTTTGTTCTCTGTATGTTGCGAAAAACGCTGTTCTCTTGCTGTTCGAGCACGTCGCACCCCCAGAAACATCAATTTCAAGAACCCGGCATCGCGTACACATTCTGATCGTTTGTAGTAATGTTTATTCGTATTATGTTTTGGAAATCAATTATAGCAATGGGAAAAAGTGCATCAAAATTTTCGATCGTAAGTTAACGAGAGTTGAATGAAATTATCCAAAATAAACTACTTGAGATCAGGTCAATGTGAAATGGTACGTCTCCTTTGTTCATTTTGTTCATTCTACAACGCACCACAGTCCAGGACTATGGTGCGGCAATCAGAATGTGTATACGCGATGCCGAGTTCTTGAAATTGGTGTTTGTGGGGGTGCGACGTGCTCGAAGACTAAGTGAAGCAGGAAAAATAGAAAAATTTTAAATCATGGCATAATCGATTTGGCTGCAGGGGTGACCTTGAATTTTTTTTACATGATTAATTATTTTGTACAAACCATTCCGTACGCTTTAACACTAGTCCGATTGAATTTTTTCGATATTTAACTCTCCAAATCACGTTTTTCGACTTTTTTCCGCGTTTTTCGCAACATACGGAGAATAAAGATGCGATTGATCTAGCCCAAAAATGCTTGTATCGAATTCCAAAAAATCGGACAAAAAGGTAACATTACTGTCAACATTATGTGAGAATTTACGATTTTTTAGCTGATAATTAGGGCAACGGTAAAAAAAAGATTAAAAATCTCGAAAAAACAATGCTTTTCTTATGGGAAAAAGTAAGGCTTCCTAGCGGTGGGTAAATATAAAGGGGAAAAAATTTAAAAATTTGGACATTTTTTTAAAATTATTTCGAACCAATTTGGGGGGTAAGACCATTGAAATTCGATTTTGCCCTTCTTAAGGACAGGTCTAATACACATATCCAAGGATACACTACACGTGACGCGCACAAAAACGTTTTTTTTTTAAATGGAACTACGTGGTAAATGAGTTTCGGCGACACATACAAAGTACCTTTGAATAAATAACTTCACCAAACTTCATTGAATCAGATTAAATATTGCAAAACAATTCCTGAGACGTTATATCTCGAGATTTCTTCGGGATACTATATTTACATATTTTTATCAGGATCACTATCAAAGCCAAAATTCCTCGATAATTTCCAAATCGTGAACTTTTTTCGCGAATTTATTCCACTAAAAAACATTCAAATCTTATCAACATTTCATTTATGAATATTTACTTGCTTAACATTTTTTAATTGCAAACTCACAAAATTATAGGACCGTTTATTATATTGCCGCAACCGACAGAATGGTTTCCATGTCCCATAAGAAGCATAATTTTATCCTATACCTGATTATTATACATACAGTCGTGAGCGAAAGTTAGGGAAAACATTCAAATCTTATCGACATTTCATTTATGAATATTTACTTGCTTAACATTTTTTAATTGCAAACTCACAAAATTATAGGACCGTTTATTATATTGCCGCAACCGACAGAATGTTTTCCATGTCCCATAAGAAGCATAATTTTATCCTATACCTGATTATTATACATACAGTCGTGAGCGAAAGTTAGGGATCACTTTGATTTTTTCGGAGCACGTCGCGAATAGTCGATAAAAATTTTTGAAAAAATTAGGGTGCATAGGAAATTTAATTAGCTTTCGAATGGTTCTAGTCCCACTTCGATCGGACGATGAAAAACAAAATGGCGTCGACTTTTGCAAAAAAGTGTATTTTCGCCGAGGTGAACATTTTTGAAAATTGCCAAAAAAGATAAACAATGCTATTTCAGCGGATTATCTTGTAATGATAAGGTGATAGTATACACTTCGCTGAATCCGAAACCACCCTTAAACTTTTTGTCCGACAATTGGGAGTGGACATACGCCGTTTTGAAAGTCGGAATGAGTAAAGGGCGATATCTCCGAAAGTACTCCATCGATTTCGCCGAGCTTCCGTGAGAAGTTGTGTAAAAATACCCTCCAAATAATGGGTTACTTAGGTGTTACGAGAATCCCGTGCACCAACGATGCACCGCCGAAAACCGTTGCATTTCGGTGTCACTTTTTCGTTTGAGAAAACCTGCCCGCCCCACTTTTCGACATTCGGTAATGCAAGTTAGCCTATCGTATCAACGACATTTCAACGAAGAAAATAAAAAAAAAACGTTTGAATGCGATTCCGGGATGCAAAATTATCAACGATCAAACGCGAGAGTACAACGGGACACCGGGCGGATCGACTCTGCCGCGATCTTCGTGCCCGCGCGTTGAGCGCCACTGGCCGCTGAGTATGTTGTATGGGTTGTTGGGTATGTTGAGATAGTCGACGTCATGATTCGGTGGACGGGTATATTTTCCACACCTTTTGGATATCTCACAGAAATGAATTCTAACATAGCTATAACATACGTGTGTACGAACACATACATGATTTAATGTACAGAGAGACATCAATGTTATAAAATATACTTAACTATATAAAATATAGTTACACTATGGGGTATTTGTCGAACATTTTAGCTGATGAAATTTCGTTGCCATACATCTACGCAAAAGAATTCACTTCCCTTTGACGTTCATTCTTATAGATGTTCCTCAACGACTTGTTACGTCGAGTTACATTACTTATAATTTCGTTTTTATTGTCAAATGGAATTATCCATCCAGAATAACAGTTTTTCGATCCTTGTGTACGTAAATGAAGTTTGAATATGCAAACCGGTACAAGGTAATAATGTGCTAAGCTCAATTTGCAACCAGGGACAGAAAATCACAGTTCCAAGTGTTATCAAGTTGTACAAATGTTGTTGTTCATACCATGTACATTAGACTGATTCAAAAAAAAATTTCTTTTTTTTTTCTTTCGGGATTCTTATGCTACTGTTGGGCACTAATAAAAGAAAATTTCCCTAAAAAGATGGGCGCGGTCACTCAATTTTTAGAGGTGGCTATCTCGACTTTTTGTTATTTTTTTCATGATTTTATTTATTAAATATGATCATAGTATAGATTATACCGGAAATAGAATAAATGAAGGAAATAATATGTTTCACAGCTGTTTTGCGACAAAGAAAAGTTTATCGCACACACATTGAATCCCTAGAAACCAAAATCGAAAATATTACCGGTAAATAAATTTAGCCCAAACAATATTTCAAACTCTGTTTAATTAAACATAATAACTTATTATTATGACGACTTGTTTTATCATCGATAATTCAACAAAAATTGATAATAATAATGAACTAAATAATAAAAATAATATTAACGTAACCGTAACGTAACGGTAAGGCTTTTACGCTTCCTATTCATTATTGAACCGAATTTTGAATCGATTGTTTTTATTGCACTTTGGAAAGCGTTGTCGATGTAGCTGGACCACTTGCAGCAAGTACAGCTTTTCATCTTTTTTTTTGTCAAGCTATTATTGAAATTTTCGACAAGAGGTACGCCCCTTTCAGCGACATAGTTAATTACTTTTAAATTTTGCACTATTTTTCGTGCATTTTTACTGCGCAGTGGGATGCGCGATGTTATGCACAGTGGCTGGGAAGAAATATAAATGAGTTTGAAGATAATGTAAGTGTAGCATTTTGAAAATGTAAATACATGATTTATGAAGGAAAGCTTATAATTTAATTTTTCGTAAAAAGCACGAAAAGTTAATGCGTATAAATAAATCTATATGAATAACGAGAGTAGTATAGATGCCATTATTGAGCTACCTGGATTAGAATTGTGAATATTGCCATCTTTTCAAATTGTAAGAGTTTCTTTTGGTTACGAAATAGTATAGTTACGGTGCTGGATGTGATTTTTATCCGTAATCCTCAGCCATAACTATGTTTAACTGCAATACGTTCATTACAAAAAATTCAAAACAAAAAAGTCGAGAAGCCACCTCTAAAAATTGAGTGACAACGCCCATCTTTTACGGAAAATTTTCTTTTATTACTGCCCAACAGTGGCACAAGAATCCCGAAGGAAAAAAAAATCTGAATCAGTCTAATGTACATATACGTGAATTGAAGTGTTCGTTATTTCCCACGTTAATTTTTTTCACTTGAGTAGGCCCAAACAATTTGCTCGTAGTCTGAAAACAAGGTTGAAAAAATAAATTTTCAAACACCATCAACCCCTGCCTCAATGACTTTAATATGTTGTCATACACGTAGAAAGTAGTCTTCAGCCAAATTTTTAGCTCTTAATCTCCGCCCGTCCCGAAATTATCGATTTTCGAAAAAATGTAGTTAAAAAATCCATATCTTCGACAATAATTGAAATAGTATAACTTTATCGGGGGCATTTTTTCGTTTTTAACGCTCTGCCAAATTTGTTTGAAAGTCTCTCTCATATTTATAAAGTAATATGCGTACGCGTAGCAGATGGATCTCCATCGAAAAGAAAATCATATGTATATATACATGTGTGCGATCTTAATTAGCTATGCTAACTTTTAGCTCGATATGTTTATCAATTCCAGAAAAAAAATTGAGTCACGGAACCCTAAAAACGTTGAACGTTCAATCGTTCGTGCATATCTATATGTAACAAAAAGACAGCTCCTTATATAATAACTATGAACTACTGCGAGCATTCTGTCTACTATTTTGATTTCTGAATCTATGAAGTTCAATGAATAATGGAAAAAATAAAAAAAGTTAGTTTTATTATGCTTAGTGTAATAATGGAAAAAAAAAAGAATAAAGCCGCCCTTATTGTGAAGTTCCGAATCCGTTTTCTCGTAGAGGAAAATTCTCTTCTCGCGAGAACGTTTCTCTTGATCAACGATATGGAAACGTAGTGGTGAGGAATTTTGGTACAGTCTTTGAAAATTATCGTTGACGAAACGTGCATGAATCACATGTCATTTTATCCCTAACATGTGATCATTGAGTTGCAAAGTGTCTTTAACCGAACGTTTGTATATTAGTTTTCGTTCATGGTCATGTTTTTTTGGCTTTTGACATATTTGAATGTTCACCAACACATTCTCTCTTTGCATGTTTCGATAAATCATCCCAACGTTTCTATTTAAAGCAGTAGCAAACAGATGAGCATGCCAATTCATTAAATGAAGATCTCATTCGATAATGTTTTCATCAAATGACTTTACGATTATCTTCTATGTAGTTTGACAATCTGAACTTTTCGATATTATCAACGGTAACGAATCGTTGATAACAATCTATTTACTCGATAAATGTTTTTCATTAATATAGGGTCAATGCCAACGTAGTATTCTATCTCAACTGATATTCTAAAATAGCAACTAAAAAACAACACATACAAAAAGAAAGAATGACTTGCACTGTGAACGAGAATAAGCTTATAGAAGGGAAAAATAACGAGTTATCGAATAACAAAAAGCAATATACACGCAATATGATTCCGATCCTTTATGACATGGAACAACATTGTTGTAAGTTTTTCCCGTTATCCTCCGTTGATTCTTTATTCATCCTCGTCTTTTCACTCTCATTTTACTTTGCCCTGCTCGGTTCTTGCGATGAGAGCTTTCCAATATACCAGACAGCAGTGAAAACACCGAGGCCAACAACAGTGGTGAAACCTTCCTGGAGCCATGTAATATCCTCTCACATACAATTCGCGCGCTTCCGTCATTCACCCCATGAACTTGCGTTCCATTCGTATCAATACATATACATAAAATACCTCAGTATTTACATAGGCGCTTAAAACTGTGGAAAACAAAATATCAAACTCTACAAAATTAGATATGGTCTTGAATGTGAGTGTTTTACACGCACCATCAAGATAAAGAACTAAATTCATTGTAAAATGATTGGAAATCCACCTAGATAACACTGAATTAATTTGCATACCTCGTAAAATTATTTTATTGAAACTATAAAATATACTATCCCTGTTGAATGCTCACTCGATGTCGATGCTCTTCTTTTAATAATAAAAAACGGTGGTTCGTGAAGATTATGAAATTTTAAGTGAAAGTTGATCGAAGTATGCTACATGAATATGATTTTAGTGCTCTCGTGGATTTTATTCGCGTGTATGAAGAGATCATATAAACACTGAAAAAAGGGTCGATAAATTCAACGAAATACGAATCAATTCAATCTAATTTCGCGATCACGGGTGGCGAAACAAATATGTAGTTGGTTCAAATAATTAATTACGTTCAATTGAAAGTATAAGTTCTGTCATGAAAAGCTAATCTTGATTTCCTTCAACCAAACTTAGAGTATGCGCAACCGAATATCGAGTTTTTCTGATTCTGTGGATTACTCAATTTGAACCGCACATTCATTTCGAGTACACAAATTGGTGAGTTTAATTGACCACACATGGCAGTTCATTCAATTGAATATCAAGCTACGTATGAAATTTATATATGAGTATATAAATTTGTATTTATAAATATTTAAGTATAGATATTTATGTACGAATGTATATATTCACATCTATGTATAGTAAAATCGCTATAAGCAGAACCCACTTGGCTACCCTCTGAACGAGACACCGTTTGGTTTAGGAGCCAGTGCATCAGACTTCAAAGCTGGTATATAAAAAATCATTCTAAAGTTGAGGACAATAATCATCGTTGTTATACTCCTATATATCTTCTCCCTGGCTCGTGGTCGTTTGTGAGGGAGATTGTGGCCATGCGCCGCGCTATGGCTAATGCATGCATGAACATCTCGCTGCTATCGCAATCATAAATACAACCAACTAATTTTAAAGGGTATATTTGAACAAATATTGAAGATAGCTCAGCGTATAATTCACTTCAACTAACGATGAGATGTTCTGTATCAATCATAGTCATCAACCAAATTTTTTAAGTTAAAATAATTATCACATACCAATGGTAATGTACCATATTCTTTGAGTACTCTACTTTATTTCTTATATTAAACATGCGTAAAGAGTCTTTGTTATATAAAGATTGATCACATAACAACATGTGATCTCGATTTTTTCATAACAATATATCGTCATGGTTATTAGGTGAATTATCAGATGTATAAAAATATGAAGTAACTGAAACTATGATATGGTCAAATTGAGCAAATAGCAGCGGTGTTGAAACAACTGAATCGATTTTGTTGATTTGACTATACTATGATCGATTTAAACAAAATGAGATCCATTCTAATGAATATCGTTTGATTAGATTTGGGAAGTGTACTCAACTAAATATTTTGTTGAAACAACCACATGTCAATGATATTCATACTATAGTTTCTGTACAGTACTTCAATTTCTAATTCAACGCGTATCAGGATCCATTATCGTAAAAATTCTGCTAATGTAAAAACACATTATATCGTTTTTTCTTCAAACAGGACATCATCGTAGCTGGAGACTAAATGAATTTGGAAAAGTATGCAGTAAATGGATTCAAAATATAGTCAAATTTATCAAATGTGCTACTAACCAAATAGCAGAGTTGGAATCGCTGAAACGATTTAGTTGATCTAACCATTCTACGATTGATTCAAACGAAATGAGATCCATTTTACCGAATTTCGGTTGACCAAATTTGCGAAGTTAGATTTACGAAACCTTTTTTTCAGTGAACAGAATGTAATATCTTTTATTTCGGTTATGAAAAAGCATTACTGCAGAAATAGTCCACTTGTCCTTACAGATGGTTTTTTTTAGTAAACATTTTCAACTACTTTATCGGTAAATCGAGGGAACGGCATTTGCATTTATCTTTTTCACAGCTCCTCTGTTTCGTCTTTTTTTTGCTCTCTGCTCGTTGAAGAGAACATCAAAACTCTTTAATATAAGCATATGGTAATGGAACAGTTTTTTTTCAATTTCATGATCATAAACTAGAATATGAGATTTGACATGCAGTTTCAGTTTTCACTAATTCTCGCTCCGTACGACAACCATTGATGGAAGAATATTTTGTGCAACAAGTGCAAAAAATAACTAGTTACCACATGCGTGAAGTTGCCACATGAGCCAGCAGCTGATGGTACAACTATACAAGAGTACGATCGAAAAGGTGCAACAAAAGCCAAGGCAAATTCGGCAATTTTACGTATGCTATTTCGTTGCCTTCAACACACATTACATCTACACATATTCAACACATATTATATCTAAAAAAAAGTCGATATGCGCATACCGAGGATTCTAAAGGAGACTCTATGGACGGCTCAGGTGGCTCCCCGCCAAGTACAAATGAGGAAGTTTCAGAAAATTGAAAATACGTTAAGAAGGAAGATGCCTCTCTGATGGGAAGGGGCTTCTCTTCGCTTGAAAGAAGTTAAAACAGTAGTTGAATAAAAAAAGGTGCGCGATCACTCGGAGGACATAATATAATGTCATTATAAATAAATGATTGTAACATATGATGAAGCCTGAAGAATATGCGGCTCACGTGGCGGGAGGGATGCTAGTCCCAAGCTCAAGCATCTGTCAAATTTTCAAGAATATCTCTCCAGGTAAAATCTGGAAAGAAATCAGTAAAGAAAAAATGTAGCCGAGCAGGGGGCTAGATTGTAAGAAATCTTTTGCTCTATTATGTTCCCTTACAGCATCATCTTACAATTTCTGATATCATGAATGCCATTTTCAACGCGTTCCACTCGGCAAAAACAGAAATAATTTTTTTTTTCAATCTACCAACGAATACTTGCATCGAACAAATCTTTTGCCAAAACCAATTGCGATGAATGGACTCATGGGACTAGCCGGAAATCAATTTCAATCGTGATTCAACGCGTCTCGTACTCTAGAGGGCATGCAGATTCATCCATACCGATAAATATAAAGAAAGCTTCACCCGTTCACACGTCTGGCCGTGTGAAGGCGTGACGATTCAATCTAATCAACGGACGCGCTGTTGCAATAAGTCATTGATTCTTGGTGATAAAATATGTCACAATTATATAAAACGGCCTTTTCCAATCGCAACTGTGGACAGCGCACCTCTCGCTGGTCACCGACGAGCTATAAATTTACAAAATGTGGAAGCTTGACTAACGATGAATATTCATGAAAAATCTCGTGATTAATAACTTTTCGATTTAGCAACATATTTTTTTCGTAATCATCTTGTCACGTAATGTCTAACAATTGATGTAATAGATGTAATGGATACAATGTAGTGGCTCAATGACCGCAAAGATCCTGGGACAATCAACTTTTGGTCGATTATAAATTGTTCTATAATATACACACCGGAATTGTTACTTTACGAATCTCTTGGTTTGTCTCCAACGTCTACATTCTCGGCTCTTTTCATATCGTCTAAGAAGTACTTTATCAAAGAAATCCTCTGACACTAGCGAGCAGCGTTATTTCACGTGCATTTGAGTCGACCTGAGGTCTGGTTTTCCTAATATTCGTCTATTTACTCGACATAGGATGGCATCGCTTTCTAATGAATTCACCTTTTTTCAATGAACTTCAATACAGGCTACAACGTGATGGGCGAACATTTTCACCTGAATATTAAACGGAGTAATGGACTTGAAGCAAACGAATATGGAAAAATACTCGACAAAAAATATTTCCTCGAGTATGCAAATCAAGTGCTCAGAACCCTGGAATTTTATTCACAACCATATTTACTATAGTATCTTCAAACGGGAGTTTATAAATGGCTTATTATCGGAGGTTTACGTATCAGTTGAAATTTAATAAAATACTTAACATTCAAATATCCAATTCACTCGACCTAGCACGAGTAAAATTGACTTTAACAATGTATTGCAGGTGACAAGCTTGTAGGCCACGTTGAAGGAAGAATGCTAATGAGTTTTAAAGTCACTCGATGTATTTCTATATAGCCCAGTCGAGTTAGGATTTGAAATAGAAAAAATTCCGAAGTGGAATTTTCCTTCGGAATTCGTTGGGGGGGGGTCACTGGCAGTCTAAATTTAGTTTTTCGGGGTATTCGAACTGTTGCGTCATCCGCCATCTTGATTTAAAGGGTCAATTTTGGTTTATCAAATAACTCGTTTGTTTTCAATTTAACACGAAAAATGATGATTGCAAAAGTTGTTTAGAATTAAATTTCCTACAATTTTGATTCTCATCAATTTTCTCCTAGGATCGATATCTCCGCTTTATAATTTCCATAAAAAAAAATATTCTTCAAATTTAAGAATATTTGGTGTCTTTCGCAGTTGTAATAGCTTCAATTAAGGTAAATGTCCCTATTACGGAGCGTGTCCCTATTATGGCGTATACATGCATAATTTTAATTATAGAAAATTTGAAGGAATTAACCGCAACAGAGATTAAGTTGTAAAAATCCCTAAATTTGTCTCCTATTTAAAAGAAAATAACTCGTAATTGTCTTTATTCCCTGGGCTCTGCAATTAATATTTTAAAAATCGCGTCCCGTACAGTGCAGCTCTCTAGAGTGCGATTGACTCATCATTAGAAGACAGCAGCGCATGCGGAGTTTACCAATATTGAGTATATTATCGAACCGGCGAGTCAGAAAAGTTTAAGAAGTGAAATACATCGTTTTTTGTAAACAATTGAAAAATAAAAATGCCATCTAGAACGAAAAAAAGACGGCAAGGACGTATTCAATTGAATTTTAAGATGCGCCGTAATAGAGACAGCAATAAATCTTATCGTCTGTATTACGGCGCACATATTTATATGAATTGGGTTAGAATGATCGAATTTTGTTTACACTGCTTAAAATATGTTTACTCCAGGTATATTTATTTAATTTTTTGCAATTGTATTTTACTATTGACAGAATCACTCCTTAAAGAAAAAAAGAGAAGAAGCTCTTGCCCAAAAAATTCAAAAACAAGAAGAATTAATGAAAAGAAAAGAGAAAAGGAAAGCTGCAGCTCAAGAATTAGATAAAAAAAAAACAAAACAACGAAAATTAGATGAGCAGACGTAATATGTTATAGCCAGTAATGTATATGAAGGAAAATATCGATCGATAAATGAATATGAAAATGTTTCATAGCCTTATTCAAGTAATTTCTAATAAATTTCGAAGTGCGCAGTAACTGGGACGTTACATGCTCTGTAATATGTCCCGAGATATCAGTGATGCACCATAATATGGTCTTATTCATAGGTTCGCAAAATTAAAAAAATTAGCAGTCATAGTTGATATTAATTAATTCTAACCGCATTAATGTAAACAGTATCAATCAATTCTTCTGATCGATCCTTTCGTTTTAAGTTTTCGTCAGAATTTCGAAATAATATCTCTATTAACCCAACGGTCTGACCTTACATGCTCCGTAATAGGGACATTTACCGTAGTTATTTTTTTCTGATAAAGGAATGACAAGTGCTGCAATAACAAAACATTTTTGATTGGATTTTTTTTTTATTCGTAGAGTAGTTGTAGATCATCACAACGATGATATTCGAATCCAATTTCACCCAAAAGTCAAGTAAAAATTAGTACAAAAAAAGTAAATAAAAAATAATAATTGAATTCGGAGGTGAATTTTCAATTTTTCAAAATTTCAAATAACAAAATCGTGATCAGGGGAAAAAGTTGACCCAAATTAAATAAAACAACTGGATAAGTTAATTAGTTTCGTAGATATTCCATGTTCGTGGAATTTGAACGCGCGGATTCACTTGTTGCGCGAGCGCGCGCGAGCCAGAGAAGGCCGCCCCACTCTGCCGCCGAACGCGGTGTCACATTTGGCCTCTCAATAAAACGCTGAAATGAACAATAAATTTATATGGGATTTTTCCGCCAATTTTTCTTCAGTTAGCATAAGTTTTAATCTGTACGCTGTCCAATTTTTCAGCCGTCTATGTTAAAAAGAACGGCTGCAATAATTTTTTAAAAACTAATTTTTTCATCTCCCCCTAATTAACATTTTGCAAATTTTTTTTTATAAAATCGTAGGAAAATGACCGCTTTCGGATAATGCCAGTCCTGACTCTGTCATTTGACAATTCGCGATGGAATTCCATTCGTTTAGGAGCAAAAAATATACCCTCTTTTTGGAGCCGTTTTTCACCCCTTTAATTATGAAAAATCGATTTTCTCTAAAGTGTACATGATTGTACGACTCTTTCCGATTGATTTCGTTTTTGTTTCATTGCGCTGCGACATTCTCCCGCTCTGCAAATTCCTCGCGAAAAAGGTCGGTTTTTTAATAACAAATAGCTTTTCTCGAAAACTATTCATCCGATCAAGCTCTAATTTTGCATACTTGTTAAGTGTATCGAGGGACATATATTCTGAGATTTTAGAGGCTGTACAAGCATTTTTTAATTAATAATGGGGTATAATAGAAATAGCCATTTTAGCTGGTTTTTAATTTTTTGCGAGCGAACTAATCAACCGATTTTAGTTCGCGACCCACCAAATTGTTCGTTTTTTCAATACCTACAAATAGGTACTTAACTTTTTTTTCTCGGATCAATAGTTTCGACGCTATCTCTCAAAAACATGGTTTTGCCAACTTTGACCGCGTGGCAAAAAAAAGCTTCCCAAAATCTGTGGTTAGAAAGTATCAGGCCTTCATCAGGGGCATCGGCCCTACACGAATTCGTCGGTTATAATCGGTCTGGCCCGGTGTCACGTCAAATGTACTCGACTCCTGGACTATAATATTCATTCGAATGAAAGAAAGCGAAAAAATGCTAAATAAAGCATAATCGTTCAATTACTTCCGCGTCAATTTTTCATACAAGCGAATAGTCTGATTTACAGCAGAAGTGAAAGGTATGCGTCAAGCGAACAGTGAAGCTAAGAAGACTTGCTGCACTCCTTGAGAGGAATTCTTCATTTTTCTTTCGTTGCTTGCGACATATCGACACGCGCAAGCGCGTATATACATCCTCTTTGTACAAGTTCTGAGGACCGTGACGAGCATTACAAGAGATTTCTACTTGACCCGTGGCATCGATATCCTGCTCAATCGAGGTACACACACAAGCGCGTAGGGTAATGCATGTACGAGTAGACAAAAGACTCTACAGGGTCTCTGCGCTAACGGAGACGGACGTGACAAATTTCGGATTGCTAATTTAATTTAATTCTGGCACATATTTGGCTGTATCGTTGTGAGATGGATCATTGCACTGTATGAGCATTGTATGTACTTATGTATGTATGCAAATGGCTACTATTAGACCATGCGCGACATATCTTTTAGTATTTTACGTAGAAAAAGGCACTACAGGGTGTGGATTGCACGTTAATGATTTCTGATTTTCCAAGAGCTTTCTTACTTTCGCACAAGTATGCATCGCGGAACATTCGCCGGTAAGCACTTGTAGAGTTTCGCCTCAGGCACACCGAGCATCAGAGAGAACACAGCGCGTTAGCAGCAGCAACGGAGGGAATATCACACGTATATCCCTAGGGTATATTACGAGCCTGGGTTACGATTAACGTTGCGGGACATTAATTCACGGGTATTCTACCACCTATATGGTAATAACGCAGCGTACAGAATTTTGCTCGCAGCTCGTATACGACCGCGATGTAAATTATATCAAAGAGTTTGTCGCAATCGCATCTTTACGAGGCACGACGTTAATGTTGAAATGGATCGCGGTCGCAATGTGGTTGAATGTTTTTTTTTTATATGTCGTAGCTATTGTTAAACCCCTGCATAAAAGTTATAAAAAATGGTGGCTCTCAGACGAGGGAAAAGAAATTTTGTCAAAAAAATGAAGCGGTTAAAATGAAGCTGATATGACAGAACATATGATAGACCATAAAAGACCAGTTCGGAAATAGGGAATAAACGGTTAGACGTTCGTATAGCGTTCGTAAACGTTCGGATGCTTGTTCAGTTACACCGTAACCATCAATTTATATCGTAATATTCATGTAATATAACAATAAAAACTTAGTGGATTTATAAACACGTGTGCAGGTCATCATGTGAATGAAGCTACATGTATGAACATGTGTTGATGACTCAGTACTGAACAATTATCATGATCATCATCAATCATCATCAATTAACAATTATCATGATCGAAACATGGCTCGTAACACTCATTATAATTGGTGCCGAAATACTAATGTGGTCCAAAAGACATCTTCTAATTCTATGATTTTTAAATATTAGTAATAAAGAAACAATGGAACTAACTAGAAGATCATTGACATAAACCATCAACCATGTTGCACTTGATTCTATAGGAATAACAAAAATGGATTAAGTAAGTAGTGTCGCGGTAGCGACTGGAGAGAAGTACATTTACTGATTTACCGACATCTCATCGAACTGCTACCGCGACTCTCTATACGCCAAATAGCTCGTTTTTTTACATTTCCAGAATTTCATTTAATATTTTTTAATTGAACATATATGTCAAAGGAATTCTAAATGCACAGATATATTTTTTTCAACGATCGCAAAAAACAGAAGGATTTTAGTTGTAAGGGTACTCTGGCTGTCTTATTTAAATGATGCTACAATGGTGATTTTTCGACGCTTTTTTCAACCAATGTTTTCCGCAATCGCAGTCGTCAAACGTCTGAAGTTGCCATACGTCACTTAATCATATGATAAATGACACGATGAAAGGATAGAAATGTCAATGATAGGAATGCTATGTTTAACCGCGACAAATACTATAATGTTTTTCACACATTACAGGATTCGGAACTGTCATATGAGGTTATACTGACCTACAATACATATGTTTACTATATGAAATAGGTAAATTCTGCATCGTATACCAATACAGAATAAACATTTGAAGAAGTTTATAGGACATTTTCGAAATACTTCTAAATCATGCCATCAATCTTCGCAGAAAGTTGTGAAATAACCGCAAAAACATAAAAAATGGTGTGCAAAAATTCTAGACAAGTACATTCACATGCAACATTTACCCGAAAATTGTCCATCTCCAAAAAAAGCCATAAAATAATTGCATATCTTATATTACAAACCAAATACATAGACTCCATAACTTTGCCGATCAATGTGGAATAAAATGATCAGAAACAGGTGATTAATTCAATATCTAGATGAAGACTCAGCATCACGATACAAGACTAACGATAAGCCTTAATATATCGGTATACTTGTCCGGCCCTTTCGCTCTCAATTTTCATCATTTTTATTCAAATTTTTCAAAGTATAACAACGGTCAACAATAGTGACTGACAAATGATAGGCGGGACAAGTACACCTATGTATTAGCGCTTAGTGTTGAATCGTTACGTTGCGTCTTCATCTAAATACTGAATTAATCACCTTTTTCTGATCATTTTATTCTACATTGATCGGCAAAGTTATAGCTTATAATACGCGATATGCAATTATTTTGCGACTTTTTTTGGAGATGGACAATGTTCAGCAATACGCTGCATGTGCATACCGTTTTTGGTATTTTTGCAGTTTATAATAACACTAATGACTTGTTATGAATCAATACTCGGGAAATTTAGAATTCTTTTCAGCCTATGATCATGACCTTGTTTCTATTTAGAATTTCCGTTACACTCATGTGGTAAAATTCTTTTTGAGTAAAAAAGTAAAAGAATGAAAAAAAAATCATTTAGATTAATGTGCAATGGCCATAGCAATATCCTAGAGATGAGTTTATAAGGGAAATGGAGGGAGGTGGAGTCGAAGAGTTTTGTGAGACGTACAAATACGTGTAACGATTTATAGCATCTTTTTGTGCCACAAAGGATATAGAATATCTAATATACGGTTCCTAGCGTATTCGTGATGATGAATTATAAATGGTTGTCTTTATTCCATCTCATAGCCATGCGCATTAAAACAACTTTACATCAGTCTGTGATTTTGGTCGCGTTTCTCCTTGCTTACATGTACCACGTGTAGAAGTGTACTCTGCTCTATTTTTTGTTTAACACATCGTTTTTTCTATCCTTTGTTACACAGATACGTAAAGCAGTGTGTTGGAGATCAACGATAGTTGTAGCAAATTTTCTGATCGAATAGTGTCTCTATTTGTTTAAAAAAAACAGTACACACTGTTCGTTAATTTAAAATTTAAAATAGCGGAAAAGAAGTATGCGGAAGGCAACCAACAAAATGAAAGATCAGTCCGCGAATTCTCGCACTTGTCATCATATACATAAATGTATTTGATTACTAAAATTCTTTCTAAATATCGATATACTTATATTTCGATGATATTTGTTAGGTACTCACCAATTTCACTAATTCAAAATCTCCTCGCCTCAACAAGTCCATCAGCCTCTGTCTCTCCATTTCTTCTTTGGTCACGTAAATTTTACACTCGTTGTCACTTTTCGAAGCACAATCGTCGGCCTGATTTTTTTCGTAATCATCGCTTAAGACGCTGTTGAAATTAAACGGTTTCGGTGGCCTAATAATGTTCTGAACATCTGGTTTTGGTAAATCTTGTTGAAATCGGAGATTCTTCACAAGGATTTCATTCACGATTGCTTTGGGTTCGCTATGATCTTGGGTGATCAATCTCTTTTCTTCTGCATCAGATATATCGGATTCTGCCACGACAGGTGAATTGCTTGCATCAACGCAATGGCTATGTTGACCATCTTGGTTTTTACTGGAAGGATCGGAATCTTTCGAATTACCATCCGCGAGATTTCTATCGAGTCGAAGAGTGCTCCGAGCCTCATAAGAATTGTTTATCGATATTTTGACCTTAGGAATTAGATCCGGTCCGTGATAAGTTGGCTCTTTGGTTTCATCGACCGTCGAATTCTCGTTAAGATCGGCGTTGGTCATAGGCACGTCCATTGCAAGTATCTGATCGTTCGAATAGCTGCAAGATTGAATCGAATTCACAGGTTGAAAAGTTCCGAAGGTCTTGGCAGGCTCGGTTTTTAATTCTTGCTCCCAACACTTGCCGTGCATTGTCGGCAAAAGTCTTTTCTCCAATGATGATTCTTTGCTCGTACTTCTTGCATTTGGATTTCTCCGTTGCACTTTTAAACACTGATCCAAACCAATTTCTGGGTACCTGACGAAGTTTGTGCTACCACTACTACAATTGTCCTCATCTCTTTCTATTTTTTTATGAAAAATATCAGCGATCTCATCTACTCCTGCGTCATCAGGAAATTCTAACGAACCCTCGATAATTTTTGTTGATTCACTGCCTGCACACTCACCGTAAGCGGAAGCTCGAGTTATTGGCTTAAGTATCGACTCGAGATCATTCGAGTGGATTACTCGAGGTTGAAGCGATCTTTCGTAAATCTTTTCTACCTGTTTTGGCGCTGTGTAATGAGATCTTGGTGGAGACAACTCACACGATGGTCCTCGACTATCGACATTCATGAAAAATGCGTTTTGTTCATTTAACTGGCGAAGAGCCGTATAAATTCGCTTATTTGGTCTGAAACTGGAGCAAGGTTCATCCACAGCCTCGTGTTCGCTGATCTGCATCGATTCCATCTTGTCACGTCTACTTTGGGCTCTTCTCGGAGGGGCTGGAGGTATTTTCAGTTCGATATCACTTGCATTTTCACGGATTAACTTTGATCGACAATATCTTGATTCGTCGATATTATGAGAAGCAAGAGTTCCCGTCGATTGGGAAGGACTCTCGATCATTGAGATAGTGGAGTTTTCGGTGAGAATTTCCGATCGATTTTGTCTCGTGTCACAGCTTTGTTGGACAATAGATTTAATGAAATTCGTTTCTTGCTCCTTAGACTCGATATCTTGTTCCTTCTCATTCGACTGTAAACACTGTTGTTGTAGCTTGATTGATTCTTCAGCGGGCTTACAGTCTTGCTCGTTGAGCTCCTCGCGCACTCGTTGCTCTCGACTGGCAACCAACAAGCGCTTACTTTCTCCGACCTTATTTGGCGAGTTCACGTTGGTCCGCTGCTTTTGCCGTTGGTCTATTCTAGAGAGTTGGCCCTTCGATACAAGAAGATTGTTGTGTTGGTGCTGTTGCAAGTGGCCTCTCATTCTTGAGCTGCCTGCAGTGGACTGCTGATCTTCCTTAAGCAGCCCACTAGCACTACGACCAGAGGCTATCGCGCTGTTCCGTTCTTGACTCCGTGTACGTTTGAAACAAGTCGTCCGTCCATTCGCCAAGACCGCCGTCGAGGCCGTCGTTGCACCGTTGCACGATACCTGCTCAGTTCTCGTCTTGACAAAACCGCTGCACGTGTTTTTTGCTTCAGTAGAAACGGGTCTCGAACTATGTGACAAATTCTTTTCCAGTTGCAATGTCACGGGTGTTATATTAACTGTTGCACTCGTCGCATTCGTGGCTACGATTGTTGTTGTACGACTATCTACGGAGTGAGGATCATTGTATACTTCTCGCCTTCTCAAATTGATCGGGCCCCTTTGTGGTATCCTAGATCCTCCTGAAATCATTTCACCAGGCCTAACACTGCTTCCATGACCGACAAATCCATAATCGTTCGGATGTCTTAATCTATTTCGACCTACTAGATAATCCTTGTATATTCCTTTGGTTACAGCGGCGACAGAAAGATTCTTTGGTTGTTCGAGTTTACGTTCGGGTCTAGTAACTTGTGTCTGATTGATATCATCGTAAGTAGCTGTACTATTCAATTTATCAGCGTTATTTTCGTCGGTTGATCTTGACCGCGTATCGTTTCTTGGTTTGCGCAAATTCTTTGATTCGGCACTGCTACTGGACCTCACCAGTGTTACAATTTTTCCAGATTCTCGCTTACCGTTATGACGCCCCGAAAAGTTTTGAACCTGCGTCTGATTGAGCCATTCATCAACGCGTTTCTGAACTTCGCCTTTGCGCAAAAGAATTTCTGGCGTCTGTTTTACAGTTGTACGGGTTTCAGGGCTGGGGCGATTTTCATTTGTTCTGCCGGAATTCACATCTTGTTTCGATCTTATTTGATCTTCGATGCCAGCGAGTAACTTGTTACTGCTTTTTGCGGCTGTGATTCTATCGGCTATGCTGCTTAGCCTGTCGCGCGATCTCTGGCACACCTGGGTCTGCTGATTGACCTTGAATACTGCATCAGTTCTTTCACTTGAATTCTTGGCACGTTGATCGTGCTCTGGCTGTCCTTCGCGTTCCGTAAAAACGTCCTTCTTCAGAACCACTCCACTTGGTCTTTCTACTTGATTGTGTTGCTGCTGCTGTTGATGTCGCTTTCGCTTATTCATAACGATTTCATAGTTAGTCACACTTATGCTACCAGAATCGCTGGGATCCGAGGATCTTCCATAATCGAGATCCTCGTACTCATCCAGTATATTGTTCACCGACTGCGTATCTATTGAACTCGTGCTCTTAGACTTGTTGTATCGAGGAGTAACTTCCTCGGAATCGTTACTGCTCGAGTATCCACTGTTACCTAGATTGTATTGTGGTTCACTGCGATCCTTTCTTAAACCACCAGTACCTCCCTGCCCTAATTTCCTGTACCGTGTGAAAACGTTCTCATATCGTTGAAGTGAATTTTCGTCCTTGGGATCAATAAGATTATTGATCGGAAGCCGTCGCGATTCGGTCGCTTCCGAACATCGCTGCGAATTACCCGGAATTTCTTGGAACTTCAATTTTTCAGCTGCATTGCCGCTCCGGATGTCAGTATTTTTTTGAAATTGGCCGCGATAGGCTGGAATGGCATTTATCTGACATTGATTGTGTGTTAGCGGAGATTGATTATTTGCATACATTAATTCTTCTCTCGCAAATATTTTTGAACGTCCAAGACGTGGTGGTACATTAATCATAGTGGATTGATTGTCAGTATCATTATATGCAATTTCAACGTTTTCCGAGGTCAACTCCTTAAGCATAAAGTCTTGACTCATCGTGGTTGTTGTTTTGAAATTCATAACGGTCACATTTTGTCTTATACAGATCCGATCTTCTACATCCGCTACTATTTTGCCACGAGCGATTCTTCCAGGCTTCTGAAACATAAAATAAAACAGTTGAATATTATATAATATTAACCCCTGTATATCTGCAATTTGAGAAAAACACTGAATGAAGTTTTTGATAAATGTTGATAAGAAATCATCATCATTATCATTTAATTGGTCAAAAGTAAACACGTTTTCCGGCCAGCAGCGGAGAGCGACTTCCGGTATGGACGAAACAAGTTACACGCGTTTGTCGTCAATTTATTCGGGGAGTTTTTCTTTCTTGTCTTTTTGTTGGCAGACCGAAACTCACGCGAGGGTGAGTTCGTGAGCTGAATATAATGAAACAATGCCGCTGAGGGCCTATTTGGTATTCGATAGCCAGAGTTGATCGTTTATCTTCGAGTTTTACCTGATGCCGAATTTGGATAGGTATCATAAGCACGATTCAAACCTTCAAATAATTGTATGGATCGTTTTTGAATTTCATTTTACTTCCGATTGAATTGAGGAAACTTTTACATTTGTAATTTGTTCATTAATAATGGATGAAAAATTTATGGAAATTCAATTGCATGTAATAATACGCAATTGAGTCTCCATAAATTTTTATTTATACTGAGCTCAATAGAGCTCAGTATAAATAAGCCTTGATTAAAAGATAAAAAAAAAGAGCTCAGTATAAATAAGCCTTGATTAAGATAAAATTTTCCAAATAAGATACGTCCCATTTTTCTTACATTTCACTATAACAATACATAAATAACGGCTAACGATTTAACTAATCACGGATGGACAGTAACAAATTTGGTATACTTGATATTTCTGTTCTCTCAATGATTTCTCGATCCGGTGAGGAGACATAAGCATTAATGATGCTTCAATACGCTAGGCTTATGAACTCGAGCTCGAATTGACCATAATTGAATTAAAGTTCATGACGTTGATAAAAGATCCAGATCTCGTTTGAACTACAAAGTTTCCCCACGTAAGCGCTCTAGCGCAATTGTTCATGATTGTCGTTGGACTTTTTTCTGTTCTGTATATATGATCGCTGCAACAACCGGTTATCTATGAATCCGCTTTCACGTTCGTATTCTACGAGTTAAATTTTGACGGATAGATGTATGTTGTATATTTTTTTTACTATTTTAATAACAGTATAAGATTATATAAAAAAGATATAGTTTCGAGAGCTATTGTGTAATTTTACATAAAACCATGAAATATTTATGGATATTTTATCAATAAATCAATAAATAATTCCGGATGGATCAATATGGTAGCAAAAAATATTACATTTATAAAACATTAACGGTCAATTCTTGAAAGGATTTTTTATTTAATAGCATACACAATATTTCTAATCCAACAAAGTTGTAATGTAGCATTGTTAATTATGCGTGCAGCTGAGGTGTCTTCTGCATGAAATACACTCTCCGATTTTGCCTCCTCTCATTATGTAGATCAAGCGTCCTTGTGGAATTAATGAATGAATAGCGTCTCTAAACCTACTCAGTATCGGAAACAAGGTCAAGAAAACACATATGATATGCTTGGCCTGTTTTCGCAAATTTCTAAAGCTTACGTCTCCAAATGGTTGCTGGGAAGTTGTAACATAACTACGAAGTTTTACGACTTTGAAAAATCTTTCATTTTTTCTCAACATTTACAGAACGTTTTTGCATAATGCAATCATCATTGAAATTTCAAGATAAAAATTGAGTTAAACGAATGAATATACGAGGTTTCCATTATTTATGTTTTATACTTAACCTGTAATAGTCACACCTTCTACTAATAGTCTACTTACGCCCTTTTATGAAATACCCCTACGAACTTTGGCTAGGGTTCACTGGACCCCTAGTGACCATTACGGGTTACTCTCTTCGCACATGAAATAGCTCACTGGGAGTATAAGGAAAAATTATGTTTGAAGTTTGATCCAGTATGTTCGCCGATGTCAGTCTAAATTGAGGGCACAAAAGAATGTTACATACTAATATTGAGCACACCGACTTATACAGGTCAATGTCATGTAAACGAACCTCGTGTCTTTATTGAGCAACGTTACGTGGCTGGTGAATGGGATGACACAACACAAGAATGCATGTATATGCACATAAAAGGAGATAGAACATGAAATGAGCTAAACGATTCGCATCTAATTACAATCGATCACACATATTTGATACGGGTACGTATGTATACATAAATACAGGTACGCAGGGTATAGGGTAGGATAAAGTTAGCACTGCAAATGCTTCGGTATGATTGATTTTAAATAGTAAAGCATAATAGTAATGAAGTATTAAAAGTATTTGCAGCGCCAAAAGTGGATGACACCTTTCGTCATACAGCCGTAGCGATTCTCCTATGCATTAACGGCGGCATCCTTCGCAATTCTTATTCACGATTTGCAAGAGGATTGCTCCAGAAATGCTGCATACATAATTTTGCATTATGATAATACCATGCAACCTACTAGTCCATGAATTATGTGCCGCCATTGTTACATTTATCATACGAAAAGGTACTTTCGGAAGGCAAAATATCCTTCATGGGCGATCACGGTGAACGATTTTTTATTATAAAGATTTTATAGAATTAAATAAAAATGTATAAAAGTCTGAACATATGAAACATGACGAGGATATTTACTTTTAATTATAACATTATCGGTAAGCGATCAGCAAGTTTGAAAGAGTAATATTATATTTATTGAGAAAATGTTATACAGCAATGGAAAACTCATTAAGAAATGAATTTGTATTCACAAAAAACTAAGAACGCATATGGGTGAAAAGAGAAATCGAAAGAAAAAAGATTTGCCAGAACAGCTTTGAACTTTGCTAGTTGAGAAGTCTAAACAATATTATACAATTATAGACTAAAACAATTATACAACAAAAGTTTGAAAAGTTTGCCTCCATATTTTGTTCAAAATTTTTGCAGGATAAACAACAGCATAACAACATATGAAATATCCTATCGTATATTTACTAATAATCATAATACTAATAACTTATCCTTTGAATGCGATTTAATAAATTCACTGATAATAAAAAAATGTTTAATATCGGAAACGACTAATAAAATGCTATGAATAATTGTTTTTCGATAATGTATAAAAGATATTATGAAGAAATAAAGTAGCACCATTGACTGCATTATTATCGAAGCTGATACGATAAATTTCATCCTATACAAATATTATGAGGGTGGTTGCTACACCGCACTTGCCATCTTGCTTCCGGGCCACCAGCGATTCTTTCAGGCGTGATAATATAAATTGCTGGTACATGCTGGTCCCTCGCGATATTCCTTCACTTTTCTTTTCCAGAGTATATATATATATATACTCGTACATGAACGTGTATAACTTTTTTATAATTTCGTATAGCTCCGCGAGTATCAATCGCATCTCCCACATCCGCTCTTCAAGTGCATCTGCTCCAGACCAACGCTGTGCTCTTCGCGTAATCTTCACGTATGCAACACAGCATCCACCTGAATAGGCCGGAAATGCAATACGATCGTGTCTCAATGCCCCTAGGGTCGATTTTCATTGCAGGTTAATCTAGATTAAAGTCAATAACTAATAGACCGTTTAAAAAGAAATTTCTTTGAAGTATGAAATTTTCAAGTAGATATTCTTGCAGTATAGAACGATTAATAAACAAGTTGTCGGCCTGTTTCTTTATAATATAAATTAATAAGGTTGTTGCATACACAGCTACAGTTTTTTATGCGTTTTTATCGTGGCCAAAGATTATTGTATATTTAACTGCGAACTTCTATATGTTTAAATATATGGGAGAATATATATCCGCATAAAATATACTCATCTCACCCACATGGAAATTTATATATGCACTTCATATTTTATAATTATATTACATTTGCAATTTCATTATATATGCACCGTATATGCCATATATGGAAAATATATGGAAAATATGTGGCGCATATGCCAGATTTTGGCGCTTTTTTTTATATGAAAAATATATAATGTAATACATGTGCCGTATATGCAGAATATATGCGCCATATATGTGCTATACATGCATCGTATATGTAGGATAACTGCGCCATGTATGCAACATATATGCGGCATATATGCAGAATATATGCGCCATATATGTGCTATACATGCATCGTACATGTAGGATAACTGTGCCATCTATGCAACATATATGCGCAATACATGCGTCATATATGTAAGATATTTGCGCCATGTATGCAACATATATTCAACTTGCAGAGGTACATTTCCGACAAAACCAAGATAATAACAATTTCGAAAAATTATTAACGGAAAATTATCATTGAATAAATTATAAACAATTACAAATTATTCATCAGTCTTCCAACATAAATATGTTTCAGTACTTGTGAAAATTTTTTCAAATGCGATATGTAGCATAGGGCTATATATGGCACATATATGGCGCGATTATATGGAATATATATCATGCATATATGGCACATATATGGTGCACATATATGGCACATGTATGATGCATGTATGAGATATATACGGCTCATGTATTTGACATACATAATCCCATACATGGCAATCACGTACACGCCATATATGCGCCACATATACGCCACATATACGCCACATATATAGCGCATATATGGTGTATATATGGTGCATGTTTGTGCGGTGTATCTGCATGTTTAGCGCCATACATGCACCATCTATGGGGACATTCTAATGTGTACATTGGGCATGTATGCGCTATATACTGAGTGCATATATACGTATTATATTGCCGGTATAGAACTTTTTGGCGCTTTATATGGAAACGATATAAATATATGGCACATATATTTTCTGCGTATATTTTGCATATATAAATTTCCATGTGGGCACAATTATCTATTTTCAATAAGAGAGGAAGAGGAAGTTTATGTTTCTTGCAAGAAAACGGGTTTTTTTCTTTAAATAATTACAATCATTATAATAAAGAAGTACCCCAGTGGAAAATCATAAATTCTCTCAAACAAATCGTGTCATATTGACGTTTCGTGTTCACTCTCTTCAGCGGCAGAACAACACAATCAAATAATTCTCGCTGTAGAATTTGTAGAACTACGATTTTTCATTGATTGTCTTTCTTCATTATAAGGTAAATGGCTATAACTTCGTCATGCTAAGGCGACGTTCGCAAATATGATCGAAATAGATCATTTGTAAATTGTTTTTTCTATGAATAAAATTGCTTTTCCGATAATATAGACCTATTATGATCGATATAAAATATTGAATATATAAATAATTTACCCTTAAAACGTAAAAAAAATGATTTTCAATATTGTCTATTTGTACATAATTTCGTCACGTAAAAATGGCGGTGTCTCTAACTTCGTCACCTCCTGTACATAACTTCGTCGCTTTAACTGCGACTAGTAAATACCGGCTGTAGAGAAATATTTGTTTCATTATAAATATTTAGTTTATTGGACAAATTTTCTTTAATCATTACAAGTAATATCACATTTGTTGTCAAACATAAAATATATAAATATATGAATATAACACTGTATTATTTATTAACATCGACAAAGTATATACCTCTGCTGTTCAGAAGCAACGGTGGAATAATTTTTTTAATAATATCTTCTTTTTCATAAGTTAATATATCATCTTTATCAGGCCATTTCCATCTGTTGCCAATGCCACCCATGGTCATTGTTTTCACTTTAAATTTGGGGCCTTCTTCTATGTCAACTACTACACCTGGAAATTTTTCGCCCTCGTATAAAATTATCACGTAATCACCTTCGCGAATCTCAGTCACATTTGCAACGTTTGGTGCATCATTCTCAGTTTTTTTTCCATCAAAATTCGGTTTTTTCTTGTATTTAGTTCTCGTTTTCACTTTTGATAACTTTTCATCCTTGTCCTTCTTTAGTTTTTTTTGATACATCATAAACTCATCAGCCACAGCCACCGATGGAGTCAACTTCCTTTTTACTTTTCCTGATTTTGCAACAACTGGAGTATTCGGCCAAAACAAAGCATTTTTGAAAGGAGATGGGATTTTTTTCTTCGGGGTCGTTGCTGATTGTTCAAGACTATGATCGATATTATTGCAATTCTCATCCTGTTGTTGCGTTTCATGGGAGATCGGTGTTGCTTCGAATTGTCGAAGGATCTGCGTAGTATCAACGTTCGATTTCGGCGTCGAAATAATAACTGAGCCATCCCCATTAATATTCAAGTCGATTATACCGTCGGTAGAAAAAAGGTTTTCATCGAGTTTGAGACAGGAAAAATCTATATTTGCTTCAAGCGTCGTATTATGATCCTGAATATCTTCCGTTTTGTTCATATCTTTAGCTGTTGAATTCCGTATATTTTCCGATGTACTCATATCTTTGGGTGTTGGATGATAATGTTGTTTTTTAATTTCTAGCCAGAAATTAAAAAGACCGGCATCCTGTATAGGGCCATCCCAAGTACAACCGTTTTCGTACTTGCGGAATTCTTTTAATTTTTCGACTCCAATCGTATTTTCAATCGTAGACAAAACTGAACGAGTATTGTTCTCATCGTTTTCCCTTAGCTCTCTTACTCTTATTCCGGTTTCTTCTGGATCGTTGGCTGTAGTTTTTAATAAATTTTTAAAAGGTATCGCATTTACGTCAAATGGATATAACCCAGTGACCTTAAAACCATTTCGGATCGTTTCTGGTTTAGCTGCTCTTTGCAAACTTTTGTCTACTAATCCGGAAAAATCCTCTCTTTTCAACCGATCACCGTTATTATTTATCCGCCATTCGTGGACAACTTTTTTCCATTCACTTTTGAGTGGATGAAACAACGACACATCCATCGGTTGCAAGAGATCTGTCGCATTTGGTATCAAACCAATTAAAATAATACCCTTTTCTCTGCAGAACGCGCTCAGGTGCAATGAAAAATGAGATGAGTGCCCATCGAGGAAAAGAACAATAGGGCACTCAATACTATTTTGCAACAAGTATGGGTAAAAAACATTCGTTATATATTCATAGAAAGCTTCACAAGTTATCCAACCAGAATCTGTTCTACCTATACCCCAATTTTGTGGCATTTTCGCCACAATATTCTGAGGCATGCGTTTGTACGAAAATAGAGTTAAAGGCGGCATTAAACATCCGGTTGCCGATGCTCCAATAAGGACGGTGAGACATTCTTTCTCATCGTTCATTGATTTGCAATGGATTTGTTTTGAACCTTTTTTTGCCAAAACAAATTTAGCCTTTGGGCAAAGGTAAAACGCCGTCTCGTCACAATTAAAAATACGATCTGGACAACTTAAAATAGGTTTAAGATCCTCATGTTCAATGAAAAAGCTTTCGACTTTTGCGTGCCAACCTCGAATTCCTTCTTCGGTGATATTCGCTCTCGCCGATGATAAATTCTGTGATACTCTTTTGGCTATTTTGTGGTGGCGCTTCAAGAAACCTTCATACCATCGACGTCCCGGAATCCCATCTTTAAAACAATTATTTCGTCCACTTTCTGCCATATATTTTGCAACGCTGTACAAGAGCTGGTCCTTTATCACTGGAAATCCTAATGTTCCAAGTTCAATTATCCAATCTGTGAAAACTTTTTCTTCATCTGGAGTCAATATAGTGGGAGCACCAACAGATCCTCGATGCCGTTCAAATTTTTTATCTTGAAGTGTTGTTCTGGGAATTCCAAATGTCTTCGAAGCTTTACTCACAGACATTCCTTCACCAATTCGTTTTAAAGCCTCTTCGATTTTCAAATCATTATAATTGTTCAGGAATTACGAGGTTTTCGTGATTCCTGAATTATTCGTAATTATCGCGGGAAATAGACGAGCGAGTCACGCCGGGCAATTACTCATGGCAGCCGCCGACGGCGCCACTTTTCGGGGCATTTCCTCTCATCGATCGCGTGATCGCTCGGCTTTTCCCTTCCTCTTCCTCATTCTTTCCTCATCGATTACACGGACCACACGCATTGTCTCACGTGGATTTTGCATACGGGACATTTCTCTGGGAATTGGGAATTCTCTGTGCGGGCTAATCATTCGAAAACGGGAAATAATCTCACGCAAGTATTCGGGATAGTTTTCCTCACTCGTCGGGCGGGATAAAGTAACGCTCATCGGGCGGATCGCCGAAATCTCGGTCGATTCGACCACGCGTCGGGCCGCGTCGCGTTACCGGCGTCGGCCATTGTCGGGTAATACGCGGGCACGTCTCACACGGGTGACAATTCTCACCGGTTTTCGGGCTACCGTCTCACTTTTACAACTACACCTTTTTTACTGTATCGTTGAGCTTAGAGAATATATATTTTTGTCATCATTATTTAAATCGTTGAAGTTGGGCCCTCTCCTCTCCACCTACACCAGATCCCTTCACAAACATTTTTGGTCCTTCGAGCCGGATCTGGTGGGGGGGTTTTTCTCAACTTCAAGCTTTTCTCAAGTTAAAACGTGCAGTGAACAGTGTGTGGAAAGTTCGGGATCCTCGCTCACGCTCATTTCTGGACGAATCGGGACTTGGTGCAATTTTCGGGTGAGTTACGGGTTTTTCATTACGGACGCTACGACGCATTTTCTCATGTCGAAAACGCTCAACGGCTTTGTCTCACAAGAATAGTGCGCGCTCTCTCACTCTGGTACAACGCATGCGAAGCGTTTCTCAGGCGATACGCGTCTAGTGCGCGCTCTCTCACTCTCATTCGGGGGGTTTCATTGTTCTCGGACATTCTCGTTCGTCTCTCGGGCAGTGAACATCGTGCGCGCTCTCTCACTCACAGTTAACGCTACGAAGCGTCTCTCACGCAGTGAACGCGACTAGTGCGCGCTCTCTCGCTCTCAGCCGGGGACGCTCTCATTGGCTCTCGGTCATTTTCTCTCGGGAGTCGGGCAGTGCGGATCGTGCGTTCTCTCTCAGATACATTTGACAGGCTCAGCGTATCTCGGGTCAAGCGCAGGCAAGTGTCGTGCGCGTTCGCGCTTGGACTCGTACTACGAATAATCACGTGCAAATTCGGGACTCATTTTTCGTGCGGTTTTTCTCAAACTATTCGGTTTGTCGGGAATTATCTCACGGGATTGACGGGTCAAATTTCGCGAGTGCTTCACGAAATTTAACGGGAAGTTCTTTTTCGTGCGAACATTATCATCAGTGATTTTTGATCGGGACTCAACGATGTGAACTCATCGAATTTTCGGACATTTTTCGGGTTTCTCATTCGATCATTTTTCGATTTATTGCTCACATATATTTTTGGTGATTTTCACGTTCGGGCTTATTTCGGTTTTTCCTCTTTCGGACATTTTCTCGGTTCCTCACGTGAACATCTCTCCGTGCTTCTCTCGTTCGGCTTTTCGGTGCTTCGCAATCGGGTTTCGGGATTTTTCTCGCGAGTGATTGCGCGCTGAGATGGCGGGCGGCATGCCAGGGGACGACGCGGTGCAAGGAGTGTGATCGTAAGCATCACACGATGATCCACACCGGGTGGTCGAAATACGGGGACCAATCATCTTCGGGGCCGACTCCACGCACCAACGCGTCGTCCTCTGCGGGAACAGCGAGCTCATCGGCTACTCCTCGACCATCGGGCTCTACTCAATGAGACACGGGGGCATTAGCTTGTTCGGGTTCTAGCTCATCCTCACTTTCGGGATTCTCAACGCTGCTGGCTACGGGATTGGCAGATCTCAAATTGGCATTCGGGGCAACTCATCGGGTACGAATGCTAATCGACAACGGGTCGGAACTCAGCTTCATCTCGGAGAAGCTGGCGAGACAGCTCAGACTGCAGCGGGACAACACGGTCATTCCAATCATCGGGATCGGCGGGACTCACTCTGGGATGACTCGGGGCGCAGTGAGCTGCGCTCTTCAGCCAATAAACTCTCACTCAATAATAAATGTCAATGTGTTCGTTTTACCTAAGCTAATGCCTATCCTCCCTTCCTTCTCACTAACTGGGTTACATTGGGCTCACTTGGACGGACTGCAGCTTGCAGATCCAGATTTTCTCTCACCACGGGCAATTGATTTCATTTTGGGAGCAGATTCATACGCTCAATTCATTCGTCCAGAAATTCGGAAAGGAGTAAACGGGACTCCTATGGCTCAAAACTCAATTTTCGGATGGTTAGTACTCGGTCCAATTGGGAATCGGGCATCATTCTCGGGTTTAATACAGCATGCTTCGGTCGATCACGATTTCGAAGATGTTCAGGCGCTTCTCACTCGGTTTTGGGAACAAGAAGAGGCTCCAAGTCCTCCTGCGCTTCAATTTACGCCTGAGGAGCAGGATTGTGAGGCTCATTTTGTCCGGACTCACGCGCGGGACTCAACGGGACGGTACATCGTTCGATTACCGATAATGTCGTCTACGAATCAACTCGGGGATTCGCACGGGAGGGCAGCCCAGGGCCTGCAAAGGCTTTTGCGACGACTATCACGGGATGCCTCATATCAGAAGCTGTATTCGGAGTTTCTGCGGGAATATGAGGAACATTCTCACATGGAACGGGTCTCACACGCGCTTGCTCACGACTCACGGGTTTATTATTTGCCTCACCACGGGGTGTTGAAAGAATCGAGCACTACAACGAAATTGAGAGTTGTTTTTAACGGATCAAGCGCTACGGGAACGGGAGTATCACTCAATGACATTTTGCATACTGGTGCAAAACTGCAACGGGACATTTCAGACGTTCTCTTATGGGTACGGCGACATCGTTACGTCTTCGCAACGGATATCACGAAGATGTTTCGTCAAATTCGGGTTCATCGGGATGACTGGGACTTACAACGTATATTGTGGATCGATCAACATGGGAACATCATCGCATTTCGGCTCACAACCGTAACTTACGGCACGAGGCCGGCTCCGTTCCTCGCGGTTCGCGTTTTGTTGCAGCTTGTCGAGGACGAGGGCAGTAAATTCCCTGAAGCGGTCGCTCCTCTTACAATGGGGCGATACGTGGATGATATTTACGGGGGAGCGGACGATCTCACGGATCTCATCTCTCAGGCGCACCAACTCACCGGGATTTGCATGGCGGGCGGGTTTCCACTCGCGAAGTGGCAAAGTAATCATCCGGAGCTTCTCACCTCCATTGGGGCTAGCATCAGCTCGGAATCGTCTCACTCATTTCATGATTGCGAGACAAAGGTACTCGGGCTCACATGGGTCCCCGCCACGGACGTGTTCAAATTCACGACGCTTCCATTCTCATCGGGGGATACGATCACGAAGCGAGTCATTCTGTCAGAGATTGCTCAGCTTTACGATCCATTGGGTTTTCTCGCACCTGTCGTGATTCGGGCGAAAATTCTCCTGCAAAATCTGTGGCTGGAGAAACTCGGCTGGGATGACGAAGTCTCAGCGCGCATACGCGACACTTGGGTCGCATTTCGTCGGGAATTAACGAATCTTGGGAACATTTCCGTCCCAAGATGGATCAATCTCACTCCCTCCGCGATAGTGGAGTTACACGGGTTCGCGGACGCTTCACCACTTGCAATGGGTGCTGTTGTTTACCTCCGGGTAACGGAACCGGGATTAGCAACACGGATTACAATGGTTTGCTCAAAAACAAAAGTTGCGCCTATTAAACGTCTCACTATTCCACGACTGGAACTATCAGCGGCTCTTCTCTTGGTAAAGCTCGTTCGGTATGTACAAGATACTCTCAATCTCACTGACTCAAAGGTTTTTCTCTGGACGGATTCATCCGTCACGCTCACTTGGGTAACGAGTCATCCATCTCGGTGGAAAGATTTCGTTCGGAATCGGGTCTCATCGGCTCAAGAGCTCCTTCCTAGTGGACAATGGAAACTCATCCCCGGGCGGGACAATCCTGCGGATTGTGCATCACGAGGGTTAACCGTTTCTCAGCTCGAGCGACATTCACTTTGGGGGGACGGGCCTCACTGGTTAACGAAATCTCACTTCCATTGGCCTTCTCACATCATCGGTGCGGATCTCACTGCGTCGCTAGAGGAGCGACCAGGTCTTACACTCACTGTCTCAACAGGCTCAACCTCACAGGTCCTATGGGACATCATTCATCGCTACTCATCTCTCACTCGGCTGTTGAGAATAACCTCACTCTGCTTCAAAGTATTTACGACACTTCGAAGACAAAACCAAGGGAGACCGGGCTCACAAATCTCCCCGGGTGACCTGGAACACTCACGGCTGTTTTGGGCTAAAGCCACACAGGGTACACATTTCTCAAGGGAGCTCACACTTCTCTCCTCGGGACAGGCTCTTCCAAAATCGCATCCATTCACGCGATTGACGGGATTTATTGATGCACACGGGGTTCTGAGAGTGGGAGGGCGGCTTAAGCACTCAGCCTTACAACCTGAGAGCAAACACGCCGTCATTCTACCTCGGGATTCGGCTCTCACGCGACTTCTCATCGCAGATGCTCACCAGCGGACATTACATGGCGGGACTCAAGCTACATTGGCATATCTGCGCTCTCATTATTGGATTCTCGGCGGGCGGGCACCAGTACGTTCATTCATTCTCAGGTGCGTGAAATGCGCACGTCAACGCGGGATAACGGCTCAACAACTCATGGGACAGTTACCACTCACACGGGCAACACCTTCACGAGCATTTCTCTACACGGGAGTAGATTACGCCGGGCCAATCTCTCTCAAGATCGGGCGGGGCCGGGGCTCACGATCTCACAAGGGCTGGTTATGCATCTTTGTATGCTTCTCAACCTCAGCAGTACACCTCGAAGTTGTTTCAGATTTAACTTCTGAGGCATTCATCGCAGCATTCCGACGTCTCATCGGGAGACGGGGCATTTGTCACATTCTCTATAGTGACAACGGGACGAACTTTCAAGGGGCCGCAGCGGAACTGCGCAGACTCTTCACGGGCGGGACTCGGGAATCGGAAGCTGCTGCTCAGATATTGGCTAACGACGGCACGCGTTGGGTTTTCAACCCTCCGGGAGCTCCTCACATGGGCGGGAAATGGGAAGCGGCCGTCAAGTCGGTCAAATATCACCTTCGGCGAACAATCGGGGAGACGGCTCTCACGTTCGAAGAATTTACGACTCTTCTTACGCAAATAGAGGCCGTCCTCAACTCTCGGCCATTGGAACCACTCACGGATGATCCGGAGGATCTCTCAGCGCTCACGCCAGGACACTTTCTCATTGGGGAAGCACTCACTGCAGTTCCGGAGCCATCTCTACGGGAAATCAACACGAATCGGCTCTCACGGTGGCAGCTCATACAGGAGAGACTACAATACTTCTGGGATCACTGGTCAACGGGCTATCTACAGCGGCAACAAGCCATCTCAAAGTGGCATCATCCTTCTCATCAGGTTCGGGTGGGCTCACTCGCCCTGTTGGTTGATGCGAAAACCTCACCTACTAAATGGCCTTTGGTACGGGTCTTGGCACTGCACCCGGGACAGGACGGACTCACTCGGGTGGTCACCATCAAGACCGCAACCTCAACACTCACGCGACCGATTGCTAAATTAGCAATCCTTCCAATCTCACCGGGGACTCAGGATATCGACAGCACTGCTGCCGATGGCGGGCGGAATGTTCAGGAATTACGAGGTTTTCGTGATTCCTGAATTATTCGTAATTATCGCGGGAAATAGACGAGCGAGTCACGCCGGGCAATTACTCATGGCAGCCGCCGACGGCGCCACTTTTCGGGGTATTTCCTCTCATCGATCGCGTGATCGCTCGGCTTTTCCCTTCCTCTTCCTCATTCTTTCCTCATCGATTACACGGACCACACGCATTGTCTCACGTGGATTTTGCATACGGGACATTTCTCTGGGAATTGGGAATTCTCTGTGCGGGCTAATCATTCGAAAACGGGAAATAATCTCACGCAAGTATTCGGGATAGTTTTCCTCACTCGTCGGGCGGGATAAAGTAACGCTCATCGGGCGGATCGCCGAAATCTCGGTCGATTCGACCACGCGTCGGGCCGCGTCGCGTTACCGGCGTCGGCCATTGTCGGGTAATACGCGGGCACGTCTCACACGGGTGACAATTCTCACCGGTTTTCGGGCTACCGTCTCACTTTTACAACTACACCTTTTTTACTGTATCGTTGAGCTTAGAGAATATATATTTTTGTCATCATTATTTAAATCGTTGAAGTTGGGCCCTCTCCTCTCCACCTACACCAGATCCCTTCACAAACAATAATTTTTTTTGTACTTTTGTTTCTTTGTTTTCTTCGTATTGTTTTTTTCTTCCATAATGAATTTTTCACATATCTGAAATGAATAATACGGTTCCACTATTCGATGTATGAACGTAGTTTTAAAGGTTTTAACTGTGATAACTAGAATGACGATATTACAATATTACAATGATAATTCAATGAAAATGAACTAATAATTTACAAAAATGAATAAAACTTCTATCTGAAACGGCGAACGCTGGCTAATGCTTTAAGTTTTCCTTATAAGATGAAATAAGATACAATCACGATATACGGTGGATATAATGTCGTCATTTACTATTAATTTTTTTATGGTAAAAATGTACATCAATAAGAATTAAAGGTACATCTGAGATTAAATTAAGTGAAAATTGGAGAGATATACAATCTGTTTGTTTATTTTAGACTCGTTTTTAATTGAAAGCGATGTGACGAAATTATATGCAATAGACGAAAAAATGGTATGTACCCAATTTCGTCATAGTCAAGTGACAATCCGAAAATTCAAGATAATTCGGATTTATACAGAATAATTATATGACGAAATTAGATCATAGTACTATCAAATATATGAAGACTCATTAAAAAAAACTTTACATCGATGTACTTTATTTTAGATTCTTAAAAATGTGTGATAATTCTGGAAGCCTTGTAACGTAATTTCGTCAGTCTGACGAAATAAGGATCACGAAGTATTTCGACGGTACATAATATCGTCATACATAAAAAAAAAAAAATTATCGATAAACGGCGATGCAAGTGATTTTCATGATTCACTCAAGTATCGTAGATATAATATTGTAAAAAAAAAATGAATACACTTACCCACAGGAATAAAAAATCTTACGGAACGTCCTTCCGTAACTAGATCTTGCGCGTGACTAAGGACGCTGAGTCCCGCTCGTGGCGACCGCGCAGCAGAGAATATTTATCTATATATTCTTTATGCGTATATACTAATGTTTAACGGGCGGAATAACACCGTGCAATATGGTTGAACAGTTTCAAACCAAAACATCTATCCGCTTTGTAGTGTACTGCTTAATTTATTAAATTTTGTATAACCTGACGAAATTATGTACACTGACGAAATTATAGCCATTTACCTTAATACCAGAACTTGATGTACCTCTTTTTCATTCTGATATGATAACGATGTAATGTATTGGGTAATATATGTATACGCGTACAAAAATCCGTACAAAAACCGAGCTGTACCTTTGAGTTAATATTGATGGAATATTTTACGACAACACTAAAATTTCAAAAATGGAGCTAACGCATTCTCACACTTCTCTTTGAATATGAAAGTCGCCGAAGGATAGAAACTTTTTTTTTGACAGTCTACCTAAAATTTCTCAAAGAATATTCTTCATGTTTTGAACTGTACATCTTGCATAAGTTTTTGCTACGACTTGGGATACTTGTCTTGAATTTAGGCCGTAAACGGGATGGGGTCTCTGAATATATATATATATATAATATCAGGGGATAGTGGTCAGGTTTCAGGGTCGTGGAAGGTCCAAGAGCCATCTCAAACGATTCGAACGAACTCTTCGAGTTCGACTTGTATGTATATTGTTCATGTATATATGTACAAGGATATATATAGAGAGAAAACTGAAAATTCGGGGTCAACTTTTGTGTCTGTACACTGTTTCAAAACAGTTGGAACGGGTATGTTTCTTTTTTTCAGAGGGCTTTCCCTATTCAGTATTTTTCAGATTCGCCTTATTTGGAGTACAGCTACACACAGCTTGTTTATGTATGCAGCTTGGGGCTTTGGGACATAGCTTGTATACGTATGAACATATACAGTACTCATACTTTGTTTACGAGAGTATACACTTTGTCAATTTCCGATCACAGGCTAGTCTATTTCTGCTTCCTTTTAAGGCCATGAGGGATACCCCCTCCCCTATCGAAATTTAGAAACATTCTCAGGCAAAATCTATAAATCGTATCGATTTGGAATTTTTTGTGAGTATTTAGTGACACAACACGGAGGGAATGACGATTTCGCAATTTCGAAATTTTTCAAAGAAATTTTTTTGTAGAGTGAAAAAATTTTCAAAATTTCGAAATTCTAAAATCGTCAGTCCCTCCGGGCTATATCACTAAATACCCACAACAAATTTCAAACCGGTCCGATTTATAGATTTTGCGGGAGAATTTTTCTAAGCTTCGATTTACGGATGTAACACATCGCCTTTAAAAGTGAATGTTGAAGAGTGTTGCCTACTGTAGAACTTCTGAAAAACCTCTTGACGCAAACATTCAGGATGATCACACACAACACGGTTTACATTAGACATAGAAATTAAAACAAATTCTGCGGATGCAATTCTCTCATATTGCAGCAGTGGACAGTGAATTGAACTTTTACCTTCGCAGTAATCAATTTATATCCATAGTAGAAAGGGATCATATTTTTATAAAATAATCGTCAATTTTTAATGGAGAAATCAAAAGTTACTAACTGTATATTCTTTATTAAAAGAGTCAATTAATTTATTTAGCAAACTCTTAGTCCAGTACATCCACGAAACAGCAACTCTGATTTGCCTGAAATTTCAGAATTCCATTGCTTCACATTTAAAATATATCGAGAATAAAAAAAAACGTCTTAGCAGTTTTGTTTCGAATATCATCGCAAAAGATTCTAAGTGCAATGCACGTACGAATGTATACTGAGGACCTTCGGTTACGTTATTCTCGGTGGTGGTAACGAGGGTGCGTCTTTTTGCTTTCTCAGTCAGAGAAAACTCCACGTGGGGCCGAGAGTTTTCAGGGGCCCCGCGGACACATGTCGCCCCTTTTTGGCTGCGGCTTTTATCTTCCTATTTCTTTTTCTCCCTACAGCTATCCAGTTCTGTAATTCTTTTTCACTGTTTCTTTATTTTTTGTCTTTTTCCAGCTTAAATTCGGGTTTTTTGTTCTTGAAAGAGGGGTTACGCGAATAGAGAAGAAATAAAGCGAAATACACGATGGTATAAGAATGGCATAAAAAGAGAGCCAAGAAAACGAAGAAGTTGAATGAAAGAAAGGACAGACGAGTTTTTTCATGTCCTTCATTGCTAGCAAACACAAAAGGACTATGACTTCTTTTAAGAGTACTTTTGCATCATCGAAGGACAAACTGTATCATTTACATGGAATATAATTTATACATTGTTGTTGCAAATCATGGAAGGTTTTAATACACAAATATTGTTTGTGGGTGTGCATGAAAGCGGAAGAGAATATATTCGCTGATTAAGTCCGATTCTCATGGCCTACTCTCTTTTCAAGCTCTTATGTACACAATAACCGTATATGAATGTTGTTGGAACGCATAAATTTACGAGGCGAAACAAAGCGAATTTTCCCCACTGGGATTAACTACTCTTGTCTCGTATGAAATTCCAACCCAGTTCTCTATCTTACTCACCCATTTGCCCTGTATCAGAGCTTAAAGGTGTGTCAAGCTGCAGGCTACAGTAGACAGTTTACACAAGATTAAGCTGTCGAGCGTGGCGTTGGGCATATCGTTTACGTCGCGAAAGCGTGAGTTCCAGAGTAAGCCCCAATTTTGAAACACTTCAGACAGCTTCGTATGACATGTTTCAGTTAACCGTAGAGGTAGTCTAGACTCTTTGATCTGTTATACGAAAGTATGTAGAATAACTTGCATCTAACAGGGAATTGTATAAAAAGATTAAATGAATAAAATGAACCCATATTTAAAACTATTGTAATGTTTAAATTGATATTTTGCACATGCAGTTTCATAAAAATAAAATACAGTTGTCAAAGACGTTTGAAAATTTACCATATTTTATTGACTTTGACTCAGAGGTCCAATTATCTATTCAAAAGTCCCTTAATTTCCTTCACAAACTTGAACGCTAAACCTGTACTGCCTTTTTGCACATCACCGGTGACTAGGTAGGTAGGTTCAACGTTTTTCTTTGACTAGATCCAGAAAGGTTCAATGTTTAACAAAACAAATATTTATGTTGATGTAAAATCAATGTATGCACACGTACCCCACGAAGTACCGGTAATCTGATACCTGCCAGTCATTTAAATATCAATTTGAATAATAATAATCATAATATACTTATCGTCGACATGTCGACATATACTTATCGGACGATAATAATCAAGAATAATTTGAATAATCAAATTCGCGCATCTACATGGTGTGCGATTCCCGATTTCTTTGACCTTAACAATGATGGCCGTCCTGCGTATTTCTGAAATGGCGGCAAATACGGAACAGAAATAGCAAATGGCTGGAGGAACAATAATCTGAGATATATCTGTACAGAGCGCGAAGGAAAATCCATTTGGCTCTGGGGCGAACAATGAAAAGTGAACAAACTGTTGCAGTTTATATCAGGGCAGAACTAAATGAATTGGGAAAGAATAAACCGTATAAAAGGTGAAATGAGAAATTGACAAAATTGCATGTGTTAAAAAATGTGCATTAAAAAAGCGACATGATGACAAACAAACATGCATCAATTGAATGCATATAAATCTAACAATGACGCACGCGAATCTAAAAAATTACGATAGAATGAAAAAGATAAGCGAAAGAATAATTTTCAAAAAAACACAGTACGTCGCATTTTACATTGAATAAATTGTATTGAGTAGCAGTGTAATAATTGACGAAATCAAGAAATTAATAAAAAAGCTCTTGTCTCTTGGTCCTTATGTGTCACAACTTGTCCGCTCATTAGACACGACCTTTCTCAAATCGTCGTACTGCAGCGACACTTCGAGTGTCATAAATGAGAAATTAATTACCCGCGAACTCTCAGAGAATTATTAATAGCCGATCAAGTATCGTGGGCTTGATTGTACGAAGACAAGCGCTCTTGTGCTCAAAGCTCCCTTAATCATCCTCCATAAACGTTTAATTTTTTTCGCCATCACTTTCATCTCTTTCATCACTTTCACTTTTGCTTTGAATTTTAAATATACCTGAATAAAATTCATTAAAAAAATTTCATCGTTTACATCAAAATGGTTTTGTAATATATTTCGCTATAATTCGTAAGACAGAGAAAAACGCCTCAGTATCAATAAAACATCTCATCAGGGCCTAATTAAAATGGAAAATATTACGTTGACTTTAGTAGAAATAAGTGTAACGTTTCGTGACAAATAAACTAAAAAAAACAAGTAAACAAATAAACTTCGATTGATCGCAATATGAAATCTTCTTTCCATGACTGATCCACGAACTGCCGAATTTCGATTCGGCAGAAATCGAATCGGATTTTCCGGGTCGATGAAGACCAATCTTTTTCTCTCAACCGTATTTTACCGTTCGTAAATAAATTTGGGCAATTTCCATGGATTACGTGATTTGACATAAGAGAGTGAGTTTGATATGCCGAACGACCTGTATCCTGTACGAAGTGCACGATCAAATCTACTTCTCTCATTTTATTCCCCTTTGATCTTGCGTCTATGGGAGGAAATCGGATATGGTCGTTACCAGCTTAAAACATCTCTCTACCTTTACATTATATCTAGCTGTATGCCCGTCATGCTCTCTTTTCTCTCTGTCACGTATCTATTTCAATTGTCAGATTCCTTTTAGTTTTCATTCTTTTTCGAGACTTTTTTTCATTCTGTCTCGTTTCCTCCTGTCACCCGAGTAACATTCGTTAGGCTTATTGCATCAAATTGTGAATTCAATGAGATAAAACATTGGGAAAATGTCATAAATATTGCTAACGGGTCAGTCCATGTTTCTGATACGAATTATAACGGAATTATAATGGCTATATAACATTTGAACGTCATGAACAAAATGACAAAATTTTTTAAACGCCTAACGGCATGATGTTCTTAAACTTTAGATCGTACAGGATTCCTAACATATATGTCTTAAAAATATGGTTTCTAGTTTCGGGTTCTATTATTTTTTGCCTAAAAACGTTGAACTCAAGATAGCTTGTGTTTGTAATCAATATCTGTCTGGTTCAGCGTCATTATTCATTGAATGATGATTATCTATAAATAGTATAATACTATTAAGTAAATTGATAATCTTTAAATAGAAGAATGTCATGTTTTCTTTGTAGAACATTTTGTCTTTCCGCGGCAATTGAGATTTTTTTATTAAGGCACAATCTATGACAAATGAAAAATCTGTCTAGGTCACGTCATGTAAAGTCAAAATCTTTCATGTGTTCTCTTGAATGCAAAACGGGAGAGAAAGAGAATACAACATAACAAGTGCTTTCATTCGAAGCTGCAGAGAATATGGCTATCAGAGCTTCAGCATCAGAGTTCCATGGTTCTCGGATCTCTCCTAACATCTGCATTGCATGAAGCATTGAATCATCTCCTTGATCAAACCATTTCCGCAAATTCTCGCTTCTTTTTCGCTACATATACTGTGCATCCCCACATGGAAATTTATATATGCACTTCATATTTTATAATTATATTACATTTGCAATTTCATTATATGCACCGTATATGCCATATATTTTCCATATATGGCATATACGGTGCATATAATGAAATTGCAAAAAGCGCCAAAATCTTGCATATGCGCCATATATATGCCATATATTTTCCATATATGGCATATATATGGCGCATATGCAAGATTTTGGCGCTTTTTTTTATATGAAAAATATATAATGTAATACATGTGCCGTATATGCAGAATATATGCGCCATATATGTGCTATACATGCATCGTATATGTAGGATAACTGTGCCATCTATGCAACATATATGCGCAATACATGCGTCATATATGTAAGATATATGCGCCATGTATGCAACATATATTCACCACATATAAATATAAATTTCAAAAACTCTCAAAAACCTTAAAAAAAAAGTTTCCTGATTGGAAGCGAGCATTATTGCGGAAGTATTATTCATTATGACCTGTCCACCAATCAATTTGACCGGAAAAAACCAAATGAATTAATTGTGCCGACAGTGGGACTTGAACCCACGACCTGCTAGTCTACAAGTCTAACTACACAACCGCGCCTTTAACCACTAGACCAACGATCACTTCACAACTTCCTAAGATTTTAAGGACATATCAGTTACAAAGTACACTTACATTTACAGTAGTACAGCAGTACATGGTACAGCAGTAACATGGGTGACTGAATGTATCGATGTTGCAGAGGTACATTTCCGACAAAACCAAGATAATAACAATTTCGAAAAATTATTAACGGAAAATTATCATTGAATAAATTATAAACAATTAAAAATTATTCATCAGTCTTCCAACATAAATATGTTTCAGTACTTGTGAAAAATTTTTCAAATGCGATATGTAGCATAGGGCTATATATGGCACATATATGGCGCGATTATATGGAATATATATCGTGCATATATGGCACATATATGGTGCACATATATGGCACATGTATGATGCATGTATGAGATATATACGGCTCATGTATTTGACATACATAATCCCATACATGGCAATCACGTACACGCCATATATGCGCCACATATACGCCACATATACGCCACATATATAGCGCATATATGGTGTATATATGGTGCATGTTTGTGCGGTGTATCTGCATGTTTAGCGCCATACATGCACCATCTATGGGGACATTCTAATGTGTACATTGGGCATGTATACGCTATATACTGAGTGCATATATACGTATTATATTGCCGGTATAGAACTTTTTGGCGCTTTATATAGAAACGATATAAATATATGGCACATATATTTTCTGCGTATATTTTGCATATATAAATTTCCATGTGGGTCCTTTAAGATTGTTATCTCTTCAAAAGTGTTTTCTTAGGAATTGTATAAAACTTGGAAAGCAGCTTCAGGACGTTTAGAAACATACTCTAATTTTGTATGCATTTTCTGTGTAGAGCGATAGAAAATTGAATATTTTTTGGCGGTAAATGCCATGGGACGATAAGTATATCAAATCGGCTCCAGAAAGGTATCGCGCTCATCATTTCAGGAAATATTGGTACCCATAAGATACTTTAATGCTGCAAGTTTCAGATCTTTATGTATTACTGTTTCTGGATAAATCGAAAAATACTAAAAATCAGTAAAAATTGTTATTCTCAGCACCTTGTGAATCGATTGATCTGTATGCTGCATATGTTTTGAGGCATGATGGGAGCTTCTAGGAAAAAATGTATGAGCAATATCTGTTTATAATAACTTTAAAAAAAACAAGGTTTTTTTCTTAATTGTAATTTTTAACTATGTTACGATTACGTTAAAAAGATGAAAAATTTTTTTTGAATCCCTCATTCAATTTTCGATGAAATTATGAGCTTGGGGAATTATTTAAAACGGTACGTCATATTGAAAAAAACTAAATTTTTTGCTCAAAAATCGTTTTCTTCTTATGATTTAACTCTTGAAATGATAATATACAGAACTTTTGCGATTACTGTACTAATGAAAACAACAGAATAAATTAGGAATACTCATATAAAAATAATTGTTTTTCATTTAATGAACTCTAATCATTATTATAAATTTTATTTATAACTATAATGATTAAATCATATAAAATACTATTGTTTATATAATTCAACTACGTTTTATTGAATTTAAACCAAATACAATTGGATGGAGTGGAATATCAAGATATTGCTGTGAATGTGCTAATGGACTGAGGACAATTGGTTGTTGTTCACACGTAGCTGCAATAATTTTTTACCTTGCGCACGGACGATATTTGGTTAAAATCCCCAGACCAGCAGCAATACTAAATACTTTATTCAATAAAGACAATATCACCACTGTGATTGATGAAGATAGCGACGAGGACTAGAAATTCATAAAAAGATTTTTATCATTTGCACATTAATATATTTTCTAATAGTTTATAATTAAATATTTATATTGAGGTTATTGAATAAAGAACAATTATTTTCATATAAGTGTTCCTAATTTATTCTGTTATTTTCACTAGTACAGTAATCGCAAAAGTTCTGTAAATTATCATTTCAAGAGTTAAATCATAAAAAGAAACCGATTTTTGAGCAAAAAATCGGTTTTTAACTTTTTTCAATATGACGTATCGTTTTAAATAATTCCCCCAGCTCATAATTTCATCGCAAATTGAACGAGGAATTAAAAAAAAATAGTTTCATCTTTTTAACGTAATCGGAACATGGTTAGAAATAAAAATTAAGAAAATAACCTCGTTTTTTTTAATGTTGTTATGAACAGATATTGCTCATATTTTTTTTCCTCGAAGCTACCATCATGCCCCAAAACATATCTGGCATATAGATCAATCGATTCACAAGGTGCTGAGAATAATAATTTTAACTGATTTTTAGTTTTTTTTTATTTATCCTGAAACGGTAACAGATAAAGATCTGAAACTTGCAGCATCAAAGTATCTTATGGGTACCAACATTTCCTGAAATGATGAGTCCGATACCTTTCTGGGGCCGATTCGGTATACTTATCGTCCCATGGTATTTGCAACTTGTCTTCAAATATTATTCTGCAGCTTTCAATTATAAATGAACATATCACAGAAATTATGAGAACATCTATAATACAGGTCGCGTAGTTTCGGGGAATTAATCTAATATATATAATAATAACAAATTACAGAAATTTATATATCATACAATATACATAATAAATATATAATACTACACTATAAGATGATATAATATAATGGACATCTAGAGACGTGGTAGCGTAGCGACGCCGAGGAAAGTAAAGAAATTTAAAATATCAAGAGTCGCGGCAGCGGCCCGTGACAAAATAAAACATGATTTGTGCGGCCAATATATGTAAACTCATCATTTTGAGCTAATTTTTTGTCTACTAGATTTCGAAATGATAGATATGTTATATTCGTCATACATATATCCTTTTAACACAGACGACGCGACACAGTCAAATCACTGAAAGATCAAAACGTCAGTGCTGCATGTCAAAGTTCTTTAACCTTTGCCGATGTCAAAGTCTTAACGTCTTTCGATAGCGCGTAATTTGGAGAAATAAAAGTGGAAAAATTAGTGAGGGAGGAAAGATCTGTATCTACGAGATTTTTGTACAAAAATTCTTTTGACAGAAGTTGAAAAACCACTCTACCGACAAGATTTTGTGATAAAAGTTCCATCAACATCAAGTTTAGAAGAAATTTTTTTTTAGTTTTTTTTCAAATTTTGTCTCATATGATTTAATTTGGTGGTTTCCTACAAAAAAAAGTGAAATCCACATTTAAAACTTTAAAAAGTAAAAAATGTACACCAAGTCATTCAAATAGTTGCTTTCTTTGAAAAGTTATTTTTTTAAAATAGTGTTAAAAATAAAAGGAACATTCTCCAAAAAAAACAGGAAATTAAACTTGGCGTGCATGGAACTTCTTTTCCTCAGACCTCGATGGAAAGTTCAGTTTTCACCCCTGTTTTGCGGGACGAAAGTGCCACATTCCCTCCCGGTGCAATGTTCAAACGAAACGTGTCAAATTTTCGAAAAGATACCGTTTGCCTTAGAAACGACTTGTTTATGTAATATAATAGATGCATCTCTGTGGACCTTTTATAAACGCGAAAAGTTTAATGAGAGAACAACAAAATTTAATACAAATTCAAAAAAATAAATCTTTTACATGTTATACAAAATTATATTTCGGAAATAAAAATTCGAAAAAAAATTAAGTTGTAATTAAATAAATTATATTAGTTATTGATAATGAAATCGATGTGATAATGAATTATAATGAATTTATATGATATTGAAATTGATAATGAAATGAAGAATAGAAAATAGGATTTTCGTTTCATTCCGGGCTCCGTATATTCAAATTATTACTTATTTTTATTAATGTTTAAATCCAGAAGACAAGGCAACAGAATTAAATACAAAATAAAAAAGAAAAACTTTTATATAACAAATGAAATTGTATTTTGACAATGAAAATAACAAAATGAAATAATGTTGAAAACGAGTGAATAAGTTAAACTTACTGGTAATTATTATTGCTAAATATTTACTTTAAAAAAAAAAAATTTTAAACACTAAAGAGAATAATTAAAGCGACAAAAGATTTACTATTCATTAATATTAATATTGATTGGTGAAACAATAATCCATTACGGGTTTAGAAAGTTGTTAAAATAAAGTAATCGAACGTTTTTTAAAAAATGCGTAATATAAAAACAACTTTAACAATTAAGAAGTATAAATATTGCATAATAATTTTAAAAGTTTATTTTTATTAGGGGGGGCTGCGCCCCCCAACCCCCAGCGACCTTTCCATCCTGGTGCCAGGAAAAACTGTATACGCACCTGTATACTAGATGCGTAATATACTATTTCTTAACTATAACTATTATGTTATATCGCTTTTCATTATGATATTCTAATTTTTATTCAATTATTCATTTATAAGTGTTTATTAATTAATTAGAAATATGTATATTATAGACAGTAAATATACACACAGTTATAATTATAAGTTTCCAAAATATGAAAGAACGTTCAGTCTAGTTTGAAAAAAAATATTTTAACACAAAAGTTGAAATATTACAATGAAAAGGGCGGGGCAAAATTGTCTTGAATTCAATAGAAAATTATCATTTCATTTGGAGTACATGGAAAACTATTTGTTTAATTAAACTCTTCATAGAAATTGTATTTCTTTAAAATTTTTCCGTGTTACTTTCTTTTCTAAACGTTATATCGCTTATACTGAATATAATACTTCTATTGTTTAAATCAAAATATTCGTTATACGAAATCATATATATATCATAGTTTTGACGTGACACCGCGTGATAACGATTATAACCGACGAATTCGAGTAAGGCTGATGTCCCTGATAAACGCCTCATACTTGACAACCACAGATTTTGGGAGGTTTTTTTATGCCACGCGATCAAAGTTGGCAAAACTGTGTTTTTCAGAGATAGCGTCAAAACTATTGATCCGAGAAAAAAAAGTTAAGTAACTATTTGTAGATATTAGAAAAACGAACAATTTGACGGGTTGCTAATTAAAATCGGTGAATTAGTTCGCCTGCAAAAATTAAAAACCAGCTAATATGGCCATTCCTATTATAACCCATTATTGATTCAAAAATGCGTGTACAGCCTTTCAAATCTCAGAATATATGCCTCTTGGTACACTAAACAAGTGTGCAAAATCGGAACACGATCGGATGTATAGTTGTTGAGAAAAGCCATTTATTATTTAAAAAAACCGACTTTTTTCGCGAGGAATATCGAGGCTGGGAAATTGTCGCAGCGCAATGAAACCGAAAGGAAATTAATCAGAAAGAGTCGTACTACCATGTGCCCTTTGGGGCAAAACGATTTTCCATAATTAAAACGGTGAAAAACGGCTCCAAAAAGAGGGTACGTTTTTTACTCGTAAACAAATGGAATTCCATCGCGAATTTTCAAGTGACAGAGTCAGGACTGGCATCATCCGAAAGCAGTTATTTTTCTACGAATTTAGAAAAAAAGTTAATTGCAAAAAGTTAATTAGGGGAGATGAAAAAATTTGATTTTTAATCGATAAAAACTCTTTTGTCGCCAAAAATCGACCAAAAAAAACAAAAAAAAGACAAAACCAAGAACAAAATTTGGTATGAACTTTTTTAAATTTGTAAATTTTGTTTGATCCCACTCCTTTTTCAAGTTTTGTTTGTTTTATTAAACTTTTTTTCACTTGCTTAAGTAAACATTCGCTTTTATAAAGTAACAAAATAATGCTGCATCAACTTGACCACATAAATGTACTCAACAAACAATTCCTTGAGGTGACTTGAGAGACTTTTTTATTTCATTTAAATGACATAATTATATACAGTAAAACGGAATAATATATTACCCCTAATATTTTTCGAATATATTCAGCAAATTATACAAGCTTTCGTACATTGGCCGGTAAAGTAACTTTTCACCGTGACTGTCGTTACACAGCTACGTTAACATTATGCTATCATTCTGACTCTCCTCAGCCTCTCATGTCGATCCCGAATAATGGAGATCACGAACTTTGAACGTCATCGTTTGAACGTGTGCAGTTGACGCGAATAGGAACGAGAGAAGTGTGCGATATCATAGTAACTGTCTAGCTAGAGCCCGATCATCTGATCATCGACACCCCGCGATGAATAAAGAAGAAAAAAAAAAGATTTTCTACGAGCATTATACGAGCGAGCGGTTGCCATTCAACGCGTACGGCTACCAGTCGTGACTAATTTCAATTGCATGAGCTTTGTATTGAGTGCTTTCAGCACTTATCAAACACTTTGTGTCATTCCTACACACCTCTCACAGACTATCAATCATTCAATTTGTTCATCGTTTACGGATTCCGATAAGACTCGATGATAAAACTACATAGCAATTTTTCTGCCTGTTACGTCAAACGCATGTTTTATTTAATTATACACCTAAATCAAATATCCAGTACAACTTTCATTCTCAAGAAACAGTCTTTTTCACCCTAAAATCAAATACTATTTCAGCAAGAAATGATATTTCGATTTTGTGAAACATTCAATCGCAGATTGAAGAAGTGTGGGGAAAGTATTATAAACACCAAATTTAGGTGTAGCTATTCTTTCTGTCTTTTTCGAAGACATTTAAAAGATCATTTCCGAAAAATTTTAATGAAAAATGTCAAAACTGATTAACCGGTAAGTTATTTTGTTGACACTTTTTTATTACATGATTACTCAATTATTATTACATATCTATTGTCAAACGAATACATTTTAATGCTTTTTTTACATTACATAGAGTAATAATTTCGTAACTGACATAGAGAAAATTATTACTTTGTACAGAATTGTTGAAAATAAGACATCGAAATATGTCGATATTTGTTCAGTTTTTACCTCCACACTGTAAAGAGAATTTTTTAAACATTTTTTGTAAAATTTTATATTAAAAAACTTAATAATTTTTCCAATTCTATATGGCTGTGCGTCAAAATATTTGCGTCCATCTCGTGATTGCGAAAAATAAAAAAGACTGCCCCTCGAAACGGAATATATCTCGATAGACTCAGTTGGATGGAAGTTAAAAAAATGAAAGGATGAAGATTGGTAGAGACAGGAAGTCAAATAATGCATCGAAACATTTCCGACGGCGAATTAATGTACAGTATCTATACTGATAAAAATAACACCAATAAGAGAGGCGCCGGGAAACCTTTGTCGTCTCTTGACATCTTCGCCGATAAGTTGGGTCGCACGACTTTTTTTCATCATTAGTCACTCATATCTTTCTTTTATTTCAGTACTATATACGTTTTTACGCCGATTCATATCGTCGCAATTGAAACGAAATATTTTTATTTAAGCCATTCAATTATATTCGAAAAACCATCCACACAATTTCATATCACCGTTATTTTATTTCAAATGAAGATTTTTTCATAACATTATGTCACAACTAATGTTGCTTAATTAAATTAATTTGTTTAATTCATTCAATTTTTAAGGAATAACAATAGTAATCACCAGTACCTGAGATTTTTTCAATCCAATAAATCCGACGACGTAATTAATCCTCAGACAATTGGTCTCTGTACTTTGCACCAATTTATTATTTATTCACCGTTGAGTGATGGAAACTTCACATTGAGTTCACATTGACTTCACGTTGCTATTCGCACTTAAAAATTCGAGTAATGATTTTATCGTCACTCGTGTTTAATTAACAAACAGTAGAAAACTTTCGACATGCATGATCGAATTTGCGCAATTCATCGAGAGATTCACACTCGTCTGCACGATATTATAGTTCACAATCTCATCACACACTGTTAACTCGTGGAACGTTGCTTCCCTCTGTACCATGAATGTTTCAGCTGTACATCTGTATTTGAACATACATATATATGTGGTGTATATAAATACGAATTCGAAAATACAAGAACGTTGATTCTTCGATATCATCCTGCACGCCTTTCTATAACGCTCGATCATCGTTTACCGTTATTTTCGTATCATACCAACGAAATATTACACCGCGAGCTCTATCAAAGAAATTATAAGATGTTAATCATCGTTATACGTGTACCTTTGAGTTTTTCCCAATCGATTCAAATTAAACTCAGGTCCGAAGAGTTTAATGAAAAAATCAAATACAAATGATAAGCGTCCTCAAGATATTCTTCCCACGATAATCGACTTGAAAAAAAGCATTCAGCTTTATGTAAAAATGGTTTACGAAATATTTCATTTACTGACGAAAAAATATGAAATCGAATAATTCTTCCGTTCGTTTCTATTTTCGTAGATACGCTCATGCGCTTTCGCGACAGCTCGCAACGCGATTAATCAGCCTGCTTCGCCCACAGCATTTTTTCCTCGACCGAACAACTTTTAACGTTCGTACAGAAAAGAATTGAAAGTAATTTAAGGCGAAAGAACTGTTGGAGGACAATGAAAATGTCGAACGGACGACTGATGGAAGTGTCGTGTCACCAAGATTTTTGCATAACTGACAAAAATGTATGGGAATCCTGTCAAATAAAAAATTTATGAAAAATCGTTGAGATTATTCATTCAATCGGAATTACAATTCATCACGACATACAACACTGCAATTCACGCGATCAATGTCATATGTATTCGTTTGATAATTCGATAAATTGTATCGAATCGCTTAGAACACGCGGTCATGAGCGTAGGAATGGACGAAAAGCGGAATATTAGAGCGAACAACACGTTTATATAGAATGACTCTCGATATCGCGTGAATCCAACACAATTTTATAAACCGGTACAAATATATAAGTACCATCAACTGCCTCGAAATCTGGTTCTACGCTACTGCTGATGTTGATTACACGAGTATACACGCAACTCCCGAGAAATCGCGAGTTCGCTCTTTCCTCTTTTATTTCTTTCTTCTTCTTTATTAGTCCTTCTTCTCTCTTTCTGTCTCGATCTCTTCCTCTCAGAAGATCGTTTGTAATCGCAATGCATCCATTTTGCGACGGTACAAAATGCAAGAAAGGATCGGAGGCTGAATGGAAAAAGGAGGATGCGGAGAAGCGCAGTGAACACGGTAATATCGCATTCGACTTTCAGTCCGAAGATGGAGATGATGATTAATAAAACAGCAAAAATATAGAAATGAAAAAGAATGCATTGCAATACAGGTTGAAAAAAGAAAACGTTGACGAGTAGATGATGAAGAACTTGAAAAAAATGAAGAGCAGAAGGAGTAAATACGAAGAAGATGAAGCTGAGGGAGAGAAAGAAACGATTGAAATAGAAGCTAAAGAGCATGAAGGCGCAATGGGAAGAGTGGTAGAAAAACATGATGAAGAATAATTGTAATATGAATGTAATACGTTCATATGTAGAATCTACGTTATTCCGAGCCAAGAAGACGTGACAGGGAATGCCGTCCAGCAAGTTCGAGCTCACCTCATCTGTATTTAATCATACACATACACGTTTCCTCTATATACGATAGAGCAATACCACCATATATTACTGGTACAACGTCCCCTCGATTTTAGAACGCGCACGCGTATATAATGTTCCGTTGGGCCACGCGCCGAACCGTATACGTCGGGGCCCTCCGAGATACTGAAGGCTCCGCGATATTCCGAGTCTCTCCGCAGACGAAGAACTCAAGGCCTTTCTCACTCTTTTCTGGTCTCTCGGTGAGGCCCCCTGAAGTACGGGGAAATCAGCGGCAACCATCGCCGTTGAATTGTAGACGTATTGTGTGTATATATACATTTATACATACCTACTCACGTATGTATGCACACTATGGTAGCCAACGTCTGGGACTCCACGTGGGTCTACAGACCGCGTGCTGTTTCGCTCTTTCTTGCTCCAATGTGCATCGGTGAATCAGTTTTTATAACCTGTACCCGTCCCTCTCTAAGTAACTTTTATTATTCTATGACCTGCATCCATTGCCAACGCATGGGACCATCGGCAAACGCCAGGATTGACAGCTCTTTCTCCCTGACACTCTCTGTTTATAATGTCTTTTTCATTCAAAACTTATACGGAATTATTCACAGCGTCTTTGAACGTCGGTAACTTTAGATTCTGGACGACATTTTATGGAATACTAGTTACACTTTATCATTTTATATTAATGCATATTAGTTTAAATAAGAAGCAATAGAACTTCAGGATTCTATGCCAATCCAAGGCCTGAGTTAAGTATATCTTCGAAGACACCAGAGGCGCGTAAAATTAAGGTTTAAGCAAAATCTAGACATAGCTTTTTTTAGGAGCAACGTCAGCTTTGATAAAATTTTAATCATTACTTTACACGTTATTCGATGACTATAATTTTAGATAGTATATTAAGAGTCGCGGTAGTGATTCGAGACCAGTACATTACCGCCCTACTTTACCGACCAAATAGATCATTTTTTTACATTTCCAGAATTTCATTTATTAATATTTAATTAAACATATATATTCGAAGAATTCTAAATGCACAGATATTTTTATTTTCTTTTCTATCGATTGCAACAAACAGAAAAATTCTAGCTATAGGCATACTCTGGCAATCTCATTGTAATGGAGATTTTTCGACGCTTTTATCAACAACATTTTTCGCAATCACAATCGTCAGACGATTGAAGTTGCTATCTCACTTTCTAACCATATGGTATTGACATATTCAAAAGGCCATTTAAGTTCACACGGTTATTAAAGATTACACGGATGCTGATCGCATTTTTGTATGAGTGCAAAACATCTTTTTATCAGCAATCTCAGCTGCGTTTTCACGATGTTAATTTGATTATCAATTTGCAAAAAAACGTTGTTATCCATGAGGTTTAATAATTATTGCAAATTGATAATTAAAAAAACTACGTAGCAGCATTTAGCTGAAAACTGTCTCACTTATATCATGTTGTTTCGAAAGGACAAATATATGACAAAAAATCAAAAATATGAAAAACAAACTTTGACGAATACACTTTCATGACTAGCTGTATTGGAATTTTTTCAATCATTTCATTGCAGTAATTATTATTATCGACAATGATAATTATCACGAATTAATTATTAAAAAATAACCATGTTGCCACATCCAATGGAACCACAATTTTTTAATCATATGCTATGACATTTTTTAATTCTTTCGGAAAAAACCTTGATCATTTCAAAGTTGACAAATTTTAATTTTTCATTTTTTCTAAAGAAACGTTAATTTATTCTGCGTTGAATTCTGCAAATTCCAAAGTGGGCCAACTTGTTTTTCTATCTTTTTTTAATTAAAACATTTTTCCTACTCTTTTGCAGTCTACCTCAATTTTTATAATAAAATGTATTCACTTAAACGGATTTTACCATAAAAAAAAGTCTCGATATAAAAAATAAAGTTTTTATCAATTGAAAACATTTGTTGTTTTCTATTTTTTGGCAATATCCACATTTTTGAAAAGTTTATCAATATCACTTCGGCCTACAGAGTAAAGTACAAAGCCCTCGTCCCTATACCATTAGTAATGCTTTTTCGATTTTGTGATGCTTCGAAGATCGTCGATGACTGGTTATTTTACCTTATAGCGGACAATAAAATATACCGATGTAACAAAAAATATAAATAAATAAAACCCATAAAAATCCTTCATCAAGTTTATTTATTTTTTTTCAATATCTCTTGTCATGACCAGTATTAAGAGTCGCGGTAGCGACTCGGGACAAGTACATACACTGTCCTACTTTACCGACACCGTGGAACTGCTACCGCGACTCTCTATACGCGAAATTGCTCATTTTTGACATTTTCAGAATTTCAATTATTAATATTTAATTAAGGATATATACTTGAAGAATTCTGAATGCACAGATATTTTTTATATTTTTTTTCTATCGAATGCACAAAACAGAAAAATTTTATCTATAGGCATTATCTGGCAATCTTATGTTAATTTTAATTTTTCGTCGTTTTGATCAACGTTTTTCGATCGTCATTTTTCGCAATCGCAATCGTCAGACGACTGAAGTTGTCTATGTCACTTTCGATCGCATCATATGGTTAGTTTTAACGACAGGAAAAGAATATGAAATAGAACAAGTGAGTGTTAAATTTCAAATAATGGAAGGCGTTTTCGTGATAGGTAAACAATTTCCTCTATGTTTAAGCTATGCTATTACAATTCATAAAAGGCAAGGTTTACTCAAAGAACCCAGTAATAGATGCTGGAAATTCAATATTCACTTGTGGGCAAATTTATGTTGCTCTGTCGCGGGTTACGACTCTTCAAGGGTTACATTTAGTCAACTTCGATCCTCATTCTGTGAAAGCGAATGAATCTCGCGCAGCTAACATTTTCAAAACCATCAGAATCGAAAGTTCCAGATTTTATATGGGCCTTTCCTAAAAATATTGTCGAATGTCAGTCAAAAGCTGAAGATAAACCACGGCGAGACCTGTGGCACGTTAATAGATTTGAGAATACCGATGGTTTTTCGTGCCATGCTAATACTATTATGCAGTGCATTTTCAATTGTACAATTTTAAGAGAAGTATTAATAAGTAGTAGCGTTGTAGAAACTAATGCAATAAGTAATTTACCCCATGCTTATGGAGGTTGAAAAAACACTTGAATTCGTCTGTTATCACAGAATGTTCGGGAGAACCGTTTAATAAAGTTAGGCAACAAGATGCAACAGAGTTTTTCATGGGCATTTGTAATAAGTATCCAATTCTAAAAAGTACTGTTGAGAATAAATTGACAAGTATAATTGGATGTCAGGCATGCCAATATACAACCGTTCACGAGCAATCAAATAATGTACTACTACTAACATCGCCGTTAACAAAAAATGTCCTGACGCTGCAGGAAATAATTGAAAGTAATTTTTCACAATGGGTATCAATCAACGGGTTGTATGATAGTTGCAGTAGCATGAACAGACTTATGAAAATCAGTATTTCAGTTGCTAAACAAGTTTTAGTTTTGCAACTTGCCTTAGTGTCGTTCATACGGATAGTCTGCAGTTGCAGAAAAAGAGCTATAGGATTAAAAGTGTTCCAAGTATTGCGGTTACGGTGTGTGGTCAACACTACAAAGTTAAAAGTGCCGTATTTCATCACGGGAAAAATTGTTATGGAGGCCATTATACAAGCATGTTGTGATTTGGTACGGCTTCATGGATTCTTGTCGATGATATGAAAATCGGAAAACGAAATTGGCCGACAAATGCTAGATATAGTTATATATTTTTTTTAAAAGAAATACAGAAATAATTTTTTATGGTTAAATATTTTACGTTGTTAGGTATTATAGACTGTTTATACAGAGTGTTTCACAGCAATGTTTACAGCCACTAACTACACTTCCCAATGAAATTATATCTAAACATACCGACTTGGCCATTTCTTCAATTTCTGAATAGTTTTTGAACGGGCACCGATAGAATTTCAAAATTTAGACTTCTCGATTGAGCAGTACTGTTCATTCATGTATCAAGAAATTAGAGGTTTGGATTATCAAGGCTCTGATGTTAAAATTTGAAGTGGACAGAACATTTTCGGAAAATCTCTGAATTATACCATGAATTTTTGCAAAAAGTTGTCAAATAACCATAAAAACACAAAAAATGGTGTGCAAAAATTCCAGACAAGTACATTCACATCCAATGTATTCCCGAATTGTCTATCTCCAAAAAAAGTCGCAAAATAATCGCATATGTTGTATTATAAGGGTAATAATTACATGGATTTTATAACTCTGCCGATATTCGGTGACCCGTTATTCTCGAGATCGATAAATTGAACGTTTCGTGATTAACATCTAGATATTAAATTGATTACCGGTTTCTTTTTTTGGAGATAGACAATAGTCTGGAATATGTCACATGTGAATGTACTTGGCTTGAATTTTTGCACATCATTTTTTGTGTTTATGCGGTTTTTTGGATCCAGCGAACATCAGGAAAAATGTAAAAAAAATCGCGCGACATCGAAAATTCTTTTACATTATAATGCAGGCAAGTAAAATGTATCATGAATCTAGTGAATGTCTTACATGATCTCCACAGCCAGTTTTCTCACTCAAAAATGTCTGTTCTCGAGAAACCTTTATGGAAGATTACCAGCGGTTCTGTTTCCTCTCCGTCATCCGTGCCTCCATGTAATTTCGTATGGTTTGTACCGGCACTAATGAAAACTCGGGTTTTCATTCTGACAAGAAAATAGCTCGCTAAGTGTACAGCTGCATAATGATACGAAAATTATAGAGAACTCTACTAAAGATATCTCATTTAATTGCTCATCGCGAGATCAGTAGGTGCACGTTCTTTTCTTGATCAAAAGTTCGTCGATTGCATTGGCTAGAAAGTTTTAAGAAATACTCTGCGGAAAGATTTATTTATATGGGAACATTTTTCAAAGCTTTGTCTGTAAACAAAATTATTATATGTTAAGGTAGTTGTCTTGAAACAGATATAGTAAAAAGTTACCTTACTGGCCATATGCAAAAACTTATATAACTTGCAAAGTATTTGAACAAACTGGGCGTAATATATTATATCTATTATATTGTTTGATTATTATTTTATTACTTTAAATGATATGTATATATTTATGATTTATAAAAAGTTGATGATTGGTTGGTAAAAAAAAGAATGAATTTCATGGTGAAATACCGTTTCACTTCTCATGCGCGCGTGCGTTATGCTTTTGCTCGAATTTGACAATTACACTTACTTTTGACAGTTTGGATCAAGTAAAAAATTATGGCGCAGCAGCGCAATCATGCAGCCGAGTAAGCGCGTAAGCGCGAGTATGCATCCCTAGTATGGACATAATTTAGTTTTTTTACAATATACAATAATATATACAATATAATGATGGAAAATTATGGCAAAACGCCATATTCTTTCGCTCTGCTTAAGAAACTCACATAAAAGTGCAGTATAATGTGTGATAAAATCCTATTCTAAAATTAAATGCGTAATCTTAGTAAAATTTTGTGAGAGATCATGCATTAAGTAGCATCCTGGATCTGCTCTCCAAACTTCATACAATTCCTAAGAAACACTTTCGGCGAGACAACTACCTTAACCGTATGCTTTCCGTGGCCGTAACAGAGATTGTTAGAGAGGTCTACATAGGATTTTTAATTGATTTTTTGTACATTTCAAAAATAATGGTGTCAATTATAATGAGGTGCACATATAAATTAGTTAAGCACTAAAGGCTTAGACTGTGCAATCCACATAATGTTATTGGATACATAATTAAAATTGACGGAATACAATTAGCGTCTGGCATGAGTTTCTCCGGTTGGAGGATGCAAGTCAGGATGCAGGAGTCTTTTTTTTGTGTGAAAAAATTATTGCCTTATCTGTCTGCGTTAGCAAGTGCATTTACAGAAATGGGAAAAAGATTGAGATGCGTACTTTATTTTGGCCAGTACTGTATTGCTTGAAAGTCTTAGATCGGTGTACAATAACTTGGGAGGCTTTTCTATTCATCAACAATTTGTACACAGGCTACGTACGTGCGTATCTAGAGACGCGGCAGCGTCTCGACGCCAAGTAATTAAAACAAAATTTCAAATCTCCCGCTAACTTCTCACGCTCAAGGCAACGCGCCGCTCTCTTATACTCTAACACGGAGTTTTTATCTGTCAAACAGAAATTTAACTCGCTCGTTCTCGCACGCTTGTGCTTCAATCGAAAATCTAATGACACTTTAATATAGCAATTATATGTTTCTCTTTCAAATGAGCCTACTCACATTACGATCCGTGAAGGCAATATATGCGTACTCATAATATTACGCTGCCGTTTTCGTGAAAAAATTATAAACCGATATATATATATCACCTATGGGCCGCGATATATATATCACCTATGTCACGCTACGATTACGGCGCGGGGGAGTCGGGAAGGGGAATTTTGATGTGTCAAATAGTACGTCATCACACTTTGAACATTAAGAATGTCAAAAGTGAAAAGTGACATAAACAGCAGTGCGCGAAGTAATAAATAATATAAAAAACGCTATGACGATTATGTCATTTCGAACATTTTATTTTAGAGTCAGTGATAAAGAAAAGATAATGTATATAAAACAGTGCGCGATGTGCATAAACGAATTATTTCGTAGTTTAGGTTAAGCCGAGAAAAAGTGTGCGTATTTATATAACAAATTATATATTAAAACAATATTATGTATAATATAAAACCGTGTACATTAAATAAAGACAGCTTTATTTTCAACAATTTTTCAGTTTTCTGTTTTCTTATTTCTTTTTATAATATAATAATGAATTTCTTGAAAAATGTTTTTGAAATTTTGTATCAAGTTTTTATTGAAAGGCTCTCGCTAATCTCGCTGATGGAAGTTTGCACCGAGTTGAGACGGAGTGAACATTTTTTGCATTTATCGCTTCGCTTCGTTTAATTAGACGTGCCAATAGAGATTAATAGAAATCTCTCATCAGAAAAAGATTCTCAATAAATATTGTGCTGAGTTTTCCTTAAATAATGTTTTTGTAAAGTTTTCTATAAAGTTTTTACACCGATTGATTATAAAGCTCGCGCTGATGAAAGTTTGCACCGGGCTAATACAGAGTGAACATTTTTTTAATTTATCGCTTCACTTTGCTCATTTAGACATGCCAATAGAGATTTATAGAAATCTCTTATCAGAAAAAGATTCTCAATAAATATTGTACTGAGTTTTCCTTGAATAATGTTTTTGAAAAGTTTTCTTTAAAGTTTATATTGATTATAAGGCTTTCGCTGATCTCGCTGATGGAAGTTTGCACCGAGTTGAGACGGAGTGAACATTTTTTGGATTTATCGCTTCGCTTCGTTTAATTAGACGTGCCAATAGAGATTTATAAAAATCTCTCACCAGAAAAACATTCTGAATAAATATTGTGCTGAGCTTTTCTTGATAATGTTTTTGGAAAGTTTTCTACGAAGTTATTACACCGATCGATTATAAGGTTTGCGCTGATGGAAGTTTGCACAGAGTTGAGACGGAGTGAACATTGTTCGAATTTATCGCTTCACTGTGTTTATTTAGACGTGCCAATAGAGATTTATAGAAATCTCTGATCAGAAACTGAATAAATATTGTGCTGAGCTTTTCTTAATAATGTTTTTGCAAAGTTTTCTACAAAGTTATTACACCGATTGATTATAAGGTTCGCGCTGATGGAAGTTTGCACCAAGTTAATACGGAGTGAACATTTCATGGATTTATCGCTTCACTTTGTATATTTAGACATCCCAATAGAGATTTATAGAAATCTCTCATCAGAAAAATATTCTCAATAAATATTGTGCTGAGTTTTCCTTGAATAAAGTTTTTGAAAAGTTTTCTATAAAGTTTTTACACCGATTGATTATTAGGCTCGCGCTGATGAAAGTTTGCACCGAGCTAGTAAGGAGTGAACATTTTCTGAATTTATCGCTTCACTTTGTTCATTTAGACGTGCCAATAGAGATTTATAGAAATCTTTCATCAGAAAAAGATTTTCAATAAATATTGTGCTGAGTTTTCCTTGAATGTTTTTGAAAAGTTTTCCATAAAGTTTTTACACCGATTGATTGTAAGGCTCGCGCTGATGAAAGTTTGCACCGAGCTAATACGGAGTGACCATTTTTTGAATTTATCGTTCATGATTTATTGTTCGTTTACACATACCAATAGAGATTGATAGAAATTAAAAATAATTAAATAATAAATTAAAAATAATTAATAGAAATCTCTTTCTGTACGATGCTCTTATGTAATCAACCATTTGGCATTTTGATCCGCACAGAAAATTCTGCTTCATTGAAAGAGCCTGGAGCTTTGCGTTTTAGAAAAAATGAACCTTTTCAATCCGATTCAGATATTACTCTATTATACCATTTCAGTCTTAGCATATACATATTTTATTTGTTCTTTTACATGTGCGAGTTGCAATCGCTTTCATTCAATTTTCAATAAAGTGTGTTAATGTGTAATCAGCCATCTTCCATTCTGTTCCGGACAAGAAATTTTACTTCATCGTAATGTCGGATAAGATCTTTCCGTGTTATAATAAAATACTTCAAAAAAGTTCAAATGTACGCCAAGTAGAAAAAAAATGATATTGCTTAAGAAGTATACTCATACAAAAAATATATTTGTTAAAAAAAGAATATTTATTTCCAAAAAAAAAGAAAATCAGCAAAATTAGCCAATTATCAGACAACAAACAGAATAACAAACTATCATACAACAACAGATAATTTGACAATTCTGTATTTTTCACTATTCAATTGATGGAAATGGATTCTTATAATGCATCATTTTTACTCCCAAAAAAAAAAGGAAATCAAACATTAAAAACTTCAAAAAAGTTAAAATGTACGCCAAGTAATTTAAAAAAAAATTATGTTGCTTAAAAAGTACACTCATACAAAAAAGATATCTGTTAAAAAAGAAATATTTATTCCCAAAAAAAAAAGGAAATCAGCAAAGTTAGCCAATTATCAGACAACAAACAGAAAAACAAACTATCAGACAACAACAAATAGCTAAAAAACTATCAGACAACAACAAATAGCCAACAAAACTATCAGACAACCACAAATAGCCAAAAAACTATCAGACAACAACAAATAGCCAACAAAACTATCAGACAACAACATATACCCAAAAAACTATCAGACAACAACAAATAGCCAACAAAACTATCAGACAACAACATATACCCAAAAAAACTATCAGACAATAACAAATAGCCAAAAAAACTATCAGCTAACAACAACCCAAAACTTGGCGTGCATGGTTAAAAAAAAAAGATCGGCGAAGAAAAAGAAACTTCATTTCAAGTTGAGTGCTATGTATGCTTCGCATAGTTAATACCACGTACGGTACGCATAGTTACCTACGTATCCATAGTTAACACGACGTAAGTACGGAACGTCGAATTTCGATAGGATATTGTGTCTATTTTTCTACGATTACTTGAAATAAAAAATTGAACTCGGTGTTCTTCAACGTACTCAACGGTTGCAATTAGAAAATAATATTATTCAAAACACAGTTAACTCCGTCAGAGAAATTGTAAGTTTTCTGCTCCGATTCAATATTCTCAAGGGTGGCAATCGCATCAAGAAAAAAAGTTTCATAAGCGACAAAAAGATCTTTCGGCAGGAATGTTGAGCTTATTGTCTGTTGATAATACATGGAAGAAGTAGAATTGAAATTGAAGTAGTACGAAAGAAAAATTGAACTGAGTGATCCAACAAACTCAAATGTTGTCAAATGTCTGAACTATTTTCAAAATCTTGTCACTTGGACACCAAATATTCGATGCAATGATCTAACACACTCGGAGTTTAAAATTCAACTAAAAAAATGTTTCAAATTTATTCAGACTATTTAAAAAAAATCTACTTCTTTCCTGTACCCCAACGAGCTGTCAAATTTTCAACACCGTGAGGCGTATTACTAAGGGCCTGTTCAAAATTCACTGGCAGTACTGCGAGCACAGCATACAGCATAGGACTCGCAGTACTGCCAGCCAATTTTGGAACACGCCCTAAATGCTTTCCTTTCGCCTTCCCGATCTTTTTTTTTTAACCATGCACGCCAAGTTTTGGGTTGTTGTTAGCTGATAGTTTTTTTGGCTATTTGTTATTGTCTGATAGTTTTTTTGGGTATATGTTGTTGTCTGATAGTTTTGTTGGCTATTTGTTGTTGTCTGATAGTTTTTTGGGTATATGTTGTTGTCTGATAGTTTTGTTGGCTATTTGTTGTTGTCTGATAGTTTTTTGGCTATTTGTGGTTGTCTGATAGTTTTGTTGGCTATTTGTTGTTGTCTGATAGTTTTTTAGCTATTTGTTGTTGTCTGATAGTTTGTTTTTCTGTTTGTTGTCTGATAATTGGCTAACTTTGCTGATTTCCTTTTTTTTTTGGGAATAAATATTTCTTTTTTAACAGATATCTTTTTTGTATGAGTGTACTTTTTAAGCAACATAATTTTTTTTTTAATTACTTGGCGTACATTTTAACTTTTTTGAAGTTTTTAATGTTTGATTTCCTTTTTTTTTTGGGAGTAAAAATGATGCATTATAAGAATCCATTTCCATCAATTGAATAGTGAAAAATACAGAATTGTCAAATTATCTGTTGTTGTATGATAGTTTGTTATTCTGTTTGTTGTCTGATAATTGGCTAATTTTGCTGATTTTCTTTTTTTTTGGAAATAAATATATAGTTGTTATTCGCGAACATACACGTCTACACAGTTTAACTTTTTCCATTATGGACGGTATGAATAAGTGTCTTATGTGATTCATATCCAATAACTACCGGTGATGCTCAAGGCATTAAGAAATATTTTAGTACAAATGAAAAGAAATCAAAGCTTGAATGAGGAATGAGATAAAAAAATGTTGCGTTGAAAAATGTTCATACTAAGAAACGCGCTAATTACGTCAGTGAAATTTGGAGAAAAAAATGTGAAACCATGAGCTTTCAAAATCGTGGAGTTGTATAAGGTTTCGGAAATTATTTGATCTTTGGTATAAATACATACGATTCTGGTGAATAAGAAAAAAACGTAACGACAGAGAATCTTGCTCCCATATCTCCCTTAGGCACATCAGTAAGCTTTTCGTTCCGCCCGTGTCGTTGATTGAAAACGCAGGCGGTGAGTCTAAAACAGATAATTGTATTCCACGTTCTTCATAACGTGTAATCGACAGAAATGAAAAGTCATCAATCGGAAGTACTAAATCACATAATCAGAAGCAGCAGATTGAATATTTTTACAGTATTTTTTACGAAAGGCAGTCATAAACGAAACATTTATCAGAGAATAATAAACAATTTTCTGCAACTGAAAAGTTGTTAGAGGATCATTGTCTGTCAATAGTACTACAGTGAGACCTCTGAAATCTGGACCTCTCTAGGGTATCGACTTTCCCCTCTTTGAGGAGAAGTTGGATCCTCACTTCACCTTCCCTAGCTCGCTCTCACTTTTGCTCTCTCTATCTCTGTCTCCTTGCGCATGGCTGGAAAATCTCCTCGTCAGGCGCACAGCGACAAAGAGAGACAGATAAAGAAATATATATAACATACGTACGGAACCGGTTTACATTATGGCTACGAAAAGCGTTTCCGAACCTTTCTATTCTGTGAGACAGGAGCCCCGACGTGTCCAGATTTCAGAAGTTGCACTGTATTTTCAATAATATTTTAAAACTGAAAAACGTGCGTGCTACGTTTAACAGTCAAGGTTGTACATGAATCTTGAGACATTGACGGCCTGTGCTTTCAATAACCGAATGATTATTGCAACGGTATATTCTCGTTCAATTGAAGATTGCAGTCAAAGTAAACCGGGACTCTTCCTCACATACCTGACCCGATTTCACGGAAGAATTTCCTTTGTGAATTTTTACTCCTTCTGTACGAGAATTATCTGACGGAACGTTTATCGACGTTCTGTCACGCGTTTGGATAGCCCTTTGAAAAAGCCAAACAATAAATATTTAGGCATTCGTGTGTCGAGGATATAAGCGATATGGCTTCCGTCAATGGTAAGGGCTCAGCTGCGCAACGTACATATGGGTATGGAAAGGAAAACGTATTGCTTTTTGGCTCTATACCTTCCATTTGCCGCTGCAAATGCCTATGCTGCTTCTTTTTCCTATGCTTTGTCATACAAATACGATCTTGCCGAAGCATTTGCAGTGCTGACTGGATCGTACCCAAAATACCATCTAAATAATAATACCAACTTTGGAGCTGTATGAAGAAACGAACCAATGTGATGAATCGTGAGGGCTGTGGTTTTTGTCATATATATATATATGGACCCTCTTTCTTCAGATTGTATCACTGTTAAATGATGCTAACATATGCTATTCCTTCAGAAGCAAAAGGGTTTTATACTAATAGATACTTGTCCTTGATAAAAATAAACCGGGAGGAGATGAGAGGATGAGCATTACATCTAATCTTAAACAAGCCTAAAACTTACTACCAACACTGAAAAAAAGGATTGGTAAATTCAATTTAATATTGTTCAAATCAACCAAATTTCGCGGTCACGGGTGGCGAAACAAATATGTAGTTGATTTAAACAAATAATTACGTTGAATTGAAAGTATGAATTCTGTTATGACAACCAAATCGTGATTTGGTTTAACCAAATTTTCAGTAGACCCAACCAAATATACAGTTTCTCTGATCCTGTGGATTACTTAATTTAATCGTATGTTAATTTGCAGAACACAAATTACTGAAATAAATTGACCATACATATGCTGAAATTTAATTCAATTTTATTATCAAGCTACGTATTAATTATATATGAGTATATAAATATTTACTTTTTAACAGTGAAGTAAACATATATTTATATACAAATATATATTTTTCATATATATAAATATATATGTATAGCGTATCCGCTATGAAGCAGAACCCGCTTTTTGGCCACCCTCCGAACGAGAGACCGTTCGGTTTTCGAGCAAGCGCATCGGACGTCAAATCCGGTATATAAAAATCGTCCTCAAATTGAGAACAATAATAATCGTTGCTATGCTGCTATATATGTTTTCTCTGGCTCGAGGTCGCTTGGGAGCGAAACGGTGGCCATGCGCCGCACTGCGGCCAATGCACGAACTTCTCGCTGCTATCGCAATCATGAATTGAACCAACTAATTTTAAAGAGTATATTCAAACAAATGTTGAATAGAGCTCAACGCATAATTTACTCAAACTAACGGCGAGAATCATTCTAATGTATATCGTTTGACTAGATTTGTTGAACTAAATAATTGTTACTCATTATTTTGTTGAAACAACCATTACACGTCAAATGATAGTCATACTGAACTTTTCGTACAGTACCTCAATTTCCATTTCACCACGTGTCAGGAGTAATTATCTTAAAAATAATTCTAATATAAAAACACATTATATCGTTTTTTTTTTCAAACAGGCCATAGCTGATGACTAAGTGGAATTTGAAAAAATATGTAGTTAATGGAAACAAAATATAGTCAAATGTACCAAATGTGCTACTAACCAAATAGCACGGTTGAAATAGCTAAATCGATTTAGTCGATCTAACCATTCTGCGATTGATTCAACCAAAATATGATCCATTCTATCAAATTTCGGTTGACCAAATTTGTAAGGTTGAATTTACGAAACCTTTTTTTCAGTGAAGATGAAGAATTTTATTTCAGTATAATCTTCGTTTATTCTATATAATCATACGATCATTTTCAAAATCTACATATTCATGTGCGCAGTATCGAATTTTCGATATATTCATTGTTGTCGATTTATTCGTTTTGTGATTTTGACTGTTTTTGAAAGAGCTAAAGTAGTGAATGTCGGACGAGTATCATCACAGTCAGTACTTATCGTATAATATCGTCTTACTCGTATATCAAATCCACGTAAGAGTAGACTTAACCTTTAACTAGCACTAGGGGTAAAAAATACCCCAGTGTTTTTTTGAGCTCGAATTAAACGTATCAAATTCAATAAAATGGACCAAGTGTCGCCATTTACCATCAGTTGACATCATTAGCTAGAGAACAAGTGAGATAGTATAGTGCGGTAAGCGTCAGTATGCGTTGAACAGATTTTCAAAGTAGACCACCTGAAAACGTGGGGCATTTTTTACCCCTTGTGCCGTTAGTGTATAAAAAAGTTTTTTTTTCATAAAGTTTGGACAATTTTTATTAGTGATTTTTCAACAATTTCAAATATAAGTACATCATGTGAAGTGAAATAATTTTTTTTTCCATTATTTCATACGTTTTTAGTTATCAGATAGCAAAAATACTTTGTTGCTATGAATGAAAATTTCAGCACTAACCGCCATTTTCACATTAATTTATAATGAAATAATTATTTCCTCCTATTTTTATAATAATTTTTGCGATTTTCAATTAAGAAAATGGATTTGAATATTGACTAATGTGTTGCTTCATTTTACCCCAAATTCACACTTCCATTTTGCAAAATACATACCTTTTTCGGAAGCATCAATATCACACAAATTTTTCCCTCAAAGTGTACTAACTTGAGAGTACAACTGTACATTTTTAGCTCAAAATATCAAAAATTAAGGAAGTTATGAATTTTTAAGTGAAAAAACTCATTTTATAGGTTTTTTTTCGAACCTTTTTTTAAGTAAGTTAAATCGAACAAATCACTATAAACCCGATTATACTTTAAAAAACATACTTGAAACTATATATGATTAAATTGTCATGCAAAAATATTCAATAGCGGCTGCGCAAAACGCGTTTGGACACGTGGGGTAATAAATACCCCTTGTGCCAGTAATGTCATATGGAGGAGTTGTGCCAGTTAAAGGTTAAGCAATTGCTTATCAGACTGTGAATACAGGCCTTTAGAGTTTCCTATTTTTATTTAATTTTCTGTTGGGCAACAGATCATGATCGTTTGAAGTTTATAAAAATGTTTATCTGTTGAAAAAGGTTTAATCGATTTTTGGGCACTGAAAAAAATTAGCAACGATTTTAAAATCCCGGAACCTGGAGTTAATGACCCTTGCGTACTTCACGTACGTAGAAATGTAGGTTTTGTGGGGTTGAACTAATTATATCTCGCGGACCAAAAACGCTTTTTTGGATACTCAAAAAAATCAGCGACGATTTTTAAGTTCCGGAACTTGGTGTTAACAACCGTTGCATATCTCGTCTTTAAAAAAATCCGCGTAGGCCATATCGAACATTTGATATATTTTATTATTGTCCATGTACCGTTTCGTCATTGGTTATTTTGGAAGAGCTATAGCAGCGACTATCAGATGAGTAGCATCACGAGTGATACTGATATGCATAACCGTACTCTGCTCGTAGTTAACACATGTTTTTTTGGTTCAATTAAAAAAAATGTTTGTTGGAAAAAATATTACGGCCATTTAAAATTCAGAAAATTTTTATTTTTAAAAGGTTTTTCATTTCAAGGGCTTTCCCACCAATTTTGGGTAAACAGCTACCCTCAAATAGAAAATTAGATTAAAATCTGGTGCAATGAAAAAGATTGTAACTGTTTGACGTTTTAACCCTTTAACGTCACAAAGACACTTTTCAGAAGTCCTCTTTTCGACGTGAATATTTACCATGAAAATGTCACCGAAAAAATTCCTAAAGTACCTTGTCAACTATTTTCAAGGGTGCTCTTTTGAATGGCGCAACTCAAATTTCGATAAAAAAAATGTTTATATCATATTTTTGCAAAAAAGTTGAAAAAATACGAATTTTTGAGTGACATTTTTTTTACATTTTGATTTTCGGAAGTCTTATCGGATTATTTTCGGACCATAAAGTGCTCTAAAGGTGTCCTCGATAGATGTACTTTCGAAGTATGCAAAAAAAAAATGTTTTCTCCAACGTTATACCCACAAAATAACGACAAATAGACTAACAAATTTTCTGTTTTGGAGTTCTCAAATATTGTGAATGCCAAATTCGTGACGAGCGACCCGAAAAACATCGAAAACCATATGCAGCATACATAGTGACAATGATTGTTTGAATAATTTGTTTAAACAAATTAATTTAGCAAAAACAATGTCAAATTCGTGACGAGGGACCCAAAAAACATCGGAAACCATATGCAACTCACATAGTGAAATTGACTGGTCAAGTAATTTGTTTAAACAAATTAATGTTGCAAAAATAATGTCGAATTCTTGATCAGCGACCCGAAAAACCCCCGATAACGAGAGCCAATTTACATGTGACCGTATAAAAGACTCGTTCCGATCACAATATTTGAGAACTCCAAAACAGAGAAAATTTGTTAGTCTATTTGTTGTTATTTTGCGGGTATAACGTCGCAGAAAAATTTTTTTTTGCATATTTCGAAAGTACGACTATCGAGGATACCTTTACAGCACTTTGCGGTTCGAAAATAATCCGAAAAGACTTCCGAATTTCAAAATTAAAAAAAAATGTCACTCAAAAATTCGCGTCTTTTCAACTTATTTTGCAAAAATATAATATAAAAAAAAATGTTATCGAAATTTAAGTTACGCCATTCGAAAGAGCACCCTTGAAAATAGTTGACAGTTGACAGAAAGGTACTTTAGGAATTTTTTTGCCGACATTTTCATGGTAAATAATGCCGTCGAAAAGAGGACTTCTGAAAAGTGTCTTTGTGACGTTAAAGGGTTAAATAATTTGCCTCTTCAAAAACTCGGAAATTGCCAAATGTACCGTGAAGGAAGAAGGTTATGATCCCTTAAAGTTTCGAAGAATTTTTATTATTGAAAAATATGGGATTTTGAAAGTGAATTATAGTTGTAATTTTGCTGTGATGAACTATCCACAGGTAAACAGAAAACAATGTTATTTATAATTCATTACGTTGTTTGCTAGCATTAAATGATCGAACTTTCCTGTTGAAAAATAAAAAATACAGAATATGAGAAGTTCATCAAATTTCTCGCTATCTTTACAAGATCCAAACACATACGTCGTGAGCGAAAGTTAGGGATCACTTTGATTTTTTCAGAGCACGTCGCGAATAGTCGATAAAAAATGTTGAAAAAATTAGGGTGCATAGGAAATTCAATTAGCTTTCGAATGGTTCCAGTCCCACCTCGATCGAACGATAAAAAACAAAATGGTGTCGACTTTTGCAAAAAAGTGTATTTTCGCCGGGGTGAACATTTTTGAAAATTGCGAGAAAAGATATACAATGCTATTTCAGCGGATTATCTTGTAATGATAAGGTGATAGTATACACTTCGCCGAATCCGAAACCACCCTTAAACTTTTTGTCCGACAATTGGGAGTGGACATACGCCGTTTTGAAAGTCGGAATGAGTAAAGGGCGATATCTCCGAAAGTACTCGACCGATTTCGCCGAGCTTCCGTGAGAAGTTGTGTGAAAATACCCTCCAAATAATGGGTTACTTAGGTGTTACGAGAATCCCGTGCACCGACGATGCACCGCCGAAAACCGTTGCATTTCGGTGTCACTTTTTCGTTTGAGAAAACCTGCCCGCCCCACTTTTCGACATTCGGTAATGCAAGTTAGCCTATCGTATCAACGACATTTTAACGAGGAAAAAAAAAACGTTCGAATGCGATTCTGGGATGCAAAATTATCAACGATCAAACGCGAGAGTACAACAGGACACCGGGCGAATCGACTCTGCCGCGATCTTCGTGCCCGCGCGTTGAGCGCCACTGGCCGATGAGCGACTGCAAGCGCTCTATTGCGCATGACGGTTCAGCGTACACACACAATCCGATAGTCAGATGAATATTTATTTATTTACCAACAAATTATAAACGAAGGCTGTGCGTGCATGCAGATCTTGTGTGAAATTCAATAAATGTAGGGAACGGGGAAGTGACGAGATTTCTTACATTACTCGATTGGAGAGAATTGTAATTTGCAAAATTTTGTGTTTTGCAAAAAAAACAACCAATTTGTTCAAACATTTTTTTCACAAAAAAAGCTGCTCACGATATTTTTTCTTTCCTTTACCGAATTAGATGACACAAAATGAAACACGAAAAATCGACAAACACGAAACGAAAAATAATTTTTTGACACACTTCAGACAAACAACAATTGGACAAATAATTTTTATAACTACTTCTCCAATCCCCAGTTGTTAGAGTACTTATGAACCAGTGAATTATTTGTAATGTGTCGAAATTTGTTTGAATTTTGACGTAGAATAATGCAAAATGATTACGTAATTGTTTAAATTATGAATAATATCAAGGTTTTTGAAAGTCATTATCAATGAATTTCAGATAATCTTTTTTCGTCCTCACTAATATCGATATCATGATTGATTCTGTAGTGAGTGATTACAAAAAAAAATTATAGTTCTGAAATGACAAAAACAAATTTACCGCCAGGAATCGAACCCGCGACCATCGGCTTACCATGCTCGTAACACCTAAGTAACCCATTATTTGGAGGGTATTTTCACACAACTTCTCAGGGAAGCTCGGCGAAATCGGTCGAGTACTTTCGGAGATATCGCCCTTTACTCATTCCGACTTTCAAAACGGCGTATGTCCACTCCCAATTGTCGGACAAAAAGTTTGAGGGTGGTTTCGGATTCAGCGAAGTGTATACTATCACCTTATCATTACAAGATAATCCGCTGAAATAGCGTTGTATATCTTTTTTCGCAATTTTCAAAAATGTTCACCTCGGCGAAAATACACTTTTTTGCAAAAGTCGACGCCATTTTGTTTTTTATCGTCTGATCGAGATGGGACTAGAACCATTCGAAAGCTAATTAAATTTCCTATGCACCCTAATTTTTTCAAAATTTTTTATCGACTATTCGCGACGTGCTCCGAAAAAATCAAAGTGATCCCTAACTTTCGCTCACGACACACTACCGTCCATAAGTTTGGAAACACTCGCGCCAATTCCAAGCCAGACAAAAAGTTTCATTACTCTTTGAAAAATGACGATATTTGAATTCGGCAAGCGGCGTTTCAAAAGAGACATATTGAGCCCCATTTCCCTTTTTTGGAAACATTTTTAGCATTTTTTTTTAACTCGGCACACACTTTCAAACATGGTCGTTTTTTTGGCATTTTTAGGGGGGTTAAAATTTTAGCGCGTGACTCGTGAAAAATATTTTTATCTGCTCTCCCATGAGAAACTTGAAACGGAAGGTAAGAGCTTCAATTTGGTTTTTGAGAAAGTTTCGTGCGATTTTTTTTCGCATGAATATTGATGTTTTTTGCAAAAAACGACTATAATCATAAAATGTAGCCTTACTCGGAAACTGTTAGGTTCTTGTGAATTGACTAGGAGGGTAAAAAATTGGACACAAACATTTTGTGGTTCACCCAACTTTTTTCAGAATTTTTTTCGAAAAAAAAATTTTGAAAATTTTTTTGTTTCCAATTTTTTTTTTTAAATCGACTAAATATTTTTTAAGTATAAAAATCGGGTTATCTTATCTTATCTACACGGCCTTTTCATCGAAAAAGCCGCCTCTCACTCCGATGACCGCTTTTATGATCCGCGGCATCCGCTCGATCAATTTGTCAATTTGACTCCGCTTCAGATTGATCCACGCTTCTTTTAACTTTTCCCATAAATCTGCGGTTGATGTAGGACAACTTTGGCGTATTTTTCGATCAAGCTCGTCCCAGAGGAGCTAGATCGGGTTTAAATCTGGCGATTAGGGTGGCCATACCATGTTTACCATACCATTTAGTCGATTAAAAAAAAAAATTGGAAACAAAAAAAGTTTCAAAATTTTTTTTTCGAAAAAAATTCTGAAAAAAATTGGATGAACCCAGAATGTTTGGGTGCAACTTTTGACCCTCCTGGTCAATTCATGAGAACCTAACAGTTTCCGAGTTAGGCTACATTTTATGATTATAGTCGTTTTTTGCAAAAAACATGAATATTCATGCGAAGAAAAATCGCACGAAACTTTCTCAAAAACCAAATTGAAGCTCTTACCTTCCGTTTCAAGTTTCTCATGGGAGAGCAGATAAAAATATTTTTCACGAGTCACGCGCTAAAATGTCAACCCCCCCAAAAATGCCAAAAAGACGGCCATGTTTCAAAGTGTGTGCCGAGTTAAGAAAAAATGCTAAAAATTTTTCCAAAAAAAGGAAATGGGGCTCAATATGTCTGTTTTGAAACGCCGCTTGCCGAATTCAAATATCGTCATTTTTCAAAGACTAATAAAACTTTTTGTCTGGCTTGGAATTGGCGTGAGTGTTTCCAAACTTATGGACGGTAGTGTATTTGTATGTTCAGCTGAAAACCTTAATATATGCATTCCAGACCTGATATACAGCGTACAAAATCAAAAATCAGTTCGTCATTCTAGATAGATATATTCTTGCTGCATCTTAACGCTTACACAGTATAGTTTACGTCCGCATAATCCACACTGGGACGTACTGTTCCAAGACTAAAGTCACGTTCGAATGATACGTACCGATGGAATATAATGTTGCATCGTGCAAAGATACTGCACGAACATTATCATAAAATAGTAGATCTGTAAATATATACCATTGACCACCGAATCGCATTGTATGGTTTGAGCTCCGTTGAACTGTGCCAAGATCAAGGTAGCGTAGGTAAAGTGAGGAGTTGCTGTTCGGAAGCTACATAATCACAAAATAGTCCAGTTCCAAATACCCGACTAGATAAAAGCTGATGTTTTGAACGCCAAACCTCCATAAGAAAATTCGGAAAAATTCGCAAAATCTGAACACTCTACTAACATGATTATTGTGTTTATACTTCTGCAAATGAAACCGTCGATTTCTGTTGGAAATATGGTAAATTTTATACATAGATAGCCGAAAATATTCTACTCTCTAGAAAAATATTCGAGAACGAAAAAACATACTCTTGCATGCAATATCGTAGATAAAATAGGTCAATAAGAAGATCTTCTGACAGCTTTCTAGCTGTGCTTCAGTTATACAATTATCACATATACCCACGCGTTCGCAAATGTAGAACTGAATATTCGACAATCATTGGTCGTCACCCCTCTTCAGACGAACAAGCCAGTTTCATCATTGTTCGACGAACATGGAGATCAAGAGACTCGGCAGAGTCTCGGGACAAGTACGTGTCCCGAGGCTCGCCGAGTATCTTTTCCCGAACAAACTACTTTCACGCGCATTGCCGACCTTTTCCCATTAATTTTAGATCGATCTAAAGAATGAAATTAACTTTTGATCACAGTTTCATTAGGTAATGTGATAACGATCTGTCGATTGGTGTCGATAAAATTGCGCCCAGACGTCGGATTTTCGTGTTTCATTAATTTCATGATTCCAATGCGTGCCTTAGTTTTGACGCTGTAGCGTCTGCTTGAGATGTCACACATGCCGGATTTTCATGAGCGCGACTAGTTTTCGGTCACGCAGGGCGAGTTTCCACCGCGTTTACATGCTGTATAATGGAATGAACGAGAGTATCTTCATATCATATCTCGAGTATCTCGACGTATCTTTTTCCCGCAAACTGAGTTTACGCTACGCGTTTTCTAACCTCTTCGAACAAAGTTATAAAATGTGGATTAGAAAAAAACGTCAGCTCTTATGAATTTCAAACAGTGAAAAGTCCTTTCCAGTAAGATGAAAATATTTTCGTAAATAAAATCTGATGAAATAACCATCGACGTGAGTTTGGATGAAACAAAAATAAATGCATACAAAGATGGCCAACTTCACATAGATCGCTAATGGTGCATTAAAAAACAGTGTGGTTTCAATTTACCGGTATCATACATAACCTCATCTGTTAATTTAACGTAGAAAAAAAATAAATAGAAACGAATACATAAAAAAAAAAATTCACAGTAACAAGATCGACAAAGGTAAGAAGAACAATTAACTTAACGACAACTTGACTCAATCGTAAAGTTATTAGTCAAACGATTTCTCTCTATCAATATTGATTTAAAATCAGTTCATTTAAGAAATTCGATATACTTTGTTGGTAAAACTAAATCTTTACCAAAACGAATGATATCCCAGAAAAAATCGTCTACGACGAAAAAAAAATTGGACAAGTACTTTGTCGTGTGGTTGCTCTATTCTTTTATCACCCGCAAAACTGGACGCGACAACAAAAAAACTTTGATATTCTTTTATCACCCGCAAAACTGGACGCGACAACAAAAAACCTTTGATATCATTATATTGGCCAAGTTATAAACGTTCATCATGTAGTCACAAAAACCACACCACATGAGTAAAGCTGTTCGTAAAACGTGCAAAACCACTCCATGAAAAAAAGTACTTGGCGCATTTTTAATTCTAATACTCATACTTTGTAGAAGATGTAAATCTTTTTCAGAATACCGTATGATGTAAGTACTTGGCGCATTTTTAATTTTAATACTCATACTTTGTAGAAGATGTAAATCTTTTTCAGAATACCGTATGATGTATATTAAAATTAAAAATGCGCCAAGTACTTTTTTTCATGGAGTGGTTTTGCACGTTTTACGAACAGCTTTACTCATGTGGTGTGGTTTTTGTGACTACATGATGAACGTTTATAACTTGGCCAATATAATGATATCAAAGGTTTTTTGTTGTCGCGTCCAGTTTTGCGGGTGATAAAAGAATATCAAAGTTTTTTTGTTGTCGCGTCCAGTTTTGCGGGTGATAAAAGAATAGAGCAACCACACGACAAAGTACTTGTCCAATTTTTTTTTCGTCGTAGACGATTTTTTCTGGGATAAACTCTTTCTGTATTGCCATTCAGAACGATAGGGCGATCCAATGTTTTATATTGTTTCTCAAACATCTCTCTTCCCCATCATTAATCTCAATCAAGTTTAATCTCAAATATGTCCATACCAACACATCTCTCGTGAATAATATTTCGGTGAGAAAAAATATCGACTCATGAAGATCACGAACTCAACGAGAGAGAGAACTGAAGTATTATGAATTTGTGACCAAACTTGGTAGAGATTAAGACAACTGAAAGGAAATATATTTAAGAATGAAGAAATGAAGAATTTAAGAAATAAAGATGTACTTGAGGCACAAGACAACTCATTCCAAGATTGTCTTCACAGCTTCAGCAGCATGTTTAATTAAATGGTATCAACCCCGTTTGGTTTGGAAAAGAGAGCCACATATATGGATAATATTCGTCCCGGTAGAGCTGGTAAATTCGCCAGGCAGTGTGTTATCACCGATCCTCCACCGTACATTGGTGTGAAGTACATCTGGTGTCGAAAGTTGGATAGGGATGCAATAGCAATGTTGGCTCAGCGTTTTGCTCCGCATCGTTCGTGCACAATAGTGATTAAGCGAACAAAAGCTGGGTACCGTGAATATCCAGCCACTGCCCTTATACTCCCTCCTATTGTATAGCGGCCAACCCCTTTTCCCGGATCCTTCATCATTGCTTAAATACAGGACTCCGTTCGTGGAATATCCCTCCGCCTATCACGTGGTTTTGCGGCTGCTGAAGTCACTGCCGTGGTAAATACTTAACATCCAGAGTGTCGTCTATGTGTTGAAACAAGAGCGATCAGAATTCAAGAGAACTGTAGTCTATGCGAAGTCTCAAAAGAATTATAAACGATCTTAATAACTATAGAAAACAAGAGAACAGTGCCGGGAATTTGACTTACCTCGAGTTTCTCGCCCAAGAGTTGCTAAAAATCTTTGCAAATGACGGAAAAACACGGTCAAACGTTATCGATTATTTATGTAATCGTCTCGCGACAGTGGCAGTAAAAAGGTAGATTACTAGCCAATGTGCGTAAACCGGTATAACTTGCAGGATATTCGGAATATATACTTTTATTTATTATTCCTTCTCCGCATACCCTTTCGGGTTTTCACGAACCCCTTCCCGTTTTCCTATTTTCTCCTTTTATTTTTCCTATAGAATTTTAATCACAAATTCCGAATTTACAGTGCGACGCCCAAGGGTTAATGACATTTGAGAAAATCTCTACTGGGAAGATTTTTTGATAAAAGTTCAAATAAGTCATAGTATTCCATTTTTTAGCCATTAAGTGAGAAAAGTTCGATTTGCATATTACAAAAATATTTGGGCACTAATAGTGTTTTAGAATAATGTCTACGAACGTCTGATATCTCGTAGCATAATTCTTTTGATTCAGCACATCTCCAAGACGTGTCGGCATATGGAAATAATTTTTGTCAAATATTCCACACTTATTTGCTGCTATTCCTTTCGCAACTTCATTCTCGAATCTTCAGTTGTAAATTTTCAATTGTTTAATCTAGTGATCGTGGTGAAGGATGCAATACTTTTCGGCGATGATACAACAAACACCCTTGAACAGTGGTACTTTCGTGCTTCGGATCGTTGTCGCTCATAAAATTTATAAATAAAAAACAAAAATCAATGGTTTTACAATGCTCATTCACTCAGCAGTTTAAATCAAATTATCCTTTAATATGTTTAGCTACATGTTTTTGTCTATAATCCCATCAATAAGAACCAATTCACCGTCACCGGTATCGGAAATGCAACTCCAAACGAGTACAATACCACTGCCATGCATGTGGATTATTTAAATATGTTGTGGTGTCCGAATATTTTTGTTACTTACCATACATATAATCCCAAAACCTTATGTACACAGCAATTTTCATACTTCAGAAACGAAGAATGGACTTTTAGGAAAAATCGAATTGGTTATAAATAACATTTTTTATCAGTGTTGCGTGTTAAATGGTTGGGATTGTCATTCTGAAGATTATCCATCCATCGATAGTCGGTAGATGGAAAATAGCAAAGTTACATAGCATGATGTAACGGATTAATACGTGTTGATTTTTTTTTTCAAATTTTGTTTCATAGGATTAAATTTGGTGGTTTCATATAAAAAGAAGTGAAATCCACATTTAAAAAATCAAAAAAGTAAAAAATGCACGTTAAGTAGTTAACCCTTACTTACTACACTTGTAAAATCACATAAGCCTGGGGTATTTGATTACGCCAGTGTGGCAAGTAAGGGTTGAAAACATACCTTTTTCTGAAAAGTTTTTTTTTCAAATTGTGTCGATACTAAAAGTCACATTTTACAAAAAAAAAAGGAAAATCACATAAGTTCGCCAAGTATCATTCACAGTCAGGAATCAATATACTTGGCGTGCATGGTTAAGAAAAAAAAGTTCAGCGAAGGCGTTCTCTATTGTTCCATTATACATTTCGGGTATACTTAACCTTTCGAATACGTGAGGCCAAAATCTCACAAAACTTTGCAAAACTTAGTGTGACTATTTTATGGTTACCCGTATTTACATCGCGGGCGGTTGTCGCAAACGGCTTTTTATCATTCGCCTACTAGTATCCACAGTTTTTGAGATCTTAGCCGCGTATTCCACTGTTTTACATGGTCTCGTTGACTGATCTTGCACAAGACGTGTGCGTAGTTATCGAACAGCGTGTAGCGAATAGGCTATTTATGATGTATAAGTACAAACTGCAACAGAATGATCGAGAGATAGAAAAATAAAGAAACATTGGGCCAATAGAAATTTTTATGTTGCGGAAAGATCGAGAAATGACTATTGATCGATTACAGTATCGAATGTATTTTTTGAATGGTGTCAACTGAGCAGAAGATTAAGAAAGCTTCTACTAGTGATCAAACATCTTCGAACGTTACAATATTAGAGAAAAACGCCAAGGGGCAAAGTAATTTTTTCTGCGGTGGATAAATGCTTAACCCATGGAGTATCGGTCCATTCCGCCTTCCGGGTGGTCAAATAACGTCAAGTAGATCCACACGGCGAGTTGAGAAACCAACCATTTTCTGCTCGCTAACCAGGCATTGAAAATCGAATCCAGCGGCCGTTTTTGTCTTTGGCTTGTGAACAGATTTATGCTAACAAATGTTTAATCTTCCCGAATTTTTTTTTGTAACCATGCACGCTAAGTTTATTTGTTGATATTATAATATTTTCCCGCGTAGAAATTTGGTAGGGTTAGCCATATTCCAGGTCAGTCTATGATCAGGGAGTGCTATAGCTAGCCTTATGATTGGCAAGCCTAAGTAGCCCTCATACGGTCCTAGGAAGGTTTACCGTAATATTGCCCTTTTTCCGAGCGCTTCATCGTTCATCGGAAAATGATAGATTTTGCAGCACAAAAGTGGCCACTACGAAAATAATGTGAAAACACATTTTTTTTCTTATACGAATAAAGAAACTTTATTTTGAATACGGGACATACGCGAAAATCTCTTTTTGAGCATCGCATCATTGAAAAAAGTTAGGTCATAATTTTGTATCTGTCAATGTGAAATGCCAAGAAGGTTATTCAAGAAATGTCAGGTTATTGAAAAATATGTCGTCAACAAGCAGACGACGCAGCAAATCACTCTCGTACCGCTCGTTCAATTCCGTCGTTTCATTCGGTCAAATTCAAATTTATTCGATAACACGCATTTTTGATATAACGTTTCTCAATGATGCGATACTCAAAAAAAAATGTTCGCGAGTGTCCCGTATTCGGAATAAAGTCTACTTTATTCCCATAAGGAAAAAAATATGTTTCCACATTATTTTCGTCGTGGCCACTTTTTTGCTGCAAAACCTATCATTTTGCGATGAATGCCGTATTTTTTATCGAAAAGTTCCGAAAATTTCCTTCTAAAATCACCGGCGACAGATCCGATTATTTTTACGGGGGGCGAAATAAAAGGGGCTGGCAACCCTTAACATATCACCCGTACGAATACATGTGCATATAGTTAACTGGTAAAAAAAAAAGTTCCGAAATTTTTGTTCAACGAATGTCTTGGATATATACATTTTATTACCTTTCTTTTTTTATACGCAATCTCTTATTTGTCTACAAATCTCTTTCATAATAAATGTTTATGAATAAGCATATAAGAGCTAAATAAATAAATTATTACGTAAATTAAATAAACCAACAAACGAAGAATGTAAAAGAACAGTATGAATCTATAAACAAGAAATAACATGCATTACTCTAACATGTATGATTCTTGAAGCTTAAAAAATTACCATATGATTGACAGTCCCGTCCCAGTTGACAGTCAGGATAGCCCAGTGGTGGTCCAGTGCTCCCGTGTATGCGCGGGATTCTGGGTTCGAATCCCAGTCATCGCCAAGGAGTTTTTTCATCGTAATTACGATTTGCAACTTAAGTTGAAGATAATACGTTAATGACAATAAACATTACGAAGAAAAGTAGCGTAAAAAATTTTTTTTTCAGCGTTTGTGAGTAATTTAAAAAAAAACGTTGATCAGGCTACGTTCAGGCAAACCTGATCAAGACCTTATCAGACGAGACGTTACAGTTTCTAACGGGGCCCTATCCAGTTTCCTTGCTACTGCCGCAATACGGTAGTCAGGCAACCTGAAAGTGCCCTGAAGATAGGACCCTATGATTATTTCTACGCGGGTTGTTGATTCCTGACGTAAGATGGTTCAAGTTTTTACGCTCCATGTTCATATTCCTTCATCCCACTCTTCCTGTTTTCTCGTCTTTAATCGTTCACTTACCCTTGCTCCAAACCTCTCTCTAATAAGCATATGTAGCCCTCTTACCAACCCCTGTATCAAATATGCATGAGGCTCAAGGAATCTGTAGAAAACCCGTGCGAATACAGCCGACGTTCTTGATAGAGTTTGGTGGTTCCCGTAGGAATCATTAGTCTTTCGGTGATGATAGTTGGCTGACGTACGTGTTTTCTTTTTAGTATTATTATTGACACTATTCGAAAAAACACATTTTAAGGAAAGCTATCATTTTAATTACTTGGCGGATATTTTTTAATAATTTACAATTCAGAGATAGCAGGGAAAAATCTGACGAAGAGTTGCAAAAAATTATCGTGAAATATATTCAATTCTCTACCGCTCTGCATGAGAAACGTCTACGAAATTGCTATATATGTATGTTTGATAAAACATATTTATGAATCTAAACGGTGGATGATATTGAAATTTTGCAAGTGACCATGCATTAACGTTCGGAAGCTGCTTTCCAAATTGTTCAGTTAATACAATTTTTCAGTTAATACTTTTGGTAAGATAACTACCTCAATAGCGCATTCTTCTTGTGCCATGATAAATGATGATTGTTAATTAATAAAACGTTTCAAAGAACGCGCTTCGACGTTCTTTTGAGCAAGCATAATAGAACCCTTTGAAAGTGCGAAAATAACAATCTTCTGCACCCAGAAAAAAATCTATTATCTTCAAATAAAACCTATTTAATTTGAATAGATTTTTTGCTTGGCTCCTGACAGAATAGACTTTTATTCAAATTCAACATATAAATTTATTTGATTCAACTAGTGTTATTAGTGTTATTTAAAAAGTATTGGAATGAGCCTGGAGTTAGTATTGGAAGTAGTTGTATAGGATGTGATGACCCGAACGGTCTTGCAGTGGTGGGGACGGTCCAGTGACGATGAGTGAACGGAATGGTGGCCCCGCCGCTGGATGGTCTCGAACCCGGGTCCTCCCGATGAGAGCGATGAGCGCTAACCACTGCGCTACGGCTACTTATGATTTTTTTCACTCGAATCGTCTATACCTCAGTAATGCTGGACCGTCACAAGGAATTGTAGCCACCATCGTAACTACCACCGCCATAGCCTTTCGGTTATTAATAACGATGCTTGATATCAGCATTCATGCACTATACGAAAAATATTTCTTATAGTATCATTTATATTCGTGTAATTTAGTGATTAAGTATATCTCAATGTTAAATAAATATATATGTTAGAAGCGAATACATAGGCAAATCAAATCAAATAAAAATTTATTTAATCCAACAAAAAATTTATTTAATTGTAATAAATGAAGATTGAATAGACGAATCTATTCAATCATAATAGATCTTTTCTCTGGGTGTGCTCATAGATGCACTCTGTACACTCGCATCGTATTATTCTCTACATTTGTTTCATCATCCTGCGTGCGAATGACCATCGAATGGGCGCAAAAATGTTTCGACCCAAATACCTTTAACTAATAACTAGGTCACTAGTGTAACAGCCTGTTTGGTACCCCGATGAATTTTCTTTATTCGTATACATTTTTATCGGAAATGTCGAGGTCGTCAGGCAATGTAGATATAACTAAATTCGCACCTCTTACAATCGCTGTGCAATACTGAATTGTGCGCCACTGAAAAACGAGAAAGACCGGGAGAACTTGATTCAGGCTGATAAAAGGACCTTTCTCTCCTCTTCGTGCTCACTGCGATAACGAATATTCAGCTCCACAAACAGTAATTCGCCTAACTCGTTCACCGCGTATCAGCCAACAGCTGTTCACACAATACAATCATATATACGTGCTATTATGAAGCAACAATAGTCACGTATACGAATACAATAGCAAAAATACTATAGGGAATAATTCAACTTGGAATATCAAACGTGAGAAAACATTGATATCGTCCATGTAGTTTACTTCTCCATTCTCGTGTACATTGAAAAATAATAAAATATATGTAAATACTGTCGTTAAATGAAATTTAATTTTCTTCAGTGGCCATCTAAGTATCCAAGTATCGATCATTCGAACGTTACAGAAGGGAGAAATATTAAAAAATAAACAGGAAGAGACCTTCCTTCAACCTTGCGAATTGGCTGTTATTTATCTTATTGTGCAGCATTCCCGTTTCGCAGTACTACTCTCTTCGAGGATAATTTGATAATCCAGTTTTTTTTTGAAGACTAGCTGTCGTCTGGGTGTTGCGCATTTATACATATACCTCTAGGGGTCAAGGAGATTTCTTTGCTTTTGTAGACATCACGAGCTTTATCGAACGAACTCATGAACAGACTGCTCGAATAAATCTTCGGTGGCTTCAATGGTGTTTTCTGATTATTTTCGATTAACCAATACTGCCGAAGAGAGATCGCATACAAAATTTGATTATGAATGGAGAAATTGACCAAGAAGTATGATCTTACGAGAGAACTCACCTGTTTAAAGGGACAAGGAGTAATGAATCTATAACCACCGTTTTCAGTATTCAGAAAATACCCACGTAAGCTATAAGCAATACCAAATGGTACTGCAAGGCCACCGATTGGCTCCGTAAGATTTCGAAAGACCGTTCTTGTCTTCAGCAAATCGGAGACGAACCTTTTTGCGGTTACGTCCAAGGTACTTTTGTCTGCCGTGATCATGAAGAGAAGAATCTGTATTTATCTTTTATGTGGATCCTATGCGTAAGGTATCGGGATATATTAGTCATCAGACATGGATACTTACTTCGCCGCGAAGATTTTCTCAACGCAGCTTTGTCACTCTTGCGACCATTTTTCTTCTGGAAAAGAACGCGACAGGCACTCTCAATGTTTGTTTTTCCTTCCGCAACTTATGAACTACATTTAAATGTAAAATAAAAAGGCATATTCTGTCTGCATACATATTTATTTATACATAAAAAACAGACTCTATGCGTATGTTTTTTTTTAAATTGGAGTTGCCGCTGCGAACATGCCAGTTGTGTTTATATAATTTATAATGAGTAAAACAGCGTGCGCAATTAATTTAATTTCTATTACGATACATCGGAGCTGTGGCATATTCGAACACGCTGATGATACACGCACACAGACAAAATATCCCAATTTTCGTGAGTGACGACAGCATTTCTTAGACTGTTCACGGACAGTTCATCTCCCACGGAGCCGTAGAAATATATATTTGTTTCGTCGATGCCACCGCTTGAATTATCACGTATCGCGTTTTCGTATTCTCAATCCTACCTTCGTTCCCTTCGGATGTTGTAGCGATTCTTGGGACCTTTTCAATTCATTCATAACGTATCTCGTGTCTTCAGCTTCCAGCTTGGAGTTTCTACTGTCGCCGTACGTATTCACGCAAATCAATTTTGGACAGCTCGATTTATCATCTATCAAGCACGCCTGTTCGATTCAAAATGTTCTTATCGTAGACTCGAATAAACAGCTTTTTTCAACGAATGTATATTATCATAATCGTTAATGCACCTTTGATTGGTCAGGACAGCAACGATGTTCTCGCGCCGAACGCAATGATTTTTTGAAATAACCACAACACATCGAAATTGGATAAGTGAGGAAGAAGATCACATTCAGGATAAACTCGAGTTTTCTGGAAAACAGGATTTTTCTTAATACTCGAGGTTTCTCAAAATTTTGCACAATAATTTCATCAAGAATCTATCGCTCATTTGTAAAAGTCCGATTTTCCACCTGCTACATAATCTCACGGTTCTTTGTCCAGTGTCAGGATGTACCGGTATACCACTATCGTCTGTCACTACACATCTGCATCGTAGCTCTGATTCGAAATATTCCTCAATTTTGCTACCTTCAAAAAGACTGTCGAGACCCCATCGTCTCACAGACGGCGCAAATATTCCCACGATCCACTTCAACAATCCTGACGAATACATTTCGTTGTTTCTTAATGCAACACCCGAAAATTGGTGGATATTTGGTGGGTATTCGTAAGTGACAATTCTCGATAAGATTTTACTGAGTAACGAAATGATACAGTTAAGTAATGTAACTACGAATTATTATTTATTCGACGAGGAAAGTTTATCATTGAATAAATTGGTGGGATTAATTATATCTAGCCCTAAAAAAATGACAAAATAATTGGTACGTTGGCTACAGATGTTTCAATCAAATATGGTAACAGTTCGTCTGTAATAAAAGAATAACTATGTCAACTCAGAACAGCATTCGACCGATAACTTACCCAGAAGCAGTAGTAGGAGAACAAGCAGAGCGCTAAGCAGAAGAATATCTTTGACAGCGTTAAAAAACCATGAGTTTTCCGTACTGATCACTGGAACCGGTCCCTGGAAGCCCGCAGCGTGATAATGCTCTGGTGACATCGGTTGACACCCTAATCCACTGACGCTGCCGATACAAGCGCACAAACAATGCCAAACGCAGAAACATCTATCCATCTTCTGTACTCTTATCCTGCGCATCGCAACAAGCTCACCACGATGATTGACTACTTCAACTGTGATCAGAAAATATATTTAAGCCATATTTATTCCATAAAAGTGTTTGAGCAACAGAAAGTATTGATAGGGAAGAACGCTTGACATGGCGTTGATTTCAAGATTAATCCGTCATAAATGTGTCGAGATTGACGATAATTATAGGTGTAACGCAACCATTCACTACACTATCTTGGTTAAGAAATAAGGTGAGGTTTAACTTGGACTTCGGGAAGATCTTACCCGAACAATGAAAACCATTTAGTAATAGTTGTCCATAAAGATCCAAGGTAACACGTTGATCATGCTGAGGTGGTATTACTTGCATAATTCCTTTGGCTTTGGACCATGAGATCGGAAGTCCCGTGGGGCAATCGGTAATTCTTGGCTGGTACGGTGAAGATGCAAGTCCCATGTTGCTTATCACCACGGTGACTACGGTGTGTTCCTGTGATGTACTGTCTACGTAGACCTCAGTAACTCGGCCGGAAGATCTGTAGCGACATGCTTACGTATAGTATCTCCATATCCACATGTATTTTCGAGCAAACTATTGAACTTTCCATACTCGAAAACTTTCCAATTCCCAACCGTGGTTAAAGTTAGCCTAACTCGGGAATGCATACAATCTATAATGGCTAGGTTGGAATGTACCACCCATTTCGGCAAAATCTTTCCAAGGACTTGCAATCTTGCCAATATTTAAACCTTGCCAATATTGCGTACTTTTAATACTTTTTTTTTAATTCACTGATTCACGATCACTCACATTTCAATGAAAATTTTTTAAGTGATACTTTGTTCATCAATAAATTCGTCATGGACCCGGCATTTTCTAATTTCGCTTTAATCACTTTAAGTGGATAATGAGTAACTGTGAAATACACGCCGTATCTAGATAATGAATGTTACCTTTCGGAAAAGTTATAGTTATTTATGCGAATCTATATAAGCATGTAAATAATTCCTGACAATGATTATTATTCTACATATTCGATTCTATCTTGTCAACCATTACAATCATATTACGTCTGTGTTATCATGTTGATGTACGCATCATTATTCGATAGGTGTCTATAGCTCAATATCGAGAACTCACCCAACTCTGACAATAGCATTGTAGTCTGTTCTAACTTCAATATCCACCACGGACGCATGAGCTGAATGGTACTCAAGACCCAAATATTCCTTACTTCCAGTGCCACTAACGTTGTATTTGATGGGATTCGTCGGAACAGTGGCAAAATTACTCAAGAAATAGCATCCAGGTCTTCCAGAATTTCGAGCTTCCTATTGATATTCACACTCCGCATAAGCTCTCTCTTTATTCAAATTTATCACGAGGAATAACAAATATTACCATGTCGTGTCTCCAATATGCCAAAGGTTGATTTTTCAAGCAGCTTCCTTTCGTGCGCCCGCAACGATCATCCTGCTTCGCAAACGCTGCGAAACTCACTCCCGCCTTATCGCAATCTTTCCCATCTTTGCTTATAGTATTGGCATTAGCGACCAGGTACTCACCTGGACCTATTCGCGAGAAAAGTTCTTTAATGGAGTAATTCACGAACAAATATCTGAAAATTGTTAGTTCTCTCGAAATGTTTATATTTAATTGCGATTAAATATAACAGTAGCAATATTATTGATATGTATTCAAAGTATTTCGTATTTCAATGCTGACAAAATAACTGTTACATTATCTAGCGGAGCGACATTGTCTCGATGCCATTAATATAACGTATACTTTCAATAGTTCGTTGAATATTTTTAGTGCGGAGACCTAGGAGTTTCATCACTATTTGGAAACTTATAAATATCAAAATTATCAATATTTTGTATGAATAGTATCTCCGGAGCAAATTGTAATTCATCCGGAGGTTTTAAGCAATTCGTACTCCTGCTTCTTGCGAATTTTTCATTGATACATGAAAAACACATGTTTTTCAGAAAAACCATATTTAAATATGAAATTCCTAGGGAATTGTACAATAGGTATACGGAAATGATTCAGTCTCAATGAAAATATAAATATAGAATCGTAACTGACTCTTCCTATGATTTCTCATAGTATCGATTAAACTTGTCGATTAATATACTGACATTAAAATGCCACTGTACCTCGAACTTCTGAATATTGAGAAGCTTTGCTAGGTGGTACTGGCGATGGTACCAAAAGTCTTTGTCTCGTTGGATCTAAATTCAGAGCCCTATTTTGTGTTTCGATTTTAGCCCCACTGTATGTGAAAGCTATCGTCGGTTTGTCGTCTCTCTGATGTCTCGTGAACATTCCCATTCTCACCATCGTACCTTGGGTAAGATCGTCCCAGTGTGTCGTACCATCAGGAAGGCTGTGCTTCTCGAAAAGCTGAAGATACACCGCGTGTTCCATTATCGGGTTTTCAAGCTCGTATACCGAGTACCTACGAATTATTCATAAATGTGTTCCGGAAAACATGATGAAAAAATAAATAAATCAATTCTCATCAGAATGTAAAAAAAATGTGTCAAGTTGGAGAGACGGCGGCTTAACACAATTGTCAGATTGTACAAAGTTTCGTCGAGTTTAATTCGAACACTTGCTTTTGAAAAACAAATAAGTTACGCGACTGTTTGTTGTATGAAACAAGTGTGAAGATATAGTTATTAGTTGTAATTATTTCTTGCCACAAATCGTCGAAGCGCAGACAGTGAGTAGATTCGAGATATTTCACGGGATCCACATTGGAAGGATGTCGACGGTTCATACAATCTTGTCCTCCACGTGTTTGCGTTCCACTGGGATTAATTTGCCGTTTGTTTCTGTCCGATATATCTTCTAGCCTCTTCGTTATCTTCATTGTCTTCTTCTTCTTCTTTTTCTTCTTCTGTCCCTTTTTTGGCTTCGGGTGATTCTTTACTTTCTTTTTTTCATCATGAGCATGATTGATAAGATGTCCTTTTCGTATTTTTGGTCGTTTCAATGGAAATGGAACACGATGGTTCGCACGACTTTTCGCCTTTAGCCTTTCACCTTGCCTTCGATCGAAGTTGGAGTCTAAAATAACATGCCGTTTTCCGTTTAAGCCCATCAGCTGTCTTTTAAATGGCCACCAGTTTTTAGCCTTCTTAGCCGCAGAAGTTTGTTTCGTGCCTTTCTTCCTCTTATTCTTTCTCTTCTTCTTACGCCTTCTCTTCTTCTTCCTCCTCCTTCGTTTTTCCCTTGGAATCTCTTTAGCGGCAACAAATCCGCCGAGCTTCTCATCAATCACACGATCCAATGAGCCATCAGATTGTTTGATGCGATCCATTTGACCTCCAGCTCTGCGTTCGTCATGATAACCATAGCTATTGCGATGCGATGGCAAACGGTTGATCGAACGATGATGTTTTGTCAATGCAAGCGAGGAAAAACCACTGTTCATTGCTTTTCTTTTATTCCCGAACATATACCGCATTATTTTTTTTGGGTTTTTAACATTCGTCGCCTCATTATCGGGCAAACGTTTGTCGACCGTCCACTTGGAATCCCGTGAAACAACACGCTCTCCTAATCCACACTCTGCGTGTGAATATCTAGCTATCGTAGTCTCAGTGTAAGATTGTTGATTATCAATCATCCCTACGGATACATCCGTCGGGCTTGATGTAGAGTAACTAAGCCACGGAGAATTTTCGTTCATTTCCGAACTTGACAATTTTTTTTTGTCATCGAACTCTGGAGAATATCCAATATCATTTTTATGATTCTGGCTTTCTTCGTAGAACAAAAAATTTTCGTTTTGATCATTTGACCCTTTGTTTTTGGACAGCCTGCCATTTTCTCCACAATCCGTAGAATCATCAGGAAAATTATGTTCAATACCCTCCCCCATTTGCACTATGCGACGAGTTGTCGTTTCCGCCTGTTCACTCGTCCTAATTAAATTATCAGAACTATTTCCCGGCCATATAATGACTCTTTCTAGCTTTATTATCGCGTCATTGTAATCGTCGGTTAAAACATCCGTACTGCTGTCGACACTCATGATTTTGTTGATTTTCTGCATGAATTCCACAATAGCCAACATATTCTTCATTCGGATTTTTTTTCTTAAATCCATTTTATCGAGTGAGCTTGGTGTATTTGTTAATCGTGAAGTTTTTCGCTCATTATTGCACGGAGACTGTATACCGGAGAATGGAGGCATTTTGTGTTGTTTGTCATTTGGTTTTGTAAATCTTTCTTCGAATCGTTCATCATTGCCTTGGTTCGGGGTAGTAGTTTGTGCCTTTCTCGAGATGGTCTCGTCATCCACTTTCTTGCACGGGTCATCGACGTGGGAGCACAAGGAATTATCATTGATGGCGTCTTTTGGATGAGTCATTTCAATTTCTGGATAGCCCTCGCGATTTTTATTATGATCTAATGGAACAACAAAATTATGACCGCAGCCGACTTCACTATTCGATTGCTGTTGAATCTTCACATGAACCAATGGCACTATCTCGTATTTAGAATCGGAATTGGTATTTAAATTTTGTTTCTCATTCATCGTCGGCTGTTCCATACTCATAAGGCCAATGACTCTAAGATTCATCGGATTGCTCGTTGATGTGCTTTCATGTAGCGAAAAGTCATTAGATACGTTCGATTGGTCTTCGGAAAAATTTGGTAAATGAGATTCTGAAATGCTTGATGCAACATTTTGAGCATCGTACCCGCGTTCTCGCCAGGGTAATTCGGCGGGTACTATTTTTCCAACACGCACAGTTGTTCCCGGAACATTTTCGTTTGCCATTGTCGGCAAGTGTGATGCAATCAGTCTACTTTTTTTCGCATCATCTTGACTTTCCCCGCCTGTCTCTAACGTTGAAAATGATCCTGATGTTTCTTTCATGTTTAGCGGGATCACCTTAATTATTCTATCTTCTGGACTTAATCTATTGTTTCCTTCGATATCGGTTGGTCGCTGTCTAGATTCAAAATTCTCACGATCGAACAAAGCAGCCGAAAAATCATTGGTTTCGTGATAATCGTGATCATATTCATTCTCATTCGAAGGTTCAGGATGATCTTCGCAATTTTCTGCAATTTTTGAAAGCTGTGTATCCGCCGAAACGTAGGACCTATTGTTACGCTTTTTCGAGTACCGTTTTGTACTTTTTAAGTGTATGGCTCTTCTTTTTCGAGTATTCGGTAAATTATTTACGAAATCCAGAGATATTTTATTACCATTTCCCGTTATTTTTTCCCCATTATCATCACGCGCAGGGCGTAGTGCAGGGAGCAGAGGCGAATTAAAGGTAGAATTTTTATCATCTTTTTCAGATGCATATCCAAGTTCTTTGGATACTGTCGCGATATTAAAAAGCCCTGAAAGTAAGTCGGATTTCGGTGAATTTTCGGCATCGACCTTCATTTCATTTGCATAATTCATTGTCTCATTCGTCGTTGCAGGAGTTTCGTTCGTTTTCGCAAGATCCGGCAACGTATCAAAACTTATCGACATTGGTTGACCATTCGTTCCACCCTCCACGTGAATTTTTCCACTCAGAGATATCGCAAAGTCCCGACCTTTCCTTTGTCTTTCAAATCGATCGAAATTAGAAGAGATATTAGAAATTTCATTTTTATGTACAGAATTCATTAGAGGCTTTGTCGCATCGTCACCATTGTGCTGAGGATCAGCCATCTTCAATCTGAGCTGGAGAATGCTTTTATCCGAATATTGCTTTAATTTTCTTCCAATCAGTGATGCTTTCTGGTGCGAGCCCTTCGTCTTATCGTACATCATGTCCTTAAAATCATGAATGTTGCTATTATGAACGATTTTTTTCGCTATTTTCTTTATGTATTTATCCGCATTGTAAAAGTGTAATTCGTTAAGGGTGGATCGGTTATCATCAGTAATATATTTTAATGAAGACGCGTTTGTATTTTTAACATCTGCGGACTCTGTAGCACTTGCGTTCAATATTTTGTCAATTACGTGATCCCATTTCAGTGTGATGATCGTATTGTCTTCGTCAGCGTTATCAGAGTTCATGTTGTTGGATGAATCCCCATACTTGTTTACTTCGTTAGCTGCGGAATCTACATCGTCATCGTAATTGTCATCAAACTCCTGGATAGACATTAATCTTCTGCACGGTGAACGTTTCCGTCTTGAATGTGAATTACGTAATGAATATTTACGTTTAACTTTGTGTCGATGCAGTCGAGAATCAGGTTCAGCCTTCGATTCTTCTCGAATTTTATAAATTTTTCCCAGAGAATCTCTGTTTTCGTTTCTTCCCTGAAGATTCGCATTTTTACGTAAACTTTTTTCCAAAACCGATATCACAATAAGATCATTGTTAATGTTGTGTGAAGGCGCTTGATGATCGGAAATCCTGGTCGGTAAAGCATCTGTAGTCTCGGAAACTGTATATACGTTTGATTTAATAGTGACAATTGCGTCAATATTTTCAGAGAACTGGTCGCTCGCATCACAAGGAGGCAAAATCCTCCCTGTAGACGTTTCTTCTTCGTACAAAAGGTTTTCCGTAGTCATATTGTTATTATCACTCGTGCTAAAACAGCCAATCGATGAGTTTTTCCCCGTCGAACTAAAATTGTCAGAAACTTTTGACTCATCGCAACTTATCATCGCTGCGGAGAACGATTCTACGCCGCTTTCTGTTATCGTGTCTTGCGTAATGTCGCTTTGTTTACACGAGCTTTCCGATGTAACGTCTTCCGTTCCTTGGTTATCTAAAGGTTTTATCATTTCTGTGGCTATCGAATCAATACGTTCTGTTGTACTTACGTCGGACGAACTTGTCGTAACAAAATAGCTTTCTTCCGCTTCCGTTTTGTCTGACCGCAAACTTATTTCGGTTGTGTATCCGGAAATCTCATTTGGCTCGGGTGGCGCTACATCGTGATGCCAATTTAAGTATTCTTTAAGGACGTCAGCATGTTTCTTGAGTTTTAACAGTTCCATCTTGTCTTTCCAACCTTCCCAAGGTTCTATACCACCTATTATCTCTTGAGGTGCAAAGTTGTCAAGACTTCTCTTCCCGTCGACATTTACATCATCATCCCTACTTTTACCTGCATCTTCATAATCGTAAAAAACCACAGATCCTTTGCCACTCTCATTCATATCGATCAAATTATCTCTTTTTTTATTTCCGCCGTTTCCATTGGACGTGTTATCGACCAAGTATTCATTTTCCGACATGGCTAAAATGTCACTGGATTTCGGGTAAAATGATGGGAATTTTCTAGATGATAGTGTTTGCAAATATCTTAAAGATCTTCCGGTTATAGCCTCTATTTTTCTAGTATCTTCAATTTTGTTATAATCAGTCGCATTACCGGAACTCACCGGCTGTTGCAAACTCGGACTTTGTATATTCGAATCTAATACTAGATTTTGCGTCGACGATTTAACATCAAAATTAGTTTTTCCACGGTCTTCTAAATTTCCTGTATCAATTTCAACGGATTTCAAAGTATTACTTTTTCTGAAAGCTTCGATGATGGAGTGACCATCACCATGGGGGATGCCACTGATGGATAACCGCATTTCTCCAGGATTCGATAACTGCTGATCATCATTTACGCCTCGATGATCGATTTGATCATTATATTCGAAAATGTCTGACATTTTTTCGTTATACCGACTTCGCCGGGTTTCGTAACTACCCAAATTGATGGGCGTCGTGTTCGACCATAATTTCATCGTCGAATGTTCAACCTGATCTTTTGACGCTGTCAATGGTTTCTGAATTTTGGTATAATACCAACCATTTTTAATATCTCTTTTCTCTGAGTCAGCTTTTATCGAAGATTGACTGACGGTCGTCCCAATTTTATTTCGTTTATTTTTCAACCAATGTTTTTTATTATATCCAAGATGGCGGCCATGAATTTTCGATTTTTTATGATTTCCATTTCGCAAACGTTGAACGGAAGCTGAAAAAGATGGTAAAGATTCTTGGAAAGGTAAAAATGCTTCATGTGGTTTTCTCTCCGATGAGTAATGTTTTCTGGAATTTTGTATCGCAAATCGTGGAAAAACGGTGCTGTTTGAAATGATCGATTCTGAAGAAAAACGGGTTGTAGTGGTGGACCCAACATTCTGTGCTAGTCGTGAAAAAAAAGCTGCATAATTCTTTTCGTTATTCGGTGGAAGGGTCTCTGCGACGACAATCAAATCTTCGACTTTCTCAGCTGGCGTCAGTTCTGTATTAACTTCCCACATTTCGTTCGCGTATTTCCAATGTCCTTTTGCTCTTCTGGAATTTATACTGGCTGTCGTATACCGAGATTGAAAAAATGGCGAAAAATTTTCTGATTCTTTTCGCAATTGTTCTTTGAGATTCTCAATCATAAAAATGGGCGATAAAACGTGAGAGATTGAAGCATTGCTCCAAACTTTATTCTTATTTTTTTGAGGCACCTCTATCGAATCACGAGAAGTCGACGAGACATTATTGGAAGATGTTTCACCCATTATCAGCGGAATTTTCGTGATAGACTCACTCGAGTAATCATTCTTTATGACAGCAGTACGAACGAAAGATTCGGTTGTTGGTTGTTTTTTTATTAGCTTACGAATTTTCGGAGATGCACTTGTAAATCCAGTTGGTCGCCCGTAATTTTCTGGTACTTCATTGTAATTGCTTATAAACTCAAAACGATCTATAGCTATTTTATGTCCTGTAGTTTGAAAAATTTCGGAAACTGGTTCATGATATTCTTCAGTGTGTTTTACGACGTACGAAGCAATTTTTCGATCACTAATGCGAGAACGATTATTTTCTGCCACAGGTTCAACTTTTGGATCATGATGAAGAATGGTATCGAGTTTTTGACAATCTCGGTAACCTTTCTCTGGAGCCAAACTTGTGAACGAATTATGACCAATCTTTAAAGGGTCATTGAATTGTGCCTGCTGAAATCTCTTAACTATTGCTCGATTTTTTACGTCTTCAGAAGATTTGGAACTATTAACGATATCTAGTGGAAACCGTGCTTTGAAATTGTTCGTATTTTTTTCAGTACCCTTCAGTACAGTTTTAGTAAACGAAGCATATTTCTTCATCACCGAATCGTCTTTTTCAAAAGTGTCATCACTTTTTGGCTTTTGTCTAATGATTTTCGCACCTTCTCCAGCATCTTTAAGGAGGCGGGTAATTTCCTCAAACTGATCCTCTATTCTTTTGTCAATGTTTTGCTGACGATTGATATCGCTGTTAAAAAATTGATCGTCCTCAGCGATCGAACGATAAGATCGCGGGATATTCCAATTTTTCGATCTCGTTTTTCGTAAAGCAACATTTTCCGGACTTGGATTATTAAACGAAATTCCGGACGAAAGACTTGGTTCACTCGACCCAATTTTCGGTGACATTCCATCATCACGAATCTCGCTGGAGGATTTTCCATCGTACCTCGTTTCTAAATAGATTTGTACCGGTTTTTGATTGGTTATGATACTGTTTGTAGGGTCATCGTAAAAAGGGTAGCTTTTTGTCATAACGTTGGTTGACGATGTCACCCTTTTAGCTCCGACTTCGTCTTTATTTTCAAATTCAATTTTCCAGTCGTGACTCTCTCTCGAGTTCGTTCTACCCCATCCCATTTCGAATTGCTTGCGCTCGGTGTACGTGAGCCCATTTCCCAGCTGATTTCTCAACAAACCACTCGCAGCGATTGCATCGTTCTTTGCGTGATTTCCACGCAAAAAATTTAACGACGTATCTGTGAAGTCTTCTGCGCGACTGTAGGGCTCATCGAATTTGTTTGCAAAATCATGCACTTCGTGTCGAGCGATCGTGGTAGTCAATATCGGCGTAATTTCAACATTATCTTTCTGGGTATTAGCCATTGACGCTTCAAAAATCTTAGCTATATTCCTGTTTTCAAGAACCGATTGATTATTACCAGGCTGGACATAATCACGAGACGGTAATTCCAGTTGATCGGCCATAAAAATGTTGGACAAAAGATCAGCGGCTTTGCGCTCGAATTTTTCACTGTAATTCACCGTCGGTTTGGTTGGATGACTGATTTCTTTGGCAAATACGGTTTTCGATTGCACGTGAACGCTCGATGGATAGATTCTGTCACTGCCAAGCTTTTGCCACAAAATAGCGGCGGTCTGAGCTTTCGACATTGTCCAAGTTCTGGTTGCATCAGGTTCAAGAATTTTCGACGAACGTCTATTTGGCACAGGAGCGAGAGGATTAACACGATTTATCATCGACTTAAAAACTGGTTCGACGGCGAAAATCACCGTGTCATTAGGATTACGAATCGTCTCGGCAAATGGCATGTTTTCTTCAGCAGGCAACGTTGAAATTAAATTTCGGTTGATGTCATCGTTTTTTGGAAAATCTTCCGTCTGGGCATTTATAATTGAATGAAATTTTCCTGCACTACTGAAATTTAGACGTCGATGAGAATATACATCATACTTCGACGTCGTCGTCGCGATATTGAACTTGATATGGACATTTGTTCCACCTCTTCTCTTTTTATCTCTCAGCTTACTCGATCTACGAGAATTATTGTAACCTTTTTCTAACTTTGTCAATTCATCAATTGTATTTATCGACGATTTGCGTTTTGACAAATCATCCTCGTATTCTCCTCGAGACTGATATATCCTCTGTTTATTGTTTGGTCTTGTATTTCGCTCGTTTTCTATAAGATACCTGGGATTTTCCTTAGCTGTTGTTGAAAAAGCTTCCATCAGTTTCGAAGCGACTTCACGAGAAGGTTCATACATCTCGATTTTATTGTTACCAACAATATCATCATACATCGACATTGTAGAATTTCTCGCAGTTTGATTCTTGAAATTTTTCAACTTGATCAAATCTCTTTCCTCTTCGTAATAATTGTCCCTCTCAATAGAATCCTCTTCGAGAGAATTGAAATTTTGTTGAAAGTTTGCGTTTTTCGAGCTTCTAAGTACACTCCCACTAATTTCTTTCGAAGCCGGCAATTCATTGATTTCCTCGAAATCTGAGAAATCATCTGGACCATTTGCATTCATGCTTCGAACACTTTTAAACGGTCTGATGTGTCTCGCTCTGTTCTTCGAAAAAAGGTTTGAAAAGGATGACGAAACAGTTTCGTTCAAAACTGAGGATTGTCGTTGAATGTTTGTGTCTGTATCGCAGGAGCAACAAAAACCCTACGTACAAAAAGAAAGTAATGCTCCTTAAGTTAATTCAATTAATTAACAAGTGTGCGCAAGATAAATTTTTAAATTGGTGAATCTCACTTGGCTATAAGGAATTGGTTTATCTTCAAAAAACATTTGACCGCACGTGGGATTTTCCGATGTAGCACGGCATCCCGTGTAATTTGATAGCTTGTTGTTGATTACTTCTTCCTTCGCTTCTGCATTTATCACCTTTTTACGATAACCCGAAAACATTATCAAAATAAAAAGTTTCAGCAAAATACAAACTTGTGCAGTTATGATTAGTATAACGCTCACAAATACCGTCAGTAAAAACAAATAAAACGTCAGCATTTGACATCTATTTACGATAACCCGTAAATAATATCAAAATAACTTTTTTCAGCAAAATACAAACATGAAAGGTAATAATTATTCTAACTCTCACAATTACCGGCAGTAAAATCGCATGAAATGTCTGCCTACAGACATTTCTGTAGGCAGACCTACTGTACCTACTGTAGTGATCTACAGTAGGCAGCTGCTTTTACTTACATTAGGCAATTATTGCCTACCGTAAGTTCAAGCATCCGTGGAATCTATCTTACCAACGAGCAGTGATTAAGCTTAAGTGATCATCGTGGACTACTCGATTATTAAATCTATGAAATGTTCGAAATTTTTTGTTTCGGCTTACCGCTTGAAATTTGAGGCCGTAGAGTTGTAAAACAGGCTCCTGACGAACTTTGACCACAAATGGGTTGAGAAGTCGAGCTTTGTGCATCGTGACAGGATCGAGCACATGATCGATTACTACAAATTCTTCTTGGGTCTTTGTCTAATGATTTTATTCATTAAGAAATTATGTTTCCATGACTCCATCAACATCGATTCTTGTTATACGTTATAATAAATGTTAAAAATATGAATGATAAATTTTGCGACAATTGCTATCTAATCTTTTGTAATAAATATATTGAAGAGTTTGAACCTTTGTCAACAAAAATAAATAAATAATTAATTTTTGGTCGATTAATAACATTTAATACACAAAAATTTAAAGAAATCGGAATGGATTATTGCAACGAATCGAGGATGAATCCGGAATCATTTTGTTTATTCATTTTCGAGCAATTAGTATGTCTTGAGTTGTCATAATTAATTCTGTTGTAGTAAATAATTAATTCCATTATCTATAAACTCCTACCCTGCCAATATTATTAAATCTCATAGTGATAATAAGTTTTCGTCGGCAGTTGCGGATTTCCGTATGACGAATTGGCTCGTCCCTGTCGCATCCATGGAAATCAAGGATATCTTGACTCCTTCCGGCTGTTATATTGTAGATATTACGGTTGATGAGAATGTCATCCCTGATTTATAAAAAGTATGTGTTTAACCCCTAATAATATACTGAGACTAAGCTTAGGTAATCGTCGTTCATAAGAATTATTTGAAAAAAAAAAAAATTTGCTTTTGCAATATCAATTTTTTACTGCATTTTCACCGATACTCAACGAATATTCACAAATTTATTCTATTGTGTTAGAAGCAGAAAAATGAATAGTTGAAGACCCATGAAGGTAATTTACACGAGACATGACGCATGATAGTGAAAGAATCATTGATTAATTGGACAGAAGAGTGTTAAAATACTTGAATGATTCGACACCGCCATACGAAAAAGTGGTTTGAATGCATCGATAGAATACGAAAAATCAAGAGGGCTTGAATAATTTTTTAATTACTGAACGTCGATGTTCAGATTTCCATAATTAAAACGATGAAGTACTTCCTAATAAAAATGCGGGCTGCTGATGCAGGCATTCAGATAGATAAAATATAGCGGGTTGCGCGCAAAAGTAAAAAATTCAGGTCAAACTATATTCACGTGATTTCTCAATTAAAGAGCGAGAAAGAGATGCCAAGATACAACTTACGTTTCTTCTTTCGGATTCGGACAACGAACGAGAATAGCTCGAACTTCAATGGATGGTTCTTGACCGACAGGAGGATCTTCTTCCGGTGATCGTTTGTATCTCGAATGAAAGTCTCGTCGGTAAATCTTATTTTCGGGGTCATTCGAATTGCCAGACAATCCACCAGCGCAATTAGGGTTTTTCGATGGATGAAATCGCGATTCATACTCGAATTCGGATACGTAAGGTCCGATTTGAATGTTCGCCATTGCTGGATAAGGATAACGATATCCTAACACCAGAATCTACCCCGAAATAATACAAATTGTATCTTCAAACAGTTTAGGACTAGAAACAAATAAATGTTTACAAGAAACAAATAAACAGTGTCTTAAGATGTGTATTAAAATGGAAAAAAACCTCTAAAAATCATTGCTTTTTTTCTCTTTTTGTAATGTACATTTTACCATGTTTCTAAATTTTTCGACAATGGCGTAAGGGAATTAAGCAATACACGTGTTTTTTCAACTCACATTTCGACAAAATCGTAAATGAAACATTGTCAAATTGTACTTTACCCTTCCACTAGGTATTTCTTAGGAGAAAAATTATATTTTTTTTACACGCCCACCTGCAACGTTATCCAGAGGATGTGAAAAAGGAGGCTGTTGCCCGTTGACATGTTAAGTCATCTGACAGGACATCACAGCCAGCCGTCCGATTCATTTCAACAGATGTAAATTCTCAAGCCACACTGGACCGTGCAATCGCAACAAAGGCACACGCATACGGATAGCCAGACGAACATATTGCAGAAAAAAATGGTAAAATAAATAATAAAATTGTAAATACTTTGACAGAAAAATATGAATGGAAACGTTGTTCCAACAGTTGGACAGTTTGAGATATAATTTCGATAGTGACCGACAGCTTTTTTCCTCTATTTTTTTCTCGACAGTAACGAAGATCTTGTCTCGAAGATAACTGCAGGGGTTGAGACGCAATTATTTGGAGCACTGAAAAAACCTCAACGCAAATTAGGCTCACATGACAAACGCGTTAATAACGATGGTCTTATGTTCGCTTTTTTTTATTGCGTGACGTTCAGTTCGTTGAAAAAAATTTTAAGTCGATTGGCGCAATGGATGCATTCGGTAATAAAGCCTATGGGCGTGTATTTCATTTTAGATAGAGTGCTTTTTGCCGAATAACATTCACTATTTACATAAGAAGAAACAAAAAATAAAATAACAATTTTTCGGTCATGTAAAAGACACGCCAATGAATGTTACAACATTTCAATCTCGTTGAGCGTTTTTTTTTATTAATCCTGAATGTGGCAGTATTAAGTATAAATTCGCAAGTGGTACATCATTTTGTGTTGTCACAACTATTATTTTTTGAGTGAAACACGCTTGATATAACCGCGTCGCTACCTGCGCATGCAATAAAAAATGGCAACGGAATATCAAAACAGGATAGAAGCTTATACAACTGTCATTCGTCATTTGAATGATTCATTTGATTTATTATCCAAATAATACAAATTCTGGAATGATTATCAAACAAATTTTCGTCATGTACTCAATGTAAACTCACGAATTTTCATTATTCACATACTGAAAAAACCGGAATAAACACGAATTTTCGAACGAATGAGTTTTCATATTTCATGCATTTTTATTACATGGATTGTAAAAAATAATGTATGTCCTTAATGAACTTCACGAAAATTCATGCCATCGCAATTCCGGAATCTTCATGATGTATTTGACAGCAACAAAACGCAAGTAATGTCAGTTGAGCGTATACGTTGTATTACTTATCAGTCAACTGAATACCAAACAACATCGAAAAGTGCCGTTAAAAAACGTTAGACGAGTACATTTACGCAGCGGGTTCTAAAAATGTTGTCGAGGAAGTTGTTGTCTCAAGTCATATATCGCCAAGTCTATGAAGCTTTAATTTGCTACTTCGTAGAATCGAAACAGATGTTTAATTAAAAGTAACGATACGATAAGTAACGATTAAAAAATCGGATAAGCAAAGTGATTGAAGTTAAAGAAAGTTCATACCGAGAATTTTTTCAAATTTTCAATAAGGTACTTGGCGAATTAACGCTGGACTCAGCGAGTCAGCCTAGTGTGTGAATTTCGAATAGAAACGCGCTAAATATCTTATATAAATATATCTGTGATTATAAATAATTTTACCCATACAATATTTTTTAAATATCTGTTACATTTAATTAGACACCTGCTTCGATTCTACAAAGCAACGAACCAAAGCTCCATGAGCTTGGCTTTATTTTACTTGTTTCAAAACGTTCATGGACAGGCTATGTGAGTGTGCTTGTCTCATGTTTTTTTTACAATTTTCTAGAATCTTTGATATTTTTCCGAATAGATGCGAGTTGCATTTGGGATGTACGGAGTGACAAGAAAAGGTTAAAGTCCTGAATAATCCCGAATGACGTGCGCGAGAAGAAACAATTATAACTATTATTCATGACAAAAATAATTCTTATCCAGTTGAATTTAGAGAATTTCGAAAAATGAAAACAAAAATTGTCATACATTTTGTGTCCAAAAAATCATTGATTTCACGCTACAAATATTATTATGCATATCAGTTTTCAGGGAAAGGCAAATATCGAGATATTTGTTTGTTTTTTTTTCATTATTTTTGTACAAATCATATTTATTTTGCAATGAGAGTCGTTTCAGCAGTTTACATTGACAATGGTGAGTAAAACGATATTATCTACTTTATGCTTTCGATTTGTTCGAGACAGATCCGTTCGTTTTCATCGTTTATTCATTCAATTACATTCGTTGCGCCGAATTTTTCATGCTATTTCACTGTTGATTTTGTTGAGCCAAATTACTATTGTTGAAAAAATGTGAGTAGTCGATCGTCAATGGGTTGACGGTCGGAACGGATCCTTCAAATTGCGCAATTGCCGAAGAATTATCACAGTTCGCGATTCTTGCTTTCAACACTAAGAACTACGGAACCAATGTAGTTGACGAACCACATAGAGAAATAAAAAAATCAAAACATTTTTTTCACGCTTATTTTTCGCTTCTACACACCCTAAATGACGAAATGCTAATGTCACAAATGCCTCTTTCTTGTTTTTCGTTTTATGTTTTTTCGCAATTGAAACTATAATAGCGAATTTTCCCACTAAAATTTTGGGGAAAATACCAATCAAAGCTGCCGTTACTAGACCCGTTTAATCTCTTTTAATTCATTTTTATTCCATTTAAAAGCTCTCCATCTGTTTTTTACGTTGTTCTTTTTACTTATAATACTTCAAGTTTTAGTTTCGCTGTCGGAGTATCGTACTTTTTGATCTAACGTTGTTCACTCAAAGCCCCATTCACAGTGGACTCGAACGATTAATAATATTCGTTTGTTTTCGCTTTGTATTGAAACTTTTTTTCTTCAATCGAATAAACAACTGGAGCCCAACAAACCATCTTGAAATTATCACAGATTCCGTTAAACTTTTAAAGTACAATAACAAAGCTTTTTTATGTTCCATCTATCATCACTGCGACTTATACTTTCTCACCGCACGTCCAGCGCACGAGATGGATAATCATTGCATACTCAATCTATAGATTATCCTTACATAAGAAACATATTTCTCTGCTGCTTTTTTACATTATTTCGTTCTCTCCCTCTCTCTCTCTTTCTCTATCCTTCTTCCCTCGTATGTCTGAAAACACAAGTGGATATTTGTTGATTTTTTCCTGTACGAAAGTACATTCATGTATACAATAATACAATAGCTAAAAATGTTCAAAAAAGTTAATTACCAATCGAATTCGCTATCAATGAACAACGTTTTCCATTTCAAAGATTCCTAAATTCTTTAGTCCAACAGCTTCGCGAATCGTCAGTAAAAAGAAATTGGAGAAAATGATTGAAAAGTGACGATCGAGAAAAGAATAAAGAGAGTTTTGCGTGCATTGAGCCGAATCCACGGATATTCGTCGAAAAAAATTCAAATTCAACGAGTATGATAAAACGTGACGTGGTCCCCCCACCTCGATTAGCACCTCACCATGTGCTACATTTGTTGGATGGATTCATCCGAGCGCTGGTAGGACAACGGAAGGCTTCAGCGAAGGCCGGCGAATTCATCATAACGACGTTGACCCTTAAAGAAAATTTATCTATTTTAATTATTGCTGCTTTACGATGATAAACAACAATTTGTTATCACACAGATCATTTATTCTGAATTTCATAATGTATTCATTCACAACAATGCGTCGCATAGTTTACAATAAAACATGGCTCACAGATACAACTGTTTTTTTTCCATACGGAATAGGTTGAATGATTCTTCGAAATCACCTACATTGAAACTGGAAATATATAAGGGCGTACCGAGTCTCTTTGACACACAACGGAAAATCCTCCCTTGTTCTATCTTACGTAAAATAATTTGCCAGAACGTTTTTTTGTCGCAAATGCCAGTACATCGTCGTTAAAAAATGAAGTTCCAGGAAGTTTGCGATGACATAAAGCGCCGCGTGATTTTTCTTTGGCGCGTTACAAACATAACGGGGAATTTTTACCTCTGGCCAAACTTATTGCCACTGCATTTTTCCAGTCGTAAATGGCTGCATCGCTATTGGAAATCATACTCCGCGAAATATACGAAATAGGAAGAGTTAACATGCCGAGAAAGAACATCATCATAGAATATTTATTTCAATGTTTTTTTACTATTTTTTTCCGGATTTTTGGTTAACAGAAAACGTCAATATCATTAGGCGACATGATCGATCCCGTTTCAGGTATCCTGATGACGATCGCTATAGCAGGGCCCGGTCGTTACAAATATGTACAGGATATCCCACGAATGATCTGCAATACCGTGAGGGAAAATTTGTGACGCACTTTGGAGTAAAAAAGTTTCTTACCATTTTTTTTATATCATTCTACCCTGAATTGTTACCGATTCTCAAAGATGGCCCAATCAAAGGGGCCCAATGAGAAGGCGTACGTCCGTGAGCGTTACGCGCGTATGTGTTGCCCGGCGAAGCGGTGCTCCTACCCCCTTCCTGCCATGCCGCCGTCTCATCCCCTTCCCCTCCGATTGAAATCAATCAATCCTTATCATAGAAATCAATAACAATACAGGGGTACATGATGTAAAAAACTGGTACAGGACTTTTCTTCTCGAAATTGCGTCACGAATCTACCCTCACCGTATTGCAGATCATTCGTGGGACACATTGTATAGGTACACATCCCAGGATCTCATGGGCTTATAGCCTTCTGATGATCAGATAGTGAGGCATACCTGTTCACGGCTTTAGCGGCGTTGGCGTGAAATTTCGATTAGCTCCCTAACATTCAGACTCTCAGTTTCAATACAGATGATAAAAAAAACGGTGTATTTAACAATAACATCGTCTTCCCTTGATCTGTAACCACACAATATATAACCAGAGATGTCCAAAATTTGTATCGAGCGCTACTTGTAGCTCGATACAAAAGTATCGAGTATCACGAAAATTTTCGCTACTTCGCTACATAAGTATCGAGCGATTTCGATACTCGCTACTTGTGTATCGGATAGCGAAAGTTTTGTCGATACTTCGCTACTGAAGTATCGAGCCATTTTGGAGCTCGCTACTTTTGTATCAAGTAGCGAAAATTTTCTCGATACTCGATACTTTTGTATCGAGTAACGAACATTTTCTCGATACCCGATACTTTTATATCGAGTAGCGAAAATTTTCCCGATACTCGATACTTTTGTATCGAGTAACGAAAATTTTCTCGATACCCGATACTTTTATATCGAGTAACGAAAATTTCCTCGATACTCGATACAAAAGTAGCGAGCTCCGAAAATGGCTCGATACTTTTGTATCGAGTAGCGAAAATTTTCTCGATACTCGATACTTTTGTATCGAGTAACGAAAATTTTCTCGATACCCGATACTTTTATATCGAGTAGTGAAAATTTTCTCGATACTCGATACTTTTGTATCGAGTAGCGAAAATTTCCTCGATACTCGATACAAAAGTATCGAATAGCGAAAGTTTTCTCGATACTCGATGCTTTTGTAAAAAATTGTATAATGTCATTTTGAAGATCGCTGATCATGAACTGACCATCAAATTTTCAAAATTCAAAATGACGGATCCAACATGGCCGACGAGAATTCATAAAGTCTTAAAATTTTCTAAAAAATTGTGTAATGGGGTTCTCGAGATCGCTGATTATGAATTGAACATTAAATTTTCCAAAATTCAACATGGTGGATTCGATATGACGAGGTGAAATTTGAAGAAAGCTGTAATTGGACCAAAAATTGATATGTGAGGTTGTTCAAATAGAAAAGTTTATTTTTCTGTCCGTTAGCCGTAACTTATGAATGTTATCCAACTCTTACAACGTGGAGGTGGACGAGAGAGTTTTTTTTAATAATTATTTTCATTCTATTTGATAAGCTGGGTTGATGTGGGCAGTAATACATAATATATTTCAACAGGAATATTAATGTCATGATAATGGGTAACAAATGAATCGTGAGAATTAATTTTGCAGATCTAGTGAAACATTTGTGATTCGCGAGCGCAATAAACACAGTATATACATTTTCATAGAATCCTGAGATTTTTTATAAATTTTGGTCCGGAATATTGAATTCATGATCAGCGCCCTCAAAAACTTTCATTTATAATTTTTCAGGAGAATTGAACAACTACAGAAATATATGCGATCAGTAATCTCCATATTATTGTTCTATCTGTTTCTTGTTACATTATCGCAATTGTTAATAGGTTAGATTGATTTGGAGCCATACCGAATATTCTCACTTAATGTTCAACTGTTTTGTACACTATTGGTTGCTAAGCCGCTTTTGTCACTTTTTCAATGCGAAAAAAAATCATGAAAAAAAAATTTGAACATTTTTGTATTTTTTTTATTTCAAATGTTGGTTCTCAGAACCGTCCGAATATAATTCTGAGATCACGAATCGAAAGAGCCCCCGCGAAAATAGTGGAATAGGTGGTCTTGGATTTTTTTATTATTTTCATTCCCTGCTGAGAAAACAGCTCTAAAATCAGGTAAGCATTGTGGATTTCAGTGAAATAGGAACAAAAGAAGAAAAATGACGGGAAATGAGAGGAAAAGTGTAAAAATGAGCTATCAGGAAGAATTATAACAGAATTCGGGAGAATGGAATAGTATACGAGAAAATGAGATGTCTGAAAGAAAATAGACGATGAATGATCGAAGAACGAGTGCAAAAGTGGTTACGTTTGGCTGTTCTTTATAAATATGAGAGAATTGTGTTAAAAGAGATTTCAAGAAATTACCCAATACACTATATTATCATTTGTTATAAACTCACATTTATTGAAATAACGTAATTATCATGAAAACTTATAATACATAAACGAAACGGTTGATGAATACATCAGTTTCTTCAAAGGTTACACATTATGTACACATTGGCTCGCGCCAACAAAATATTTTTCGAAGGTGGATGTTACTCAACCTTCACAACACATTTTCCGCTAAATGTTTGAAATACATTGGTGAATAGTATTAAAAAAAAGTTTTTCGCAGTATCAAAATTCCAAGGCAGACAATAATTTGTTACTATGCAGATGATGTAGTATCAATAACTACATAATACGTAATACGTAATTTCTATGAACGAATAAAGCGCTACAGGTGGCGATAATTCAGCCAAATATAAAAGTTAAATTATGTGGCGATGTCTCAGCCATAGCAATTAATTGAAAGTGGCGATTACTCAGCCAAATATAAAAGTTGAGTTAGATGGCAATGATTCGTCCAAAGCAATTAATTGAAAGCGGCGATAATTCAGCCATAACATAGAATAGATTAAGGTGGCGATAATTCTGCCATAACTATGAGTAGATGTAGGTTACGATCAAGTAGCGGTAAGGAAAAAAAATGTAGTAGTGCGTTAAATTGATCATTGGAACGGATTTGATATTGTAACAAATACGTTGGTTATTTAAATTTTGATAGATGCAGCAATGACTCGCAATGTTTAGATTTCATGTATTTGAAACTTTGACAGCGTTGGCTTTCAGGAGCACCCTTTGTTCAAAGTGTTTGTCTGATAAGCGATTCCACTTTGGTAAATTCATCATTGTTGCAAAACTAAATAATCGTTCAACAGGAGCAGATGATGGAAGGGGAGTGTTGAATTTTATAAATAATTTCCGCATGATAGGGTGCTCATTTAACTTCTCTTTCCGCCTCTTTCTCAATAAATGAGCCGCCGTAATTACCCATTTCTGATTGAAATTAATGTATGAAAAATTATTTTATTTTGAAAATAAAATAAAATTGCTAGATGTAGAAAAATGTTTAATTTAACAAAAGCTAGAAAGAAATTTGTTCCACTATGGGATTTGCGATATAAACCTCTTGAAAAATCGAAGTTTTCCAGATAATACAGGATATGCTGCACATTAATAAATTCATGATTTCCATTGGAAAATGTTTCAATTAATCAAAGTTGTGGAAGAATTGAAATTTTGAGAAAAAACATGTAACTGCGGTAGAATGAATTGAAATTTTTTTAGCAAAATCAATAGGGGTTCTGTTTAGGAAGACAGTTTGGCGCGAATCGTCTTTATAAATTATATTATGAAATATATTTTATACACGTACATTACATATTATGTAATATTTGATTTACTCGTATAACTCGTTCAGCCGATATATGGAAAGTCATAAATTGAAGCTGACTTTTTCCTCGTTTAATTTCAAAGCGATACATTGTATCGCATTCGTCGCATATCTTTTTAATACAGGCGAAGGAAAATAGACAAATCAACGAAAACTTAAAACATCAGTTCGAAGTGCCTAAGTCTTTCGAACCTTTTCAGATTGAAGTCTGAATGTTTTTCGATATGCATGTAGCCATCAGATGAAAAGTGGAATAAATTACTGAGCGAAAGGTGATCAAAGACGAAATAGAATGAAAAAGTTATCAAAAATAGAATGGTTGAAAAAAGTGAACAGGTAATATGCATCAATAGAAAAAAATAAGTGAATTGTTACAAAAAGCGAAACCTTTTTATATTTCATCATTTGATTGAAATTATGTATATCGTGATAAGAAAAAAAGAAAAATTCCCCTCCATCAAGGTCAAAGATTGAAGTATTTTAATTTTCCTTATAAAATAAATATTTTCCTTAAAATACTTCAATCTTTGACCTTGAATATCTTTTAAATGGTTCGATTAATGAAAAAAGTATAAGAGACCATGTTTGTAGAGCGTTCAATTTCCTATAAATATTGACGATGCAACTAGTTTAATGATCAATTGGTGATAAGATATGACCATTTTCATATGAGACTAAATTAAAAATGGAAAACTAAGATGAGCATAATCTTCCCGTTAATATTAAGAGCTCAGATTTAGTAAGCACTTTCTAGAAGTAGCTAGAAACAAGTTTTCGTGTGTCGGATCCAAAAAAAAAAAATACTTGATTTTTTTGACCCACCCTAATATATATATAAATACATTCTTGAAACTGAAACTCATTTTCCTGCTAAAGATTTCCTATCGCTCCGTATACAAAAATAGTTCGATACTTTTGTATCGAACTACAAGTAGCGCGCGATACAAACTTTGCAAATCTCTGATTCTGAGATTATCTATGAATTTTGTCCCACCATATTGGATCCACCATTTTGAATTTGGAAAATTTGATGTTCAATTCATAATCAGCGATCTCGGGAACCCCATTACACAATTTTTTAGAAAATTTTAAGACTTTATGAATTCCCGTCGGCCATATTGGATCCGTCATTTTGAATTTTGAAAATTTGATGGTCAGTTCATGATCAGCGATCTTCAAAATGACATTATACAATTTTTTACAAAAGCATCGAGTATCGAGAAAACTTTCGCTATTCGATACTTTTGTATCGAGTATCGAGGAAATTTTCGCTACTCGATACAAAAGTATCGAGTATCGAGAAAATTTTCGCTACTCGATACAAAAGTATCGAGCCATTTTCGGAGCTCGCCACTTTTGTATCGAGTATCGAGGAAATTTTCGTTACTCGATATAAAAGTATCGGGTATCGAGAAAATTTTCGCTACTCGATACAAAAGTATCGAGCCATTTTCGGAGCTCGCTACTTTTGTATCGAGTATCGAGGAAATTTTCGTTACTCGATATAAAAGTATCGGGTATCGAGAAAATTTTCGCTACTTGATACAAAAGTAGCGAGCTCCAAAATGGCTCGATACTTCAGTAGCGAAGTATCGACAAAACTTTCGCTATCCGATACACAAGTAGCGAGTATCGAAATCGCTCGATACTTATGTAGCGAAGTAGCGAAAATTTTCGCGATACTCGATACAAAAGTAGCGAGTATCTTTTGTAACGCTCGATACGAAAGTAGCGCGCTACTGCCATCTCTGTATATAACAAGTGCGCAAAACAATGAATTACCTCACACGTGAGCTTGCTGCATGAACCGACAACTTGGAATGTAACTGTGCACAAGCACGATACCATCACACATGCATTCCATGAAACCATAATCGTAGGCTTTATAGTGACTCACTTTTCATTCGGATGGTAGGACAATGACTCTAAGCTTTATTTTATCTCTCTTCTCGGCTATCTTAATCTTCGTCAGAATCTATTCGAAAATATCTCAAGTGCATATGATATTTATGTGAGAAAACATCGCCACGATGTACAAAATATTGCCACGTCGGAATATTTTCCTTCTTTAAAACAAAACGACTGGTTACTCTTATTTTTAACTTACTAAATGGTATAGGTACGCCATTTTCTATTAAAGAAGAAAGACGTAGCGCTGCAATGAAATTTTAGAACTGGACGCTAAGGAATGAAATTTTCGCGCCGATGCGATGAGGCATAACCTTCTCGTTAAAAAATAATTTTTTCATTAGTTGAGAAATTTGCCACGTTCCGTGAAAATATTCTCTCCACGTTGGGAAGGATATTTTTCTCATTGCTTTGAAAATTTCTATTTCGAATTTTTTTACGTTTCTATGTACTAATTTTTCACGTTACTCATGAAAAAAAACATACCTTTCTGGATAAGGTGTGTGGTAGTCGAGCTCAACGGAGAGGATGTAGGCCTCGGCAGTCATGTTAGAACAATAGGTCTGGAATATTATTTAAAAAAACAAAATGTTTACAATACCGGGGAAACCATTACAATATATCCGTAAACGATTAATATACTGTAAAAATATAGTTTTGACTGTATACTGGCTTAATCCCTTAATAGCGTGTAGCGAAAATGAGATTTTCGTACGACTTTTATCTCAGAAGAACAATTTCACAGATTTATCTCATAATCTTATTACATTTCTTCAGGGTACTGAAGCCGGATCTGATACCAGGGTTTTCGAATTTCAAAGCGGCGAATCCGATATGACGAATTCAAATGCAATAAGTAGCTCCGGTTCGATCAAAATAATCAGCCCGTGATTTTTAAAGTCGCTGAATGCGTTGTGATCTAGTGTTAGATTTTCAAATTTAAAAATAACGAAATAATATTCAATCGAACATTTTGGATATTGAAAATCTCACTTCAGAGTTGAATCCAACGACGTAAAGGACTGTAAGATAACGATTTTTGTGAAAATGCAAACATTTATCGAAATTTTCTTCGTCATATTAAATATGTCATCTTAAATTTAAAAAATTTGAGTCAAATCAGTCCTTCTAATGAAAAGTTGATGGGGTCTGGAAGTTAATCCTTAATCGAAAAAATCGAAGTTTCGGTGCTCACCTGGGCGGCGCTTATGAAAAACAACTGGCTCGGACGAAGGGCCTCTAAGCCTGGCAAAGTACGGTCTCTTCCATTGCTCAGGGTGTACCAAGTTTGGTGAGAAATTTGCAGAGCCCCGATATCAGCCACGTTCTCGTTTCTCGTTACATTCCAATCGAACTACAATGAACAATCGACTTTTTTCTCTAAAACTGCTTTGAATCTTCAATGGTACGACAGATTTGATACAGCAATATACTCGCGCTGATGGACAGGCAATAATTCGATGAACCTAAACCGTTTTTAATCAGCGATAAAATAGGGAGAGGGAAAATTAATAGAGGGGGTGGGGTCCTTGTAACTTTCAGAAAGATCATGAGATTTATCTACATGTTGCTTCTGGAGATCTAAAATATACCGTGATCTGAAGAAAGTTCCCTGTTCTGTGCTTCAACAAACTTAAGACAATACGATTTTGAAACGAGACGAGTTTGAGGCAGTCCTCAACTGTCTGTAGCCGTATTAGGAGTATCCAAACGTAAGAATTTCAATAGAGACATTAGATTATAGACAAACGATAATTACAATATTGATTTTTCATTAAATGGAAAGAAATTAATTATAATTTTGATATTCAGCAATGGTGATATGCGTTTTTGCAGGAATCATTTTCTTTTATTTACTACAACACTGGTTATATTTTAAATTTCATACTCGCGATAACTATTATTTTGTTTTCATATTAATTTAATTTTCAATGGCTATCGCGATAGGCTTTCGTGTGGGTCCGGTCCAGAAAAAGCCCTATCAAAACAATCTACAATTGAGTGTTGCAAACATTTTCTATTCGTTAAAGTTCGCACATACGGTGGGTAAAAGTAGCATTCGTAAACCTCAATTTGTATTATTAATAAATGGTTTCTTTCTCGCAGTTCTGCCGTATATATCGGTAGAATGCAAGACCTTCCGGATAGTTAAAAAAAAGGTTTTGTTCGTGTGTGACTTATGCCTATGAAGTTATTGCAAAAAAAACAAGGTGTACGAATGCTTTTTTGAACCACTGTATGTATTTTATTTTTTACTCTGAGGCCCCTCAGAAACGTCCCTCCGTAATGAAAATACATTAATCGTTTACTATTAATTAAAAATCCTCAGTTTTCCGTAGAGTTTTGAGTAAACTGTGAGTAAGTTTAGCAAACTTCCAGCTAAACGGATTCAAAATTGTTAGATCGTATAGCGTCCAAGACTGTGTATTGTCAAGATTTTCATACTTAGTAATAATCAGTAATGAATTGAAGAGATGTATACTATTTTAACCTTTCAATATACCAATGAAATGCAAATATCTACCTGAACGTCGACATAGTTGCCAAAGAACTTGACCTTCCGCCAAAATTTTTTAGCGTAAAGTCTGGCAACACATTCGATTTTGGATTCGAGGCGACTCCACGCTTCTGGTGTTATCCAGAGCCATTGATCATTAATGATGTCAGGATCTATTGGCAATCGACGATGATGTAGATCGAATGCGTGCAAAATTTCATGAGCTATCACCGATCCGAGAGTCGCATGGGCTGCGTAAGATGGTCCTCCGTCCCAGGACCATGACCAGGCAGTCATCATGGCGAGTGGTATAACTTAAAAAAAGATCGTCCAGAGCAGTTCATTTAAGAATTTTGAAATTTTCAATTTCTCTCTGCCAATAAAAAGATTCCACGTCGTTTTCGAAAGAACAATTCGCGGCACTGTTACAGGCTACAGACATTCCAGTTGTTATGACAGTACGACCTCAACTTTTTCCCACCTTTTTTTTCGCACGTTCTTCCCAAGTTTTGCTCCCACGTTACTTTATCTTGCGGAGGAAGATGGGTGTTTGTTATAGCCTCTGTTCCTGTTTTTGGCTGTCTTTGAGTGTACCATTGTTTTTGAATGTTTTTTTCGGGAAATCAAGGTGGGAAAAAAACGAGGTCGCACTCTACTTCAAATTGTAATTGGGAATAGATTTCATGAGGAAAATAGTTATTAAAGTAATTCGTAGAAGGTATCTCTTATACGCAAATAATTATTTTACTAAATATTTCCGGCAAAAAATGCATAATCTGTTTACAATCATAATTCGTACGTACCGATTGAATTGGACGAGGATTCGTAATAAGCGTTGACCGCATGTGGGTGGCGCCATCTTAAAAATGTTCGATAATCATTGTTATTATCGTCATCAGGGACAGCAAGAGTAAAAAGCTTATTAGCCGTAAAATATTATATCTATTTAATTCTATTATACAGTGCTTGCCTTTTGAAGTGGGGCAACATGTATTTTGTCGATTTTGGCAACAGTTTGATCGATTTTCAAAAACCAAAAAAGTGCTTTTTAGTCAATTTAATAACACATGAAATGAGACTAGTTTCAACTCGATTGGTCAAAAATTGGTCGATCGCGACACCATTTTGTGAACGAGTTGAAACTGGTCTTATTTGATGTGTTATTAAATTAAGCAGAATGCACTTTTTTGGTTTTTGAAAATCGATCAAACTATCGCCAAAATCAACAAAATACATGTTGCGCCACTTCAAAAGGCGATCACTGTATTGTTGTTTGTTGGTTTATTATTTTTTCACATATATATTGAATCTCCAATGCTGAGCGGCGAAAATTATTAATGAATTATAAATGAATTTATAACTCCATTATTATCCATTATAATTTACCACTGGCAAAGACAAAACAAGCGGTCGATCCTACATTAAAATATTGGAAGCAATCGTGCATTAACGTCCTGAACCCGAGCACGAAATTTTATACAAATCCTACGTTTTACCTGTCACTCATGTTCCTGCGGAACAATTGTCCATTTGGACTGCGCGTCTGTCGAAACCTTCTAATGACGTTCGCAAAAAAATCTTCAGGATCGATAGTCACCTAGCGTATGAAAATCGAAAAAAGATTTTTCGTTATGAATGTACGTCCATCCGGTATACGTTAGATGGTGAATTTGAGTAGGTATGGGCCTCGAAACTGACTAACCTCTTTCATTTCGCGTGCCAGTAGGCTCTTGTTGTAAAAACCAGGCCAAACGTGAAACTTTCCACGTAACGCATCGAGTTTTAGTAGAGCTTGTGCCCTGGTGTCATCATCGAGCCAAGACATGACTAGTATTCGTTCCGCGAGTGTCTCTTTGATTCTCTCAAAGAGTACCGAGACCTTTTGCAATACGCAATGTTTTTTTACAATATGTTTATTTGAAAAAATTACAACTAAGAAATACTGATTAATCAATAATGTAAGTGCGTCCTTCAGGCTTCAAATAAACTAGAAAAGGACGCACTATCCAATTGAAAACTTTAAAAATTACTACAGTACAGAATAATTCCAGCAAAATGATTCGCAATTATAATAACCCAATAAACACGAAGTAACAGTAATATAAAGTACATGTTGGAATTCCCGCCTCAATAATGTAGCTGTTATGTACTAGGGCTGTTTTGTTGCAGTTATATTGTTGAGGCGGAAATTCCAACATTTATGTTATGTTACTGTTACTTTATTTTTACTGGGAAATTGTACGCAAAAATCTTGATTTAAACGATTTTGCGGCAGAGATTATTGGTGTTCCATATCACAGTTGTCATCTCGGGAAAAAACAATGTTGAATCACAAAAATGATTCTACTTCACGAACCCTGTTAGAAAGAGTCTCCAAATAATCTGGCCTGTATTGTTGCACGTAGAGAGCACCGACGATCTCGCTAAATATATTTTTCGTGAGTTTGCTGCATGACTCTTTCCAATTTGCGCTTGCAGTCACGTTGGCTATGTCGTGTAACGTATCCACAGCGTACAGCAATAACAAGCCATTATGGATTATCCTTTGAATGCAAATGAGAATGACAGAAATTTATTTATTATCACGGATGACAAACTGGGTTGATGTGTATTTAAATGGTAAAGAATCAAGGTTTGCCGATGTTTTATGCCGCACGTCCGCCATGATTAGCTGATAATTAATGTGATAATGTTCGCTAATTCACCACCTCCCATTTCGCTTGAGCAACGCGGAAACTTTACCAACAATTATTCATGATAATTTATACACCATGACAAATAGAAAATTGTATCGTGATTTTAAAACTTGTCTCATCAACGTTCATCGTACCGTTATAAATTAACCATTTCTATTCTATGCAGGAAGATATTTCATTCTCATTTTGTTTCCGCCGAGCGTGGACATGCAGTCCAATTAATAAATATCAATTGTAATGCTCCTAAATAAGAAAAATGAACAATAAGTTTTAATTGAGGAAGTCTGGCACATAAATTCTCGCTCTCTATTACGAAATACGAAATTTATGAAATCGTGCATTCTATAATATTCGATATTATCGGAACCCATAGAATCCGGAGCTCCTGTTAATTTGCCTGCAAATACGATTCATATGAATCTCTCATCAATTTAAGCGAATACTAATTGGTTATTGACGCGAACAAAAGCAACCCGTTGTATATTTGTACAATCAAGAGAATATCACTGTCCCGAGATTTTTAATAGTACTGCTTTAATGTGAGATTCGAATTTTTTATGAAACCTTTATTGTGATAGTTTTACCAATCGCTTCATAATGCGCTGAATCAATTTGGTCCAACGAATTCATATTAACATAGAGATTTAAAATTGAAAAAGAACTCACTACAATAACTGATTTTTGTAATCTTATTTTAATCAATTGCCAAAATACGCTTGTTACCCACATGGAAATTTATATATGCACTTCATATGTTATAATTATATTACCTTTGCAATTACATTATATGCACCGTATATGCCATATATGAAAAATATATGGCGCATATGCAAGATTTTGGCGCTTGCTTTTATATGAAAAATATATAATACATGTTCCGTATATATACTATACACGCGACATATATGCGCCACATATCTGCCATATATGCAACATATATGCGCCATATATGCGCAATACATGCGTCATATTTGTAAGATATATGTGCCATGTTTTCCACATATGTGCGCCGGGTGACATGTTAAGGGTGGCCACCCCCTTTTATTTCGCCCCCCGTAAAGATAATCGGATGGGTCGCGGGTGATTTTTGAAGGAAATTTTCTGAACTTTCCGATAGAAAATACGGCGTTCATCGGAAAATGATAGGTTTTGCAGCACAAAAGTGACCACTACGAAAATAATGTGAAAACATATTTTTTTCTGATAGGAATAAAGTAGACTTTATTCCGAATACGGGACACACGCGAACATTTTTTTTTGAGTATCGCATCATTAAGAAAAGTTATGTCTAAATTGGGTGTTATAATACCAATTTAAACTTATCTGAACGCAACGATGGAATCGAATGAACAGGGCTGTAGTGTTTTGTCTCAAAGTCGGTTTGTCTTTTGCGCTCAAGTTCATTCTCCCAATGTTAATTTTGTATCTGCCAGTGTGAAATGCCAAAAAGGTTATTTAAAAAATGTCAGGTTATTGAAAAATATGTCGTCAACGAGCAGACGACGCAGCAAATCACTCTCGTACCGCTGGTTCAATTCCATTGTTTCGTTCAGTCAAATTCAAATTTATTCGATAACGCGCATTTTTGATATAACTTTTCTGATTGATGCAATACTCAAAAAAAAAATTTCGCGTGTGTTCCGTATTCGGAATAAAGTCTACTTTATTCCTATCTGAAAAAAAGATGTTTTCACATTATTTTCATAGCAGTCACTTTCGTGCTGCAAAATCTATTATTTTCCGATGAACGCCGTATTTTTTATCAAAAAGTTCAGAAAATTTCCTTCAAAAATCATCCGTGACCCGTCCGATTATCTTCACGGGGGGCGAAATAAAAGGGGGTGGCCACCCTTAACATGTCACCCTGTATATGGCGCATATATTTTCTGCGTATATTTTGCATATATAAATTTCCATGTGGGTAAGCATAAGCATGTTTTCAGGATTTTTTGGAAAATCACTCGATCAATTGACATTCGAAAATTTTCTCAAAAATATTCATGCGCGGAACATTACGCGGAACTCGCATTCTACCCGAGTTACGAATATGTTAATTTTCAGATGCCAAATACAATCACAGCATGTCTAATGTGTAAGTGATTCAAATATTTCAGCTCCTTGAGAGAATATTGCTTTTCAGAAAGCTGATTTGGAGGTGATTTTTTAGATGAAATAAATTTGGAAGTGTTCTTCTAATTTTTTTTGTCACATGATTATTGATTGGCCAAGAATTTGTACAAGTTAAAAAAAACATTGTCTTGTGTACTTCTGTACGGTACTTTATAGCGGTGAGCGTAAAGCATCCCTAATAAGCAACGCAGTATTGCCAGCCTGCTTGCATGTATTTGAACAAAATGTAGACCAAATCGGAGCTCAATGGGCCAATTATTGGTCATTGAAATCTCGTGGTGGCCGATTTAACTCTTCGAGTGCACACTTGCGCCACCGATCAATAAGTGCATACTGGGTCATTTTGACACAAGGCGTTTTTCGAGTCGCTGTACCTCGGTAAATATTCGATTTTTGTTTTTGTCTCCAAAGACTTTTTTGCGGTAAAATATCCCTATTTAAAGGCCCTGAACTTTTTTTTTGACGAAAACGAAAAGTAATTGCCAAAATATTTGTTCAAAGTGGAGCCCTCGTTCTACGATATAATGCTAAAATCGAAAATGCTATGTGTCATAATGACACCACATGCACTCGAAGGGTTAATAATTTACGACGGTGTTTCTTAAAATTTCTATAATTTCACCAATTTCATAAGTATCAAGAAAAATCTGAAAAAAGGCATTCATATACAAGGTATCATAACATAAAATAATAATATTCATAACATAAATAACAATATTCAGAAGTTTCTTAAAAATTTGAAATAAAAACAGAATAAAATAAGAGAACTTTTCTTTCATGTCAAAGAGATTCGTGAATTTTTACGAATACAGATGATGCTATTTCAAACGAACAAGAAAAAAGTTCTCCAAATTTTTTCGAATTTTGAATACTTCCTTAAGAATTTATTGATAACTTTTCATTATCGTTATCATATGAAACCAATGTTCTTAACACTACGTTTACGGACGCTTTTTATATACCTATCTCTACGGCACCCGTTAAAGGTAAAAGGCTCAAAAAGAATCTCAAAAAGTAAAAAGCTTAGGGAAGAAAAACTGTATGTATCAATTCTTTAGAAGAAATGATTAATTTACGATGCAAAACGGTTGGAATCGATCGAGCGGTTTTCGAGATATTTTATTGCAAAGTTTGAATTCCGTCAAATTGACGGGTCCCGGAAAAATAGTGTTAATAACTTCCATATCACTGATTTTTCTCAGTTTTTTACGTTATACGATTAAGTTCGGTGAAGTTCGCAATTTATTTCGGTTCTTGGTGGGACTCTACTTTCTGATCATCCTTAAATGGAAAGGCGATTTTTTCGTTTTAACTCTTGGCTCCTGAATAGTTATAGAAAGCAAATCTATATTTATTGGAACCCAAAAGTTATTATTTTTTACACTCTAAATAGCTGTCAGATCAAAAACCCTGGGAAAAACTCTTTCGTTCTTGTCACGAGTGAACCAGTGCGACCGCCGAGGCTTAAGATTCCTAGGAAAATCGGACAATGTGTATTCAAATGAATAATCGCTTTGACTGATGCCCACAACGTTCAACGATGAGAGTGATTTTCCATTTTGTCGAAAACGAACAACCTCTTCCAACTGCAACTTGACCCAGACACTCGTGATGCTAATTATCCCGGGACAGGATTCTTAGTCGTGAATTCTCGGTATCCATTGCCTAACGGACAATCTCGGCCGAGTGGGTTGGCTCACTGTGAGAACATACAGTGTGTCTGGTCAACTTGGTGGCAATAGGACGTGACTGGTAGACAACTCGCTGGTAGCTATTTCAAGGCTGCCAAGAAAATACATGCTACTATGGTCCTTTCCGTACTGTTATTCATCCGACAGGGATTTGGCAAGTGTCTCAAGTAGACCAAAGCAATCCAGCAATAGAGTGTAAATGTCCGTATCAAGGCACAGCTTGTGAGAACCGTGCTGTAGTACGCGCCAGTTTCTCGTTAAAGATCAAATAGTCTGGTAAGTCGGGAAAGCGCGCGGCTTCCTGAAATTCCTTACATTCGATTCGTCGAACATTCCACGTTTCGGCATCCGAGTAGAGAGTACGAAGATACTTTATCGCGTACAACTGTGCGAGAGGATCTTCAACACCCGTTAAAAGCTTTGCGTAATGCGAATGGTGGTTCATGTATTTTCAGAAAATTCATCAACGCACGCACTACTATATAGTTGGTGAAAAAGACAGTGGTCATCCCAATCCTGATGGAATGAATGTGACTTGTAAAATGTTCATTTTCGAGCTAGAAATGAATGTATATACACCGATATCGAAAAGTTCCCGGGTATCGAGAGTACAATATCATAAAAATCGAAGAAGTATGCGATGTCTTAAAAATAATAATTTTGAGAATTCCTGAGTGTCTGACTTATGAATTTGTTGATACTGAAGGTTGCTCGATTGTGAACAGCGAATGGAAAATGCACGTGGCAACGTATGGGTTTGACTGAATTGAATATGAACTGTATATCTGTTAAAGTCTTTCAAATTGGTGAGCAGTCGAGCCTTGCCACTCCGTCATGCACAATATGCAAGAATACATGGTAGTGTGTCTATCTTACTTATCAATCTCACTTATCAATTCAGTCAAACCCATACGTTGCCACGTGCATTTTCCATTCGCTGTTCACAATCGAGCAACCTTCAGTATCAACAAATTCATAAGTATTACTGTCATAATACTTGAACCATTTCGCAACTGGCAAAACTCAAAGGTGCACTAGCAGTGGTGAGGTGCCGTTATTAGACGGTACTTTCAGGCGCTAAAAACGGTTCTTTCAGTTTTGCGTTCTGCACAATAGAAGAATTACTCCCGGGCGTTAGGTGAGGACTCTCACACTACAGTCTCGAGCGTTAACTCTCTGCACTGTCATGGGGATTTCCCGGTGCTTTCTCTCCACATTTCAAGCTGAAGCACCGCTCGCTAGTACATGAGAGGGAGAGAATGATGAGAGGGATAGAGAGGACAGAGCTAAAGCTCTCAAGATATAATGTACACGGAGAATTTTCGAGAAGGACATGATCTCGTTTATCGCAATTCTGCAAAACTGAAGAAGATGGGTGATGCTCAAAAGCGCGTGAAGAAAGTGAATTCTCTGGCGCGTGAAATTACGAGCTTTACTTGGTAGCGCACTTTTATCTGTGTTTCGGTTAGTATGGTTATTCCGATGAATAGAACGATTTGTACAATTGATTACTCTATCTTTATATATATATTTCTTCTGTGCGTGTGTTTGTCACTGAACTCCTCCTAAACGGCTGAACCGATTTTGATGAAATTTGTTGTGTGTGTTCAAGGGGATTCGAGAATGGTTTAGATTTACAATTCGGTCCAATTCAAATTGTTTATTCAATTAATTTTCGAATTATAAAGACGTGTGTATGGAACAACGTCCAACGGGTCCACTCGTCTCCTATATTTATTGAGAAAGCATTGTATGTCCAAGAAACGCAATAAAGTTATGGCATCTTCATTTTTACTCTTAGGGTATCGTACACGTTTGCATACAGCTGGCCACAAACATTCCAATGGGAAATACTGAATGTCAAATACAGATAATCTGTGCTAATGTTGGTATGTATTTTGCAATGATAAATCATTCATTGCTGGCACAAAGAACAATTTCTCTGCTTACCAACCGGTCTATTTGCATAAATCATTCGAAACAGAAACACCGATTATCGATCGACCACCATTAATGATATATTGCTCAATACAGTGCAATTGTGGATAGTCCCAGAGTAAACAACACAGAAGTTGAACACTCATTGGATTTCTATATAAACAACAATGACACATAAAACGTCCAGTACAATAATTTTCCAGAGTTAAATTCAATCGGGTGTGACAACGCACGATATAAAACATTGAATCGATCGCATCTCTGTGTCACTCGAGAACTATATACCTATAACGCGTTGCTGAGCTTTGCTTTTAATTTTCATTTCCATATGCTTCCCTCTACCGCGTTTTTGTATTCTTAAAAAACATCTCGTCAAGATATTGAAATTTGATCAACATGTACGGCCAAAGTGAATACAACTGGTTCGAATTCAGAACTGACATGGAATTATGGGCCACATGTTACTTTGGTTTTCAAAATTCAACGATTATTCACTATCCCTGGTAATTTACTGCGTTGAGCTTAAGGAGGGACAACTATTTAGAACCTTCAAAAAATCGATTTTTTTTGCTTTAAAAGTTACTTTAATATTTCGAGAATCCGAAAAATTTCATGACTTAGGCCAAAACTCAAAACTCCCGGAGATACAACCAATTTCCGAGACCCCCGTCCATTCACTCAGAGAGCCGAGCGCATAGGTATACGAACTAAAGAGCAGTGGGAAGACCTTTGATTTAAAATTTCTGTAGGCAATGTTTTCATAAGTATACTAGGGTATAATCAGATGTTTCTGGTAAATATAGTACAAGGGTGTATACGTGTAAAGTGGTATTTGTGAGCAGCGAGAAACAAAATTAACGTATTTTTCTGTTCTCTTTCGTCTTTCGTGGTGCACGGATATATCTATCGAAAGAGAAATAATGTCGCACGTTGGAAAAGGAAAAAGAGGTGAACCATCTCGTGCTTATGCAGGTAAAAAGCGTCAATTCCAAGGCAATCAATTTGTTGAGAAAAGTGCTGAAGATAAAATTGAAGAAGAACATGCTTGTTCAAGTGCTAGTGCTAAGAAAATTAAAAGGAAATCCGTCGACGAAGTTTCGTACAGTCCCCTCATTGCTTATCGTATCATAGAATTTTCTACAGTTTTCACCGCTTTATCTGAGATTCTTGTCTACTACAAGTGTAAAAACCCAGTTAACTTTGAGCAAATTGTATTTCGAGGTTTTCGTTTCAAGATTATTGTTGTGTATCACTGTGGCCGTTCAACAATTAATTTTGGTCCTTTTGTTGGCACTGTAAACGAAATCAACAGAAGAATGGTGTTAGTTATGCATCTTTTTAGCATTGCCCGAAAAGGGATACATTTGTTTGCCACCCTACCCAGATTAAGCCTGTTCACTTAAAATTAAACCTATCGACACTTTTTAAACACTTTTGATAGGGCTTCGATTTGACCGATTCTGGAAGGTTTAGTGTTAATGGAACGTTGTATAATTCCAGAGAATTATTGTACAGATGTATTTATTGAAATCTAAACAATTAACCGCTTACAGTTTACCAAATGTAATAATAAGTAGTGGTACCATGATAGTCCCGTTCAAAAATTTGTTCAAAATATTGTCAGCCTCTCAAGCCTAAAAATAGGTAAGAACTTGGGATACAATGTTGAATTTCACTTTGCAACATACAATATTTCATGATTCCCAAGTCCAAAACATAATGTAATCGGTCCTTGAAAGAGGCTGAAGAAAAAGTCAGAAAAGGATGTATTCATCCTTTTCCTGATGATTTTCGGACTTTCGGCGTCCAAATCTCATGTCAGAACGTTAATCGTGAAATACGATGAATCATTTTTTCCGTCATTGTAAATTCCTCAACTATCTTAACATTGTTTTTAGTTCATACGACTCGTCATTTTTTTATATACACAGATATGTGATTATGCGAAGAAGACTCGCTTATGCGAGGCATCCTAAAAATCTCAAATTCAATCATCAATAATTCTCGATAATTTTTTTGTCAATCGACATGGAGACTGTCAGCCTTCCATTATCTAATACATGGACTACCCATCCAGTCTCCTTGGTCAAGCATTTTCAAATCAACTATTTAGCATCACATTCTCGTAAACTCTTTCCCGAGTAACGGCTGGTTTCAATTGGAAAAATTGCGGAAAAAGAGTCTTGGCACGAATCGTTTGTAACATGAGAACTTTAGTAATTTGACGTAAATTTATGAAAATTTGTATTATTTAAGGCGTTACACCTAGTTGGCGGTCGAAAAAAGACGTGTTTTTGTGATTTTTTTTTGGGAAAATGATTGCAGTTTTCGAACTGTTTTTTTTCATAGTATTCATACAAAAGTATACATATTTTCATAGTATATTTTTGACTATGTTTCATAATTTTTTATTGTAAAAAATTCACAAATATAGCAGATATAATATAATTCCCGGACCGCTGTTCAAAAAACGCCTTCAGCGGTGACCACTGTAACTTCTACACTGGTCATGTGAAATAAAAAAACCAAATGAATTAAGTTTTTGTGTCGTATTATCTAGTCTTTAATCGAAGGATTTGATATAATATATCAATTTTTGAAAAAATGGTCGGCGTTCTAAAGTGAAATCCTAAATTTCGGTGAAAAAATCACTGCATTATCCTTGATATGAAAAAAAATATACATCGAAACAAAAATCCTTCGATTAAGGACTGGCTTCTGATGTAAAAAAGTATGCAAAATTTCAAGTAAATAGGTCAACGCGTTTTTGCTACAATTTAATCATTGACGAAACCATCGATCGGTCATCATCATTTGAAACGTTATATTTTAATACACCGAAAACGAAAAATGATTTTTTCGAAAATTTTGACTAGATGCAACCCCTTAAATTTATTTACATTTTTATCTCACTCCCGTATCAACGACCGTTGCTACTGACTCATTTGCTGAGCTCTCTCTTTCGATGATTTTCGGCAGAGAACGTGCGAGAGAGCTTTTCTTTAACAACGTTTCGTAAAATTTTTCTTTGTGTGAGTTTTTTCGCGCAATTTTTTTGTAAAAAAAATGTTTATTTAACACTTTTTTGTGAAGTTATTTGCGCATATACGAACGCATTTGTGTGATTTGCAGGCTATGACAATCGTCAGTGTACTTGTCATACATCGGGTATTGTACACCATTTTTACCATTCTTTTTTTCGGACGACATGAAATACCTAGAATATTTCTGTGCTTAAGGAAGTACAGGAGGTACTGTCATGTCCAAAAATCCCTAGCACGCGAGATGATACTAACGCTTACGCCATGAAGAAAAAGTTAACTTTTTCCGAGACTGTACATTCAAAAACCAAGTTTTCATATATCAGATTGCACCACTATTATCGATTATTTTATTTGATTTTTTATTAAAAACGGTGTTGGTAGTGAATAATCAACCGTTTACTGATATAAAATGTTTTCAATATCCCTATTTTATAATATTGAAATAATTAATTATGTCTTTGAAAAATTTGGCAACGCTGTAAGTGCGAGCGTGTTGGTGTGCGTACATGAGGCTATGAACAGTATTGTTTACCTCAGTTCACCTAACCTCTGCGTGTGTGTACTGTCGCTTTGAATCAATAAATTGTGATATAAAAACGAATAAAAATAAGTTACGAAAACGGACGATAAAACCACTTATAGTATTATTTGGATTAATAATTATTAATATTGTTAATAACCTCATAAGGGTTTTACATTCGTTATGTCATTGTCGAGCTGATTTATATTTCACACGTTGTTACTTGATTTGAAATTCCCTCTTCTCTTGTCGCCATATTGCAATGCTGCATTGCCGTCTATTGCCGTCTATTCTAACCTGAACTGAATGGTTCATGAATTTCTGAAAATATTGCATTTTAAATGTTTATTTTCGCAGTTATTAAGGTACCCTTTAAGCAATGTTAATGTTTTAATTAATAAAGATGATTCTTATCAAGCGTAAATGTAGTTTTTTAAACGGCTGGCACCATTTTATACATTTATTTTTCAATATAATTGGCGGTTGATCACAGTTACTATAGGGTAACAATGTTAAATTGCCGATTTTCAATAATTTTTTTCGGAATAAATATGAACCCTACTTGCATGAAAATTTACGGGAAGGTATATTTTATATTTTTCTGTCAAATCTGAAAATTTCGTATTTTTTGCATCATTTTGGCGAAGGTCCTATACTTCCTTAAGTTGGTGGGACGAACTGTAATTAGTGCTTAGCGTAGCATATGGAATTCAGAGCACAAAATCGCATATAAAACCATTCTGGCCATGGCGCAATGAAGACCTGCGACGCGATCGATTCAATCATCCGGATAAAACGTACTAAAGTGAAGATGTTTTGTAGCATGAAAAAGCTTTGATATCTGCTAGCTTACGGGTCTCAATGTTTCGAGAGAATTCGAATGAAGAAGTGAAAAAGAAATAACTTGCTCGGATTTTCTGTTTTCCAGCGATATTCAATTTCTACGGACACAGGCATAAAAAATATGAGAAACGGCTTCGCAATGCGAGAGAAACGAAAACATTGAAATTCGTTCGAAGTAAAGGATCGTTTCTGTTTTAATGTCGCTTTTGGCTCGGGTTTTTCGTTCTGAAAATTGCTGGCAGGAGAAAGAGAACAGGGCAAAACCATCATCTGTTACGAAATCACAAGTTTCTACGATCTTCTGAGGAGTACGACTGACCGATATTTCGACGATATGATAATACAAATTTTAACGAGTTTCAATTTAATCAATAAAAGAGAAAAATGATCGAAGAATATGAAATCATGATAAATAACTATTTTTGTGCAGAAGTATATTTTGGACAGAATTGACAGAAACATAAATGTAATATAATTGTAAAAATGCGCATGAACAACTTACCGTTTGGGAAAGCGATTTAATAACCTGCCCAGAGATCGAAAATATCGCGGTGCTGTGACGTACACGTATACCAGACGATCATCCTTTGAATTAAAGCGAGAGGAATCCCGAACGTATGATCCGGCTGGGTTAGTGCCCAGTGTATTGTTCAGCAGCATCTCCCACCTTATCTAACCGTGGATTGTAACAATCGAATAACTTGCGATTTATTTATTCACAGATTGAGAATCAAGGTTCGTAAGTTAGTAACGGTTAATTAGAATCAACGAAAACTTACATAACCAAAGCTCTCTTGAAGATAGGTCAAATTATATGGGACATAGACGCGCTGATCAACGTCGACCCAATTGTACAGATCCTTGTGTCTTGGATATATCTGCACGAAAACAGTATTGTATAAACACACTGTATAAATCTTCCACGACACTATTAACTACAACTATCAGCGGAATAAATATATCCACACGCAGAGAAGAAGCCTAGAAAAATGACCGCGCTTTCACTACGATCATGACGTAAAAGACGTACATTGCACTCTTTGAGTAAGGAATAAAAAAATCAAAATACTTCTAAGGAAATGTGCCCCTTTCGAACTATAGAATTTAAAATGTCAGAATTTTTCTCATGCAGCACGATACAAATTTGGGAGTTTTAACCCTCCGTGTGTACACTGGGTCTTTTAAATTCGCAGAAATTGACTTTTTTTGGCCTCCTAGGTGTATATCAAATTTCTCTTTCGTGAACCCTTTGCGGTCACTAGCCATTTTAAAAATTTCAAAAAGATGTTTTCCCGCGATATTCTTATTCTCAAAAGTCCAAACTAACGTCCTGAATTTTTATGAGTCATTTTGAACGATACTGGCAACGTGGCAGTCATTCAAACATGGCTGGGGTTAATGTGTCATCGTGTGACCAGCTTCGAACTTTTAGAACGCGCGACCACGAAGGGTTAAAAAAATTAGGTAGTAGAGGCGACTAAGGGCTACGGGGACCCTAGGGTGTGACAGTTTATGTCCGAACCCCAGCGATTAGGGTCAGTACACACTCGGCGTCGGATTTTTTTGAATAAGCAAATTCAGTTTTTTCATAGCTAAAATAAATGTTGTATGTAATTTTATGTTGTTTAGACTATGTTTTTTTCTTTTAAAAACTAATTTGGTACCAGGAAATTACTGTTTCGTTCATTATGACATACTTGAATCCATCAAATATTCCCTACTTTCCGGTGCTTAAATAATTTAACTTTTTGGCACCCACGCCAAAGGCACTATAGTCTTTTTAAAGCTTAATATCTAAGCTATAAAAGCCTATAACCGTTTTTTAACTGTTTCCATTATTTTTCAATTTTTTATTAACAATGGTTTTTAACTGTTGATTTCGGCAACTTCTGGGCCATACAGTAGACATTTCAAGAAGTAATTCAGAATTTTTGCAGATTTTGTGAAAATCTAGAAGACCTTGAAAACTCGACTGTTCCCTAAAAGACCCAGTGTACACACCGTGTCTCGGAAAATATTGTGTACAGACGGAGGGTTAAGTAAATCGCTCTTTTTCATATGCTGCCAAAGATATTCTACGACTCGCCAGATTTTTTAAATCAATTACTTTAGATTATGACGCTCGTGAAAAGAAGAAAAATTCGATGTGAAAAATTGAGAATTTCATATTTTCTTTGAAGTCCAACGATGCAAGCTTCAAAATCCCGCAAAAATCGGGTCAAGTAAAACGGAAGAATTACGCAATATGCATAACATGTTTCGGCGAGTTGAAATTATAAATGGACATTTAGGAATAAAATTTTAATTTAATATTGCGGATTAATTTATAAATTGAAAAATTACTAGCACAAAAATTATTCCTGTGTCAATACAAAAATGTTTACTGTGCCAGTATAGAATTTTTTACTGAGCTATCCCCGCCAATTCCGCCAAGTTCCGTGTAATTCCTTATAAATTCAGTCAATATATTTTTTAATTTTATTCTGTTAGTTGGTTAATGAATCTCTCTCCTTTTTCATGGCTAATGTAAAACGATGTATTTGAGGAATATGTAATAGTCCAAGATCGAGTGAACGATTCCACGGAATCTTCACAACATATGTACGAAAATGCAACAAACATAACCTAATGAAGATCAAAAACAATTGTACACACTTCTTGCAGTGTGCGTGACGCAAAAATTTACCTTGCTTAGCGCCAGACAAAATTGCATCAACTGGTCCGTCTCCATGCTTCTTTCTCTCGGCTCCATATCTTTCGGCAAAAGGCCTTGAATGATTTTCTTGATTCTTTGGGATCTTCGCTCTTCTCTTGCATTCTGCAATCCAAAAAAAAGTTGACAAAAATTCAATTCAAAAAAAGGACATTGAAAATTGTTAGCCGTTCGAAATGGTCCACGGTGTACAAGTTGTCTGAATATGAGAAAATGACACTTCCTGCAAATGGAAGGAAAAGTTTTCAATATGATGGCAAGGGAATTTTCACATCAATGAATAGAGCGTGTTTGGTCGTCATCTAAACTTTTTCCATGTTTTTCGCAAAGAAGACACTTGGGAGAATGGCCACATGGTGGCATGTTGTACAAGCAATTTCAGGTGATTCGATCCCAAGTAGACATCTGGTCAGGCATGACATTGATCCGGACCTAAACACGTTATTGTAAGATCAAGCAATCGTCAGGCAATCGGATTTATGGATTCCGTCCATGATTCCGTCACTCCGCCTGATTCAACTATATGGCATACATAACCTATAAATTCAAATTCACCATATTCACTTCATAAAAGAACTGATGTCAAGCATAGAATTCTGCTAAATGAAAATTAAATAGATGAAAGATCATTAAAGGCGAGAAAAGTTTATTATAAATACAGATATTTATAACAAAATATAAATATTTAAAAGAAACTATAAAAATATATTTATACTAAACTTTTCTAATTATTACTATTGTTATAATAAAAATTTGAAAAAATTTTACGAGATTCTTTGTATTTATGTACTTACATTTTTATTGTAATAAATTTATCTTTAGATGCCACTTCAGCGACTATACTTTAAATGGCAATTTCGCATGTACAAATCACAATATGATTTGGAAATAGATCAACAAACAACGAGAGTACACTCGATAGCGTAGATGGTAGCGTGCATGCTTAGCAAGGTAAAGCTTAGGTAGGTGGATTCAAATCCCGGCGTCAGCGGAAAAATTTAATTGAAGTTTTTCGACACAGGAGCAACAGCAATATATAAAATATGACGGAAAAGCACCCCGAAGTGCGAAAAAGTGTTTTGTTTTATAGTTTTAATAATATTATCCATTCTTTATTTTCAATTTAATCAACTTTTCACGCTGCTCAGGCCTTGATATTTTTCCTTAAATCATTTCTTGCATTAAGAACTTCCAACTATAATATTAAGCCTCAATCGCGTAAATATCTAACCCACTTATTATTCGTGCGCATACATTCTACATGTTCCAAACAATGAATGCACTGAAGTCGAAAATTCCGCCGAGCTTAATTTATACGATTCTATCAATGGTATGTTGTCGTTGAAATTAATAGACTAAAACTACTTTCACGCAAATGAAAAAAAAGTTAAAAATATGACTTGAACACGGTAAGAAATTAATTTTCAGTCTTATTAATATTCACAAATGCGTGAATGGAGTGTGTGTGCAAGTATAAGATGATGTTATAATTGCATGATAATGTATAATGATAAATTAATGGAATTTATGTTGACTGGGCAACGATTCTATTGCAACGGATTACGAATGAACGGAATCCAGAAAACCTTCGTCTAAGGTGGGAGGAGAGCATTTCTCCCCGAATCTACCACTTATTTTCATTGATGATAAGAGTACGGCATCTTCTGGTTGGTTGCAACTTCGTAAATGAATGAATACGGAAATAACGAAGCAGTTTATAAATATGCATTGCCTACAGAAAAAAAAATAATTTCTCAAAAGGTCGATAAGCAAAAACACGCATGAAAATAATTTCGAATTCAATGACAAACCTTGGGGTACATTTCCAAAAAACCCCCACCTCCGATTGAGCTGTAATTTTGCACAGACCTTCCTTGAGATATTCTAAGACAACCCCTAAAGAGATTTTTGGCGCGTGCGAATAGTTTCCGAGAAATTAAATTTTGAAATTTTGAAATTTTGACTCATTACGAAATATAAGAATAATAAAATATAAAGCTATACGGTACATCATATTTAGAATATTTCTGAATTAATTACATGTATAGCGTTGTCATCGATGCTCAACTGCAATCTGAGTAATTTTATTGGAGTACTGCGAGGATTTTCAAAAACTTGAATATCGCTAATAATAAACTAGACGATATATATTGGTAATTAGAGTAGTTGGGTTAACCCTTAACGGCCAGACCTCACCCAGGCCACATAACGGCCACATGGGGTAACTCATTACCCCACGCTGAAAAACCCAGTCGGACAAGATGTGTAAATGTTTGGAGACTTTTAACTAATTGTGTCATGTTCGTTGACGAGTTCTTCAATATTTCTAATGATAACTTAGTTAATTTATATACGGCGTTCTAAAAACTGGCCATATAAGTCAAAATTCCGGAAAAATGGCTTTTTTTGCAAAAAAATTCACTACTCCGCCATTTTGCAATATTAACGACTACAACTTCAGGCCGCACAATATACATCACTACTACAAAAAAAATAAGAGTATCTACCAATTATTCAAAAAGCATATTTATTGTGCAAAATTACTGGAAGAAAAAATGATCACATCTCACTCATGTTTGTCACCGGCAGATGCCGTTCGTTGTATTTATTTGAAAGGTTTAAGACCTCTAATTCCACTTTTTTTAAGCCTGGGGTAACTAGTTTGCCCGTGTGGCCATTAAGGGTTAACAATTAATTTACCAAATTTGAGTAAAAGTAAAATGAAAATTCTTGATTTACGATGTTAGCACCATCTGTGCAGCTAAAAGTGTGATAATCGATAAAATGGAATATGGAACTAAGGGTATAGTACAGTGGGTACAGCGGGTAACAAAAATATTCGGACACCACAGTATATTGGCAGGAATCATCATCTATTGTAGTTATTTATGAAAATTTTTTTTTTTTTTTTTCGATGATGTATTGTTGATAATTGTTGACAATAATATATCATCAAATTATATTTATATATAGTCTTTAGACATTTTTTTAAAGGTTTTATAAAATAACGCTCGATTTTCGTGTAACAAAAATATTCGGACACTCAACATACATTGTGAGAAACATGGTCTATGTATCAGCAATTGACCTCCAATGAATGTTTACAAGTACAGTGTGTTTAGTAGCATTTCGCAATGTTGCTTTGTACAATTTGTTACCAGTTTTACTCGTATCACGAGCAAAGATGGATCGCAAAAGCAAGAATACGTCTTTCGATATTAGACAACTTGTAATTTTCCATCATGCAAAAGGAAAATCCTATCGGGAAATCGGTATTTTGTTAAACTTAAGTAAAAGCACCGTTGCAGACATCATGAGAAGATTTAAACGCGAAGACCGAATTGAATCCGTAAAGCAGATCGGCCGACCAAGAGTGTTAACGCAAGCAGATCGCAGACAACTAGTGCGAAAAATTATAAAAAATTCGCGATTAAGCGCTCCAAAATTAGCAGCTGAAGTTTCTGCAGTTACTGGGAGAAATATACACCCACAAATGATTCGCAATATCTTAAAAGAAAATGGATACCATGGTCGAGTAGCCAGAAAAAAACCGTTCATTAATGAGACTAATAGAAGAAAACATGTTCAATTCGCAAAAGAATTCGGCTGTAAGGATGAAGCATGGTGGAATGACGTAATCTTTTGTGACGAAAGTAAATTTAATATTTTCGGGTCCGATGGACGAGCTATGGTGTGGCGTAAACGCAATACGGAGTTGCATCCGAACAATTTACGCGCTACGTTTAAACACGCTAACGGAAGTGTACTTGTCTGGGGATATATTTCGACTTGTGGGGTTGGAAAATGAGTTTTTATTGAAGGCATTATGGACAAAAACATATATCTGAAGTTATTGAAAGACAATTTAATGCAAAGTGCTAGGCAATAGGGATTGAAAAAAGTTTTAAATTTTATCAAGACAATGATCCTAAGCACAAAGCGCGCATCGTGCAAGAATATTTACTGTACAATTGTCCAAAAGTGTTGCATCCTCCACCTCAATCTCCGGACTTGAATCCTATAGAAAATCTGTGGGAAAAATTGGACCAAGGAGTTCGTTCAAGAGCCCCACGTACTAAGGATGAGTTGAAAATGAGATTGCAGGAAGAATGGCAACAAATTAGTTCAGACTATTTGAAAAAAATTATTTCAAATATGCCAAAACGTCTGAAAAACGTAAAAAATCAAAAAGGATACGCCACCAAGTATTAAAGGTTGTTAATACTTTGAAACCCACCAACCTTTTATGGGTGTCCGAATATTTTCGTTACATGCAAATTGAGCATTATTTTATATAATGTTCAAAAAAATATCTAAAGACTATATATAAATATAATTTGATGATTTATTATTGTCAACAAATATCATCAATACATCATCGAAAAAAAACAAAATTTCATAAATAACTACAATAGATGATGATTCCTGCCAATATACCGTGGTGTCCGAATATTTTTGTTACCCACTGTATGTAAACTAGGAGCTAGCAGAGTGCCATCGTGTTTGTCATCGTTGTGTAACACGCTGCCGTTACGCATGGGTGCCGCGTACTCGTTACCCGGAGTCATAAGCGTGAATCAACCAAATAGTATAACTATCGGATCCTGGACACTACGGATCCAATAGCGCTCATCCTCCTCCAAGTACGTGGTCTGCTTTTGCTCTCTACGCTTCACACTTTTACATCAATACAAGGTTCAAGTTTGTACGACAACGTTTGTATATGTCGTCTCTCGAGATGGATGTTGAAAATGAATTTTACATATTTTCCCTTTCATTCCTACTATACCGATAGTTATCTCATGAGGAGTAAATATGGTATTTTTATCAGATGCTATATTTGCTTTTATGAAAAATATGAAAATTATATCGAAAGTAAATTTTTTGGTAAACGTGTACAGTTCATGCTCTCCTCTGATTAAACTTTGCTCATTTATAAGACTAAACGAAATGTTTTACGGTTTAAGTGCCACGCTTTTTTCAGAATTACGATTCGTGTATATCTATGCTGGTTAAATGAATATTATAGTATGTGATGATGCATTATTGTCAATGCATCAGCATATTTAGAGACGCGATAGCGTTTTGACGCCAAATAATTTTACTATATTTACAATGAAATACATTTGTAAAATATTTTGTGTACTACACAGGCTGGCTGGTTGGTATCTATACTATTTTTATAATTATTCGTTTTTTCTATCGATGCTTATTTTCAATTTTCGTATACGGATGTGAAAAATTCTACGGCTGGAACGACTTATATCTTTTAATAAGTGAAGAAAAGTTGCCAATTGTACGTTAAATCCTCCTGCGGAGGACTTTTCACAGTCAGAGTCACTTGCATATGCAGTAATGTTTTTTAATTAATCGATCAAAGTTTATGTTTATGACGAATTACGAGATTGTTTATGACAAACATGACGTAAAAATCATTCTGAATTTTTCAGTACCATTTTATATGTTTTCACCTTTCACATTTGTCTGATATGATACAGTGCATCCTTTGAATTCGAGCACGGTAAAGTATGGCCTAGTGAACCTGTCCATGTGCGCCAGAGGGTTAATTGATATTTTAATTTCAATACCAATTTCATTTGAATTGCAGTACAATGTACATGATTTCTCTGACAGTGGTCACGAGAGCTACGTATCTTTAGATGTTTATATTTCAATGTATCAATGAAAATAATATAGATTTGACTATGTGAAAGTGTCGCTGGAAATCTGGTTCAATTCTTTTTCATATTGTATATATAATTTGTATATATTATGTGTTACAAATTCGAATTTTTATTGAATCTTTTCCACAGCAATCCATGCTACCTTTTTTTTTATTCTTCACGAATATATACACATCTCTCGAAATCCAGAGCAGTACAGCTTTGTTGTTTTCACAGCTCTTGCAATTATCAGAAACGGATCCCATAACTTTTTCGATTGATATTCCGCGGAACGAATCTCCTTTGTTTCAAAACTCTCTCGCAGTAACTATAGCCTACTCGGTCGACTCTCGTAAACTTCAAAGCCCCCGAACCTCTCCTCTCTCTCTCTCTCGGTCTTTATATCTGGCACCCGTGTTTTCAGAGTGGGACTTTGGCCCAACGCGAGAATTGAACAAGAAGACAGGCGAGAGGAGCGAAATAAGTTTTTATTTGATTGCATTTTTAAATCGACGTTTTTTTATCCCATCTTCATATACAGCCTGTCCCAAAAGGGTCGAAGGATCTCTGAAGGGGTGGTAGATCTCGAAATTCTGAATCGAAAAGTCCTCAGCGGTTTTTCGATCTGATGCACCCCTGATGAGTTATTAATGATTAATGACAGCCAATAATACGCGTGGGCTGGGCGGCGCTTGGTGGTGTGCGTGTGACGGTGTGCCCGGCCGCACCGCGAGAGGCAGGGCTACGCCGCGCGACGTAGACGTGTGTGTGTGCATGGGTGTGAGGGCCCAAGCTAGGCAGCACGCGTTAATTGTATTGAAGGAGAACGCGAAAACAATAAGTAGGACCCCGCGATGATACATTTTCATAAATGGATGATAAATTAATTAAATGAATTCACGTGGAATTGTAAATCCTTAATGGAAAGCGAAATTTCTACTAAAGCCGTTACAATTCCATTTATTTATTTACTTAAACTAAAAATAAACATCAGCTTGGCGTTTTGTCATACGATATTTTTACATTATTGATTGAAAACAAAAAAAAATTATGCGCTTTAATGGTCGAAGTTAACGCATGCTGATTAATTTATTTTCATGATTGTCCGACTTAGTTAATTGATGAGTGAGATAATCAACTCGATCAATGACTCTTCCTCCTTACTTCTCGAACGAATCGTCTCGAGATAATTGAATTTAAGGTGTTTCTGAACAGGGAAATAGCGAATATCCTGAGAGGTAAAGATTTTCAAAACTCTCGACACGGAGAAATAGAAGTTTCAACATTTCAGTCTGTGATTATTCCACAGAATGTATTTAATTTCAACAAATCACCATTTGCAGACATTTCTAGGATTGAGGAGTGGATGAAATCCTCTCCTTAAAAATTCAAGCATCCCTTCGAACGGTGAGTATGTACATGTACAAAATATTAGAAATACATTTTTTTGCAATGATTGATCATCATTTATTGTTATTCGTGTTGTGTAGTTATTGTACAACACAAACAACGTCAGTATTCGTCAAACGTCAAACTTTTCACCACAACATCTCGTAATTATTATTCTTCGGGATCCTGGGAGGTGTCGGGTGTATTTTTATAACTTTCGAATCCTTCGAAATACATAATACTTCAAAAACATCTGCACGGCAAACAAAATTGTGTTCATAATTTTATTTAAATTCACAATAATCATTAAAAAAAATTCTCATGAAAAAACAAAAAGAAAAAAATTACAACGAGCTTCTAAAACTGTAAGACTAAAAATTGAAAAATGTCAAAAATTCATAGCAGTGTTTCAACTATTATTAGAATAATTTTTTTCCAACGATTGTAGAAAATTTAAATAGAATTAAAAATAATAGAAGGAATCAAAAGTTATAAAAATGTACCCGACACCTCCGAGGATCCCGAAAATAATAATTAGGAGATGTTGTGTTGAAATCTTTGTACTGACATTTTTTGTGTTGTATAATAATTACATAACACGAATAACAATAAATGATAATGAATCATTGCAAAAAAAATATATTTGTAACATTTTTTACATGTACACATACTCACCGTTCGAAGGGACGCTTGGATTTTTGAGAGAAGATTTTATCCTCTCCTCAACCCTAAAAATGTCGGCAAATTATGATTTGTTGAAACTAAATACATTTTGTGAAATATTCGCAGACTGAAATGTTGAAATTTCTATTTCTCCGTGTCGAGAGTTTTGAAAATCTTTACCTCTCGGGATATTCGCTATTTCCCTCTTCAGGAAAACACCTTAAATTCAATTATCTCGAGACGATTCGTTCGAGAAGTAAGGAGGAAGAGTCATTGATGGAGTCGATGATATCACTGATCAATTAACTTAGTCGGACAATCATGACAATAAATGAATTAGCATGCGTAAAATTCGACCATTAATGCGTATAATTTTTTTTTGTTTTCAATCAATAATGAAACAATATCGTATGAGAAAACGCCAAGCTGATGTTTATTTTTAGTTTAAGTAAATAAATAAATGAAATTTTAACATCTTCAGTAGAGATTTCGCTTTCCATTCAGGATTTACAATTCCATATGAATTCATTTAATTAAATTAATTTATCATCCATTTCATATAAAAATGTATCATCGCGGGGCGCTACTTATTGTTTTCGCATTCTCCTTCAATACAATCAACGCTCGCTGCCTAGCTTGGGCCCTCACACCCATGCACACACACGTCCACGTCGCGAGGCGTAGGCCTGCCTCTCGCGGTGCAGCCGGGCACACCGTCACACGAACACCACCACGCGCCGCCCAGCCCACGCGTATTATTGGCTGTCATTAATTATTAATAACTCATCAGGGGTGCATCGGATCGAAAAACCGCTGAGGACTTTTCGATTCAGAATTTTGAGATTTACCACCCCTTCAGAGATCCTTCGACCCTTTTGGGACAGGCTGTATATTGTGACGGCATCACATATAACAAGAGGGGAAGCGCGACTGTTGCTATGCAGAGAGGAGAAGTGCGTACGTGACTTTGCTCAATAAGAGTGGGGAAGCGCGAGCGAATGTGAAAAGTGGGGGAAGCCTAGCGCAGTATTACAAATAATAATAAAATTTCGACCAATCTGAGCGCGAGTTATTTATAGACTAGATAACAAAGGATTTGCGGGTATAAAAGACGGAGTAGAACCGCATTTAGATCACTCCTTCTTCGGTAGAGTCAGAGAGCGGACGCTTGACCACTGTCACTCTGATTCTATAATAACCATATCCTTTCCTATTTTCCAACACACGCCAAGAGGGCAGGTGCTGTTCGGTGACGTTCAGCACCCAGATTCAAAGCGTGTTATCCTCAACCCTACGCACACCGAAAGGGCCGGAATCGTTCGGTGACGTTCGATTTCAAGATTCGAAGTGTTACCCAAAATTAACCTACATCTTTCCTAATGCGCTAAGAGGGCCGGAATCGTTCGGTGACGTTCGATTACAAGATTCGAAGGTGTGAGTTTTATACCTTTTGGCTTGCATAGGATCAGAGTTTAAACTCATTCAAGGTCATTCAAGGTCTTTCGAGGTCATTGACTAAATAAGCCACTTTTCGTGAACTATTCAAATTCCTCGTCACTTTACGACCTCCGACCATAAAAACTCAAGGTCATTGACTAAATAAGCCACTTTTCGTGCACTATTCAAATTTCTCGTCACTTTACGACCATCGACTGTAAAAACTCAAGGTCATTCAAGGTCATTGACCGAATAAACCACATTTTATACGTTATTCGAGTTTCTTATCATTACACAACCTTTCACAATAAATACTCAAGGTCATTCAAGTTCAGTGTTCAAAAAAAGAGTGGCACGATTCGACCTTCTTTTTAGTTTCTTACCAAAGATGATTATTTCCAATATTTTCTCTTTATCAAGCGTGTTTGCGGATCGCGAAAAACGATTAGTGAACCTATTTCACTACCCATCTACCCTTTACCCATTATCATTAATTAATTGTTTTTGCGTAATTATACGCGAATTATCGTCTGCCGAGACAATAAATAGCCAAAGCGGTTGAATCGTAATAATCGCAGTGTGATTTGTACAAAACTATCGTGCAATTCAAAAAACTGAATAAAATAAGTTTATCTTTGTCCATTACAAATTTGACCTTGTCTTGCTTTCTTTCAATCGTGCTCCGAAATTACGAAGCTCGAACCGTTCCGTCGTTTTCGTATCGTTACAATATATACCCTGGTTTCCGTGTTATAGAACGCGAGGAAAAGTGTGACGAGACTAATGAATGAATATTGATCGATACTGTTATATCCGGTGTTTCAGAAGGGTATGTCTTCTTCGTAATGGTAAATCGGGGATGAAATTCTGAGATGATTGATATAAGCATCTATGGGTCACCGGTGCACACCGGATTTAATACTAATCTTTTAAGTTGAACAATCAGATGCGCGCGTACGTCCGTGAGCACCACACGGTAGTAGTTGTGTCGCGAGGGGCGAGGCCCCCACCATGCGACGTACACGCGGCTATCCGTGTGAGCCCTCGCGTGTAGTAGCGGGAACTGGCGGGAACCCCTTCTCACGGACAATCTTCGCATTTTTGTATGCGTGCGAGGCGACGTATTGGTGTGAGCGCTTGATCGTAGTAGTGCGCGATCTTTTTTTCCAGCAATTCCAGCTACGTTTCTACCATGTTATTTTGATTATCAATCCGCAAAAATTATTGTTATTCATGACGTCTAATAATTATATAAAATTGATAATTAAAAAAGAATTACGCTGCCTTGTCAAGTTTTTTCAAAAGGAAAAGAAAATGATTAAAAAAAAGAATTTGAAAAACAAACTTTATAACGAATACACATTCATGACGTTCCACAATGGCTATATTTCAATTAATGTTTTTAGGTTTTCAATGTTTAAAAAAAAAACTATGATAGTTTCAAAGTTGGCAGTTCGTTATTTTTTATTTTTCCTGAAAAAAAGTTGGTCTTGAGCATTGAAGCATGAAGCATGAAGCATGAAAAGCATTGAAGGCCGCAAATCCCATAGTGGGTCAATTTTTTTCTCTATCTTTATCCATTAAAACTTTTTACATGTGTTTTGTTAAAAAAGGAAAGGCAGATTAAGGAAATGTTATAAGAAAAAAAATTAATTAAAAAAAATGGAAAACATTTTTTTACTTTTTTTTGTCTTTAAGCCATGCTATGAAGTCTTTTAATTTTTTCTGGAAAAAAGCATAATCTTTTTGCAATTTTTTATTTTTCAATTGTAAGAAAACGTTAGTGTTTTTCTATCTTTTTTTTATTGGAAGCTTTTTTTTCATTTTTTTCAATCTGAATTTGTTTTTATGATAAATTAAAATTTTCAAATGTATGCGATTGCAAACACAAAGTCAGATTGAAAAAGATTTTTTTTTAAATATTCGCAATGTAAAAAGAGAGGAAAATAGTTTTGTTCAATTAAAAACTTTTGTTTTTACACTTTCGCAACATAACTTTGTTTTTATACAGAAATCAATTTAGTGAGATGGATTTTGTTATAAAAACGAAGGTACATTTAGAAAAAATTGCAAAAAGTTGTATTGAGAAAAAAAAATTTTAATTAAAATGAAGTTCTTGTCGATCCGTTACTGGCGTGGGCCTAGATGTAGTCTGGTCGACGGTTTCAAGAGAACTACTGCCCAAGACTTTAATAAGTCGCTTCGAGCCTCGGACAATAATGAAAAGGAGTCGGGAAAGAAGAGATGAAAAATTATTGTTATGTTAAACTTTCCAAAAGGACATTACATGTGTACTTGAAGGGCAGCAAGAAACGTGAAGTGCGTGGGAATGACCAGTTAGAGCATTAATAATTGCATATGAACGCTCGATAAGTGTGACAAATTAGTGAACAATTACGCACGCACGTACCAAGTAAGAAATACGATGTCTTGTTAAGACCGGCAAATGAACATTGAGAAAAAGTGTGACTAATAGAAATTATATATACGTTATTGAAGCGCACAGTAGTATGTTCGAATACACTAAATAAACGTAAAAACAGCGTGTTAATACGTCACTTGGATGATATATGCGGATGGTCAGTAAGGACTTTGATGAGCTAGGTGCAAAAATTCGGTACACAAAAAAAGGGCTGCGACGACGTGCGTCGCAACCTCGGAAAAATGGTGACAGAAAAGAAAGCGTACGACGATGCGCGTCGTAGCATAGCTCCTCCCGTTGAACAGAGACGCTCAAAACATAAAAAGTTAATTGAATGTGTTAACTTGTAAGTAACTATTCTAATTTTCAAATTAATAGATTAAAAACACAGGCCCATAAAAAAAATGTCTGCGCCATTGATGCCATTATGATATCTCGATGTATTTTTTCCCGCTAAACACGAACCTGCATCCTGCTTCACCCGTAGACGTCAGGAGTTTTTTCTAACGTCAAAAATACTCCAACATGCACTATAACTTTAAATACATTACCTCATCAATCCAATTATCCCCAAAATCACATAATCCCATAAACTCATGACCCCATAACCTCTCAACTCTATATACCTCAATGCCACAACCGTCAAAAACCACGCAGTGGGGAGATCTTTTATGGAAAAACTAAAAAATTTCGTGTACATTTCATTGGGCATATAATTCACTTATCCCAAAAACTTTACGCATCAAAAATTTTTATGAAAATCTTTTCTTCTACCCCAATATTCTCTTAACCCCTTAATCACATAATTCTTAACCCAATGAGCCGTTAGAGTTATATGCTTATGGAAATGTACACGACATTTCTTAGTTTTTTCATAAAAGATTTCCCCACTGCGTGTTTTTTAGCGGTTGTGTCATTAAAGGATATAGAGTTGAGAGGTTATGGGGTTATGGGTTTATGGGATCATGTAGTTTTGGGGATAATTGGATTGTATGGAAGCATTGATAGAATAATGGAAGCATAATGTATGTGAGGTTATAGTGCATGTTGAAGGTTTTTGACGTTAGAAAAAACTCCTGACGTCTACGGGTAAAACGGGATGCAGATTCATGTTTAGCGAGAAAAAATACATCGGGATATCATAATGGCACCAATGGCGCAAAAAAGAAATTTCTTTGTGCACTCTCGTTGTACTCAATGACGATCTTCCATCGCTCCAGTGGGTCTGCAAGCGATCGAAAGTGGCCTGTCCTGGTT